>JAZDUA010000108.1:0-600000 GCA_038098605.1 Gryllus longicercus | reverse complement strand
AAATCAGTTCAGAAATTATTATCAACATCCACAAATCATGATTCGCGAAAGAGGAAAAAAAGAATCCCTTGAACATTTTTCTAGGTCAAAGCTATATTTTCATGAAGCAAACGTTCATCCCTGGATTTGCTTGCTATTACACTGCTCGATATTTCACGGCGCCCGTTATGCTGTGCTCCTCTTTTACAGAGACCGGACGCCATTGGCATAAATGCGCCAGAAGCAGCGAAGCGAAAGGGCCCGCCCACCCCCCTTCACATCCCCCATGATGCCAAATCCCTCTTCGTCGCCCCCTCTGCATCTCCCTCCCCCGCTACGCGCTCCGCGAACCCCGCCTGTGGCGCGGAACTCGCCACATTTGTGCTCGCTGTAATTAATTTCTTGGTTGAAGAAGTATTGTCCGCTGGGTTAATGATGCTGCTTGTTCTAAATCAAAGAACGATGAATGTAATTACGAGGCGATTAGTCGGTTGTGGGGCTCCCGTCTGTTTGTTGATATCGCCATTTCAGTAGCGGCGGGCGATTTTTTATCGTCAATATTTTTTTTTGCGCGCGTGGTGGCCGCCGCTATAGGAGATGCAACGCCGCGCGCGCGCGTGCCCGCGATATACGCGTGAATTCGATTATGTACCTAGCATTTGCCGGTTATAAATTGCATTCATTCTAGAAAAACGAATACTTTCGCTCGGTGCCATTTAATCCGATGCGCTCGTTGTTTACTATTGGCGCTGCACTGCTCTGGAATAACGAACACAATTTCGGTTGTATATCGTCAATTTAGAATTGGCAAAATCAGCGGGAAAAAGGAATAATAGTTTCGAGGTGTTTACACGGACGCGATTAATGCGTTGTGGGCTGCGGCGTTTGTGCAAATTGTTCGTTGTTGCGCAAAAACCTTCGTTGTGGCAAAATGGCGGTCGAGCGCTTTTTGTCTCCGTTACTTTTTGGCGATGGTTATGTGTGGTAAAATTAAAAGAGAGGATTAAGTGGTTTTGAGCGAAGAAATAATATTTTTTTCAATGTTCTCTGGATTTCCATTGCTTTTTCTATGAAGAATCGTCAACTTCAGAATATATCGTTATTAAGAGACAATTGACCCTCATCGTTAAATCCTGAAATGTTGTAGTTTTCTGAAATTTCTGAAGGTGAACAAATTCGGTCTTATTTTCCGCTATTGATTCCAAGAAAAACACGTATTTAGGTTAGTCACGTTAGGTCATATGTCATTTGTGAAGAAGCAGTGAGAAATTCAGGCAAAAAAATAATATGTTAAGTTTTAGTTCATTAAATGTATGTACGTTCTTGGCATATTATACACGCATTAATCCGACTTTTGCCCACTAGTGGTCTGGATCCAATATTTATTATCTACGACTGCGGGTAAGGGAGTCATGGATCCTGCATGACATAATCCTATCACCGTACTTGTTCTGCGTGAGCTTTTTTGTCATTCCTACAGAAACTGAGATGATAGTATCGGAAAGCTAAAAGGCTACTTCTTCCCAGACCGACAATCGAACCGTGATTGCATCACGGAAACCTAGCACGCTATCCATAAACCTCTCGTGATGCCTTGTCCATTAAAATCCTTTAACAAATTTCAAAATCGTTTTTCGTTACAAAAAATTTTACATCGAAACTAAAAATGGTTGACGGAACAGATAATTGAGAAATTTTTCTTTCGCAGCGTCTACTTTTGACTGCAAACGGGATATTCTGAAAAGGTAGTTGATGACACAGAAGGCCTAGTAAGCGGCTCTGCCGGAGATGGGCGATATTTACGGCCGTCAGGGAAAGTAGAGCGGGTCAGCCGAGGCGCGGGCGGACGCTTGGCAACGGCGGCGCGGGCGAGGGCGAGGGCGAGGGCGAGAGCGAGGGCGGTGCGGTGCGACGGGGCGCACTCGGCCCGAAAGAAGAACTCTGCGGAAATGACAGGAAAATCCCCGCAACGGAAGGCCGCGTCACAACTTCCCGCGTATCTCGCAGCATCAGCTCGCAGGGCGGCGAAGGACCGGGGCGGAAGAGCCCAAGGGCGCGCAGGGAGCGGGGGCGTTTCGATTTAAATTAAAACTCGCGACTCCGCGGAGGAGTCAGCAGAAGACGGCGCGGCGGGAAGAAGTGGTGGCTGGAAGGGGAGGCGGGGAAGGTTGGCAAGAACAGTGAGGACCGGCGGTGACGCCCCGCTGCGGCAGGGCCGCGCCGGGTGACGGAGGGGAAGTGGGAGAGCTGGGGTGGGGGGCGATGGAAGCGGCGTCGCCGAGGTGAATCGTCGAGGGCGCCATCAATAAAATGCTGACGGCGGCCGGCCCCGGCGCGGGGGTTGAAACCGGGTCGCCAGGCGAGAGGCGATGGGCGCGCTGCTGGCGGCGGTGGCGGTGACTGGAGCCGCAGAGGCGACGGAAGGGAACAGCTAGCGCCGAGGCTGCGATTGGCGGGAGTGGTAGCGTTGGACGTGGATTAGAAATTGGTGGTAATTGTGAACGGAGACGTGATTAGAGATGACGGAAGAACGGATGATATGAAATGAGAAGATAATGCAGTTGTGCATTCTATAGATATGAAGCAAATTTTGATCCTGCTGTCAAGATCGGAGAATCGATGATACAAGTGTATTTATTCTAATATTTTGCAGTTTACTTATTTTCATCATGAACGTGTTTCCTTGCTACTTATTTTTGTGCTTTTTCATCGTCTCCAGGATAATCGTAATGTTGGCAACTCTGTACTCTAAGGTTCAATTTGGGTAACAAGGATTTCAATAAATTATGTGCTACTTCTTGAAGCAAAGATCCTTGTGCGTATTTGAACAATTTAAATATTCATTTCATTTGTCCACATGCTGCGTGCCTACTCTTGCCCTATTTATATACGTACAATTATATAATTTTAATTTCTCTTTCCTCAGACGTTTTCAATGAGTTAAATGTGAAATCTAATTGAAAAAATTCATCCTTATATTATTCCCTACTAACAGCATTACCTCTTCGAATCCAGCTCCCGAACTATTTAAGTGTCCGTCATCGTCGATCTCTCCGTACCTTCTCCGGCGTTCTACTCCCGTGGCCAGCGCTCTGGGTGGGGTAAGAGGAGAGAACCCCCGCGTCACGTACTTCCTTCTAAGTTACCGCTCGGCGGCGGGATACGCAAGGGCGTGTGGCTGCCTGCGACGCCGTCGATCTTAAATTTATATAGCGCCCTTCCCTCCCACCCTCTCTCTCCGTCGCCTGCTCCCTTACTCTCCCTCCCGGCGCGTCGCGGCGCCTTAGGGCCGTTCCCAGAAATTGGACAACGCTCTAGGGCCTCTCCCAGTTACTTAGTCCCTGCGACAAAGGCCAGGCGCCAGACGCCGCTCATACGAAAACATCATCATCATAATAATCATGTTGCCTGTTATATCCGCGTCTCTTTCTCAGTCTTCCGGTGTCTTTCTTTGCTCCCGATTAATTTTTGTTTATTGTTTTCTTGGTAGCATCTAAAGTAAGTAATTTCAGACCCTTGGTAGTGCGGTTTCGATATCGACAACATATGGGAATATTCTCAATTATTTAATAATAATAGTAATAATGATAATAATAATAATAATAATAATAATAATAATAATAATAATAATAATAATAATAATAATAATAATAATAATACTTATGAATCTAGAGTATCGACAGCTTTCGACCCATTTCGAGAAAAAATATGAATGTATTATTAGTTTGAAGCATTTTGTGTAAATTTGTTTAATAAGTTTGTTGTTTCAATTCAGTTCTTCCTGTAACAAATATATCAAATTGTTCTCAATTACCAAGAAATAAAAAAATGTTTTTTCTACAGAAGTCTGCTCTAGAGAAGTATAAGGACCCGAACATCGATTATAGTAATCGATTTATTTTACGTAGGTAACCTAGCCGTTTCTCCATTAATACATGTTTTGGTGTTTTAATGTTGACACAGCTATATTATACACAGGTATAAATTGAAATAAACACCGATAATTCAATAATCATGTCTCTAGTAATATTTGTGCACTGGGCTCAGATGTTTGTGCGCTCTTCACGTAGAACTGAAGTTTTTGATACGGCACAAATTGACCATAATCTCGCTAAAATTGTAATACCAATTTCGACGTATTTTCTCCGTGGATATGGTAATAGCGCTTCTATAGTTTGATAAGCGTGGAGATGACATTTCATTACAATTATGAGGGATGCGGTCGGTGGATCGATAACATTTCGTGGCAGTTCACCGAAGTAAATACTGTTTTTTTTCTTTCTCTGTATGGACATTTACTCACACAAGCAATATTGCATGCATAACGTTTCTGTAGAGTAACCCATGTTACATTTGGTAACACCACTCTGTTCTATTAATCCCACTTTTCCTGTGACCTGGAGGAGAGTAGCGAAAGGTATGCAACCCGCACGGTCTCCGTGAGAGAAGGATTGCATCATGTTGCGCCCGTTTCCTGTTTACATCTTGAGAGGCGTCATAAACTAAGAAACTAGCATTCATTAACGCAAATCAAATAACGCAAACCCTCAAGTTAATGTTTATGACAATTTAAAAAGTAAACGAAATTAATTTGCTTAAAGTTTCTTTATGGTTATAGTATAATAAATTAATAATTATTAAATACCTCAAACTTTCAAATCCTTAAATTTAGCTTTATAACATGTTTTCATCACATTAATGGATCAGATTATTAATAACAAAAACAATAAATTTATAAAACATTGAAAGTTAATTTAAAACAACTAAATTAACTTGAAAAACAGGCCCCAATAGTGGAATTATAACTTAAAGTTATAGATACATATATTGTTTTAATTCTAATTTTTAATAAATACAAATTGTAAGATATAGTGCTTGAATCGCAACCGTAGTTGCGTCTTACCATTTATATATTTTATACATTTTCCCTACAAAGTTAAAGAAAAAATTGAAAATTCTGGCATACCTTCTATTCTTATATTTTGAAGTTATCTTTTATTTGGTTTATTTTTATTTTTTTATTCAACATTTTTTCACTTCTTCCTATTCAAAATGGGGGCATGACTCGAAGGCAAAGCTTCATAAAATTCGAAATACAAAAGACAAAATTATAGAAAATTACGAGTTTTGACTTGGAACATATGTCAGTTATGACTAATTTAAAAATGAATTTTCTAATATGTTTCGTTATTTTGAGGGTATAATATACCTTACCCAACAGTTGTAAGAGTACTGAATAATACCTATTTCGAATAATACCTTTCTTATTCAGTGTTGTGAGGAATGGGATGAATCATTTCCATTATTTTAATTCCCACTTACTCTCTATATGAAAATTCTTATATTTTATTCAATTGACAGAAAATACTTAGGCAATATATACAATTTAATCAAAATATACCTGACATTATGTGTAGTGTTATATACAGGCGTATCCTAATCTTTTCAGGAAAATTAAATGAAAAATAATAACAGCGTATCTTCAGTGATCACACCAAAATATTACCAGAATATTAGTCATGATTTAAATGATTAGTCAAAAAATACTACTTACAAGCGTAGTTGGCGTACTTACGAACTATTTTGAATAGAGACAACGATAGTGTTACTGTTTGTTGATTAGGATGTGATACTTAGACTTACGTGCACGGAAAGTAGAATTTTGCGGGTTTCAGGCGAAAAAGGAACTACAAAGTAAAGATAACACTGACGCAAAGAAATCAACAAGGATGCCAAATTTTGTTAATGAACCCTGACTTAATACTTTGAAATTTCTATGAATTGTGAAAGTTTTACAAAACATCTTCTTGCTATTTCAAAATTTATGGTAATTACAAATTTAGTAATTTAACAGTAAAGTATTTAGAGTTAAAAAGATATTATTTTAGAAATGAAATTATTGATAATATTTTTCCTCACAAGCGTGAAATTTCGAAAACAAAACACTAAAAATTTGATTTCTTCTAGAGAAAATACCGCAAAGCAGCCGTAGGCCCGAATTGCGTTCCAGACGATGGGGCAGTTGCGAGGTTTGCCGATGCTTTCGTCCACAGGGAGCAACACAGGCAATACAAAGTTCATAAATCAACGCGAGCATAAATTATTCCACATATGGGGCATTTGCGACGTACGTGGCAGCAGCAGCAGCGTTGGTTCGACGCGACGCGAATCCGTACCTGCATGGCGATAACGTACGCTTTCGAAAACGCCCCGCTGCTCTCTCGTCCCAGACCACCCTTCGCCAAGCGCTGCCCAGCTCTTCCCCGTCCTATCCTGCTCAGCCCTACCCCGCTCAGCCCAGTTCCACTGTGCTCTCCTACGCGCGTTTCTGGGCAGGTTGTTTCTCCCTTTCCTTCACCGTTCAGAACAGGCCCACTCACACATTGCTACATTTCGATTTCTTCTCACTGTATCTTCTTCGTCTCATACTAACCCATTGTTACCGTTCCTGTTTTGCTCTCTCCCTCCCTCCCTCTCTCTCTCTCTCTCTCTCTCTCTCTCTCTCTATCTATCTATCTCTATCTCATCTACATTTATCTCTCTTCCCGCCCCTCTGCACCACAAAATGTGACATCAGTCTCCGCTCCCCCCTCCGCCCCCTCCAAGACTATTCAATTTCTTCCTTCGCTCCATCCCTGATACAATCCCGTTCGACCCCTGATCCACCTCTGCTTCACCCCGCACCACCCACTCCCCCGCTCCAAGCTCCACATCCTCTCCGCCCCCGCTCTACCCGCGATCCACCCCCTCTCTACCCGCGCCGCATCCCCGCTTTACTCCCGGTCCACCTCGCTCTACCCTCCTCTACACCCGCGCTCCACCCCCTTCACTCCCGCTCTACCCACACTCCTCCATCTCCACTCCATACCCGCTCCATATCCACTCCATCTCCGTTCCACCCTTGCTTCACCCCCCCCCCCCCCCGTTGCAATCCGGCCCATCTTCCGTCCACCCCCGCTCGGTCCATTCCCGCCCTATCCGCTCCACTCCACCCTCTCCAACGCTTTCTCCCTCCACTCCTCCCCTTCCTAACCCGCGCCACGCGCCGCTCACGTCGCACGTCAAGGCCGTTCTTTACTTACGTGTCAAACGCTCGTATTGTAACGTGACTGACATCGCATTACCCGCGCGCGCGATGGCGATCCCTTTCGCCTATGTTCGTCGCGATTCGCGCGCGCGGGGGCAGCACTAGCGGCGGCGGCGGCAGCTGCCTTTTGCAATTCAAACAGCGCTGTTTTCCGACGCGAATAATGGATGACGCGTGCCGCAGCGGTCCGCCGCGTACATGTAATTAGAGAACAATGCCGTCGAAAGATATTTGTGCTTCGCATAATGTGTGGAAACCAAACAACCGGCATGCGAATTGGCGCGGCGCGGAGCGGGAGAAGGGCCAGTGCGCCGCGTGCATCTCATTTTTATGAGAAATAGAATACGAGATGGAATCGATTACGGAAGGGATGCGGAGTTTGAATGGCGGGATGTGACGCGGCAATTTGCATGCCGGGGTAGGTTTGGTTTGTTTCGTTTGGATTGGAAGCCGCAAAGGATTTAGAAAGGTATTGCCTATCGGAATTCACTAAATATGCGTTGGTAAAGAGAGTACTATAGAATAGTGTTCCATGTATTGATTACCTTTGGTACGCTTTTTCTCGTTAATTTGCGGCAACACTTTCAATATGTTGATGGTATCAAATTCTGCGAATTGATTGATGGTTGAAGTGATACGTGTATAGAGTTCGTTATATGCATTAATGATTATGTTGATCACTGAAATATGTGTTTAAATTAACTATTCCCTATCTAACGGTAAATACTTTATTAATATTCACACTTCGCTATTTCTTTACTGATTTTACGTAAATTTCATATTTTACATTGACATAAATCTAATTTTTTTGATAGCATACTAATATTTTTGTATACTTATCATACAATTTAATTTTGAATAACTTGTATTATAGTTTTTACTGACAATCACTCTTCTTTTACATTCAACCTTCCCTAGGTAGGACAAAGGCCTTCCCAATTTCCTGCATATCGCTCTATATTTTGAGTGATTACTGTTTTGCCCAGTCACTTGTAAACAATTCGTAGTTTGCCGTGCAACTTCAGCATACATTCATATTTTTTATTAATGTACGTATCAAGGCTCAATATGAAATTTAGTTATTTCATCGTCTTTTATTTTATTAACGCCTTCCAATATGTGGCTGTGTGTAAATATACTTCTCGAGAACCCAAGGCAGTTGTAACGTCATGTTCGCGCATAACAATCTGCAAGTACGACGCGTTCACCTACTCGCATGTCAAGATGCGATTCTTTCTCATAAAACCCTACTTCGTCTGGAGCGTTATGTCGTCACGTGACCGACGATTCGAATCCGCGGCGCGGCGGTCCGTTGACTGAATTGCGAGGATATTCGCGCGTGTTTGTTATTAATTTTATCCCTTCCGCGAGTTTCTTCGGCCGCGTGCTCCCTCGCGCACTCGCTTTGCTTCTTTGAGCCAAGTTTTAATTGAATTCGTGTTTTATTCATGAGTTGGCATACCGGACAGAGAAACGCCAGGGCTCTGTGCGCCGGGCTTGCTCCGAGCGTCCCCAACGGTCGCGTGTGCAAACGGAGACGTAAAGAAGAAAAGGCAGAAGATGGAGAAGACGTAAGGTCAACGAAAAACTGCGTAGCTAACTGCCTACTTTTTGCGGAGCTTTCCGTAACATAGCGGCCAACGCGCTAGCTTTGAAGCTTTGGGTATCAGGGTGTAAATCCTGGTAGATCACGTGGAATTTGCGTTGGGGAAATTGGGTTCGACGCAGGGTTTTTCGGTGTTCCCTCATTTCTTCTCCGTATTCTAATGCTGCTTCAACATTATTCAGTTCGTAACTTTGACATTATCAATCACGTCTGTGTTTTACCGTTGTTGGGTTTAGCATTCAGGCTCTGCTACCAAAACTTCAGGTATCGTGACAAAGACTAATGCTTTCTTTTTGTTGCAGGTGAGTTCTGAGTATCCTGACAGACGCAATTCCCGTCCTTTCTGCGACAAGGTAGGACAAGCCCATGGCTTTCGCTACTGTTGCTGTAGTTACTCTCTGAATTTAATTTGGTGTTTGTGTATGATACCCGCGTTGAAATGTTTCGTGGTGCCAAAGAATTCGTTTGAATTTTTTTGTTGTACAATAGTGCTCAAAAAAACCACATCACCTAAAGAAATGGGCATTCTGTATTTTCCTAGTCCAATCTACTCCCAAAAAGTTAAGTATTATTAGAAATTGGTAATAATATATTTTATGTGAATTATATGGTATATCTGATTCCATTACTTTCATAACTTGCTCGATTTTTGTAAATCGAGTGGTGTATTTTCAGGATTATATTGCAGATTACAACTGTGAGAAAGGTGATGCGGTTTTTTAGCACTACTGTAATGAAAGAAATGTTATTATAGTATGAGAAGAATATTGATATGTGAGAGTTTTGGTATGGTTTACTGGCATCGTTACTAATCTGAGTAAAATGAAGTTACCGGAATTCAGTTAATAGAACAGAATTAAATGAAAATTCTCTTATTGAAAAGGATATATATTCGCGTTGGTTGATACAATATAAAGGGCGCAAGTAAATTATGATTTTCATATTTAACTTATTTATAGGAATTTACATTAAGTATGCGGTGATTAGTTGTGTGTGATTGTTCAACTACACATATTAACACTACTGGGAATTAATACAAAACGATAGTACTGGTCCTATATTTCTGCATTGCATAAATATGCAGAAAATTCAGAAAGGTTTTCTTAATACTTTTTCGGCTGATTGTACCAGTCAGAACAATTGCACGCAAGAGTAAAATTAACCTTGTAAATTCTTCAAGAGGTATGTATGGTGTTTCGACGTTTCTCTTGAAAACATACATTTTCATGTCATTGTTCTTTTTTTCTCAAGATAGTATTTGAGGACTATCGTATCATATTTCCAGAGACGACCGTACAATCTTTTTTGATAAGTTTGATGAGCTCGAGCTGCTAAAACTGGCACATTTCTAAGGCCAAGTTCCAGGTCAATAGAACCTAATGCTTATGTGTTTTAATATATTTTCTCTATTCAAAGTAATGGTGTTCTTTTAAACCCCTCGACGAAGAGTGCCATTTGGAGATGATAGTCGCAGGCGTTTGCTGGAGAAGTGCTTTTAGGGCATAGCTGAATAACATTCGAATGCACAAGATGTGGAGGAAAGAATGGAAAAACCCCGGGGTGCTTTAGTTTCTTAATAAGGTAGTGCTACTTATTTCACATCATTGACCGAAAATTTCGATATTGTATTGTATTTTGTTGCTTGTTTCGTTTCGTACTTTCTTATTAATGTAACGACTATGCCTCAATAAAATTATGTTAATATTGTAATTCAATTCCCTTTTGGCGTACTCAGCACATGATGTGACATAATAATTCTAGAACGACGTGATAGTGTAATAACCTGAACAGCCTCCTTTCCTGTTAAACATGATTTCATTCGGATCGTTTCTACCCCAGGAAGTCTCTGCTGAAACGGTCGTTTGAGGAACAAGAGCGGCGGATCCCGGGGTGGCTATTGGCTCATGACAATTTGCGAGACAGCAGGCTGCGCGCCGCCCGCGGAGGTCCCCAGCAGCAACCGCGGCCGCGGGCCGGAGCGTAACCGTAACCTGGACCCTCGGACGGCCGTTGCTGTTTCATTACCGTCCGCTAGCAGCGCTGGCATCGGCGATGGCGATTAAACGCCGGAGAACGGACGGAGACGAAGCCGACCTTCCCAATGCCCCGTGGCCACGCGGTGCCAAATCCGGGTCAAGCCGCCGTCGCCGTCCGACGGGAAAGGTCGGGATGCGCAGGGCGGCGACTGGCGAAAGGCGGGGATGCAGCAGCGGCGGGGGACGTGATGGGCGTTGATGGCGGTCGGTCAGAAGTCGAGCGCGGGGGCGACGGCGAGGGCAGGGCGGTTGGCGGCGAGGTTTGTAGCGGTGTGTTGATCTTCTTGCAGAAGCTGTGTGCCGACTCCGCATCCCCGCTTCGGCCGCGACCTATTTGCGATGCCCGTCAGATAGATGGTGTTTGCGTGCGGGGTGCGGGGGCGAGGGGCGGAGGCGGGGACGAAGCAGCGACGGCGGCGGCGCGCGCCGGTCGACGAGCTTCCTAACAAATAAACAAACAGGGCCGCTCCGTCGGACAAACAGGGCGGGGAGGGGCGCGGCCTACACACTGTGCAGCGGTGGAGGGAAGCGAAGGGATGGCTCTACGCTAAACACGGGCGCGACGCTGCGCGGTGCGGAACTGGCCTCCGCCCCCCGCTCCGGTCCCCTCCTTGTTCCGCCCCTGCCCGTCCTCGCCCCGACCTTCTGTGCGATCTCCTGCTCTCTGACACCGTATCTCGAGGGCGCACGGTGCCTGGTGAGTGCACCTCCTGCACACTGACGATAAGTTAAAATGTGTATTGGGAGGATGGTTGGCTTCGGGTGTATCCAATTTGGGAATTTCAGCTGTGTTCTTGAAGCAGTGTTGGTCGTTGTATCGCCATTCTACGAATAACCCTTGCCTAAGTATTCTTTCTCCTCTCGTCTATTGTGACTGTACAGTGAGACTTTATTTCCTGGTTTAACTCGCAAATTCAAATATCTTTTAGATACGCTAACTATTAGTTATAATAATAATAATAATAATAATAATAATAATAATAATAATAATAATAATAATAATAATAATAATAATAATAATAATAATAATATAATGTACGGGAGTATTTTTTGCTCAGAAATAATAATATGCGACTGTAGTATATATCAACTATTAATAATAAAGTAAAATCAACATTTTATGATATACTCTATCGTTTTGTGTTTCTGAATTTCTTTGAGAATATGCTTCTTTTTTGGGGTGTCGTTTCTTTCGACATTCTTCAGGTAGTTTCTCACAATTATATGAAATATTATTTTATTTCCTTAATATTTTTACTTCGGTAGTATTGAAAACGAACTTTTTAAGATTCATTTGAGCTTACTATTAAATTTTTCACAGGCTTTTTTATTTTCTTTCAAGTAGGCGTTTCCATCAATAACTATTTGGAACTTCGTTACATCTCGGACGTAATCTTTTGAGACGTAGCTTCCCGTATCCTCTCCCGAAAATTAATATCCTTATATATTCTTCGTGGAATCGCATCCATCATGGAATAAAGTTCGCCTCCCAGCAACGAGAGAATAATTCGGAGACGTTCAGCAGCTTCCAACCGGAAGGGCGCCGAGGGGAAGGCGGGCGCATTTTTCTTTCCCCGAGGGAGAAAATTAGACGAAATCTTTCAAACGACTGTTTAAAAGAGGGAGGCTGACTTCTCACACATACACCGCTTTTCCTTCCACTTTGTTCCCCTTCTTTGGCACCTGATGTCGCACGTCCCTGCTCAGAGATGCGATAAGTGAAGCGGAAGGATAACGCGTGTGAGGTTTTGGAATAAGCGGAGTTGGAAGAGGAGAAGGAGGGGCTTGGTGGCGAACGTGGTAAATCTAGAGGCAGGCCTGCAGGGAGAGGAATGAGGCGGAAGGGTACGCGATCCGGGCAAGATATTGTAGGTGCTAAACCTTGCGGGGATTTTCGGCGGAGGGAGGTGGTGATGTAATGAGTGTGGAGGGCGCGACGCAGCGTGGAGGCGGTGGGGGGATGCAAAGCCCCCTGGTGGAGGAGAAGAGGGGATCGTGGAGGCGGGAATGGAAAAGGCGGAGAAGAGGGTGGGGGGGGGGCGGCGTGATGAATGGCGAGTCGCTGGCGTCACGACGCGTCACGGCGCGTCACGCGGCTTAGTGCTGCCGCCTAGCGATCAACACTTTCATTACTCCCCTAATCCCAAAGGTAATTGAGTTCCCTTTTACGGGGACGCGGGCGGCCGGGGACGTGGTGAGGTGACGAAGGGACTGCGTCGGCCCTCAGGGAAGAGCTTCGGCGGCCCGGCTCCGCCAAGGCGAGAGGAGCGAAGGTGCCGGGAACAGAGAAGGGAAAAAGATATTTGCTCACTCTTCATTATAGAGGCGGGGCCCGCCTCTTTTTAATGCACAGATTATCGGCCTCTCCATGTGTCAGAGTGAGTCAGATCCGCACTACAGCGTGGACCCTCTCCCCGCTTACCCATCGTTTCTCCCCTCTTTACCTTCTCCGCTCGCTCTGTTCTCCCAGCTACTTTTTTCCTCCGGCTTTCCCTCTTGCGTTTAGCGCCCGGCGCCAGCCGCCTAGTGTTGTTGACTTGATAACATGAAAACATGACTTTTCGTGTGCTCTATGTAATGGGAGTAATTTAAAAAGAAAACATGCAAATGAACGGGATATTCTGCATTCTTTGTCTTCTCGCGCTGTACATATTAGAATTTTAATGAGATTCTTCTAAAGGGGGTAAAATATATATATAAACATGAAAGGATAACTTTTTTCTTCTCACGAGAAAAGGGTAGTGTGCGTACGTGTATGCGTGTATGTGTGTGCGTGTGCGTGTGCGTGTGAGTGTGTGAGACAGAGAGAGTGAGAGAGAGAGAGTGAGAGAGAGAGTGAGAGAGAGAGTGAGAGAGAGAGTGAGAGAGAGAGTGAGAGAGAGAGTGAGAGT
Organism: Gryllus longicercus; assembly: GCA_038098605.1. Classification (NCBI taxonomy): domain Eukaryota; kingdom Metazoa; phylum Arthropoda; class Insecta; order Orthoptera; family Gryllidae; genus Gryllus; species Gryllus longicercus. The sequence goes on along the minus strand of JAZDUA010000108.1, from coordinate 586,401 downwards.
GAGAGAGAGAGTGAGAGAGAGAGTGAGAGTGAGAGTGAGAGAGAGAGTGAGAGAGAGTGAGAGAGAGAGTGAGAGAGAGAGTGAGAGAGAGTGAGAGAGAGAGTGAGAGAGAGAGTGAGAGAGAGAGTGAGAGAGAGAGTGAGAGAGAGAGTGAGAGAGAGAGTGAGAGAGAGAGAGAAAGAGAGAGAGAGAGAGAGAGAGAGAGAGAGAGAGAGAGAGAGACCCGTGCCTTTTTGTATACCTACGACTGGTGCGGGAGGTAAGTAAGAAGATAATTCGGAAAGAATGAATTTGTCATTTAAGTGTGACTCGCTCATTACAACATACAACAGCACAATCTTCCTACATAAAGGACAAAGTTTCTGTAATAACTCAAGATAAAACTAGCAAAGGAGAGTCGAATAGAAGATAGGGCTAGTGACAAATATATTTGATGCATCCTGGTTTTTCTTACCACATATGGAACAAATAATGTAACTAGTATATTTGATTCATTAAGTATAACATCTTAAACTGATTGGCAAAATTTTGGAATGCTCGATTATCTTCTTTCTGTTAATGAATGCGTGATATAATATGAATGCGTGTTTTAATCCAAATCATTTTTATCAATGTAGTTTTTGTATAACTTTTCTCCTAATTTATTTCTCCATGGACGGTGTGATCTTAGAACACCATCCATTTGTATTTGAAATTCATGAAATATTATTTAAACTCACGAATAGTCTTGCCTAGACAGTACTTTAGATTCATGTCTAGCTAATAATTTTTAATTTTTTTATGTTGGTGAAATTGGATATTTGATCTGTCTAAAAGTCTTGTATTTCGCACGGCCTTTAACGCCAAAAATATTTTTTAAATGTCTTAATGTCATGAAAGATATATTTCTTACGAAATAGACAGAACGAAACATTTAAACTCCTTCAGTAGACGAATTTGGAACAACTGTGTTGGGAATACAGCGAGATTGTGATTAGAGAAGATTTGAAGACTTTAAAGAAGGTTTAGAAAATTTTAGACCCAAAATTTTATTGTATGACATGGAGAAAATAAATTTTTGTGACTTATATTTTCTAAATCTTCTTCAAAGCTCGTCAATTGCGCTTAAATATGTAGTTTCTTTCAATATTATTATATTTAGACATAGACGTTTGGCATAGAGAAATTCTGTTCGTACTGTGCGTACTTCCGCTGGCGAACAGTGATGTAGATCATCCTTGGAATTGAGGAAGGGCATCCGCGCAACGCCCATGTAAAATATCCATTAGCGCACGAAGGCGTGGGATGCCCGCGGGGCGGGGCGGCAGGTGGGCGGAGACAGCGCGCGGTGCGGGATAATGAGGAAACGATAAGGGTGATGCATGCGCGGCTGGCGGACGGCAGCGGCGGGTAGCTACCACAGAGCTGCAGGAATGTCCTTGCTCCACCAGCCACTTTTGTCTCCCGTCCTCTGTGGTCTTGTCCTCCTCTGCGCCTGTTTTTGTCTCTAGCCCGACGTCGTTTCATGGTTGTCCCTCCCGAGTGAAATTCGGTACTTGCTACTTTCGTAGCTCTTCATCTTCAGAATACGTCTCTAATTGCGTTCCGGAAATATTGTTAGAACTTGCGCTGTGACATTGTTTTTGCTCGAAGACCACTACACTCGTCCCAGATCTTGATTTTACAACGTATAATGTAATTTCTACCATATATGTTCTCTCGCGATATTACTGTCTTCTATCCTTTGTTGACGTTCCCTCAGATCGATTATTTCTTTTTATTAAATTGTCATGAAATTTGTAATTTGCTACCTTTAGTATTCCTCAGTTTCCACGTCATTCTTAGTCCCTGATTCTATTTGGAACTTTGCGTCTTTGGATATTGCATTGTGACTAATTAGGATTACAACACGTCATCTTTTTTCTATGACTTCTGAATGCTCCTTTTTGCGTCCGATATGTTACCATTTCTATAATGTTAATCAAATTGTATAATACACCTTCCCACCTTATTCGTTGGTGTAGTCTTCGCCATCTCCGAATCCGATGTCCTCAACAAACCAGTTCGTCGCCCCGTGCCCCTTCCGCGCGGGCGCGCTAAATCTCAAAGCGATACGAGCGCCGCACCACGGCCACTCCCGCAAACATCCATCTCGCCCTTATCTGCAGAGAGGAAGCCCACTCGCACCGCCACCACTGCCACTGCCGCCGCCGCCTCGTCCGCTGCACCTATAGCTCCCGCGCCGGCAGTGGGAACTCGCCCGCATCGTCGCCTCCCCTCCTTTCTTCTCCTCTCCTCCCTCTCTCCGCCCCTAGGCTCCCCGCCGGACGCACAGCCGGGCGCTGCAGTCCACTCGCAGTTCATTTCTGCCACAATAAAAATGTCTTCTCGCCACTTGCAGCCCGCGTATATTACAAGGACCGGAGCCGCTCTTCCCCTCTTCCCAGGAGACCACGCGCGCGCGCGCGCTGCAGCCTCCCCGCCCCCCTTCCTTCCCCTCACACCCGCGCTTCCCCCTCCCCGACCGTTGCCCGTCGCGTCTGGATAAAGCGCGGGCGGGAGGAAGTGGCGCCGGCCGTAAATTCGCTTTCGATGACCCCGGTGTCGCTTATCATCCGGGCGGCGAAAGCGTTATCTTTGCGAGTTCGCCTTGCGCTTTCGCCCCCGATGGAATCGCAGTTCGCGGGGAAACAAAAAAAAAATCCAAAATCGCGCGTTGCCGTTCTTTTTTTAAAATGTTTCTGTCTCCTTCTCACTTTTATTTCGCGTCTGCGCGTGCGCTTCCGTGGCATTCGAGCGTGTTGTGTGCGACAGAGACGGAGCGATGCGAAGCCGCGATTGCTCGCTGCGCGCTCTCGCGCGGCGCGGCTGAGTGTGTTTGGCCGCGCGTGTTTTGTGCGCGCGTGGTGGAATCTACGTAAAATTTCTGCTCGGACCTACCCTCCCCCTACCCCCACCCTGTGCATCATCCCGTCCCCGCTTTGCCCGTCGCTATCCGTACTGGTTAACTGTCATTTCCTGTTTAAGTCTCGTAGCGTGAAATATGACATCCGCTCGCATCCACGACGCTCCCAAATGGATTTTATTTATGGCGATGTATTTTTCTATCGCGGGTTTTCTCTGACTGTGGCTCTCACCCTCTTCCCCTCTCGACGTTCCCTGTTTCGCTATTCCCCAACATGTTTCATGCCCCGTCTACCCTGGCATTTTTGACTCATCGTTGGGGGATCTCTGCCCGGGTATCTCTGACTATTCATATTGGTGAGTGATCTGTGGGTCCTTGGTCTACTCGAATACACTCTCCGCTCTCTGTTGTCTAGTTGCGATATCCGCCTTTGGACAGGAACATACCCCGGCGTTTCATTCCTCAGAATCTCAGGACTGGCATCCCCGCCTGATCATATTGGCGGATGATGTTCTGCTTCACCTGTTGGCGGTTACCACACCCGTCTGTTCTTCTTCTGTCGGACCCGCCCCGCCCCGTCCTTAGCTGCCAGCGTTATAGCCCAGCGTTTGACTCCACGAAGCGTAATCACGTGTCGGGCGTCCCCGTCCGTGCATGTCGGCACGTGTTCCCCGCTGGCCGCTTCCGTCACTCCCCTCCTCTCCGTCCACTCCCCGCCCCTCCCGCCTCGTGCCCCTCTCCCCGGCCCAGCTGCCCAGCGTCGCCGCCGGCACTCTCTCGCGCTTCGCGAATGTTTTTGTGTACAGATGCCCTTCGCGCTTCGGCGAACAAATTGATTTCCCCTCTCCTTCCCTACCCCTCCCCCGCCCGCGCCCGCTCCCGGCGCCGCGCGCCGCGGGTCACTGCTTCTGACAGATTTTCATGGTTTACTTAATCTTGCCCGGCAGAGAAGAATGAAAGCAGGTTTTAGCTCCCTCGGGGGATAAAATATGCCTCCGCGTTCGTTTCACGGCTGGCGCTCGCGTTTGCTGTTGCAGAGTCGCCGCCGCCGCCGATTGCGTCGTTCGCCTCGCCCTGGCTTTTAAAAATGGAAATGCTGCTGCTGCAACCGCGCGTTGTACGTTGCTCGATGATGCGAGCAACTGACTTGCGAGGGCTCGCGAGAACAGTCGCGAATGTTGCGGAAATGGAATGTGTTGCTGTCCTCTCATGTGCGAACCATTTGCATGTCCTGTAAATTATTCAACTTCTGACATTTTTTTAAAATTTCGTGCAGATGCTAGGAAAGTTCGTTCTTTTCAACAACGTTGTAAAATTCTAATGCTGGTTCGTTTTTTCCTGATTTTTCTTCTTCTGTAAGTACTCCAAATTATTAATTACAATGAGAATGTTCGTTGTGTAACGCATCGTTGAAGTCTCTCGGTAAAAGAAATTGCTTTTATATGTTCATATTTTTCACCAATTTACTATCATTTATGATCATGATCATCCATCACACTATTAGACATTTGATGTGAACAAGTTTTGGAAATAGAACGGGCGATTTTCATTCTCAGGCAGTAGGAAGTATCAAGACATTTTAATTTTCTCTATTACCTCACCTTTCATAGGACTGAAACAAAAAAAAACTAACTTTTGATATGATAAATAATTTTATGCTGCTGTTTTAGACAAATAAATTTCCAATTTATTACATTACTTACGAATACGTTTAACACTTAATTAATACATCATATTTCATATCTACAATTACAATGTATAATTCATATTCATGGGATATCAAATAACTTGTTAGAACAAAATATGGACTAACTATTAATAACACCCGCTGATTCATTATCAGATGTTCTTTAAATTCGAAACTACCTTGACAACACTCTGGAGCTGAGTTTTTAAATTGGGAACGAAACAATGTTAGTCCTTGAGTGAAAAGAGATATCAGAAGCTAGTGTCTCAGCGAGACGTTTCCATTAAGCTCTCTGAGTAGTCAACCATTTCTCAAACAGGGTCAGCGCGTTAGCGGGAATTTCAGGAACCGGTTGCCAGGCGCTCAGCCTGCACTCGACATTCCCTCTCCTCTCCAACTACCAATTCACGCCGTTCGCGTCGCGTCCGCCGCCTTCGCCGCAGCGGCTACCGCCACCGCTGCCGTCGTACCGCTTCTGTTCCCGCGGCCCGGACACGGTGGTCTCTGCCCAGCCCGCGGACACGACTAGCGCATTACGAGGGTCCGACGATTGGCTCCGCTTGCACCCCCGCCGCCGCCGCGGCTTAAAATGTGCCTCCGGCCCCCACCCCGGTCAGGAGCCGCCCACCCGGTTCCCCTGCATTTACAAATGGTGTCGGTGGCCCTGCCTCTCGTTCGGTTGTGGTTATACCTCGCTCCATTCAACGGTCTTGGGGTGGAGTGTTCATTCACACGTACGGGGAAAATATCCGTTTAATCCCCTTCCAGATTTGTATGAATCTGGTATTTAAATCCAAACTAACTTGTAACGTAGAGCGTAAAGACAGCGAGAATGGATTCAAATGCAGCGGCTTTTGCGGATGATGTCTCCGCTAAGCCCTTACCCCGCACCTCGCTCTTCTTCTCGTTGCCGGCGGCGACGACGCGACCTCACAGGCAGCTCGTTCTGTCGGCGGTGGCGAGGACAGGGCTGGTGGCGGCGGCGGCTGCGGCGGCGGGCTGTGGCCCCGGCTGAGAGGCTGACAAATGCCTACACTCGTGTCAGACCGGATGTAAATTACACTGCGGAGCGGTAGTAGCTCTGCCGCCTCCGTCGCCACCTCAGCGGCGCGGCCTCATTCCATTAAGTGATGCCGCGTACTCGTTAGGGCGTCGGAATCGCTATTGTGCCCGCCCCTTGCCCCCGGGCTTCGCTGCCGTCGGCGCTTCCCCCCTCCCCCCAACCCGCGCCGCGTCTTAGCACCTTACGCCACATAATCGCCACCCACAGCTCACGCCTCGCTCCACCGATTCCTCCGAGGCGCTGCGTTACCGCTCGTCTTCTCGCAACCCACGCCGCCCCTTTACCAACGCCACCCCGTATCCACACTTCCTACATTCCCTCTACTCTCACAGTCCTGTTAACCAAGCCGACCTGCTTTAACTTCACTATCCGCACCACCACTCTACCCACGCTCGTCGCCTCGCCTTGCTTCGCCTCGCCTCGCTCACTCCGTGTATGTGACCGACGTATTATGCCTTCCTTTCTTCAACACCCGTCTCCTCCGTTTTCGCCGATTACGCCCACTGCCCCCCCCCTTGGCACACTATTCACTCCCTCGTCCATTGCGGTACCCTTGAACCCTACCTTCCGACACTGCGCCCCTATTCCGGAGTAATCGAGTCTGTACCCGTGTGCTGTATCTTTCCGGCCGCTGCGCCGCCTTCGCTCCGTCGTCGCTTGTTACGCTGCCTCACCTCTCCACTTGCAGCGTAGGCGGGACGGGGCGGGGCGTAGCGGGGTGGAAAGCGTCGGGGTAATGGCGCTAAATGGACACGGAGATTCATGCGTCTGCGCATTGTTTTGGAGCGCCGAGCGCTCGCGCGGCGGCGCCCGCCCTCCCGCACGCCTTGTGCTGCCTGCCGCACGCGCCCCGCCCCGCCCCGCCCCGCCCCGCCCAGCACCCCGCGCCGCGTACCTGCGGCTGCCGCCTCCAATGCCCTCCCCGTTCCGCCCCCGCCGTCGGAGCCGACGTCTTCGCATTAGTTACGCCGCCTCCCCCCTCCCCCTACCCGCTTGCGATTTCTCTTCCGGAGCGGAATGCGACGTACTGAGCTGCGATCGATAATAGGAAGGAGACGTGATCAGGTGGTGGAGGAGGTAGGAAACGTGACATACCTTCGGGTTTTCGTGTTGCGTTGGTTGAAGGTGATGTTTCTCCCTGTTTAGAAATAATGATTTGTTTGTTCATCTACTGGAGACTTTACAACATAGAATGTGGCGGGGATTTCTCTGTTATTGGTTAAAATATTTGTTTTTAACGATATAACAAAATTAGTTTTTTTACGATATGGCTTGCATAGTGATTTATTTTTTCTGAAGTAAAAAGAAAAGAGCATTTCTGAGAAGGAAAAAACAGAGTAGAGCTTATGATTTTTCACTGATAGTTTTTTATTACGTTCGTTTTTTGCTGTTTTTTTTTTCAAGCAAAAGACTGTGTAGTAATTAATAATGAACAACAATTAATGAAATTATAAGTATTGAGAAAGCTGCCGAAAATTCTGTTACATTCTCGGCAATGCTCATGTGTTACAGCAATAATTTTGTTTGGGGGACCGAGTGTACACTGCTTGTAAAGTTTATTTCCCAACAAGATTACTTTATATTAATGTCTGTTTTATTTTGAGCGTCTAATGTCTCTCGTGATATCAAAGCTGAAACGCATCTGTACGTCAGCCAGTTTACAAAAAAAGTTCATTACAACTCCATATCCATCCGTCGGCACGCAACGCGGCGAGCCGGCGCCGCACCCTCCTTCAACCCTTTTCTCGCTACCCTCCTCTCCTCCTCCTCCTCCTCCTCCTCCTCGTTCTCCGCTGGTCCTCCGGGTTCAGCGCGCCGCTCGCTCGGGAACTGGCCCTTTATCGCGGTTAAACTTCGCGACCCGAGACCCGCGCGTGAAATATGCAGGGCCGCGAAACATTTTCACAGGCCTCTTACTTTGTTTCGCGTCCTCCCCGCGCCTTGCGGAGCGGCGCTACTGTGTCTGCGCTTGGCGGCGGCGGCGGCGGCGGCGGCGAAGGCGGCGGAGCCCGGGCGAGCGAGCGCGGAAGTTGGCCGTTAAAACACTCCTCGGTTTAAATATCACGCCGTAAAAGTAATGAATCCGATAAAAAATTTAGATGCGCGTTGTCGCGTCTGACGCTGCGGGTGGGGGCAGCGGGGGCGGAAGACACGGCGAAGGCGGTGAGGTTGAGCCTTATCTGTGGGAGGGGGACGGTGGAAGCGGCAGCTGCGTCATATTTCTCGAGAGGGCGAGCTGCCCCCCCTCTCTCTCTCTCTCTCCTTCTCTCTCTATCTTTCCCTCTCTCGTTTCATGGCGGTGTCGCAAGACGCTGCGGTGGCAGCGCGAACCTGACTTCTTCCCAGGCGTCCGCGTTGCCGTTGCTCGCCGTCTTTCCCACCCCACGTTCCGCGAGGCTGCGCCACCGTACGCCACGCCACGCCACGCCGCGCCACGCCGCGTCACGCCGCGCTGTGGCGCGACGAGCGCGTGCATGTTTTTCCGCCCCGCGGCTGCTTTATTCGCGAGGTGTAGGAGAAGAGTGGCTACCGCGGCGGAGGTGGAGCCGGAGTGGAGGGTGGGCGGAGCGGAGCTCTGATAGCGGCTGACAAAACACGAACGCGCCGCCGCGGCGACAATTAGTCGACTCTGCGGCGTTGCGGACTAGATAAGCCGTTGAGAATGAGAGGGCTGAGGGGAAGGCGTGGATGGTGGTCGCGGCGACCGCGAAGAAGTGGGATGAAGTTGGGAATTAGGGGGAGGATTAAGGGGTGGACAATTGTGCGTATAAATTGTCCCAGTTCCTGGGACAGTGATGGTCAAAGGAATCAAAAAATTAAAACCAAGGGGAGAATATTATAGGCTTATATAAAAGTAATGGTCATAGGAGAGGACCGTTCGGTAGGTATCTTTAAATACGAGAAAATTTTCGCGCGAAAATATATGCGCAAAATAGGTTCTTCTGTGAATAAATCTGCTGTAGCTGCTTTTCAAAATATTATACATTTTGAAAATAAATTACCAAACAATAAAAAAACAATCCTAAAGTAATGCTATATCTTTCTGTGGTAAAAAATACCCATTTTGGGCCTTAAAATAAAGAAATCCCACTGATCTGTGATTTCTGACTTCTGAGTGTCTCGTGCAAAGCATTCCTTGCTGCATTCACGATATGAAACTAGGTTAATGGCGAAGTTTAAAGTCGGGAGATAATCAAGTTCACAGTTCTCTCAGTTCAACTGCACTCTTTTCCGGAATGTGAGGATAATGTGTTTTGTGAACTCCTCGTAATTTCAAAAGTCGATAAGTTGATCATTAGTTGGAGTTCCGCTGCTTGTAAAGCAAATACTGTAGTGATGGCAAGTTTCGGATAGCTGGTCCCAAACTATTACACGAAAACTTAATGAGGTCACTTGGATACCTTAGAAACGTTTTATTAAATAGCGAAGGATTATCTCTGACATTATGATGCAAAAATGTATGAACATCGAGAATTATATCTAATAAATTATTAAGAAGCAAATAGAAAATAAATTTAGGTGACTGTAGCTCCTTAGCGGCAGAAGTCCTCTGATATGTCATCTTGGTTCTGCAGTTAATTTGGGATTTGTCTCTACTGACTAATTTGTATAGACGAAGAGCACAACTCACATTCTTCATTCCGTTAACCAGAGCGACCTTCCCGACGCTCTTTGACCTGCCTCAAGTAAACGCAATCTGTGGGCGTGGGCGATAGAGCAGTCTAGACGCCGAGCGCGAAAGAGCGCGCGACCATGTGGGTGAAAGAACGGGAGAGGAAGGGCGAGGGAGAGCGAGCGAGTGAGAGGACGCGAGAAGGAGTGAGCGAGAGTGAAACGAGCGAACGAGCGGGTTGGCGAGAGAGCGAGTGGGAGGGCGAGAGAGCGAGTGGGCGGGCGAGCGAGCGGGCCACAGAGCGAGCGAGTGGGCGGGCGAGAGAACTAGCAGACAGGCAGGCGAGAGTGCATGCGGGCGCGCGAGGGAGAGGGCGGGAAGGCAGGCTTGTGGGGCGAGTTTCCTGTCGGCGCCTCGCCGGCGTCTGAGCACGCAACCTCCCGATTAGGGGCGCTCTACGCTCGCGGACCGCGCGGCGACTCCCGCGCGCGCCCCCGCCGCCATAAATCACCACGCCCCCTCCCTCCCGCCCGCGCTCGCGACGCGCAGAGATAGGGCCAAGGTGGAGGCGCTGGGCGCTCGCGGGGCGTGCGAGGGAGGAATTGTTGATGCGGGGTACTCGGCCGTGTGCGATTTCTCTTGAGCAAGAGCTGCCGGGGAGATTCCGTGAACATGCCGGGCCGTTGGGATGGTTTTCGCGAACGCTGTGCGTGATCTGGGCTCCTTCGAGGTCTCCTGAAAGTGTCTTGTGTTATACCAGCAATTAAGTAACGCGTGTCGATTTTGTTGATATAATTGCTTTGGATATCTTTAACTCTCCATGGAGTTATTAATGTCACGTCGAAACGCATTTTTTGTCATGAAAATAAGTGATAAGATACTAGTACCAGTATTACGTGCGTTTTGTTATGAAAAAGAACTCGTCTGGAATGGAATTATCAATTAAGTTGAAATTATAATTTTGACGACTGAAATAAATTTTCATCACATATCGTGCGTACTAACATTTCTCGGGAGTTGTAGAATATAAAAATACCAGAAAATCAACTTTTCATATATTCTTATGCAATAAATATCTTAAATCTGTAATTTTTTTCTGCGTAATATTTTATTTACTAATGTTATATAAATATTATATATTTTTACATAGTTACATTACAACTCCAATCCTTACGAACATTCAAGATACACCATATATTGAAGTCGGTTTACCATTTTTTATCACCTTCTTCATTTACCTTTGGATAAATCACCCCCTTGATAAATCAAATGGTACACTGGTACGGGTGGTTGCTTATATATAATTATGTACCGTAAATATACTTGCCAATGGAACGGAGTTTTTTTACTATTGTTTATATAAATTAATCAAACATACCCAAAAAGAATGCCTGAAGCGTTTTGCTGAAAACCTCGTATCGACGAAATTCTGGTATCCGTCCTCGACCTGCTACAATCGAACAAAAACATAATACTCGCGTAAAGCTGTTGGTGTGTTTACCTGTGTCGGAATCTCTGTATTACCCAAACATAGATTTAGTCCAACGAGAGATGCAACGAAGCGAAGTTCGTTGCCACTCTATCAACTTGCATAAAACCAGCTCATCCGGAATTTCGCTGAGAGACATTGGACGGGTCAGCAGAGTGCACTCTAATAACTACCGAAATCGAGTAGCGCAGACTGTGCAGATCCACAGAGTTTCCGCGGAGCATTAGCGAGGCTTTGGTTGTAACCCTCTCCGCTACAGCCACGGCGCTACGAGGCTACTACTGAGTTCTAGGCGCCGAAACACGCCTCCGCACATGTAGCTCTTCCTGTGACATTCTCCCACTGTGGACATTGCGAGTTTGTCATTCTTAATATTGTAAATTTTGAGGCTAATAACTAATCATTAACCCATCAATTCGTTACAAAAATGTAATATTGTCGATTATTGTTCTCAGACGCCTTATCTGATGATAACCCAATATAAATCCACTCAATTCATTTTTTGAAGAAAAAAAGTAGAATGTAATTACTAATATAAGTTCACGTTTGATGCCATTGATTTGCTAATGGAGAGGAAAGCTTCCACCCTTAATTCCAATTCTTCATTTTTATTTTATTATGTATTGTACTACATACGTTTCATCGTAAATTTGAATGTACATAAATATTTACAATTAATTTTTACTTTCTAAAACAAACCATTGGAAAGATACTTGGGAATTTGAGCTGCTTATCGGATTAGAGGTTTTTTGCCATACTTCTTGAATCTAGATATGAAAGTAGAAAATAGAAAAGTCAACACAAACTATTCTTGATGGGAGCCCTCAGGCGTCTCCGCTTCCTGTGAAGCTACGCGACGACAATTTCGCTCGATCTCCCGGTCTCAGGGTTCCTCCCCCCTCCCTTCTCCACCCCCGTCGCCGTCGCGGCACCCGAGATGCGGGCCGGCTCCTCCGTCTTAGCTGTGCGCATCAGCGCGCCGCCAACTTGCCCAATCAGAAGAGGGCTCGGCGGCGGCGGCGGCGGCGGCGGCGGGCGCCGGCGATGGGGGCCGCTGCGACAACTAAAGCGCTGACGCGCTCGCGGACAGCTGGTAATTAGGCGCGGGCGCGGCGATATCGGCAATGCAGCGGTAATTAGCGACTTCCAACTTAGTTGCGGCAACGGGCGAGGACGCTGCTGTGCCGAACCTAATCCGCAGAGCGGGCCCCGCACCCCCCCTCCCGTCCCTCTGTGGCGCGCTCTGCGGCATCACTTTGTGCTGCGGGAGGCTGCGCGGGAGCCCGCCCCCCTCATCCCCCACTGCTGTCCTTGCTGCCCCGTCCCCGCCCCCGCCGCCTTCGCCGCAGCATCCGGCGCCCCTGCCCCCGCACCGGGCGGGCGTTATCCGCTACTCGATATCCGGAGAGTGCGGCAGGACGCGCACTTCCGATTCTGATTCGCCAGCGCTTAGCTCCCGCCCGGGGACGCAACGCTCTGCGACGCGATGCGCCGGCTATCTCTGCGGGGGTCTCTGCCTTTGCGCCGAGTTGAACCTAATGCCGGCCGCCGCTGCGAGTTCGGATGGCTCCGCGATGGCCGTCTTAATTGCAAAGTCGATACTGAATTAATCTTCGTATCTGCGTGTTGCATGTCTGCGTCCGTTTCGGGAAGTATATTTTTGCGCTTCGTATTGGTAATAATTGCTCTTGGAAACTCCACGCTCCAGGAACGCTGCTTCTTGTAATGTTTCGTAAAAATTGCTATGGACATTTTTATAAGAAATCATGGTATAATAAAAGCTTATACCAGATACTTTAGAAGTGAATATTGCTCTTACAAAACTCTGCTTATGACATAATGTTTCCCTCAGTTCATAACTATATTAAAAACATATATATTCATAAATACGGTCCGGGAGAATCTGTATGAATTCGATGAGATTGAAGCTTGGAATACATCAGAAGCGAGCCAGAGGCTTTGAGATGAAAAGAGGAAAAAAAAATAAAATAATGGAAGAAGAGAAAAAAATTAAATTCTATTACTCAGGCATTTCCACACGTTTAGTTAGTTATCCTAGCGTGGCGACAACGAACACTAATAGTTTTAACAATATTTACAGAACTTCTGACCAGTCTAATAACACGACCTCTACATACTCAACTCGCCTTATTTAACACATGTTGTGATTTAGTCAAAATTCTGTATAAACGAATTACGTTTATGTACAACAATATTTTGCTTGTTAAAAAAATGAGGTAAATACATTTTGCTCTTGAAATTTGAAGGTATTATTTCAGATCAGAAATTCACGTTTCCTCATTTGTTTATTTATTTATTTAGTGTTTGCGGGCGTTTCAACTGCTATGGTCATTAGTCCCATACGAGCCGGCGATATCCGAACTACACGCCGGCTTAAAGGAGTTTTGCCCTACGAGGTATCCTTCACCAGCCTGGGGTCGAGCCGAGTCGAGCTCTAAACTTCAGACTGGTCTCTATGCACATGTGGATGAGTAGTACAAGTAAGAGTAAGTGTGTATGAGGGGTGAGAATAGGTCAGGAAAAGGAAGGTAAGATAGCGCGAGCGCGGTTCGTAGCCCGTTTATTTGGGTACTGCTCCGGCATTTACCTGCTATTGTTCGAAAAAAACACGGAAAACTACCGGCAGTGCAGCTGGACACTGGAATGTTCCTACAGACTGCCGCTGAATTCGGCCTAAGTAATTAGTGAAGAAAGTCCTGCCAATGTTGGGGCTCACACCCTAGAATCTTCTTGTCAGATTCACTGCAGTAGGGTCAGTTGATGTCCTGAGTCACCTCTTCCGGTTTGTGAATGATGTATTAGTAACTTGCAAAAGAGATGTATGTGACATACTCTCTTGATCTCAAGTGGAGAAATGTCCAGGGAGGGGCGAGCGTTTGCGAGCGACTTACAGAGCGGGTTCGCCCCTCCCCTCCACGTCCCGCGCAGCGCCGTCCGAGTGGACATGAGGCGCCGGCTGTCGCGGGATGGCGTCGCGGAGGAGCGGCGGGGACAGAGGCGGGGAGCGAGGATTCGCAAGCGCGAATTAATCTTTCCCGGGCGAGGGGAGGAAATTCCTCCCGCCGGCGGCGCCAGCGGGGCGGAGGCAGCGGAGGGGATAGGGGATGTCCGAGGGGGGCGGGAGAGGAAAGGACAGCGGAGGACATCGGACGCGCGAGGACGAGGACGGAGCGCGGGGCCGCTGGTAGCGAAGCACGCGCTCTCGCGAGCAGCGCATGGCGGCAAAAAGCGGGAGGCCGGAAGCGACACGAGCGCTCCACGCGGTGATTAATTACAGTAATAAGCGTCTCGCCAGAGGGCGCGCGCGCGCGCGCGGGGTGACGGGGGTGAGAAAGAGGACATGCAGGGGTGTGGCGGGGATTGGAGTCCCCACCCCGTCGCGGGAGCCGGCGCGTCGTCCCCCGGCCTGTCGGCCTCGGGTCCTTATCCTCGCCGACTCAACACCAGCCCTCGACCTCCTCCGGCGACTCGAGGCCGTGTTGTCTGCCGACGACGCGACGGGCTCGTTCTTCCCTCGGCGCCAGCCGGCTGTTCTTGTCCCTTGGGGTGCGTCGACGGGCCGCCTGCCACGGGCAGTCGCGCCTTCAATCGCTCTGGACGCAGGTGCGTTCAACAGGAGTCTGTATTCGCCGCGGCTGGTTTCGCTCCAATGGAAATCGTTTGCTACCCTTTGCTCGTGAGCGTGTCACCTCTATGTGTCTGACCAGCCTTCTTTTATGTTCATTCTCAATTATAATGGCTACAACAGGGAATGTATTCTCATCGTTCAAAAATGGAATCACAATTACTCAAACGAGTTAAAAGGGACTCATTCTGTGTTCGTTGCTGCTGCTTTAACTCCAGTGGAAATCCTTGGCCCATGAACGTTAGTAACGCCAATGCAATGTCTGATCAGCGTTATTTTTATGTTCATTTTGAATTGTAATGACTACAACAGGGAATTTTATCACATGGCATCAAAAAATGGCATCAGAATTCCTCACACGCATTCAACGGGATTCATTCTGTATTCGTTGCGACTGGTTTCAATGTAGTGGAAGTTGTTGTCAAGTCTTTGCTGGTGAACATTAGTAACACCACTAAAATATGTTTGACCAGCTTTATTTTTTGTTCATTCTGAATTGTATTGACTACTACCAACAGGGACTGTTATCTCTTCTTAAAAACAAAATTATAATTACTCACACATTCAAGGGCATCATGTTGAGGGTGAAAAAGTGCATACGCAAATAATGCCTTAAGAGGAATGTTATTTTAAAAGTGAGTACAGAACGTCGTTATAACACTCGGAAAATTTCAGGCTATTCTGTGCTTTGGGGTTCCACATCCAAAGGCAGTAATGCTAACGGGAGCTCTCGAGTTGGTCGACAAAAGAGCGGCGGGTGGATGCGTGGGTGCAGGCGATGCAGGAGCGATTCAGTGCCCTTATCAGCCGGCAGATACCGCGTCTCACGCCGCCCACGTCCAACCCGAGACTCCGCCGCCCCGAGCGACGAGGTGGCGCGGCCTCACAAAAGAAGGGGCGTGTCAATCTCAGAGGCCGGGCGACGCGCGAGCTGCCACCGACAAGGGGGCCGCGAGGAGAAAGGATAAGACGCGAGGCGGGAATGGAACGAAAAAGGCCGCTGAGAATGGAAGCCCCCGGGAGGCTGCGAAGGGAGGACGAAACAGAGGCCGCGTTGACGGGGTGGGTGGGCGCGTCGACCGCGTGGGTGGCAGTCACCAGCGCCGTCTCCCGCTCCCCGTTCCCCGCCCTTCCGCGTAGGCCGATATTGGCTTTATCACGCGCGTCGCGCGCTGCTCTCGTTAAATCGCCCATTACGGCGTTTAACGGGCGTCGTAACGACGCTGCCGCGCGGGCGCCGGGGGGCGGGGAGGCAGAGCGGGGCGCGGGGAGGCGGTGTCCGGTCGCGCGGCTGACGAGCCGCGGGCGGCCCTACGCGCGCGCGCGCTCGCCTGAGTTCGCAGACTGCTCGTGCGCCGAGGTCACGACGGGCGTTGGCTGTCGGTGACTCCTCGCGATGGGGGATCCGCGAAGAATGAAACGGAAGTGGGCGTTTCCTGTCTAAAGAAAGTCCGAAAATCATAAAGTCACAACTTATAAATACATTAATGTACTCCTTAGAAAGATTTATTGACGTGAGATGAAAATAAATGGTTTCTTATAGTAATTAATATTACAATAATTATAATAAATAATTATGTGGTAAATGTGGTAATTGAATTTATACTTAACTAATTCGTAAATGTCTGTGTCGATTTTTTTTATTCCGAATTATTATTTGAATCAGTGGTGAAAAATATATTTAAAATGTTATATAAGAAATTACCATGACAGGTACTCGTATATTTCTAAAGATGTAGGTAAGAGGGCAAAACTGAAATAAAAACTTCTTTGCGTGGTTTTTATATTTTTTATTTGGAACTATGAGCAGAATTTGTATTGATAACAGACAGTCTCAGTCCTTATACTTTTCTATACATCTATCATTTTAGTTTTTGTCTTTTCATCGAGTTCTTCATAAATGGTTTTTTCAAGGTCTTTTCAGAATTGACAATGATGACGCTTCTGATCGCAATGATATGATTCGCAATGATAATGGTTCAAAGGTAGACACGAAATAAGAGGGTGTGCGGATCAAACTGTAATATAAGATTTTCACTGTAATTTATTGTAATGATCGATTCATTCCTGGAATCTCAATTATTTTGATGTTTTATTAGCTATAAAATGTATTAAATCAGCTGTAAATTCTAGTTTGTACTTGATATGAAAACTTTTTTGTTGGATAAAAGAGTACCTCATATTTTCTCTTAGATAATCCCAGAGCTCAACTTTCTTATTTCCAGCCGCAATTTCGTTCGTGACCGCGTGGCCTTGCGGAGCGCAGTACTCTGTCTCGCGCCCCGACAGAGCATGTTACATTGTCGCGCCGTTAAAGCGACAACGTTAACCTTTGCCCTCGCCCTCGTCCCCGCCTCTGCCTGCACGTACTGCCGCGTCTCAGAAACGCCGCCTGCGCCGCGCCACTCCGCGCCGCGCCGAGCCGCCCAGAGCGATGCATTCTTGATGCCCGGACTCGCCGGGGCGACATATGTTTTACTTTCCCCTCGGATCCCGTATTTACGTCCTCGGGCAAGTGTATATTTTTCCCGCGACACTGCGCTCGCGACCGCGCCCGCGCGACGATCCCCCCCCCCTACTCCGCCACTCCTCTCCCCTTCCCCCTACTCCACTCCGCCCTGTCTGCCCCCGTGCCGACCTCTCCCGCTCGCTCGTCCCTGCAGTATTCAGACGTGGAGCAAATCGTTATTAACGGTCTTGTCCCGGAACTTAATTTCAGTCGCGAATCATGGTTCCAGTTAATATTTAATGGGAGAAAGAGGAGGACGACACGATTCGTGGGAGGAAGAGGAGGGAGGGGGTGGTGGAAGAGAGGACGGAGGACGACTCTTGAGTGGGCGTGCGGCGGGTAGGCGGGCAGTCGGAAGGCGGCCGCGAGTAGGCGTCTACGGGGCGCGAAGAAGCCGGGGGCGGGGCGCGGGGCGGCGACCTGGTCGGCGAGAAAAGAGACGGAGGCGGGAAGGCGAGGGTAGCGTTCCCCTCTGCGTTCCTTTGATATACGGGACGCCCCGGTAATGACCCCTGACTTCGATATAAATTGTCGCAAACAGGAATATCTTGGCTGGCGCTTGGGGCGGGACGGGGAGCGGCGGCGGCGAGGGCGGGGGCGGGGGCGGGGAGGGCCGCCAGAGAAAACGCCGACGGCCTCGTAAGCGAAGCCGCTCTCTCCTTCCAACCTCCCCCCCTCCCCTCCCCCCCCCCCGCCACCCGGAGCGCCTCGACGCGAAATTCGTCCAGGCGAACAAGCGCGTCTCTTTGCCAACTCGAAAGGGCTTCCTGGATCCCGTCCTTGGGAAAAGGAAGATGTGCACTGATGTGTTCCTACGTGCTACACACGCGTTTGAATTGGAATCATTTGCTTATTCTCGTTTCTGCTGCGTTTACCTCTGCATTGAGCTCAAAGCTCTTCGCTTTTGGTTGCCCCGTGTGAGCAATATTCACGAACATGTTCTGAAGAAATCCACCGCGATGCCTTCAGTTCGTTTGTTGCTACAAGCCGAAATGCTACTGTAGGCTTTTGAAGATATTCACAATTTGTTCGCTCCAGTTTCTCGTAAGCATCCTTAATACTGGATACTTAGTTAACGGCGTGAATTATTGCTCCCTGGCATGATTACGTTCAACTTTCCCGAAAATATAATTCTTCATTAACGATAATTACGTGTCACGTTTGAATTTATGAATCATACCAGAAGTTTTCCGTTCACAAATTTTGTATTTACTCTTTCATAAAGCGTCAAACATAAAATACGACCTATAATGATGCAACTTTTTACTCGTATTTTAACACTGATTTAATGACCATTCTGCATAGCTGTTTAGTGTGGAGCTCGTTTTAAAAAGATATGCATTAGTGATTAAAATTTAATGGTTTACCCGAGATAATTGTAGCTCTAATGAAGTTCTAAATTATTCGGGTTTATCTCATTAACTACCATTTCTGCTATCAGCAACTGAATTTACTACTTATACGTAAAAACAATTTATATACATCTATTATTCTTATATTGTTCGATCATTAATTTTGAATGGACTCTTCAATCTATTTAATCGTCAAATCAGTACAAATACTTTATGATTTCATGGAATTATAGTTTATATAGATATATATAATCCACTACTCTTTTGGATATTCTCTATATTATAATTCACGTGCTTTTCACACGTGTCTGTTTTTCAATAATATATTTTTTTCAGTATCACTTCAATTCGCACCATTCATCTTGTTTAATTCGAGGAGAGGTGAAAAGTCTTAAGGGAGAGACTTTGATGGAGTTTTTTCCCTTTGAAGTGATACTTATCTTGTTAATTTTTGTCCTTAATGATTGCAAAAGCCAATTTTAACATCCGTTCGAGCGTTTAAACCATCATACCAATAGAAAGATTTGCTTCTGCCGACGCCATATCACCAATTTGAGCTGAGCTGTAGGATCGTGAAGATATCGTACGGTTGATCATCCCGGCAAGGGCAAACTGCAAAGTGTTGTTAGCTTTCAAGAAGAAGTAAATGCACTGCAGAAATTCACCAAAGAATTACCAGAGTGTTCGGGGTAAATTTTCAACCAAAGAAAGATAAATGCTGGCCCCAGATGTCCTCATTCGTGACAACGCCCGCCCCCGCTACGCAGATGGAACGTTCTGACCACTGGGTATAATTATAGCCTAAAGATTTTAATATCTTCATCGAATTGAAAAAAATGGCTAAGACTTCAAAACAATGAGAGCTACAAAGCAAAGTTGAGACCCATATCCCAACAATGGTGGCAGTGGTTGTCGAAGAGGTGATTAAAACACTTGTTCACAGATGAGACCATTGCCTAAACTTTCTCCGAGAATTATGTAGAAATATAGGTATGTTTGTACATAACTTGAAAATTAACTGAATTTTCATTTTCTTGCCTACTATGTACTTACGTAGTAAAGAGGAAGTATTCTGCAGCAGAAAATGGTGATTTTTTGTCAGCAAAACTCGCATTTACGGTCCTGATATCGAAAAAGTGGAGAAATCTTGATTTTATATGTAGTGAATTACTTCCTCTATCACGTTGCAAAGTCAGAATGCACTTGCATCGTTCAGAATGCAATGGTGTTGGGGATCCTTGGTACCGTAAAATTGATTTACGGCAAAACGTCAGTCTGCCTTTTTCCGATTGTCCGTCCGTCCGACTGTCCGTCTGTGGTCAACGTAATTCTGCGCCTAATTTTGTGTGAAGTTGAAACAACAATTTTCTCAAAAACACACAAAGAATATGAAAAATATTCTATACAATATTATATATAATAACTTACTGAGTACATAAAAACGTAGTTGAAAATCTGATTTTCAAAGTCAGTAAATATAACTTACTTCGTTGTAAACAACACAAACTGAATTAACATTATTGGAAAAATATTTACGGTTATGTATTACCGTCAGCCTTAATTAGCTGTTTTACATTTCAGTCATTACGCTGGGGAGCATAGTTCATGTAAACATGTTTCATTTTCTCTCAATTAGCTTGTTGTGTTAATTACTACAGTAAAACGGGAACAGTTTATAGGTTTCAATATGTAAATGTGTTAGTAATCAGCGATGTAAATGTTATTTATTTATGAACTCTAATTGTAAGTTATGACACATGTTGAAATCGTGTGTATTACATCATGCATATCATGCATTTTACTACTGAAAATGCTATGGTTTATGTTCAAAGTTTCAACGTTTAACCATATTTTCAATCTTTCACGTGTGTTAATAAGTTATCTCTATATTGACACGTGGGTCAAGTGTCTTTGTGTTTCAATTTGTGGAAGTGAAACAGTAATCGTTTTTCATTTCTTTCATTGAAAATTATCGATTAAAAAAAGGAATATTCATAAGAAAACTGAAGTTCGTTATAACACATACATTTTGAATTCTAAGGCACTCACCAGGCAAGATATTGGAATTCACAACGCCTACAGCTGTATATTTTTACGAGATATCATGTAATATTCGTTGCTTGAATGTTTTTACAACGATTTTGTCTACGACTGCTGTAAATTTAAGTAGTTTCAAACCCTGTATCGACAAATTTTGGTCCTAACTTTAAATTGTGAAAATACCACATTCCCTTGGTTTGCATTTGTTCGTCTAAAGCTCTTACCATAGGATGTTGCCTCGTGGACACATAGAGTTAGCAGAACTCTGCCGTCATAATTCGAAACCCATTCCATCAATGAGGTGACATGTGTCAACACGTAACTAACATGAGTCACACGTTTCCAACGATGATTATGACAGTCTCGTTTTCTCTTATAACTCTAGCGCAACGATGGAGTTCGCGCATGCGCACAACCTCAAAAACGCGTTCGCATCGTATTCGACGTAGTAGTTGGAGCTGTGCAAAAAACTCTCTAGTGTGGTGTCAGCATCGTTCTTTAGTGTTGCCCGCCGCCTCGCGTCTGACGCGAGCACCGCCACCGCGCAAGGAAACGTCTAATTGGAGCCGCGCGTCGCGTTTCGCGCGCTCTGGCGACCGCCATCGACGACGGCGGCAGAAGAGAACGAAGCGAAATAAAAGAAGCGCGCGCTGACGAGCCAGTGGCGCAGCGGCGGCCGCGGACGCGGGCGAGAAACGCGGGCGCCGGCGGGGGGGGGGGGGGGGGGGGGCGGCAAGGGGAGAGCGCGTATTGATACAAGTCTTCTAAGGAGATTTTTCGCTCCCTCTTTTCTTTGTGATTAACACGAGTGGAATGCGACCGACGCTAATTGCCGGACGCCTAATTAGAAGAGGCGGCAGGGGCGGAGGTGGGGGCTCAGAATGCAAACGAAGCGAGCGCCGCGCCGCGGCAGTGTAGGAGATGAGAATGCGCGGAGGCGGTGGCGGGAGCGTCGAGACCACCTGGGCTCGTTTTGTTGTTTGACGTAGATGGCGTCGCGAGCAGATGCTGAAAATGCTTTCTTTGAAGTTTCGTGCATAAAGAGGGAGATGCACTTGAGTATTTGGGTACAGGGGGAGGTCTTGAGAGGTTCGTGACTGGTAGCAACGTGGCTTTTATCGGGATAAAATATTTCGTTGTTATCAACTCACGTGCATGCTGACGGTGTAATAAATCAATTATTCTAATATTAGTTGAAAAAACCAATTAATATTTAAAGTGGGTTTCGTTGATTCGGATGTATACAAGTGAGTTTAGCAGCATTATAAACGTAATGAACGAATTACAACGCGAATTGCAGTTACGACTTTTATTATATTAATTGCAAGTTCACTACTGGAAAACTATATTATTTTGTGCCTCTTTCGATTAATGAAATTCTGGAATTCAAGCAGGTCTTCCTAAAGTGATTCTCATACAGCAATCTTCATTGTGTTTGTTACTTTCGATACAAAGTGCGTTCAACAATTAACAGCACAGTCCTAAAACTTACGAAGAATCTTATTAAAATGACGTTGTGAAAATAACAAATCATGTATGTTCGGACCACTGCAGCGTTGAGCGTAGGCGTAACGATAAGGCCTAGCAACCTCGCGTTGCACGAGTCGACCGCGCCCCATAGGTCTGCGAGCGCCAGCAATCGTGTTTATCCGTCGGACCGCGTGGTCGCGTGGGCGGCGCGGGGCGGGGACGCGTCGGGGGGAGCAACGGGACGAGTAGCGCGAGGCGCGGCGGAGGCGGAGGAAAGCGATCTGGGGCTGCGAACACTTCATCCGCGCCGCTGATCCCGCCGGGGGCGGCGCCGAGGTGCGGCCACCACTGCCGCCGGCCCCGCCGCCGCCCAGCCTCGCCACCCCCTCCGCCGCCGCCGTTGCCCGGGAATCGGCATCGATCCAAGTAAGCGGGGGCGGCGACGCCACTCGCGCCCTCTGCTTCGCCACCGCGAAGGCCTTCGAGGGCTGGTGCGTCGCCAGGCTCCGCCGCCGCCGCCCCCGTTACCGCCTCCGCCGCCACCCCCTTCGGAATAATAAGCCGATAAAATTCCGCCCAAACTCCGCTTCCAATATTTCTTGTTCCTTAACATCTTTATCAGCGCGGGGTAGAGGAGACGGTGCGGCGTCGGGAGGGGAGGCGGGGCGGAGGCGGGAGGGGTGAGCGGGGCATCGGCGCGGACCGAGCCGGCGGCGGTGGTAGGGCGTCGAGGCTTTGGCGCCAACCCCGACGCAAGTAGCCGGGCATTTATCAAGACTTACTCGGAAGGCAAACTAATGATACTGCTCGAACTTTTTATTATTAATAATAAAAAAGTACCCCTCGCTTCCGTCCTTTTTCCGCTTCCATAATGCTCAAACGAAATTATGGATAAGCACGCCATGGATGGGGGGATGGGAGGGGTAGAAGGGATGGAGAGGTTTACGGAGGCACGGCTCTAAGGGGGCAGGGCGAGAGCGGAGGTCGAAGATGAAGAATTTCTTAACGAAATTAATAGACACCCAGCGGTTTAATTCAATTTGCTCGAATTATTCTGATTACATCTGAAAGTCTAAGTTCATTTCTTCGATTGGACGCCGCTCCGCGGAGGACACCGCTGCCCAGTGTGCGGTTTCCCCTCTCCCCTTGGCCGTCCCTCTCCCCCTTCCGCCTGCCCCGTCGTCAGAGATATTAATTAAAACACCCTCGAGGGCTCTCTCTCTCTCTCTCTCTCTCTCTCTCTCTCTCTCTCTCTCTCTCTCTGATTTTTGCGGCCGCGCAGAATGTAAATTAAGGTTTATTAAATTCTCTCAAAATATAAGCCAATATAACATTCGTCGCAACGCGCGGACGTCCGGTGCGGGTGAGCGGGGGCGGAGGCGGCCGCGGCCGCGGCGCATTTCACGGCCGGAGTTTTCCCCGTCCCGGCTCGGAGGCGTCTTGCGCCTGGGTTGAGGCACGTGACCGCCGGCGCGAGCTCTGGGCATTCGCTCGGAAGACGCGTCATTTGAATGGGAAAAGTTGGCGGTGTTGCGATTCCGGTGGGGTTTGCTGGCGCTCTCTGGAAAAAAGGAGGCAATAGCGCCAATAATGGTGTTCAATAGTGCTCTTCTAAGGTCATTTTAACATGATTTCCCTGAAACGTAAAATCATAATTATATTTTATTTACTGTCGTAATTTAATACAAAGGCTATTAAAGAAATATTTTATTACTTATATTGCACTGTAGATTATCAAGTATTTAGTTGAAATATCACTTGTTTGTTTTTGCCTGTATCACTAAACGGGTAAACGGGAGTACTTAGAATAAGTATGTTATAATATCAAGGAACTCTTGTGCGTCACGCTTGTATGGGTGTACTTAATATCGAAACAATATTTCTAGTTAATTCGACCTCTTACCTTATCTGAAGCTCATGCGCTTGGAAGCGACTTTGCCCATCATTATATTCTCTAATCTCACTTCTTTGTGCAATATAACTTTTCACGAAACACATTTATGAGGCATTAGATATTTTACCAAGAAGTTGCTACACGTTTTGTAAAAATTCAGAGAGGGGAAATTTTCGCTTTATTCATAGAAGCTATAACATAAAATAGGTACTTAGTTTTATATGCAATAGAAAATGTCAATGTTTTCCCCCCTACAAAATTGAACGCGGCAATTCTTTATCACGTAGAGTACTCACTAGATGATTCTTCTAGGAAGTTAGTGGAAACGAAATATTGGAACATGGATTTACAAGTACAATGTATGAAATGGAGACCACTTAATTTTCTTCCCTGCCTAAGCTAAGCTAATCACTGTAGTATTTGTATTGGTGGCTTCTGGAGAAGTCGTCTTTACGAAGTGTCAGCCTTCTGACAAATTTCTCCGCTCATCTCAGCATCGCATTCTCCGCAGTCGTAACGCGAATTGGAAGGCGCCGAAGTGTTGCGGGAAGCGTTGGAGTCTTCTGTCTGCGCGGGTCATTTGTTGCGCTTTGGTGGCAGTGGCGTCGACGGTGGCGGTTGGCAGACATGGCGTCGGAGGCGTCGGGACGTCACGTCCGCAGCGGCGGCGGCGGCGGCGGCGGCGGCGGCGACGTCGTGCCGTGACCGCCGCCGAACAGCCGGCGCGCCTGTGGCTATCCAAAACGCATTAGGGCCGTGGCTGGTGGCGGAGGGGCGGCGGAGCGGGTGGGCGGGGCCGGGCGGAGCTGTGCTTGGCGGGGAGGCAAGGGTTGGGGGGAGGGGGCAGTCCTCAGCTCCAAGCTGCAAGTCGTGCGCCGTAAGAACCCGGCTGTTGGATGCGGTGGAGGCCCGAATATGAAGGATGAGTACTGCCAGAATGTGCGGGAAGCTAGGAGCAGGAAATAGCGAAAGGAGAAAGCAGGCGGCGGCGGTGGCGATGGGCGTATGAGGCACGTGACCAACAGCCCCACTGAAGGGACTCGGCCTCCACAGTTTTTCTCTCCCCCTCCCCTCTCCCCAGCGCCCCTGGCGAGCGAACCCTCCGGGTGGGGGCGTTATGATGTCACGGAATCGGTACTTGTCGTCGGTGACGGCGATACAGCGGCGGCAACAGGCGGCCGCGGGGGCGGAGGGTCGCCGGGGCGCAGGCCGAGGGGAGTCGTAAGAACGCCCCGCGCCCGCCGCCGGTGATGGAGTCGGCAGGTCGCTGCCCGCCACTCCATCAGCGTCACCTGCAGCGCAGGGGAGACCTGTGCGGGGCTCTTGCTTCCTCTGGGGAGGAGATGCATCTCTGAGGAACAATTGACGCAATGCTCGTGTTAGTAGATGGCTCTAAACGATTCAAACCACTCTTTTGATTGACTTACCTACAAATGATAAATTTAGTATCACTAAATAATTCTTGAAAAAAGAAATGGGCAACTCCAATACATATAATTTACTACAGTATCTTGGTGTAGTCGTACTATTAATTCGTTTAGGAGGTGCAAACGTCCATTAAACGTTCTTCCATTGGCGAAATGTCCGAGATCTTGTGGTCTGGACTTCTGAATACCATAACTGGCATATTACAGCACTTTAATATTTCATAAATTTTTTCGTTACCGTTTTCCGTGATTGACCAAATATTAACAAGTTTTGAAACTGAAACGTAAATTGATATATTTTTCATAGCTTAACTTCTCACAGATATTTTCGTCTTTTCGGCATAAGATAAACATGTTCATGCATTTTTCTCCGAAATTGAGAAACCTGGCGGATATCGTTGATTTTCAGCTTGCAGAGGCCCTTTAATCTCTTGCGTGTAACTCGCGCCGTAGCTTAAAAAAAGTCTTCATGCGCCGTATCTCTGCCGTAGACCCCTACCACTTCACGCACTCTGGAAGTTTCTTCTTACGCCGTGTCTTCCCCGTCTGTCCTCGCGGATGAGCGCCACCACGCCGGTGTATATATGTGTGTGTGTGTATCTCTCTCTCGCAGCCGCAGTGGCGCGTTTTGTTTCTCAACTGCTCGCTATCACAGCGGCGGCAGCTGCGGCGCGCGTGCAAATGAACGAGATAAGCGAGAACGCGTGCCCGCCGCCCCGCCCCGCCGCCTCCCGTCGGCGGAAGACGCGGCGGAGCGAGTGAGCGCGTGCGGGAGTGAGAGACCGAGACGAGCGTTGACGCGGGAGCGAGGGAGAAGAGGGTAGCATTTAAGAGCGCATCAACGCCGGCCGGCTGGCCGGCCGGCCAAGGGGTGGGGCTGTGCGCTATCGCTAAATGAATTAATGCATCTTCCGTGTCAAAAAGTCGGCCGACCTGTTTTTGCACGGCGCCGCGTGTTGTATGCAAATGCCGCCGTTGCCGCTGCCGGCGCGCCGCCGGTGGCTCCGCCCTGCGGCGCTGCCCGGGCGGTCCGCCGGCCACCACTACCGCCCTCGCCGCCGCCGCCGCCTCCGCCCCCGCTCCTGCCGCCGCCCCCGCCGCCGCCCCGTCGCCGCTCCCCGGGGGTGCCTGGAGGGCCCGGGAGGTGGGAACGAACCAACCCGGCGGTGATGAATCAACTCGAGTTGTGGCTGTCCGCACTCTCTGAGAACCAGTTAGTGCGATTCACATTTATCAGAAATGTGAGGAGTCCTGAAATCTTAATTATGGAAATTGTTTTACTGGTTAAGCTTTGGAGGTCGAGAATTTCACTGCGGAGTAGGTTTTTTGGGTACTGGTCTGTTGGTAAATTACTCTCTTATCAGCTTATGCCGTTTTCGTTTGTATTGCATTGATTGCATACTATTGCATATGAAGCCTTGTTGGTGTAATATCCCGATTGCTTAATGAACTGAAATTATGAAAATTGAATCTAAGAGTTCAAGGTTACGAACTGAATGGAACACATTTCAAACGATTATCAATAACACATTTATTTAATGCTGTGATGTAAAAGATGAATTACTTTCAGAACTATCTAAATTATTTTTACCCAACTCCCTATCTCACAATTTTCTAACATGCTCTGTGAAAATTCGCATCTCAACAGCGCTGCAACTATTCTCTGTTTCATTCGCTCACGATCCAGTCCCTCTGATCTCCAGCTGTGACCACGCGGTCACCAACTTGTTTCATCGCCAGATCAAAGAGCCTGGACGGAAGAAGGGAGAGGGAGACGAAGGGAACGGAAAGAGAGAGAGGGGAGGAGAGAGAAAGACAGCGAGATAGGGCGAAATGCTCACCACTTCCCTGCATAAAACGTGCCTCGGGCGAACCCATATTTCAGACGCATTATGTGGTTATCTCCCTTGCTCCCTTTTCTGTGGCCCTGGAATTGCGTTCAGAAAGAATAGGGCCTCGCACGCGGTATTAAAAAGTACTTTGTTGTACTTGAATGCTTTTTTGAGCATCCGAACGAAAGTAAATCTCCAGGTAAGGAATGCGTTTTCGTTAAAGCTCGTGTCGTGTGTCAGACGCATTTAAGGAACTTCGCGGGAAATGGCGGTTTAATGGTGTTGCGATACTTGCGGCGGGCCCGTCAGCCGCAGAAAGAGCTGGATTCACTCGCGGGTGCAGGGCAGGAGCTCAACGGTGAAACACGCAGTGTTCGGTGCTGCGAAAATGAAGCATTTTATTCTACCTTGAACGTTGTAGAGCCTAAGTCTATTCCGAAGAAAAGTAAATCTCCAGGCAAGGAATGCTTTTTCGTTAAGCCTCGTGTCGCATGTTAGCCGTATTTAAGGAACTTCGCGGGAAATGGAGGTTTGATTGTGTTACGATACTAGCGGTGGACCCCTTCAGTTGCAGAAAGAGTATCAAACAGCTGTATTCATTCGCGAGGGCTGGCGCTCACAGTGAAACATGCTGTGCACACGAAGCACTTTTAATCTACTTTGAACGTTAAAGCGCTTGAATCTATTTGTATATAAGTGTCTTTATGCAAATATTCATGATAAAAAGTAGTATTGAAGATATTCGAATAATAAATCGTCTTGGCTCGTACGGTAATTGGTTCGTGTAATGTTTGCGTTATTTTAGAATTCACTACAGAAGTACTGTATTTCTGTATTATTAAAACGAATGTATCTGCACTTTAGGTAGATCGACATTACCTTTTTTCAGTAAAAAATCGAATGGAGTAATATTTTAAATATGTTTTTCTATTTGTTGAATTTAAACTCGGAAAAACGCGTTTCATGTTTATGTGAAATTTTTTCATATTTATAAAACTTGAATGTGTGTTGGAAGATCATATAGTCTGTTGTTAATGTTTTCAAATCTTTCGTATTAATTATGTATACTCTCTCATTTTAATGTTCCTTCTCCACTTATACTTCAATCTATTTGTACAGTGTCATGCGTTTCCTCACGACAATGTTGTTACTTGATAATTCAGACGACGTAGTTATCAAATTTCACATAAGATAAAAATGTCTGCGACGGTCATATTGAGCGTATTTAGAGGTGACATCTATTATACTGTTAAGAGAAAACAATCCGAATCTGTCGGTAAATTTCGAATGACGATTTGGAAATAACTCGGTAATTCCTTTTATGCGAATAGACAATGCATCAAATTTTCCTAATACAGCAGAGTAACCGCCAATTTGTGCTCGATCCTCGGGAAAGAGTTTCTTTCGTTCTCGCTCAACCATTAAACGACAGCGGCTAAACGCGCCCACCACCACCGCGTTTAAATCCCGCCCTCCCTCGCATGCTTTCCCTTGCGTCGCGAGCGAAGCGCCTGCGGCTCCGCGGCGCACCCGCATGCTCTCCCGTGCGGATTGTGCGCGACTGCATCAATAGCTGATCGCGCGGCGCAGCGACACAAACGCTGCGCTGCAAAGCGCTGTTAACGCGGTAGTTTTACCGCTAACCCTTGTGTTGCCCGGTTTCGTCGTTTCAATAGTGGCGGAATTGCGCATCCGTTGTTTGTGAGGGCGAATTGCGGATTGTGTGTGGGTGTGTGAAAGTGTTGAGAGTGAGTGTTGGGCAAATCAAGTTGTATATTGTAGGATTTTAGATTGAGGAGAACTATAATTTAAATGCGAAACTACGTCATTTTCCGTAGTTCAAGGCGTATGTATGTTTTTGAAGAACAAACTTGTTTTCAACTCTTCACAGGACGCATTAATTGTATTAAAAAAAATGAATTTTCAACGTGTAGAGTTGCCACTAATTAACAAAACACTGCTTATTTGGAAAAAATAGGAAATTTTGATTTGTTTGCACACACTTTCAATGGTACGTTCCGTATTCTTGTAGAATTAATAGTTTTCAACCTTCGTGGAAACTAAAAGTTCGAGGACACTGTTAAACTATAAAGTCAAGAACACTAAATTTTGAAGGGTTACGCTTACAAAATTATTTGAGAACCGCTAGATTTGATTGTTTCGTATATTATGATCCATGGCACAACTCAATGAGGTAGTCCGTCCAACGTCATTCTTCACCATCCTCTTCCACCTCGTCCGCGGTATGGTTGGCAACGCTCACCGCCTCTCTCGCGCCGGTGCCGCCTCCGCCGCCACTGGCGTAATAGCCGGCAGGTGCCAGCAGGACGCACCGTCCCTCGCCGTCGCCCACGCCCGCCCTCCACCACGCCCCTCCCCCCGCGCTTTCCCCATCGCTCGCGCGCCCCGCGGATAATCCGGCCGCCGCCGTCGCCCCCAGCAGCACCGCCAACGCCGCTCGCCTCGGAATTAATTGAGCCCATTAAGGTAATGATATAATCGGGACGCCCGCGCATTGATACTTCGGGTGCTCCCGCTCGCCGCGTCGCCTCACCTCGCCACGCCGCGCCTCGTGCTATGCCGAGCTCTCCGTTGGGCGGACGCGTCCGTCGTGCTCCCTCTGATCGCCTACTCACTCCCGCGACACTGCCCAGTTCACAGGAAGTTGATTGTGAAGTTCAGAGGTAGATGTTGATCAGATACGACTCGTTTGTTCTGCGAAAAGCTGTCGTGCCAAGAATGAAACCCGATTGCGTACATTTGAAAAGGAACTATCTTTCGAAAACAGTGTTACTTTCGTTTCTCATGATTCATTGCTAATAAGTTGCAAAATCTATAGTAATCAGTTTGGGGAAAAGTGTTTTATCTGAATGGACAAATAAACGAAATACAAGGAATAATGGTAGAAAAAGAAGATAAATTTGCATTGTAAACAGCGTTTGGAGTTGTCTAGGAAATTCTAGCGTAAAGAGAGTTATTGCGATCAATATTTATAGAAATCATAGATTTGAAAGTCATTTCAGGCTCAGAATAAAATGAATGCTACGTTAGGAATTCTAAAACTTCTATATAAAAGACACTTCTGAGTAATCATAGAGGTTATTAATTTGGTTGGATTTGAATTTTAAAAAACTTTAATATCAATCGAGAACATATTGAAAAGGACAATTTCAAATATAGTTAATGATAGAAGTGAACAGAAACTATTTACGAAGTGGGTGATGTTGGAAGCGAAAAGTGTATGTGGTGGAACGAGGTGGACGATGTGCCCAGCGACAAACGCGTTGCGTAGCAGGCGGGCGAACGCAGCGGCCGGCAAGGACCGCGCGGCGCGGCGGCCCCCGTCCGGGCAGTGCGTAATTATGGGAGCGTGCGTGAGGCGCGTCACGCACGTTGACATGGCACAAATGCGAGTTCCAGCGACCGATCACAAGCGATTAGAGCGAGCGGCGGGGGCGGCGACCGACCACTGGTCCCCCACGCTCCGCTCTCTCCGCCGCGCACATCTCCGACCGCCTTTCTCCGCCCAACCCTCTCCGCCCCGTCCCTCTCCCCTCCACTCTTCTCCGCCCCCGCCCCCCGCCCCACTCCCTACTGCCCTTGTCCG
The DNA here is from genome assembly GCA_038098605.1 of Gryllus longicercus. Classification (NCBI taxonomy): domain Eukaryota; kingdom Metazoa; phylum Arthropoda; class Insecta; order Orthoptera; family Gryllidae; genus Gryllus; species Gryllus longicercus. The sequence goes on along the minus strand of JAZDUA010000108.1, from coordinate 555,888 downwards.
CTCCATTCGGGCCGCCCCTCTCAGACCCCCTTTTGCCCCGCCTCTCTTTGCCTCGTCTTTCTCTGCCCTTCCCCTCGCTTACCCGCCCCTCTGTTCCCCGCCCTTCTCTTCCCCCCTTTCTACCCCTCCCCTCCCTCCCCCACCCCTTCCTGACTCGCCCCTCTCTGGCCCACTCCTCTCTGCCACACCCTCTCTTCCCCACCCTCGCTTCCCCACCTTATCTGCCCCACCCCTCTCTACCTCGTACCTGTCTGCCCCGCCCCTCTCTGCACGTCCCTCTCTGCACGCCCCTCTCTGCCCTTCCCCTGTCTGCCCCTCCCCTCTCTGCCCCGCACCCCCTGCTTACTTCAACACCACTTCCACGCGTCCATCCCCCAAAACCAGGCGGAGTAGGGTGGGTGGGGCGGGACGTATGTAGGAGGGGATGGTGGGCGAGGCGGGCGCGCCGGCGGTCGGGCGGTATTCATTTTTGTTGTGAGCCCCCGCGGAATTTTAATATCCGCCCGAGCATCGCCGCTCGCCCGCGCGCCCGCCGCGCGCCCGCCGCCTGCCCGCCGCCCGCCCGCCTGCGCCGCTGCCACCGTTGCGGCGGGGCCACCCCGGGCACAGTTTTGGTAGGAAATTGATGTGAACACTGGTCGGTTCTTTGCGTTCTTGTACGCGCTTTTGCGCTCACCGCGCCCGTGTCGCGCGTCCTCTTCCCTCCCCTTTCCTCCCGTCCCTTGCCCTGTCTCTTTCCCTCCCCGCCGCACCATCGCCGGCTTTCCCCGCCGCCATCGCGGCTGCCGCGACTGCCCCTCTTTTTTACGGCGAAGCGTAATCGACTGTTAATTTGTTTAACCGTGTTTAGGGATTTGCGCCGCGTTGCGGCGGCCAGGCGGGCGGGCGAGCGGGCGGGCGCGCGCTGCATTTTTAATTGCGCCATCCGCCGCCAGAGTGCTTTGCAAGACCACGCACCCGCCCGGCGTTATCGCGCGTTGGACTGCTAATGTTTCGGGGCGATATGTATAAAAGGGATTACTGTTGTAGCTAATGATGCAGTGATGGGGCGCTTAAAAGTTTCGATAAGCTACCGCTGGTTAAGACATTTTTCAGGGTTGGAGCATTTAAACATCCGATTCACCCAGGTGTTTTTCATTAGGTTATCTTGTAGACAAAATGTTTTCTTCATTACGCATATAAAACCTACAAAATCGAGTAAAATTTCGTTTTTTTATCTTCATTTCTTTTTGGAGTATCAGGAAGTCACGTTAAATGACTCAAATGTGCCTTTTCAGAATCCAATTACGATTCGAGTTATTTACGATTACGCGACAAACAGGTATTTAAAGGTATTGCGTCGCATTTCTTATCGACGTGCTCCTGCTGTAATGAAGGCTAGCCAACGCGCGCTCATCGGAGAAGAAAAGCCGCGATAAAGGACGAGGCATTTCGGTCGCGCGTGATTGCGCGTGACGCAGCGGGATGTGTCACCACATTTCATTGTCCCCTCCCCTGCCCCGTCCCCTCCCACGCGTTGCGCTCTTCCCGGTGTCCAAAGCGCCTCCGCCTCATCCCCGCAGTAGCAGCACTAGTTCGCCAGCGGACGCGTATCTCTGCGGCACGATCAGACGCGCCCACGCGGGCTACGCATATCAGCGTTCACCGCCCGCGCACGCACGCACACGCACCCAGGCACATGCGCGTTCGGCCCCGCCCCCGCCCCGCCCCGCCCCGCCTCGCCTCCGCGTCCATCGGTCGGCCGCTCGCGCGCCCCTGCTCTGTGCTGTACCCTAATTGCCCATCCCGTGCAGTTCGTAAATCATGGACCCGTTAATGTTATCCCACCCCCGGCCACGTCCGCCCCGCCCCTGCCCGCCCCGCTGTCCCCGCCCCGTCCAGCCCCCGCGCAGAGCGGAGTTACGCTGTGCTGCACCCCTGGGGCCGCGGCGGAGGCGGGGCCGCGCCCGGGACGGCAGGACGGGGCGGGGCGGGGCGGGGTGGGGTGGGGCGGCCGTGCAAGAGCCGGCGTCGGCGGGCGCGGGGGAGGGGCCCTGTTGGTTTTGACAGCTTTCCCCTGGGAGATACCGACGCCCTATTTATTTGGTTATCGATTTTGTCATCATGGTGAAACTGTGGGGACGGCGGGAAGGAAGGAGAGGGGATGAGTGCGAGGGTTGGAGGGAGGTTGCGGGAGATAGCGGCGAGGGGGGCGGCGCGTGACAAAGGGCGTGGGGGTGGGTGGGGTGGGAAGTATGGGGGTGGTCGGAAAAGCGGCAGCGTTTCGACGATTGCGACCACACAATTGTGACACTTATTGCTGGCCGGGCGGATTCTCCGACACACTCGGGTCAGAACAGCTCCTTTTTGAGGGCGTCAGCAGCCTTCCCGCGTCATCTCCTGTTTTTCTCGTTTTGAAGGAACATTCATTATCGGCATAAATGTACTTTATAAAATTAATTTGTCGCATAAATTTCGTGGTTCAAGACAGGAAAAATATGTTTCATCATTTCAACAGGATTTTGGTGTGATTCGAAATCACATTAGTGTCTATTATAATTTTGTAGAAATCTCAAATTGACTCCTCATTACTTATAACTGCCAAAGCAATTTGTTTAATGAGATATAGAATGAGTTCATTCTTTTGTCTTTTTAAATATTAATTGTATTAGCGTAGGGAACAATATTTAGTTTTTACTAATTTTAAAGTATATTAATTACATTTGCATATTATTAAGTTGGTCTACAGATAGTATACATTATTTGAAATCATTGCTTATATTCTGCTATGCTTTACGAAATAAGTTATAAAACATCTAGGTTACCTTGAACAGGCTGCAGGAAAGATAAACTATACCAATCTAGAGAAATATTTACTTTGTTGGGAACATGGCAGGATTGTGCCAAAATGTGAAGATATTGCACTGTCAGAGCGTTGAAGAGCGGCTGGCATCAGAGAAGAACGCTCTCTAAACGTAGCGGATAGGCAGAATTTCGTGGAACGCCTTCCCGGCTATCGCTTGTTCCGTTGTTGCTTCTACCTCCGCCTGCGCTGCAATCCCGGCCTCTTCGGCCCGGGAGCCCGAGGCGTCCGGCAGGCAGCCCCTTGCCGATGCGCTTGTAATCCGCGTCCCGAAGACACATCGCGCGCGCTCCGCTCGAGATAGCCGCCCCCGCCTCCGCCCCCGCCCCCACCTCCGCCTTTCCAGAGCCCCCGGCACCGCCGCCGCCGCCGCCGCCGTCGCTGCAGCCCGGATTACGCCGCCGGCGTCCGACACTTGTCTGTTGACGGAGCCGACTCGGATTTCTCGTGTTTAGTCAGCGTTATGATAATGTCGTTGGGGAAGCCCGGCGGCGCGGCGTTGCCCACGCAATCTGATGACGTTTCCAGAAGGATAACATGTAATGTCCTGGGAGGGTGTTTTGAATAGAACTGTGTTACTCTGTGACGGTATGTTTGATTTGACTCCTTTGTTGATTATTTTATTTTATTTCTTTACGTACGTAAGTATTCACAAACAAATTATGTCTTGTAATATTCATGGCATCGATATATTTCACTTTGTTTTAATGTAGCTTTAATAGGGATAATTCTTTAAGTGGAGAGAATTCCTATTTTTTTTCTAATAACAATCATATATTTTATATGTGTTATCTCTGATGTTTTGTGTGTATGGGAAGCTTCTTTGAATCTCAACATTGGAAATCTCTTTTCATTTCAGTCCATCGCATATCTCTTTGCACCTCTTGCAGGTTGTTGCACCTTCACTTGTGTATCAGTAGTGAAAGCAGGAATGAAAGTTGACACCGTGCGTGTAAGGCGTTTGTTGTGAGGAACGGTGCTTCGGAGTATTGGAGAGCATCTGCCAAGAGCGCAATATCAAGGGCAGAAGGGACCAAGAGGGTAGAGGAAATACCGGGGGAGAGGCGGTTGAGAATGAAGGCAGCTTGTTTGCGACCGTGAGCAGAAACGTGGCTGTAGCCTCGAGGAGAGAATTCACAAGAGAACGCTGAAACTGTCGTGCTGCGTGCCCCGAAGGCGGGGTAGAACTCCATAGCTAGGGTGAGTTCGGGGGAAAATCGGGGACGCAAGAAAGATAGATTAGAGAAAACGCGAGAAGTTGCAAATCTGGATGAAATGAAGAGATGAGACGCTGAAAGAGGTGGGAAAGAAATTGGACACTCGGAAGGTGATATGGGGAAGACGATGTGATGAGTTAAGGAGAGGTTTTAAAATAGCGAAACACTTCGAAAAAAGACACGAGGACGTGGTTTGATCTAAAGGCTAGGATCAGCGAATGGGCGTGGTTCAACAAAGTGGCGTGGTATGGACAAGAGGCTTGGTTCAGCCTAGAGGCTAGATTGCGCGAAGAGGCGTGGTTCCACCTAGAGGCTAGGCTCGTGGAAGAGGCGTGCTTCAGGGAAGGCCCAGGGTTCGGCGTGGCGAGGGGGGGGCGGGGCGAGGCGTGCGTGCTCGTGCGGGGGCTTCCGGCCAACGTGCCGCACATGCCGGAGAGCGAGCGCGCGGCGTGCGGCCGCGGCGAGTGCGGGGGCGTGGGCTCGGAGAGGAGCCGGAGAGAGCGCTGCTGCAGCGGCGGCACAGAGCCAATATTTGCGGGGCCGCTCCGCGCCGCTCCGCGCCGCGCCGCGCGGCGCTCGCCTTCGTCAGCGCGTGCGAGCACCCCCTCTCCTCCCCCACGCCCCTCCACCCACGATGCACGCGCGCGGGTTGCCGGTCGGGCGCTCCGCCGCCGCCGCCGCCGTCGCCGGTTCCGCGCGCGTCGGCAGCCGACCGCCCCCGCGCCCCGCGATCGACCCGAGAACGAGCGCCACACCTCCGCTGCCCACCGCCTGCAGAGGTGAACGCGGACCGCGCGATGCGCTAAGGGCGCTACGGGATCCTCCTGGCTGGAGTTGCACAAGTTACCTGAACGTGTTTTGGTGTATCATGAACAAGACGATGCGCCTAGGTTTCATGTTCGGGATTTTGCTGCTTGGAGTTACACAAGTTGCCTCAACAAATTTTGGAGCTTCGTGGAAGAAGTGGTAGCGCTTCGGGATATTTCAATCTGCCTGAACAAGGCATCTGTTTAGTTTCAAAATCTCAATTACTTTTTTCGCCTAACGATGAGAAGTAATAGAATGAAGTTCGTTGCCTGTAGTCTTGTAACGTTAATTTCTATCTAAATCATCCTAATCTCAATGTTAGGACAATATCGATTGGAATTCATTACATTTCATAAATATTAGCAAAGATAATATTTTGTTAAAGATTCCATATTGGTCTATTTACACCAATAGGAATAAGATATAATAGGAATATTAAGTACTCTAACAGAAAATTGAACCTGATCAAACTGTATGTGTATGATTATGGTTTGTACTCATGAATGTGCCTTGAGGTTATCACCAACATACAATATTAAATGAGATAGCCTTTGAAGAAGCATTCACTACTTCGATCAAATCCTTGAGTATTTTCCATCCATGCCTCATTGAGAAGCCTCCAGAATCAGCTCATGGCCTCTACTTTCCATGTTTTGCGCCCAAACCTGCCCCTATGTCAAGAGTGGAGCAGAGAAGACTGTAGCGAGAAGAGTCGTGATTATTTGTGTGACTCCCGGTCACAATGACAAGGTCGCTAAGGGAAAAGCCGAATCTCTTTAGAAAGGTCGATGTGAAGCATCCGCCATCAAATTGAACTTGGCGTCCGAGCTTTGACCTTTAGAGGAAATGTCTTTTAGCTTGGTGATGCCAGGGGAATTTTGTTTTGTGGGGAAGGTTATTTTCAATGATATAGTTAGTATTGTTATACCAGTTGGAGAAATAATGAGTGTTCTAATTAAGGCATGTATTTAAATTCCATTGAGTGTATTTCAAAGAAATCAGCAGTGCATTGTTAAAGATAATAATCCAGTAACCATTGGGTGTCACCAGTCGTAAATTTAGTTTCATCGAGGTCAGAAGCGTAAAATTTCTCGCGGGTTCTACGTTTTTTTTAAATAATCTATACTAAAGGAACCCATTTCATGGACATGAATAGTAGGATGATTATTCCGATCAGTTGTTCCCAGCGTTCCTGACGATCAACTTCAAGGGGTTTTGGAGCCGTTAATAATGGCCTTAATAATGAGATGCAATGCTCTTGCAATCCTTCTTTATCTTTATCCTGTCAATCTTATTATTTCTCGAATCTAATCACTCTCCTCCAATATTTGCAGGATGTGAATTCGCTAATGACATTACAGTTGCAATGCGGAGAGTTAGGTTAAAAAACGACAACTTTTAACGATAAAAAATCAACAAAAGAATGAATTTCAAAGAATATTCTATTTTAATTTTGATGCACGCAACTATGTATATTTCCTCTCCTGTGAATTATTTCTTTACGTTCAATACATGACACTTGTATTGTGAAAGGTTTGTTTTTCGCCCAAAGCGATCACGTGTTTAGTTGATTTGATTTTCATGTATTAACTTTTCAATTGTGTCACGAAAATTTTATAATTTCGATTTTTTTCCATCATTAGTAATGCAACTCCACTCTCCGCAATAATTGTTACACGCGAGACCATTTCTCGTGCACTTTGAAGTGATCTACTATTAAACCGAAACGTTGCGACAGTAAACACATTCTGTTTACGAACCTTTGACAACCTGTAAAGAGAGTGTTTTAATCTATTGTCAATATTTTAGTAGTACATTACTTTCGTGAAATCATTTTATATGGACATTTGTGAAATAAATTTTTTAGAGAGTCTGTGAAGGTGTAAATACCTCCATGACAGTGGATAAATCATGCGAAACAAATTCCTGACAATTTGCGAATCGTCTCAAACAACATTTATTTCTGAAACGTGAATTATTAACCCATTAAAGACCAATCATTGAAATAATATTTTTTAAAAGTACACTAATTTTATCTCTAATAAGGTGATGGCCAAGTGTTAAATATCGTAATTGAATTTTGTCTAAAATTGAAAAACGATACTTTGTTTCCTTGTTTCGAAAAACATGCGTAAAGTCATCTTTAAGGAAACATGGCATGCTCCGTTCCAGCTGTGAAGTTAGTTTCACAAACTTGTTCTTCATATTTTACAATCCTCGACTTCACAGGAAGTGTATGAAAATTTGACGCTCTCCACATCGTGCGGGGAGGTCGCGCGCGTCTTTTTTGTCTTTTAACACCAAATCGTAAAGCTGCAGCGCGCGCTCGCGCGCGTCTCATCTCAACGGATTTGTTTGTGAATGACGGAGCCCCTTGCGCGCATCGCCCTTTTGGGTTCGCTCCGTCCCTCTCTCATTCCTCCTCCTCCTCCTCCCCCTCCCGCTTCGTCCGATACCTTCGTAATGAGGCGAGCGAAGCGGGCGCACCCGCCCACGGGGAATCCCTCCCCCCTCGGTTCCCACCGCCGCCGCCGGGGCGCGCTGGCGGCGGGGTATCTACCTCCCGCAGACCGCCATAATGACTCCTAACCTAACGCGTCGCCTCGCGGAGGTTTTACTGAGCTGCAGGCATGGCACGGGGCGTGTCGGGGAGGGGCAAGGGCGGGCGGTTTTTAATGTCGGCCGTCTCCGGTGGCGCCACCGCCGGAGGTAATAAGCCTTCGAGACGGGCGGGGCTGAGCGGAGCGGGGCGAGGCTGGCCGAGGCGGAGCAGGGCGGAGCGAGGCGAGGCGGGGTGGGACGTGGACGGGAAAGGAGGGGAGGGGCGGAACGGGCATGCGGTGTAGCGCGGCGACGCGCTGCGCGCGCGAGCACGGCCGTCTCAGAGAACGAGCTCCATACATAATAAATCACTCGACATAATTAATGTACACATAAAAGTTTGCGCGTTCTTTCGCGAGCGGCGCTGGCGTCGGCGCTTCACGCATCAGCTGCGGGCGGGCGGGTGGGTCCCTCCGCCGCGCCGGGTGGGCGGGGCCCTTGTCTCGGCGCGGCAGCGGGGCGAGCGGCGGAAAAACTAGTTAGTCACAGTCTTGGCTTTTGACAGCGCGCAGCAGAGCTCTGGGCGGAACAACGTCCGTTCTGCGATGCACGTTGCGGAGAGAAATCTCTGTTAAAATCGGAAAGAACGGGTCCGCGTGGAGTTGTAGCGTGTGTGGGCGTGATTTGATAATAAATGGATTGGAGGAAACGATGCGATTCGTCGACATATTTATTTCGTTTGCAGTTGACAGTTCCTGTTTTTTGTTGTTATTTGTCATTTTTCCCCTTTGTTGTTTTGCAGTGACTATCGTTAGGTCATTATTTCTTTTATTACTTAAAACAATGCTTATTGTGTTCCTTCTTAAAAATATTTAGTTTTCATTCTTTGTGACTTAGTACTGTGTATGAATTAATGTATGTAAGGTAAAACATTCGTTTTCTTAATTAAACCAGAGAATTTTCAATTCTTTGTTCTCACGAATTCCATTCAGATCCAGAATATAACCCACTCACATACAGAAAACAAACAGACTCATTTATAGTGGAACACACATACGTGCAGAGTTAGAAACAAACAGAAGTAAAGAGAAGCATACCTACAGACAGAGGATCAGACCTAAACTTGGATAAATCCATAGAGCGAGATAAACCTACAGCCAGAAAAACAGACGTGTAGCCAGAGAAAGATACATTTAATCAAAGAAACAGAAATATAGCCAGACTAAAACAGAAATATAGCCAGAGAAACAGTCACATAGGAATACAGACATGGAAAGAAACAAGCATAAAGAGAAATAGGCACAAAGACATCAAGAAAAACTGACACAAAGAAAAACAGACATACGGAGAGAAAGGAAAACAGACACAAAGAGAAATTGGCTTACAGACAAACGTAAAGAGCAACACGCATTCATGCAGACTTTGAAACAAAAAATAATTTCCGGTATCAGAGACAGCCAAAACGTGTATTTCAGTCAAAAACTTGAGATCTATTTTTTGCACCATTATTAGTTTCTCTATTCTACAAATACAAGCAAATAAAATTAAATATTTGATATGGCAAAAAGAATTTCCATTAATTTTTTTTTTTAAATTTTCTATCTGTATTGATTGTTTTCTTACGAATTCGTGCACATATTTTCTGCTCTGAATTGTTCGAAGTAAATTGAATACTCTCTGAATTAAGTTTATATATCCCTCAAACTCCTCTGGTCGCTAAGTAGGACACTTGTAATTACTTTTCCAGTAAATGTAATGACACGGCGTCATCAGACAATACTTATTCTTAACTTTAATAAAAGTTAATTAAATTATTACGTATTTCATTTTAATAAATGTAATTGTTTCTTACAAAACATGCGGTAATTGAAGTTTGTAAGGAATTGGTAATCATGATCATACTACTAAGATACTACCTATGTATTTATGTTAAGATAATACTGTACGAGTTACGAAAGGTATTTTTTACAAAGTAAATGATTATAATTTTTGCTCTTAATAACTCCCTTATAATGAGTGAAAGCGAGATTGCAAAAATTTACAGAGAAGAACAAAGTGAATGAAGCCTAACAATTAGCATACAGGAGCAAAATGAGTTGTTAATCGATGACTCGTGTACACAAGAAAATTGTAGTCTTGCAATAAGTCTGTACTAAAGGATATTTAGTTGCACACTAATTGTTTATTAGATAATAAAATGTACTACAAAACATTTCAACTATTGGCTACGAAAATCATGTGCACTCCTTGAAATTGTAATACTTGGGTCTAAAATTTAAAAAAATATGTGCAGAACACACAAGCTATAATATTATATAAGGCTTATCATCTTCATACAGAATTGCTGGAATGCAACGTTACAAAATAAAAACATGATTACACAAAGGAATAGATTTGAAAGAGAAAAACCTGCTAGTCTAGAATCAACCAATTGCAAATCAATCCTTTAGTGAGGCTAAAATCGGAGAATTAAATGGAACCAAACCTTATAGGAATGATTTCAACTCCTTCTGGTACTTATTTCTATTGACAATACATAGAACAATAAAAGGCAACAACAAATCATCAGCAATGTGCAAACACACACATAATTATTACACGTTGCATTACAAAAAATTACAACTTATACACTACAGTATTTGCAGAATTCGGATAGAGATTTTGTTTTCATTAGAACTTATGTTCGTAAAATTTTGCTTATGTTTTCCAAGTTTCACAATTAAGAAAGAATCGAAACTCATATGAGGAAGAAAATTTGTTATTGATTATTCGGCTGCTTTATGACGCTCGGTTGATCGGCATGAGCATCGGTTATTTGCTTGGCGGCCGATACGGCGCGATGCAGAGCTGATCGCAGCGAAGACGCGTCCGTTGCGAGGGACGCAGGGAAATCGGGCATGGAGGGCGGAGGCGCCGGTCGATAGACAAAAAATGGGCCACTAATGGGGCGGTCGGCCGTCATAAGGCGGGGGAGGTGGGGGGTAGCGGTCGAGGCGCGAGCAAGCGAGCGGGCAGTCGCCGGGCGCGTAATCGCTGCCAACGATAGGGCAGGTCAAGACGATACTCGAGCGCGGCCGAGGCGGTAGTCGCCTTGGTCCAAAAAGGCCGAAATAAAAGCGGTGGCGCGAGGCGGGGCGGCGCGGAGACCCTTACGCACAGCCGCGTTACGAAAGAGGAGCTCGCGGCGCGCGCGGGCGGGGCCGAGAGGGGTGGAAGGGGAGGGGCAGGGGAGCGGAGGGAGGGGCGAGCGCACCGGGGCGGGGCCGGAGGCAGCCCTGCGCCCCGCCACCACTCCCCCGCCCCACTCCGCTCCGCCCCGCGCCGAGCGCCATGGCGGCGGTGTCTCCATGGCGACGACGGGGTGCCTCCTCGCTCTCCGTCGCGCCCGCCCCCCTCCGCCCCGCGCGCCGCACTCCGCCCCCCGTCCCCGCTCGCCCGCGCCGCCTCGTGCCGCGCCCGCGGCCTCTCCCTCCGGCGGTCACGTGGAAAAGCGCCGGCGCGCTGGCGGCATTCGCAACGCTGCCCCTCCCGCCCGGCGCCGCCCCTCGTCGCCCGCCCTCCCCCCGCCCGCCGGCGCTCTCCGTCTGCTCGCCCCCTCGCAGGTCGCTCCGTCGCGCTCGCACCCTCGCCCTCGGCCGCACCTCGCCGCGCGCCCCTCTCCCCGCACTTCCCACCCGCTCGGCTGGAGCCCCCACCACCGCGGCGGCAGGGCGCGCGCGCAACCCCTCCCGCTCGCTCCGCGCGCCGCCGCCAGAGTTCGGGCCTGCCGCGTCGCCCCGGCCACATCGACGCCGGAGCCTGCGCTGGTGGTAGTGCGTCCGCGTAGCTCCCCGTAGTCCGCCACCGCCGCCGCCGTCGCCCTCGCCGCCGCCGTAGCCCGCCCGTAGTCGCCGCCGCCGCCACCGCCGCTCCAGCCCGCCGCCGCCGCCACTGCCCGCCACCGCCGACCAGTGCGCCCCAGCGTCGCCGCCGCCGCCGACCCAGTCGAGCTCCCGGACTCGCAGCGTCGCCTTCTGCGTCCCGTCACCGCCGCCGCAGCAGCCGCCGCAGCCGCCGCCGCGCGCCCGTCCTTTCGCCCTGCTGTGCAGCACACCCGGCGCCAAGATTACGAAAACAGTAAGTGGGGTTGCGGCGCTGGCAGAGCGCTGGCTCGGGCGCGGGCGGCGCGGTGCCCTGGCAGCGGCCGGCCCGGCCGGTTCTCGTCGCCCGGCGCGCCGACCGCTGCCGCAGCCGTCGCCGCCGCGCCGGCCACCGCCGCTGCCCGGCCCGCTAATGTTTTCAATCTCTATCGATTGAACTGCGTTTCGCGGCCTCTCCTGCGGCGCGTTGCCGCAATTTCGCAGCTCTCGTAGCCGGCCAACACGCAGCACATTAAAAAATTCTCATGACTAAATTTTGCTTTTTGGCCGGTGCGTTTTGTTTTGCATGTTTAATTTGGCGATGAAATGTCTATTATATCTCTGCGTTGTCAAAATTCGTGAATCCCGTGTGTCGAAGAGGGAATGTGAAGATTGTCGGGTGGTGAGGGGTCGGCGGTGTGCGCATGAGGGAGCGGGAGACGAAACAAACGCGCGCGCGACGCGTCTCCGGCGATGACGCGTGAGGTTATGACGCTTCGCTGGGCACCGGCGTCGCCGGGCGCCGCGCGCGAGGGCGGAGCAGGGCGTCCCTGCGCCTGCCACAGAGCTGCTAATGACGCACGGCTGCCTGCTACTCTGCTTGCCTGCCGACCGCCTGTTTGCATGGTCATTTTTTTTTTCGCTCTCTGGCGCCCGGCTGGGCGGTGAGGCGACACCGCTGCACGGGCGGGGAGGAGCGGGGCCGTGCGGGATGAGGAGGGTAGTGCGGGGACGAGCGGGGCCAAACGGTAGCGACAGGGACGGCGGCGGGGCGGTGCGGAGAGGGGCGGCATCTTGGGCACTTCTTGCCCGAATCTCGAGCCCCGTGCGGCCACAAGGATCGATAGGACGGGCTACTATATATAGCGGCGCGGTGGCGGGGGAGGCGGGCGCGCGGGGGCGGGGCTGGCGACGGGCGCGCTGCCGCCAGCCCTCCTCGCTCCATTCATCGCGTCGCGGGATGTCCCCGCCCCGCCGCGGCTCAGCGAACCTCCCTCCCTTCCCTCTCGCCACGGTCCTCCCCGAGAAAACTCCATTCCTGTTGCAACCTGGGACCTCTCTGCTCTTCTTTCACTCCGACCTGGGCTCTTCTCTCCGGCTGCTCAATGTGATCCCCACCCACCCTCTAATCTCCTCCCCACTCCCGTCCTCACGCCACTCCCCCCCCCCACCGTCCCCGTCTCTGCTGCCTGCGTCAGTGCCGCCCGCGTCTGCCTCGTCGCTGCCTGCCAGGCCCCGTCCGCTTCAGAACTCGAGCGCGTGGAGTTTCCCCGCCACCCCCCGCTCCCGCCCCCTGCCGCCCTTCCCGCTTCCGCTTCTTGTGCTGTGTTTATTGCGGCCGAGGAGCCCGCGCTTTCTCGTGCGGCCCCGTGCCAGCTTCCGCCCTCCCCCCTCTCCGCCCCTCCTCACGACCACGCCGCTGTTTAGGTTTGAGATGACGCCACCAACGCCCACAAATTTTCCATGAAACTCCAGTTGCCCATGTTTGTTTTGATGCCCGGTTCTTTTCGCGGATTGCGGCAATTGAGATAATGCTTTGAATTCAATGAAAAATAACTGTTTTTTTCTTTTCTTACTACTTACACAACTATCAAATGGTACAGATTTATTTCAAGTACTGACAGCAATGAATTAAATCTGGTTAAACCAACATCTACTTGACTCTAGTCTCGATAATCTTCCTCCCTGTTATGTATCTTTCTTCGGTCCCACATGCACAAAATCGCCTTTTTCCTTTCACTCTTCCTAGATATCCACGTTTGTATTTTTGAAAGTAAATTTAATATTTTTTCGCTCACTTCCCTTTTTTCGGTTTTAGTACTGTTGTTGTTCTATACGCAAAATTCCTCGTCTCAGACTTCTCTTACCCTTCCGTGCTCCTCGCTCACCCCTTTTGTGCGCTTCTCCCTGATCGCGGCCGTCGCGACGCGGCGAGGTGCACCCCCTCTCGGTGGCGGTTTCCGCGAGGGCCGCCCGATTGCCAGGGCGAGCGCCGAGGGGCGTGGTGCGGCGGGAAAACGAGGTGGAGGGGGGATTGCGGAGGGGAGGGAAGGGGCAGATGTGACGAGTTAATTCGCACCTGCCTCTTTCTCCGATAAACGAGCTTCCCTCGCAAGCTTTCGCTTTTGCTTCAAGAATGCGCTCTGGAGAAGTGATAATCGAATAAAATAAAGATGTAAAAAAATGTTTGCACGGAGTTGGTTTAAGAACTTGTTGCGCTTCGCTGAAATTTTAAAGTTTTGTCTCATAAAAGTATCTTTATGGGATTTGAAGAGATTTTGATTTCCTGGGAAAATCTGACCGAATTCGAATAGTATTTGCAATTTTTCTGGAATAATTTTACGACCATATGACTTCATTTCTCATAATAACGTTTATGTCCGATAATGTTCAGTTCAAATTATATCTGCAAACATTTTGTATTTGTTAGTGAATCATATGTAAACAACCTTTTTGTTTCGCGTTTGTTTCATGTGGTTTTGTTTTTTTCATTCAGGTTTTCATGGTAACACTTCAAATCTTTTGTGAATTATAACATTTCATTTCTCTCTCAACAAAATTCACATTCATCTTCCAACAATATTTGTCAGCAGCGAAAACGCGCATTTATATCCATTTTATACTGATATTTGTGCTCAATCTCCTTTGTGGTATACATTTATGCTTAACAAAGAATATATTATTTACTGAACGTGAAATACTAATGTATCTGCTTGTTTGCATTTATCTTCTCAATACAGGATATATGTAAAGTTTAGAAAATGTACATGTAAAGGCGTGGGTGTATTTTGAATATTTCTTCAAACCAACACAATAAAACGATAAATATCCAATAATTTTTTTTAAATATTCCGGTTGTTTTTTCCCTTAAGTTTTAATTTAAATTATTGTATTAAGTTATTAATAAGCATTTTTGTACAAATATATATCCACAATGTAATCGTTGTGTTTTTGTAAGGTAAATTTATCGTTGAAAAATTCTTTCCTGAAATAACGTCAACTTAATAATTTTATTCCTTCTTATCTAAGTGTTAGTTTCCGCCATTTTCATATTTCACTTTCCCTTAAAATGTGTTATTCAATTTTCACATTATCATGGATTATGTTATTCATATTATCTAAATTATTTCGGTAAATTACCTTCGACTGGCACTGTCCGTAAATTTCGTGTTATCGCCTGTCGATTCCGAGTCACGAAGCTGAGTAAGATAACGTCCGCTCGAAAAATCCGAGTATGTGTGCCCGTCATCGTGCCTTGCCGTGCCGGACCGGGGCGAGCCGCGTCTCCACAGACTAAACCGCGGGCGAGTCGGGCGCGGGGGCGAGGCCAGGCCCAGGGAAGTGCCCACAGATGGCGGCGCGGCGCGGGGCAGATGGCCTCGCTATCGGGCGGCGCCCTTATACTGTCGCCGAAACTGCCTCTCAAAGCTCTCCGGCCCCGCTCTCACGGTGCGACGCGCCCTTCGCCCCGCCCCGCCCCGCCCCGCCCCGCCCCGCACTGCCCCGCAGGCGCCACGGAAACAGACCCCGCCCTGCGGCACTTGGAAGGCTCCTCCGGGCGCGGAGCGCTGACCGCGCGCCAGGCCCCGCTGCGGCGCCGACCTGCGCCCGCGCCCGCCCCGGGGGCTGACTGTGCACGGGAGTGGGGGCGGCTTTTATGGGCGATCCGGGAATGTAGCAATAGGCGTTTCCTCCTTTGTTGAGGTATTGGAATGTGGAGACAATCTGCGTCTCATTTTGATGTTTGCCAAATGCCAGTTTGACCAATTAGAGATTTAAGTGTGTGTGTTGAATCCGAAACTTATAGTAGTTTATTTTATTTGCTGCGAGAAACAGTTTGCAAACAAAAAACAAAAAAATAGATATATTATGTAGTTATTTTTATTGGCGTAGTTTTACCAAATCGATTATTTCACCAAGTGACAGAAATGACGTTTACATATTTTTTTCTTTTTTCTATGCTAGTACTTTCTCCCTTTCCAATTTCTCTCTTTTTTTTACGCTGTCATCAGCCAGCACATGTGAAACAATAACAACAACAGCAACAACAACAACAACAATCCTCGGATTCAAAATTATTTTTATAAAAGCACTTACCTCATGAAGCTCTTTATATATCTGGAATAGTAACTCAAAAGTTAATCAATGCTTACGCTTTTAGCTTTCGTTGTTTATTTTAAAAAAAAATATTTCCGTTATTTTTCGACGTTTCAAAAGATTTACTAAGAGACTGAAGATGGAAGTTTTCTTCCATACAACTCCGAACAAGGATACATGCACGTTCGTACTGCGAAGAGATTCTCCCTTTATTTGTCTCGTGGCAGATGGGAACACTTTCTTCCGTCCGCTTCGCTCCTCCGAAGTCCACTGGGCGTTCGCTTAGCGAGGGAATTAACCGGAGCGTCCGTCTTTTAAAAGTCCGGGATGCCTTTGCTCAGGCGGTCGCCTCGGGCCTCGTCGCGGCGCCGTATTTCCACAGAAACGGGCGAGCGGCGCGGCGGCACGGCGTGTCTCGAGAGCTTTTGCGGCCGCTCGCGAGATTAAGGGCACAGCGCTGCGCGTATATGTGTGCGTGTGTGTAGCGGTGGAGGGAAGGGAGGAAGAAACCGCAACTTTCTGTAGAAGAGACCGCTTTTTACGGAGTTTCGCAGCGGTGGAATGGCTTTTGTGAAATGCGATGGCGGTCGCTCGCGGTTTACGAAATCTCTTGAAGAGTTCGTCGGATGAGGTGTCCGTGAAGTTGTTCGTACGGAACGAAGAATGGATAGACGAAATGCCGTTTTACGGGGCATCTTTAACAAACGTTTTCAGCATTTTATTCAATCTCCTCTTTGATTTTTTTTCTTGCATGTTATTTGAGACGCACAGGATAGTAACGGCAAATCCCAACCGACATCGCACTTTCAGTACGACGGTAAACTAATATTAAATGCCTTTGGATATGACAAAACCCTTCAATTCCACCTTCAAAACGTTGTCTGTAGTCAAAGCAAACGTGAACGAAAACAGAAAAAGTCAATTTTCTCCACACTTGAAATGTTCTACCGTTATTATTGTCATTTATTGATAAGAAAAATGTTCCCATAAAAATATGATTGTAATTGTTGTGATCGTAATACTATAATAATAATAACTACGCTCGGGTGAGTAGCTGTGTCATTCTCACATGGCGAGAGAGATGACTCACTTTTATCATAATAATAAAAATTAAATGTTGCATTGATTGTTCTCCTCTTTTCTTGTCATTTTCCTGTTTCTTAAATTCGTGAACAGCCTGTTGGCGTGGTGCCACCCGCACTTCAAGTGCTCGCTACCTTCCCCTTGGCTGTCTTCGCAGGCGCCCTGCGCGCCCGCGCCCGCCGCCGGATCGATCGCTTCGTTACCTGTATTTTTTATCCCTCGGGCTCCAACCCGGGGGTTCCTTCCCTTCTCGCGCTTCCCATTCTTCGTGTTCCGCCTCACCTCGCCTCTTCTCTCCTATTCCTCCTATTCTTTTCTCTTCCACCGGGTTCGTTTCGCCTGTTTTTCCTGGTGCGGCCCGCCGCTTCTACCGGCCGTCCGCACCTCGGCTGTTATATTGGCCGGATTCGAGGTACTACCGTCGCCGCCGGCCCGCGGTCCCGACTCGGCCCTGTCTGCCCTGGCCGCCGCTGCCAGAGCCGGGCTCCCCTGCCGCCTGATTATTCTCCCGAGTGCGGGCCCCCATTCATCTCCCGCGCCGGAGGGACTCCCCGGCGAGGGGGCGGGGCTCGGCGACTGGAGGAGGGCGGAGGCGACCGACGCGGCCGGAGACTCGCGACTCCGAACCGCTGATGGAGTACCTTGCGCCGCTCATAATCCTACGAATTCCACGGCCGCTGATCACAACCCGAGATTTTGAAGCAGCTTTATCAGCGTTCCGGTAGTATCAGAATTGCATCTTTTGTACCTATCGCGCGTGCAACCTCTTTCTGTTTCGCCTTCGTCGACCCTGCTCTGTGAAAGGCGCACCCGTATTGCTCGAGCCGTGTTTCCTCCAGCCTGCGGAATCCGAGCCTCACTTCCTTCGCGATGCATTTGCCTCACTCCCTCGCCTCTTCGCTGTTCCCGGTACTTGAGCCCCTTGGCTAAGCCGCCCGACGCCATACTCTCGAACCCCACCCTTTGCCCTTCCTCCCCCCCTCGTACTTGCCCTCTCGGGCCCCCGTTCCGAGCCAGCCCCCGCCAATCTCGCGCGACTCGCCATCCGTTGCCACTGCTGCATTGCTCTCGGAAGCGAACAATATCTCGGCTCCTTCCCAGCCCGCGCCCTCACTCCCCCGCCCCTCACAGCCCCGCCCTGCCTTCCCGCGTCAGTACCCCGCCCCGCTCCTCCCCGCCGCGGCTCGACGCCACCGCCGCCGCCGCCGTCGCCGCCGCCCCCGGCATATCGCAGCCGCAATCAGGAGGTCTCTTGCTCGACGGCGGAGGCGGCGGCGGCGGAGGCGTCTGCGGAATTTAATTCTCTCTCCCCGCCACCTCCCGCCTCCCTCCACCTCCGCACACATGCGCTGACGCCGTGGGGGAGATGAGGGGGTGCGAGGGGAGAGGGGTAGGCGGCGGGCCGCGCCGCTTGATCAGGAATCTGGCTGCTGGATGACTTATCATCCTGCGGGAGCCGCTTGCTTTTTGTTTGCGAAGGCCGCGAGGGGGGCGGGACGGGGAGAAACGAGGACAAGGCGAGGGCGGCTTGGAACGCTGTAGGCGGAGAGGTTGGGGGCGGCGAGGGACAGAAACAGGGGCGCAGCTGACGTGTGATATAGAGTTATAAGAGCAATTCTACTAGCTGTCACAAACTGTCTTCTTGCTTTCATGAAGTTCTGCGTGTCCGAAGGCGAATTCTACTGTTGAAGTTCCACCATAAAGAATGAGAATGTGTTTACAAATATAAATATTGCTTAATGTGGAAAAATATCTGCAAAATATAAAAAAAATAGTACTGAAACGTATAAGTAAGAAAAATATGATAGTTTTTAATGCTGGTCACAATACACTCATTTCCTCGATATATTTTTTCTAAGTATTGTACAACAGAAAATATTCAACCGGATATCGGGATGTGACATGATGATGTTATAGTTATCTGAGAATCAAATCAACGAATAGTAGTGTCACCATTAGATACATTTTTATTTATGAATTTAAAACTATTCATTACAGGAAGATAATATTTTCAATGAATTTTAACGAGCATAATACGTTGGAAATAGGAGATTCGTTCTTGGGCATCATTGCATACTTTTTGCCTTCCGTCGAACACACACAGTATACTTGTTGTTAATTAAAAAAAAAATAATAAAATGATTGTGCAATAAGTCAGCTAGAGAATGCACTTTAACTTGAAGTACAGTAAAAATCATTTTGTAACTTAAATGACATCAAGAGGACGAGAGTAATCGCCGGGTCGTCGATGATCCATTGTCGCTGGCGCAGCGGTACTAAGTCGGCCTGCGTTTTATGTCCCGTGCACTTGTGACGGCACTGCCGCGCCCCCCGGCGTGTTCGCGTGCGTTGCTGCCGGGGTTCGCGGCGGCGGCGGGAGAAACGAGGGGCGGCTCGGATGGGGACGCAGCAGCAGCAGCAGCAGCAGCAGCAGCTCTGTGACGTCACGGGCGATGACGCACTCGCGGGCGGGCTGGCACGAGCGCGGGAGCAGCTTGCGGAGCGGAGCGGGGCGACGCGACGCGACGGCTGAGCGGTGGCTGGCGCTGGGCGACTGGCAACGCGCGGCGATTGTTCGGATCAGGCCTTCATTTTTCTCTCTCTCTCTCTCTCTCTCTCTCTCTCTCTCTCTCTCTCTCTCTCTCTCTCTCTCTCTCTCTCTCTCTCTCTCTCTCTTTTACGAGCGCTTTTCACATGGCTCGACAATGCACGTCTATGCACATGATCGCGGCAGCTTCCGTTCTCCGGGACGGCGTCCGCCCAGCTGTGATGTCCGCTCGGTGTTGACTTTTCTCGTTCTCGGTTGTTTGTCATGTTCTTCCATCTCCTCCTACCCCCGCGTTTGTTGAGAAGATAGACAAAGTACCGAACCGAAGTAACAGCTAGTGCTGGCCTAACTTAAGGGTCTGTTCTTGCGCTCGTCAATGATTTCAAGTGGTGCTCTTCCCTTCATTCGTTCGTTTGCAGTTGGATCACTTGTGTATGACTTCCGACTCATTTTCATTCTATCTCATCTTCCGAGAAAAATATATACCGTCACAAAAATAATTGAAATTAGGACTTCCCATGTTTGTGTTTCTTCATACATTCGTTTTTTAAGCATTGTATTACATTTTATTTTTGTGTGATAAGTATTATAGGTATTTTAAAACTATGTCTTGAACATGAGGTGCGTACGTTCACGAACGTTCGTAATCAATAATGATATCTTTACGGGAGCCATCAACAAACAAATATTTTTACGAAGAGACGTAACTAAATAGCTTTCGCGTCCTAGGAATAATACTTATATTATTCTTAATTCGGTCCTATCTCGATCTAACACTTTAATACTAATACTCTTATCTCTTGGTTTCATAATATCGATCTATTTCCTAAGTACTTTTATCTGCTGAGTTTTTCCCATTTTTGAGAATATAATGTTTGATCATTTCCCAAATGCATAGAACATATTCTACGCATTTTTCTAACGCGTAAAAAGTAAATTTGAGTGACTAGGCAGATAACATTCTATAAAATATTTTTGTATGCATGAATATACCCCTTATTTCAGATAATAGGGCATTTTTTGACTTTTGAAAAGCGTTATAGAAAATAATTTATTAAATAAAATATTTACTTGAATACTATTTACTGCTTTAGAAATTTATTTATCATATAAAACCAAAAAGTAATTCATTCAGTTTTTGTTGAATAACTTCATTAATGGTTCATTTAATTATAAAAGTTCAAGTTTTTAAACAAATATACGCTTCAGAACGGGAATATATTTATTACACATTCATCTAATTACGTTATCTTGGATTCACATTGAATTCATCCTCTACACATTCGTCGTTGGTCCTTTGCATAGATGTAAATCAAGGCAGCTTTTATTTTATATTTTATATTCAGTTTCGTTGAGGTTGGAATTTTTAATTTAAACGCTTTTGCATTGAGTGCAATCGCTGTCGCGTTATGTACGCATTCAAGTTGTTCTCAAATTCTTTAATGTCATTCTCGCTTATTGTTAAAATTGAATGAGAATAATGTTTGGTATAATTGGGTTCCTAAAGGACTAAAAATATTGATATTGACATGATGTAATGAAATTTCATTCATACCATTTGGTAGATGTGTTGATTAAAACATTTTTATTTTAACGTACAAGTATGAATGCTGACACAGGCTACAAATCCTGACTTTTAATGAAAAATATCGTAATTCGTGTAAAAGCAATTTATTAATCTTCAGCTCAAACCTAACATTTATGTGGATACCTATGTTTTTCATAGTAGTGGTATTTTTTTTCAAAATACGTTCACTTGTATCTGCGAAATTTTGTTTCACATTCTATAGATTAGAATATGTGCAAAATAAAACTGACCACAGTGCCGAAATATATATAATCCAGTGTGGTTTAAAATTGTGAAGGAATCATAGCACGTGCATGGCTGCTAAATGCCCATTTGATTCGTTTTTGACTCAAAATCTCGTCTAAAATGATTAATTACAAGACGTTCTACTTTTCTCTCTGAAAAGAAAACCACCAATATCACTGTGTTCAGTAAACAGTTGACTGCTTTTTTTCAACCTAATGCTTGTATTTGAGAGAAATATTGATCGTTTTATTAATTTTCTTCACTGCGATTTTTTTCGTTATTCTTTCTATTTTTCTTGTTACCAACGTGAAAACTTACTTTTTAAATCAACTTGTAATAATGGTTACGGTGTATTTTGAAGACGATTCAGTTTCTACGAGGATACAAACTTGAGCGATAATAAAGACCATTGTGTCCGTCGTTCTTTGTTTAAATCACATAGGTACAGTACTGAGTGAGTCTGCCTTTGAACCTTGTTTGCTGAACCGGTTCCTCAGTTCGGAAGAGACAA
The DNA here is from genome assembly GCA_038098605.1 of Gryllus longicercus. Lineage (NCBI taxonomy): Eukaryota > Metazoa > Arthropoda > Insecta > Orthoptera > Gryllidae > Gryllus > Gryllus longicercus. The sequence continues at coordinate 534,310 of JAZDUA010000108.1, read as the reverse complement.
CTGGCATCGTGGTGGCTTTGAAAACTGCGATTCGATGGTGGAAGCAAGTTTTTAAAGAACCGGTCGAACTCAACGGGATGAAAAGGGGGAAAATAAAAATTAAAAAGCAGCCGTTTTCCGAGAACCCTGTTCTGCTCATTGGTGTACACAAGTATCGGATTATGAGAGCTTCTGTTTACGGCAAGATAAAAATTAATTCTAAGAATAACAGAAGGTTTCGAAGCATTTCTTGGAATTGAGAAAAAATATTTAAAATGACCACGGTCTGCAAATCTTGATTTCTGTCATTTGCAGAACCGGACACATTCACAGTTAAAAATTCAATAAAATATTGTTTTTCTCGCTTGCAAAGTTTTATATTAGCTATTTTAAAAACGAGGCCTTTCAGTGGCAACGGAAGTGACCATTTGGTCAACCAAGTGCTTTCTTAGACATGTAAAATTTTGCAATAAAATACATTGTTTTTGTTTTGTCTTTTTTATTTACTTTTTCTTATATTTCAAATTAATGAATGCGTGTATGGCATCGTATATCGAGGTTTTAGATTATATTATTATCACAACGAAATTACTGCATAGACATCATTGTAGTACTTAATTATTATTAATTCATATTGTATGATAATGCACGGAATTAATAGTGTTTTATCATTATCAAATGTAAATGTGAACGGTAGTACAACACGCTAATTAATAATCTACAGCAATGTATAACTGTTTGATAACAGAGGACATTCCCGCTTCTGCTTTTGAGCTGCATCCATCTAAAAAAGCAATTCTTCTTCATCTTCATTAACCAGATATACCAGATATACTGTCCTACGATTTTTGCGTCGCTGCTTTCGCTTCTTTTTTCTACCGCTCCCTCTTTCCCTGCATGGAACTCAGCCAGAATACGCTCTTTATACTTCCTCCTCCTCCAATCATATTTATTGGCTCAATATTCTCTTCTTGTATCATTGCCTTTCACTACATTTTTACCATTCCATCATTCTTTACCGCTTCTTATTGAGGGTGAAGTTGAACGTAAGCTTTCCTCTCACACATTCAGTCTGTACTTCGTGATCGATTTTTCTTCTTTTCCTATTTCTTGAGTCTTCGCATTCAGCTGCATTGTTGTTCCCTTCTTCCCGAGCATGAAGTTAAACTTGAGCACGCTTTTCTCAGACGTTTGCTTCATATCACATGGCTAAATATTCTCTGCTAGCAACATAGGATTTCTCTTCCCTGTCGTAACACTTCTTCAATTTGTAATACTCCTTCCATAGAGTAAAGTGAGAATGAACACGCTCCACACACACATTCACTCGTCTTTATTAACAATTTTCTTAGTTTAGTACTTCTTGCATAACTGCATTTTGTTTCATTTCTGAATCCTCTTTCCGCTTCCGAGTGTGGAATTGAGCTTGAGCACGCTCGTCCCACATAGTTGCTTCATATTTCATGTGCGCATATACTCCACGTGTGTTTTCCCCGCATTCGTCCTTTATCGCTTTTTCCTTCTGGAGTATGAAATTCAGCATGAGCCAAGCTCCATTCTCTCATTTGCTCCATACTCACTCTCCCTCAACATTTCGTGTACGACATTTTCTTTTTTTAATTTGTCTTCTTTTGTTATTGCTTTTCGCTTCATTTCTGAACCCTCGTTCCTCCCGAGCTTTGAGTTCGCTCGCTCGCCACGCTCTTCCCCTCGGAGCGTGGCGGTCTTGGGAGAACGTTCCTCGCGCGGCCTTGTCCCACCGGCCTGTGCTCTGCCGCCCGCTGACCTGTGGCGGCGTAACCTATATTCCCGGGCCCGGGCAGCGGGGCGCGAGCGGCCGCGGCGAGGTCGGCCAGGGCTGGGGGGCGCGAGGCGAGGCGAGGCGAGACGGGGCGAGGGAGAGACGCAGTCACGACGCTCAAGGTGACCCTGCTGTATCTTCCGCGCCAGCAGCGGCCGCCGCCACCACGGCCATCGTCATGGGTGGTGGAGTGTGAGATGGGGCGAGAAGAGTGGGGCCTGTTTCGATCCCGGCAAATCGCTCGGCGCGGATAAAATGAATCCATTTCTTTCTGAAGACGTATTGACGGTGGCAGATCACTTTCTCGACTCACGTGTAGTGCAGTTCAGGAACAGTCTTCTTCGAAGTGGCACCGAGAAGAGTTGCCGTCAAGACGTTCTTCACCATAAACTTCCTCTCCATCTGTCCTGGTCCGTGGGGCTTTTTCCTGGCAATACAAACATTATTTTTTTACATATAAACGCAACCATCTGCTGGTTCAACGTTCCTCTTACCTTCTCTCTTTTGTTTGTTTGTATTTTATTCCGCGATTCCCCCGAGAAGCACAAGCTTTAGTGACTCTCTCTGTTACAATCAACCTTTGTCACCTGTCAGTGAGTGAAGATGAAGGGAAAAGGCTGACTGAAGCGTGAGAGTGCAAAGGCTAATTGAGGAAAAAACGAAACGATGTTTCATGATATCTTTTGTAAAAGGCTGTTGATTTTAGGGAAGTTGAAGAGTAGTAGAGAAAATAGATAACGATATTGCGTATTACGATGCACGGCTTATCATTTAATTAAAGAACAGACATTTTATGAGAACAAAATAATAAAGTGGTTCGTGAACTTGAATGAAGAGTCATTTCGAATACGAGGAGTCGATGGACAAGAAGGACAAGATCACAAAGATAGAGCTTAATGTAAGGTTAATATTGCAGTGTTTACGAGACAAAGACACGTTGAACTATTAACACAAAGAGTATTTGAGTGCTGCTACCTGCAAACGCATTCATTCGTGAACCTATTAGTCGTAAATAGCAAATCCTTGTGCAGGTTGTGTCAGCGTTGCTGCTGCCACCGCCAGACGCCTAGAGTTGCAGGAAGGTAGACTGCGCATGGCGAGCGGGCTGGGGGAGGGGTGATGGAGCCGGGGGGGGGGGGGGGGGGGCAGAGCGCGAGGGCTTCGTGGAGTGGCAGCTGCCGCGAGCAGAGCGCTGCAATGAACAATGAGGCTGTTCGCAACCAGCAGTAGCGGATGCGGGGATTTAATCAGCCAGCTGCTCGTTAGGTGGGCGAATAAGTAGTGGGGAAAAAAATGAAATATGGAATTAAATGTCCTCTGGCATTAGCGCATCCACTTGTCTAGAATCCTCTCCCCCACCCCCACCCTCCGAGCCACACGTCATTTTCTCAATCGGCTTCCGTTGTCACGCTTTGCGAGAACGGTCTGTATTGATTAGAGACTTTGTTAGGCGTTGCCTTATCGTAGAGGTGTTGATACATAAAATTCCTGTGAAAAAAAGAGAGTTTGAATTGCGTCAAGGAGATTCCGGGATGAAGAGATAATTTTTCAGTTTCCATTAACTGTCTTTAGCCCGTTGTCGTTATGCACAATAGTTAATATGCAAACACTAATTGATATCCAATGCCATATGATACATTTTGTTTTCAATTAGAATGTAGAGAAACTTCGTAGTGAATAATTATTTTCTCTAAATCTTCGTTGATTCAATTCGACTTTACAATACTACTATTATTTGGTCCACTTTGGTTGGTCGCTCGCCAAGCAACATTTCCAAACCCATAACGTTAGCGTATCTACCGATAATAACGGGGGTTACAAAGAGCAGAGCACTCCCACAACTTCGTTACATGACGTAGTAATCCTTAATAAAGAAGCAGGAAATTACATGGCTCCCCGGTGTATTCACCGCGGGACGTTAAGCGCTTTCGGAGGACGGTCACCGGCGGCGGGGGCGCTGTGGCGGCGACCGCGACGTCCGAGATTTCCGAGGTGCCACCCCCGCCGCCCCCTTCGTCCCCCCCCCCGCCCGCCTCCACCGCTCCCTGCTCCGCCCTCTCCTACTGCCCTCCCACGTGCGAGAACTGGGTCGCCCGCTGCATAATTCAGGGAGGCGGTGGCGGCGGCGGCAGTTGAAGGTGGAGGTAGAAGAGGAAGGCAACGCGTGAAGGACAGAAGAAGGGCCACGGGCGCAAATGGTTGGGACGGATCCAAGGCACAGGAAGTTCATGCTGCGCAGTTTTTTCTCAATAATTTTTTTTGTTATTCAGTTCATTGATTTATGATTTTACATCTTTTATAAAATAACCGTATTTTGAAATAACGAATTTTAAACTTCAATTTGTATATTGCGAGTAAAATTTATACAACTTCACTAGTCTGCTATTTAAAATCCGTGAAATATCTGGTTTCAAGTTTTTCAGTTCTATTCAAGTTCTTTTTTCTTTTATAATGACCGTTGGTATGTGAGGAATAACTTTGGACACTAAGCTGGATACTAAATATTTGTATCAAATTCAAGGAATACGTACCAGAGAAGAATACGTACAAGAAATACATAATAGAAAATAATACAAGAAATATTTTATGGGTAAAAATATCCAAGTTACTTCATCTTCTGGTTTTGCATGAAATCCGAAATTCTTCGGTTCGAAATATCATCAATGTTCTGCTTGATTATCCATATCTTTGTCCTTCTCGAAGGTTTTCCATACTGGATCAACTCGCTCATCCACTTCCTGCCCACTCCGCTGCCCGCCCTATTTTCACGACCGTAAACTTGTAGGAGCGCGCCGCTGCTGCAGACGTGAATTTGTTAGGTGATAAGGGATGAAAATAGTTTGTAGATATTCCGAGACGGGCTTTCGTGTCCCTCCGGTCTTAAATAGTCGGCGGCGCGGGGGCCATCGCGGCGGCCGTTACAGCCGCGGCCTCCCGCCATCGCCGCCCCGCGCCTCCTGTCCTTCCCCGCTCCCCGCCACTCCCCGCGCTCCGCCCCGACCCCGCCGCTCTCCACCACAACTTGGGGTCCCGGCTCACGCGATAAGAAGCCCGCCAGCGAGGGGGAGGGGGAGGCGAGGAAGGGAGGATTCGGGCGGGGAGCCTTTTAGCACGCCGTCAGCTGCCTCCACAGGGAGCCGGTACTGACAATCTGCCAAAGAAGCACCGGGGGTGGGATGGGTAGAAGACTGCTGCTTCGCTTATTTCGCGTTAAGGCTGAAGCACCAGCTGTCTGTTAGATAACCTCGTTCCCTGATTTTTTTTAATCAATGGGGCATTATTTGTATGTGATATCCGACGTATATTTGACGATACAGGTTTAAAAGTAAAAGTAAGTTGGTTATTAATGCTTTTTGTTACAAAAATATAGTTATGTTAATTACTCAGAGAGAGCCTTGGATTGGTACGAGAATGTTAGCGAGTTCTAAAGGCTAGATGTTATCTGTAAAACAAGAGAAATCTCCCCTGGGTTAGGTTCGTCTTTTTATCTCTTGCAGAGACCAGAAGTGCAACATTGGTAACTAGAGTTGGAGCTCACCAGTAACGCCGTGTGTGAGCAGGAAACACGTTTCTACTGATTCGGACGTTGCCTGTTCTCTGTTTAACACGGGCGGAGCTACCAAGGTGTAAGAGGGGCGACCTTGGCTGCAATCGCTGAAGTGGAGGTTGCGACCGATGGCTGCGGTTGATAGTGTGCACGTTTAGCTTTGTGTATTCGTCTTCGCGGATCGCGTGACTCGAGCATTCAGCGCCTGAACATGTAGTTATGTTTTAGATGGCGTTGTGCGGCTATAATTGCTGGGTTTAATTGATGACTGTAATAATGAAATCATTCCTTTCGAAGACGTGTGGCGGTTTACGACATTGCCCGTAAACTGCTAAAAATAAATGTGACTGTCATTTTATACTTCCTTTATTTGAAATAATGATATTTCCGTATCATTATGTACTTGATATTTCCTACTGCTGTAAATTTCCCAAATAAACTTACTCTTGAGATATTTTTCCTCTTTACACCTGAGAATGTTCGTGTTCTCTTTGTGTTGACTACTAACTCTGTTATTTGCATTTTGTCCTTCACCTCATTACGTCTAAATGACTCTAGTCCCATTCGCGTTCCCTCTCGGACTATTTCGTTTCGTCACTATCGCTATCAATCTTCTTAGTAACGGCTGATTCAACTCTTTGAACGTTTTCCTCACCCCGTTTTCATCTGCCTCTTTGTTATAAATAGCTTTCACATCCATTTATCTTTACTGCATGTGTTTTGTGATTAAGTTGCATAGAGATCTGAGTATTCTATTACTTCATCGATCCACTTCTAAATTATGTTTTGGAAGTATGTCTGATTTGTGTCGCATCATGAAACAGTGTCACTTAAGTTATATATTTCTGACGCTTCGTTCAAGGTTGTAAATTAATTATTTCTCTCGTATTTCTTCATTTTATTTTCCGCCTAACAAAGTGCCGTCACTGAAGATACGTTTCTCTATGTCCGACACCACCGCAAATTGATTTAGTGACAATCCCATTTCTCAGCCCTGCAGCGGCGGTACGTGTGCCGTGCGCCGTTTGGCCGTAACGCGCTACGCAGCGGCACGCTCTCGCACTCGCCTGCTGCAGCTGATGCCCCGCTGCGAGGAACGATCCCGAGACTCTCCGGTCGCACACTGGGTCGCTAGGACATGCGACGAAAGGGAAAGAACGGTGATAACTTGCTGTTTAATGACATTTAAATTTTTTTACCCCTACGTTTAATGACAATATCGAAGTATCAATAGAGAAATGACATTTGTATCTTAGTTTTATTATTACAACGTTCTGTAAATTTTTGCCCAAATCTTGTACGTTTCGACTACTTAATATATACTGTCTTTTTCAAGTACTGATCAAACACAAAATGTGAGGTTATAAAAATGAAGATTGATAAAAAATTACATTAGCGAAAGAGTTTAAAACAATAAAAAAGCACGCTCACCTACTGCAAAATTAACAAAGTTCTTAGAGCTAAATTGTACATAAAATGACAAGGTTGTATTAAAACGAAGATCAGACAAGAGTAATACTTGTGTAAAAATATAAAAATCTAATAATATATTCTTAAAACACATTGTTCATGTAAAAGTGAGAAAAAACATTATTTGGCCAAAAGATTACCTTGAAGTTTAGCCTTGTGGGAAGGGATTCCATTAAAAAATGACGGACTGTCATTAAATATAGGATCTAAAGACATTTTTACGAAATAATTATTAAACAGTTATTTTCTTTCTGACAATGGGGTTGAAAGCGAGTTTTGCAATTGTGTAGTTTTTTGGTATTCTTTCATGAGTGCTTTCATCTCTCTCGAATTGTACCAGGGTTTTTGATGATTGGAGAACTAAGCAAACTCGTAGCATAGAAGTGACTATAATATTACTTAAAAATGAACTCAGTGGTCACTGGTAAGATGATATCCAAGACTAAATTATTTCCTTTATTTTGTCACCTTGGTGTGATATCGAAGGATTCTTTGATCTGTAATAATAAAATAGTTTGTTTATGGAATGTTTTCTAGGGAAAGGCCACTGACTTCAATCATACTAGCTTTCAAGATATGTCACGTTTCTTGTGAACTTACCAAATTATTTGAACTCTCATTGCTATAAACAGCGAGCAGAATAACCGCTACATCACGCGTGGATCCTTCGTGGCACTTATGATATGTGAGGAATGTTTAACTAGTTTTCCCTTTATAATTAATTTTGCTCGGTTTGCGCCTCGTATCGGCCCACTGTATGCCGCCGCCTTCTCTCGAGCGGTCCGCGTATTGATCGCACGTGTGAGAGGGGGGGCGCTCGCGCACACGTGGGTGCCGCCGCTGCCCCCCACGGTGGCGGCGGGGGCGGCGACGCGGGCACGCGAAGAGCGCGGGCGTGCCAGCACGCCCCCGTCGTGCTCACCCTCCCGTCTCTCCCCCCACCCGCTCCTTCCGCCCTCCCGCGCGCTACAATAAACCCGGTGAGGATACGGCCGCGCGCGCGAGGGCCGTGTCTCTTTAAGCCCCGCGCGTGCGGGGGCGGTTGGGTGGGCAAGCCTGAGCAGGCGGGGGCGAGCAGACGCGAGCGGGCAGCGCAGGGGCGGGCAGACGCGGGCGGGCAGACGCGGGCGGGCGCGATCGGAGGCGATGGAGATGTACGAGAATAAAACTTGCGCCACTGTCGAAATGGGAGACCCTGCGGCTCGGGTGAGAACGTCTGCAGTACGAGCTGCTCGTTTCACCTGTCGCTGTCGAGTGTTGTGAGAAATGAATTTGATAGGTCGTCTTCCTTCTCTGAAATCGATTAATTAATCGAAATGTTGCAGTTTCTTCAGTGTTGTTCGGGGCAATCGATATGGGGCCTTATGTATATTGCTTTAAAATATCTTTTTATAACAGTAAATACATTTTACCCTGATAAATTGTAATATTTAATAAACCTTTAGTACTAACCTTCTTATTTTACCTCGAAATGGAAGATACTACACAATTATCACTTTGACGTGTTTGAGGTAAATTATGTATTTTTAGGTTTCTTCTACGCCGAATGTGCCAGTTTCGATGCTACAATTAGAAATATTTATATAACTTATTTCAATTCAGTATTCTACAATCACAACGAAAAAGGTTTTGCAGTTTTGATGTACGGTGAAAATGATAATGGAATTTTCCATCCAGATGATTATTTAAACTTTTTTAAATTTCTGATCTATTTTATTTGCGAGTAAGAGTTTAACATTGAGCTGAAGTATGAAATGTTACAATAAACAATAATGTTTTCTAACATTTCGGCTATGATTCATTTGACTAACTCTAATTTTGTATAATACCTGAAATTTACTTTATTGAAAATAAAGTAACGTAGCTTGTGATTCCAGCACGTTCGTCATATCTGTCTTGAAGCAATAGTACCCCAACATAGTAGCCCTCTCAGTCCAGCTGCTTTGACGCAGCAGCCGCTATGGTATCTCCAGTCTTCTCTTTTCCACGCGCAAGTCCCATCTTCTCTCCCCACCCTCCTGCCCATCCCCCTCCTCCGGCAACCTCCACGCGTTTATCGATCAAACGCGCGGCGGCGACCCGCGCTCTTCACTTGTTGCCCCTGACGCTCGGCGCTTCTACGGGGCCAACCCCGAAATCTTCTCAGCTCACGAGTTCGTCGTCTACTGCGTCTCTAACTCATTTTTGCACATCTAAAGGATATTTTTGTAATGCATCTGAATTAATTTTTATTTTACGAAATCGTCTCAAAGGGCTATCTAAAAGTTGAAAGACGAACTTACTCTCTTTGCCGGAAACCTGAATAGAAAATGGAGAGTGCGAGAGAGAAAGAAGGTACACGCTCGCTCGAAACCGAAGAGTGAAAAAATTGGGGTGAGGGCGAGTTAGGGGGAGAAAAAAGTTCGGGTAACATTGCAAATTTAAATTAAAGCGGTGATGAATTGCTTTAAAAGTCTTCGAGCAATCGTTTACGTGCACTTAACACTTCCATTTCTTTCCAAGTATTTTAATTAACGAATTTCCACCTGGGGGCGATTTTACAAGCAGCCTCTACCTTCTTTCTCTTTCATTTTCTCTCCCTCTCTGTCTTTCCCTATCGCGGTATTTCCTCACACTCCTTTTGCCGTCGCCGTCTTCAGGGTGCGCCTGCGGCCGAGAGCGGGGTAGTGGTACTCTAAGTACCCGTCGAGTTTATGAGTTCGTAATTGGTATCTTGAGTGATGGGAGGCTGCTTCGGTTGCGGCGGGGGGGGGGGCGACAGTGCAGCGTCGACCTGAGAGTGGTTGAAGGGATGACAGGCCACGATGGAGGGAGAAGGAGGAGGTCAGGAGGAGTTGGAGAGGGGGAAGGGAGCTCATCGATTATTGGACTTTGATGTATTGTCAACTCAAGCCGAAGTTCGCTTTTGAAATAAGAATTGCTTTGGAGATTTCCGGAGCCCGTTTAATGCTGGCCTGCCGCCCCTCCAGCGCCCTCTCCACCAATCCCCTCTCTCGGCCCCGCCCACTCTTGCTCTTCATCGGCAGCGCGGCTTGAATTAGCGAATTTCAGCTCGATATTCCGCCAGAGAATGGGCTTCGGGCGCCTTTGTTTTCTGTGCGACTTCGTTATACTTATCGGCGATCGGCGTTAGCGCTGGCTGCAGCCGGGTCGGTGCAAGAGTTAAAATCCACCGACTCACCTAATTGAAGATAATGCGATAGCTGCCGGTGCATCGAACGCCGTCGACGGCGAACTGCTCAACTTCATCAGCTGGCAATGAGACGTATACTGAAGCGATGGCACGTCGTTAGTTCTTTTTTACTATTCCCTAATTTTCTTAAAAGGTATACGGTAGAAAAGTTACACAGAATTAATGTAACAAAAGTATTTTTATTGACGACACGTTAAATGATTTAGTTTAAAAATACCACCGAAGACGTTTTTGTTTAGAGACAAAACAACTATATTTGTATTGAAAATATTTAACGTTTGCACTTGATACAGTATTATATTCTGTATTTGCGTTTGCAATGTGCTATTTTATGTCAAACTTGGGATCAACTTAATTACAAGATTTCCATTGGAAAAATTACCATAACTATCTTGTTTATGGGCAAGGAAAAAGCGGATTAAAATTATATTAAAAATAACTACAACTGTGCTTTTTTTAGAGGTTAGATCCAATAGTATTTTGGAACTTATTAAAGATAGTATTTTATATTCTTTTAAAGACATGTCTTGGTTGCATCTAAAAGTTACGTCAGGATGATTTTGTTGACATAAAGTCGATTTCTCATTTTGGCTCTATCTCGGCTGCTTCATCTGAGATACGAATGTAACAGGATTATATGAGAGTAAAAAAAGTTTGTGTTATGGAATAGCCAAAGCGTCCCCAACAGTAAACGTCCAGTAAAATTCGCCCATTGTGAACAACAAAGCAGTGAAACTCGAACGAGCGGTCGCTTGCGCGCTGATAGACAGTCGCCATGTTCGCGTGCGTTCGAAACTTTTTGTAATGAACGCGACTGAAGAGCAGAGGAGATTCATTCGCGCGTTTTGATGGCGCTGTAATCAGAAGTAACGACCGCGAGTGTCGTAAAGCAATCGAGGGCCAGCGAAGCGACTCGATGCGACACTGCCGGGCTAGCGGCTCTTCGTTCATTGTCCGTTGACTTGTTTGTTGTTTGTGGTGTCATACTCCCCGGTAGGTTGCCAACAACAGCTCCAGTAATACTACTTCATTTGCTGCTATTCCTCCGCTGCAATTGACGTTACGACCACTAGTTCCACTTGTAAATTGACGAATACTCTAATGAAGACCAGCACAACATTCGACAACCTTACCTCCACACCATACTTCTACACCACGCCCACCCGCAGCTCCTACTTCCACACCGTTCCACTACACTACACCACCAAAACCACTACTTCAGTTATCACAGACAATGCCATTTTCATTTGATCACTGACTTACATTACTACTACTCTATCACCGCCAGTTCGGCCACAACAGTTACCACCGTCATAGTTGCCTCCATTGCTACCACTCCACCTCACTCGTGGCCACAGTCATCACCAATTCCACTTTATTCATCTCCGCCGCTGTAACTCATTATAGGAGGCAACATTACCCCTACTGCTACTAATCATATTCATCGTGGTGGTTCCCCAATATCACAAGCTAATGCAATTCTAATCCATAATGGACGTCATTATGAGCATGTAACATGAACTAACCAATAAGTAAACATATACAAGTAAGCATACACAATGCCTTAATGCTAGGACAATCGATAAATCAACTCAAATGGTTTGAATAGCCGGCGATTGAACGAAAATGTTTCCATTTCGCATGCCGAGATTGATGAAGCTCCAATTCCATTAGCAATTGAGGTCGAAGTAGTTGGTTGAATTCGTAACAAATATTTCAGAATTGCATTATTACAATCATACTATCGTATTTACTGCGGTAATGTGATTTTTTTGTAAGACAAATTGGAAGTTGCATTGATGCCTGATTTCCACTAAATTCTTATGAAAAATAATGACGTTCATCCGACTGTCAAATAAAATTTGGATCATCTTACGCAGTATTTTATATTTTTTACCACAAACCGTGTTTATATCTACGATGGGATTTCGTGGCAAGTAATCAAACTCGTTTTTAAATTTATTATTAATTGTGATATTTTTAAAACCCAGAATTTATTTTACGTAGGTAATATTTGAATGTTTTGGTGCTTTGCACAAGCTATATTGGATTCAAAGCACTGCTCTGAAGAAGTGAGCCAACCGAGCAAAGCATTGTAGAACTGTTGTAGATCCTCTTCCCCATTTTCACTAGAATCCAGCTTTGCAGCCCCCATCCCCGCGAGGGCTGGTCAGGCGGCGTTGAGCGGGTCGCGTGCGGCGCGGGGCGCTATCGACGGGCGACGGGGAGGGCGCGGCCCGCGCGGTCGATGGGGGATTTCGGGGTCCGGCCGGGCAGCGCGCGGCCGCGGTCGGGGCGGACTTACGCCAACGATATTGGAACCGCGAGTCTTAGCGGTGGCTTTGCTCGGTCGTCACCCCCCACCCACCCATCCCTCCCTCCCTGCATCCATCCATTCAATCCCTTCCTCCATCCATCCGTTTCTTCCTCCGCCCATCCATCTCTTCATCCATCCCATCCTCCCTCAATCCATCCATCAATTCCTTCCTCCATCCATCCATCCAACCCTTCCTTCTTCCATCTATCCATCTCCATTTCTTTCCTCTATCGATCTATTCATTAATTCATACGTTCATTCATTCATTTGTTCATTCATCCATTCATTCATCCGCCCACCCATCCTTATTTCGCACGTGCGTGGAACATCGCTCGATTCATGATCTCTCGCTGAAGACAAGACCCATGGCGTACATGGCATCCATCTCCTTGCCTTCGTCTATTATAAATGATTCATCGACCCAGGTAAGCTAGTCAGACCGCGCTGGACACAGAAAAAAACAACTGAATCCAACACGTAAGCGAATTCATCTTCTTATTCGGTTCTAACACGATTGTTTGTGGTTTGTCAGGATTCTTTTGAAGGGTTGAAAGTTTACTCTAAAACATGTAGTCTATAAATTGTTGCATAAAATTACATTAAAATAATTGCTTAAATTGTGGCAAAATATTCGTATTTTATCCAATTTTTATGTTCGAAAATTATATTTGTGGTATCATTTGGTGTTTCGTTTTGATGCGACGTGCAGTCATAGGAGATTCTAGAAAAGAAGAAATTGGTAAAATGTTATAATTTTTAAACGTTTTAACTACTGTAAGAGTTTTCCTGCATACATTTATATTAGATTGCTATATTTTTTGTGCATTATGTTTTTAAATCTCTTCAGTTGGACGGACTTTTGTTCAGTTAACGGCTGTATGTTGGACGATATTTAATTTTACAGTCACAATATTTAATTTCATAAAAATAGAATGACTTTTTTCATGTACGCGTTAACATCTTTTAAATTTAAAATAAAACCCATTTCATTTATAAGGATCTGGTGTGTTAAAGCTCCTTGCACTCGTCAACTATTTTCTGCCCAGCAGCGTTTAATTAATTTCACAGTCAACGTGTGGCTTCTTTCTCCTCTGTGAAGCCAGCATGATGCTCTGTTCTAACCCTAGGCGAGAAACATCACATGTCTTAGACCAACTTGCTCTTGTCAGGTTTTAAGGGCTTTGATCACCATTCTCGACGCTTTTATCACTTGTTAGGTTTCATTCATTCTGATTAGTTTGTCATCCGGTTTAGTCTTTTGACAGTTTATTTTTTCAAAAAATTGCATACATCTTCAGAAAATATATGATTGTATTTGGAGTAAAAATTGCAAAATTCTAAAAATTATATACACACGAGACTTGTCACCAATGAGTAGAATACGTAAAATTTTTATATTTATTTGTAAAGTTTTGGAATCTTCAATAATATGTAACGTGAATATAGTCATTATTTATTATTATCTGTTTTACATGCTGCGAGACGCGTCATATTAAAAATATTAAGAAATATATTATATTTTCATAAATACTGCTATGAATTAAGTTGCTTGAAATGGGCATTTATTGTGGTTGCCTTTAATACCCAGTGTGAGGCAGAATGTATCTATAATGTACCTGTGCTAAACAAGCGCGAAATTCCGATGTTCTACCTTCTAGAGTTGTCATTTGGTTCGGCTGTCATTTCTGTTTTCTGTTATAAAGCTTTGCCCTTCAGCGCCTCTTGGATCGATATTTATGAGAGATGGTATACAAGGGTAGAGTAACAAAGAATTGTTTCTGCGGGTATTCAGATGTAAGAATCATTAAATAATACTAATATAGTCGATGTACAATTGCAATGGACTTCTTGCCTATTCTAAGAAATTAACAGGCGTTTCATTTATTCTGCATGTGTTAAGACTAGACGGGTCAAATCAATCTCGTTGACTTTCAAGGCAGTCCCATGTCATTTTAACATTTGAAATATTCAATTGCATTTCCCAAAGGTAATATGTCAAATTATTTATTTCCATTCAAACTAATCGTGTAACATCAAATGTGCTGTTGAATCAATTTTATAAAGTTACTGCATTGGCAGTAATCCTGCCAGGAGCAAAAGGGGACATTGTTATTTGATGTTGATATCATGCAAAAAAAGAACTTCTTTCCTCGAAAGGCTAAAATCTTGGAAATATCATTCAGACTATGCATATAACGAGACTACTGCTATGTAAATAATAAAATTAATAATCCTCATTCCCTAAATGGAGATTATTGGTCCGATGGGAGTATTAGGTGGGAGCCCATTGGCGTGTGAACCAATTGAAGCTTTTTCTTTTCCACTTATTTGATTTATTTTTTTACTCTATTTTCACGTCAGTGTCCTAAGTTAGCAAATTCAAATCATCATAAATTCAATTAATTACATCAATTAATAATTTCTATAAGAATGAGTAATTATGGGAATGGACGGAAACTGACTTTTTTTTTACTTTTCGGGTGGCAGAAAATCGTGATTGATAAATGATGAGGTCCATAATCACTTTTGTAGATTCGTCGAGATTGAGGAAGGCGAATTCATTTAAGCAACATCCGTTCACGTAACTGGTATAATAGTGTATGTCGTGAGGAGAAAATAATCCTTCTTTGTGTTCTTGTTCCACGCAACTTGCTGTCTCCGTGCGTGTGTTTGTGTGAGCGTAGGTTCTTAAGTGAAGGGGCCACGAGGGCGCGTCGCCGTAGGTAGGTAGGGTGCGTGCGCGCGTGCATAGCGCAAAGAGCCGGGTGATAAGTCAATCGGCGTACCTGCGGGCGGCGAATTGTTTGCGGCGGCCCCGCCAGCGGTGCGTGCAGTGGCGGCCGGCAACGGGGCGAGGGGGTGATGAGGAGGGGCGGGAAGGGGGCGGGAGGGGTAAGCGGTCCGGACAGGAATGTGGGCTGCGGCTCTTGCGCCCTCCCCGTGCCCGCGCTGGGCGCTTTGTCCTCTGCGGGCGGCCGGTGGGCGGCCGCGCGGGCGGGCGGGCCGGTCGGCGGGCCGGCTCCGCGGCTGGGGCTGGGCCATCGATTTGAATGCGGGATTGCGGGTGGGGCCGTGCAGTAAACCAACGTGATTATGTGCTCCTGTTTACGGTTTGGGGACGAACGTTTATGCATTTCCTTTTTGTTTTGTAAATATTTGTAGAAATATTGACACAATCAATGGTTTTGGATGAAATTTATTCGTTTTCGTTTGAAATATTGAAACTCGACCTATAAATTAGGATTCTGTTTAACAATTTACTTTCGGTTATCTCCAACGAAAGGATTTTTATGCCCTCAGACATCTTGAAATATGCTTTAAAAATGCATTTATGACTTAAAAATTCTGAAATATGCACTTTAGTATGCAATTAAAATCAGAAAAAGTCTGCCAAATATGTACAAATATGCGCTAACATATTAATCTGTTTAGCATCATATTCTAACCAAATGTCACTAAATTTTGCTTAGCTGTGGACTGAAGCTACGGACGAAAATGTGCAAAATCATACAAACACGCTCCCTAGTTATCACATTTGGTGTCAGAAGATATTATAACAAAATATTGCTACGCAGTAATTCATCAATACAATCATTCGTATAATAGGTACTTATAATTTAATTCGCCATTGTAGAATTGTTATTTAATTTTTAATTTGTGCAAAATTATTTGACTTGCGCTGAATTTTCAGAAAGAAAATAGCTACTATATGATACCGGAGTGTACCGTAATAATTCTAATTGAAAAAACGTCGATATTTATTGAAAAACACTAGTCTCGCTGTTTATAATTCATGATTTTTTTTTCGTGTCGTGTGTTTAATTATCCTTCTTTTATATTACCTTGTTATTGCGAAGGAACATAACGTTTGGAAGTTTCTCAGTTCTCTCGAGACATCTCCTAAACAAGTGGCCTCGAGATCGCGCTGCCTCCAGGCAAATCCGGAGATTCCGCTGTCGTTTTCCATCCACATTTACTGAAGATGTGCAGGGCGTTCAGCCCAGCTGCGGCGGCGCGGCGGGTCGTGGGCGTCGCGGCGCCACGCGGCGCCATGCGTCGATGCGGCGCTGTTTGACTTGCGACTTCGCTACCGCCCGCCCGCCCCGGAGGGCGGGGCTGCGAGGTCTGGCGAGGGCGAGGTGACGAAGGGGAGAGGCGGTCGAGAGGCGTAGGGGGGTGCTCAGGAAGGATGAAGGCCATGTGAGTGAGTGGGGAAGCGAGTTGAGGTTTATCTTTATCGCACCGGCTGCCAAGTCGCGCCGACGCCGGCGCCGTGACAGCGTTGCAAGTGTAAGGGCGAGATTGACGGTGTAGTTACTTACTGCAGCTGCAAATGAGGTAGCGGTTGTACTAACTCGGGAATGTTCCATAATATTTCACACCATGGACTGAGTGCCATATTTGCAGAGTTCATAATGCTTTATTCTGTTTGTGTAGCAAAACGTACGTTGCTATGAGTGTAGTAAACAAAATTAGGTGAAATAAAATGTAATATGACCTTCGGCGTTTTATTGAAAACAAAACAAATATACTTTCTATCGATATCTGTTAAAATTCAAATTATTAGGAAACTTTCATGCATTAAATGTAATTAAGACTGTGTGCCATTAGATAGTATACTTTATTACAGAAGAGATGGGCCTTTAAGGCCTTATATATGTATTTTCTAATACTTATATATTTATTATTATAAAATTGTTGCAATGTGGACATAAATTTAAGTAGAGCGACACTATTTTTATGCTGTAAATTATTGTTGAAATGAGGGTGAATCATAACTATGTGCGTTATATCCGAGATTGACGTAAACAAAAATGAGTTATGACAAGATCGTTCGTATGAAATTTTCGAATGAATGCTTCTTTTTTATATTTGTGTGGCAATACGAATTGTTGTTTCTGTCGTTATCGATCCTCAACATCATCTATGGAAGATATCTTGCATCGCTGCTGTTGTCACCCGGTCACATTAATTTCCGTCCCAGTTCGCCGACGACCCCGGCCTCCGTTTTTCGCGCTAGTCGTTCTCTCCCGTCTTCTTTTCCCGTCCTCCCCTCCAGTCATCCACTCCCGTCGTCCGCTCCTGTCCTCCGTTCCCGTCCTCCGTTCCCGTTCTCAGCTCCAGTCCTCCTCCCCATCCTCCTCTCTATCCTTCTCCCCCATCCTCCTCCCCGTCCTCCTCCCCCATCCTCCTCCCCCGTCCTTTTCCCCCGTCCTCCTCCCCACCTTTACCCATCCTTCCCCCGGTGTCCCCCGTTTGCCTCCCGGCCCTTCTCGCCAACGCCTTTCTATCCTCGCCGCAGGGTCCCCTTCCACCGTCCCTGCCACCCTCGCACAACTATCGCCATCCCCACAATCGCTGCCGCACTCGCCGCTCTCTCCGCCTCCGCCTCCGGCATCAGCCCCGGAGCTCTGGAAGCCCCACTCGACTCTCGCGAGATTCGACGGATCCTCCTTTCAGTCCTCGGCGGACGTCGCGGAGGCGCCGTGCGAGGATTGAGTGGCGTTTGGCGCTCTGACCTTTCGAACGCCCTCACGCGTTGCTTCTGCCTAGGGCGCCACCTGCGGAGATGCCCTGCAGATGGATGGCGGCTCTTTCCATCATCCGCCTTTTTAAACACTACTGCTGAACACGCACGAGTGAAATTGTTTTTATGTGTTTCATCTCGGTAGGGAACGACAGTATAGGCACGGATTGGTGAATTAGCATTCGGTTTGAAATTGAGTTAGGCTTCATATGTAGGAAAATGTTGACAGTAACGTGCTAAAACTGTAGTTTGTTGCTTTATTTAGCATTTAATTAGCAGTTATTTTATTGAGGCTTGTTTGTAAGTGTATGTCAAGGTTTGCTGAAATGGATATATTTGGAATATATTACGCAATTATTTCTAAAGATGTGCAATCACTCTTTAAAATCTCCCAGAAAAATCCTTTATTTGTATTATGTTTAATCATCCAAAATATAGAAAATTTCCCAAGTGTAAGGAACAAGTTACAGTTGTTTAGTGACTACTGATCACTCATATACATCTTTGATTGGTGTTATTTTTTTGAAGAATGGTTCGCATACTTTTTCATCCTCCAAAATCCCCTGCCTTCTTAAAGGATCAAACGTACGATCTGGTTCTCCAGTACAACTCTTTTGCACCGTACAACACCGTTGCTGGCCCGCGGAGTTGCGTCTGTTTTTGCGGTGTCCTTTGTTTTCCAGCGCTCGTCCTCCCCCCTTCTCCACCCCACCCACACCCCTCCCCCATGGGGCAACTGTTTATCCGCTGGGCGCGCGCGCGCAGGTATACGTTCCGCGCATATATTCCCGGAAGCCCGTCCCGCGCCGTCCCGCCCCTTCGCTGCCCGTTGCACGAGGGTGTTACGTAAGAGGCGCCGAGCGGGACAAAGACGGAAATGGGGGTGATGGCGGGGGTGGTGTGAAGCGAGCGCCCGGGGGATCGGCGCGGGGTGGGTTGGAAGGAGGGAGGGTGAGGAGGAGAGAAGCGGGGCGGCGCGTGTCGTGAAGATGGGTGACGGGGCGTGGCGGCGCGGGACAGGATGGGGCGAGGCGACACGGCCACGGGCAGGGTGGAGTGGGATGGAGAACGGGGCGGGGAAAGATGTTGGCGGTACGAGATGGAGACGCGATGGGCTGGGCAGCCCGGAGCGGAGGGATTGGGATGGGAGGAGCGCGGGGCAGGACGAACCGGCTAGACGTGAAGACGAGTGGGGATGAGCGGGGCGGAGAGGAGAGGGGGAGGTGGCTCAGGGCGGGCGGGGCGGCATGAGGCGGGGGAGTGCGGAGCGGAGCGGGGTGGAGGTGGGCGGGGTGGAGCGCGGTGGTTTGGGACGGCGAAGCGAGTGGCGGACCGACATATGGCGGGGGAGGCGGGGCGGGGAGAGGGGAGGAGCGTGGCGGCATGAAGCGGTGCAAAGCAGAGCGCCGCGGTCCCGGGCGGGGCGGGGTGGTTGCGGGGATAGCAGAGGCGGACTGAGGGAGCTGGAGTTGGTGGCCGTTACGTAAGGGACTTTGACAGTCTCGGTGGGCGGGGCGCCGTGGCGGAGGGGAGTCCCGGCGCGCCGCCTCGCTTCTCGCCAAAGAAGTGCGTCGCCGGCGTCCGTCGCCAGGACGCCGCTCCAGAAGTTTCCCTGTTTTCGCGGCGCGGCGCAGCGAGGGCGGAGGCGGCGACGAGGCGAGTGGTAGATGGGGTGTTGCAGGGAACTCTAGCGAAGTCGTTGGGGGAAGAGTGCAAGGATAGTTATAAAAAGAATTCAGTAGTTACTTCAAAGATTCCTGTTGGGGATAGACATGAACATGTAGAATCGAAATGGTTTTGAAGAACATCTTAGGCAATGAGAACTTACAGTTTACAAAATCGATGAGGGCGTGGTTACGGAACAATGAAATCTAGTGTTCTAGTTGTCATATATTCGTTGTTGGCCATTTATCAATTTCCTTGTTTCATTTATCTATACGTAATTTCCAGAGAGAGAACTTATTGTCTTTCGTTCCAATAATTACGAGTATATGTAAACGTCGTACCGTGAATGGCTTTTCATACATAAATATGCAATAGAAATGTGTCCATTATTTAAAACAGTGAAAATAATAATATTACTATATTTCATTGTGCTCGCAATAGAAATGTAGTTTCCCGTTATATAGTTTTGTTTCCAGAGAACAATGAATAACATAGTGGAGTAACGTTGAAATATTATCACATCATTGTGTGTATTCTTCACCATAACGCAAACAAAAGAAATTTTTACAATTATAATTAATGTAGTTAAAAAAACTGATAAAAGGAATAAACAAATGATTGTGAACAATAATTACACCTCTTAAGCAGTGAGATCAATAATGAATAAATTGGTGACCCGCACCTCGGGAAGTTATTTTCACTTTGTGCTCCATAATAGCTCGTTGGCGCTCCGTTGATCCTCGGCAGCGCTCTCCGAAGGGTCACCCGCGGCTTCCAATTTCCCTCGAGGAACACGACAATCAGCCCGTCGGCGCCGCGTAGGGCGGGCGCAAACAGGAAAACGCAGTCAACGAGGGAAGGAGATGGAGGGTGACAGTGACTCGTTAGCGGGAGAGAGAGAGAGAAACACATATAGCCTTCCGAGGTTCTGCAAGTTCGCACCGGCGAGAATAGCTTCATCCTCGTCTGCCGCCGCGCAGTCCTCGCTCGCCAGCCTCCTTCCTATCTTTCTCTCTCTGTCCATCCTCACCCTCGTCCTCCTCCGGTCCCCACCCTGTCCTCGCCTCGTTCGGCGGAGGTGCTTCTCCGCTCTCCCCTCTTCACCTGATTCAATAAGATAGCCCGGCCGGTCTGGTGTATCATTTAATTAAATTAATAATGCATCTTTAGTAAACTCTAATGAAGTTTTGGGTCCGGAGGAGTACTAATGAATTCTCGTTTTGTTATGTATAGTAGTTTCGCCGTGTTACTGCGCAGAGTCTACTGTTCAAACAAATGATAACCAAGTTAGGTATTAATTCTCGCAGGCGGCGACAGGGGGTGCTGGCGGCAGGGCGTGGGCGCGAGAGGAAGTCTGGAGAGCGCGGGACGGAAGCGAACGGAGAAGTGGCGAAGTGGGGATGGGACGGGGGATTGGACGGAATGCGCAATGTTGGGACCTGGCGGTGTGGGCGGCGTCCGCGTGCCGCCCGTCCCTCCGCCCTGCTGGCGTTCGGCCTCATCCCGCTTGCCGCAAGCGGCTTTCGCGCCGCCGTCGCTGAACTCGACGTCGCAGTCTGTCTGTTTTCTGCTCTTGCGGTCTCTCCGGAACCTCTTTAGCTCGGATTGTCTCCCTACGACCGTTTCTGAGTCGTGCTTTACAGGTCAGTCGTATTTTACTTCCCTCCGCGCTCGCAGTTTACAACAATCTTGTGATCTAGTTTCAGTTCTAATGTCCAGGAGATCCTAGAGTTCGAATGGCGTGGGTGGCGAATTTTCGATATTACGAGTAGCTACATAGCTAAAATTGAGCTACTCTCCGGAACAGAAATCTACTCGCCCACTACGGTGATGATATTTTCTATGGCATCTCCGATCTTTACCAGGCGAGTAACGCAGCACCCAAAACTACCACACATGTTGTGATATTGTCGGAATCTTAAGGCGGCTCCACACATTCGGCATTCGCCAAGTTGCGAGCGACAGCTCGCCCAATCTCGAGTGGCGATGCGCTGGGCGAATGATCACTCCCTTTGATGTGAGCTAAAAACCGACACGCGGTGGGTAGGACGAATACCGAATGTTCGGCGCTCGGCGAATCGCAAGCACCCCGTCCACACTACTGGGGATTCGGCGAGCGGTTGCTCGGGATTCACCGGATACCGCATGTGTGGAGCCGCCTTTATATCTTCTCCTGGCTGAAGCATTTCTCCACTGCTAAAGATACTGGAGGAACACACCCGCAATCCGACGTGTATGTCCGATGTCACTTTGCATCAGGGAAGGAACACCGTCATCACACGCGATAACATTCACTACATTTACAGGACTATTACCACAATAGTCCACAATTACAACGTGCGAGGAATCAACACCACTCTGTATCAAGTCCTTCTAACGCAGCGATGTTTGTTTCACTTCCAACATGGGTTTCCCCGTGCCTTATTTCACTACTAGTCATTCCGCTCCTCGCCAGCTCCCGTTCTCTCTGCTCCCAGCATCCGCCTTCTCCGGGCGTGCGAAAGAGCCGCCCTATCCAGTCGGCACTGCGCTTCCTCCGCGACCGAATATTCATAAGCGCGAACTCCGCCCGCTGGCTCGCCTGCCCTCGCCTGCCGTCGGGGGTAGTCGGATGGCACAGGGTCTTCTTCGCCATCGAACGCAAACTTGCACGAAGGTGTGGGAGGTGCCGAAACGCGCGCGCAGTTCTTGGCGGAAGACGGAATTGAGGAACGAAAACCGAGACAACTTCAAGTGAGGGCACGCTGTAGTACGTTTTGGAAAATGACATGTGAGGGCGAATGCTGATAAAACAGCCAAATGTTAAGTCACCTGGGGTTCCTATCGTAGTTCCTTCAATTGTTTTGCAAAATTAATCAGTTCAGCAACGTCATTCAACAATATTATTTTATTTTTCACTACTTGCTCATAGTTGTAAGTTTTGAAATTGCGAAGGAATATGATTCACGTTTCCCATCTGCCAATTGCTGTTGTAACCCCCAGCCACTTAGCATAAGTAATTGTTATAAATAATGTTTGATAATTCAAAGAATCCCTCAGCAAGTGGGAGAATACCGGGTTCGTTTCCCGAATCGAACAATGAATTCTTTGAAGAAACAGATATTTGTAATATTATTATTACATTATTATTATTATTATTATTATTATTATTATTATTATTATTATTATTATTATTATTATTATTTGCATTTCTGATAGACGCTCTTTCAGAAAAGCGTCTATCTCTCAGCGACAAAGGAACGTGTCTTCTCTAGGGCTCGGGAGATCGCGTGTTCCTTGAGAGAGACTTTCGCTCGTGTTCCTAGCGCAGAATCGAACCCGAGCTATTCAATATTTTAAGGTATTACAGCCGCCCGCCAGCGCGCCTTTCCTCTTTGCTCCTCGGAAGTTCTTTGGCGGTGGCAGTGGCTGTGGCTCTTCGTGAACTTCGGAAAGAGAAGTGCAGACGTTTAGTCGACACGTGACACCGTCAAGCGCACTGCTCTTGTACCTTTCCATATTCCATACACGGACGTAGAGATCTAATAGCAAATGCAGTACGTTATTCTTTGTATTCGTAAAAGCCATAGCGTGGGGATTAAGTTGAATTCAAGTGCACAAGAAGTGCTCTATTCTTTTTTATTGTGGTTATGCGGCATCTATTCAAGAGCTCTAGTAAAGTGATCGGATGAAGCAGTGACAGTACTTGAAAGCAGGCAAAATTGCATGAGTAACTTCTCATTCTATTCTTTTCTTGAGTACATAAGTTAACAAATTCTATAGGTAAGTGAATTTCCAACTAGAAATACCTCTTTCTAGTTTCTAATCTTTTTTTTTTTTACACAAAATTCCAGAGATCATTTGTTGACAAGAGAGGTACTTTAACAAGGACATCTTAGCTTTGCGAAAGAATTGTTTACATTTCAGTTACCCACACTTAGAAAATGCAAATTTAGGATTGTAACATTTAACACAAATATTGCGACAAAGGATTACGTTTCTTGGAGGCAAAATACATTATTACTATCTCAATATATTATGACACAGGACAATGTCTGCTGACGAAAATACTTTTTATTTGTTTAATGAGAAAACTACCCTCAATTGTTTTGCCTTTGTTTCAAAATTATAGGTAATGACGACTTAAAAGTGAACAGTCTTGCTTCGTACGTAGATTATTTGAATTTCCTTAGAAACAGCTTAACATTAACAATTTTAAATGAATTGAATAAAAGAAAATTTATTTTAAATAGATATGAAAAAAAAAATTTGAAGATACACCGAGAAGACTATTTCTTCTTAATGGTATACCATAATTTGGATTAAACCAGGAAAACTCATTATCTCGACATGACCAAATTTCCATCGAACAAATTTTTTTATTAACGCATTTTATGAGCGCCAGGTCCCTGCGGGAAGGTTCTCCGCCGTGACGCGGAAAGTCGCATGTTGCTGGCGTCGTTGTCGTCTGCAGTGACCTTTGCAGCTGCTGCCCCGCGGCGCCTCGCAAAGGTCGGACCGCGCCTCCGCTCCCGCCCCCGCCTCCGCCCCCGCTGCCACCGGCGGCCCTCCCCCTCCGCCAGGCAGACAATGGCGCTCAGACCGCGTGGCGGGGGACGATGGCGCCTTGTGTATTTTTGATCCCATTTATGGCCCCGTTCGCGATAATGGGAATAGGGGACCCGTGGACAAGGAAGCTTTAATAGCGGGGATACGGGAATGGAGAGACGTCGATGTTCCGTATTTACCAAAACTATGAGAAGCTTCCCTACCATTAAATAAGTTAATAAGAAACTACTGCGTAGTTTTATATATTATGTTATATTAAGCGAAATACTATTTCAAAGCTTAAGGGGGAGAAAATAGCAGCTTTTTAACATAGTAATAATACATGCTGTTGCTTTAGTAAATGAAACGCATTAGCGTAACGTGAAATATTTAAAAGGGATGGATCGTTTACTCGTTAAATATCTATTTCGCATGGGCTGGTGTATCCTTGGCCAGTCTGCCCGAAGATAGAGCGTTCTCTTTTGTTCCTCGTTTCTTATCTTTCTCCTCTCTTTTATCTCACGCTTCCTCTTCCATCTGCATCCCACTGCCTCCTCTGTCTTACACTCCTCTGCACCTCTTGTCTTTCGCCTTCCTCCTCTGCTTTTCTAATTTGTACCTTCTCCTCTCTCTTCGGAACGCTTCTCTCCTCTTTCTTCTATTTCCTTATTTCTCTATTTCCTTATTTCTCTATTTCCTTATTTCTCTATTCCTGTCTCTCTTCTTCCTCCTTTTCTTCTTCCTTCCATTCGTCCTCTTTCTGTCTTCATCTCTTCGTTCTTTGTCTCTTATTCCGCCTCTTCCTCTATCGGCAGCACTTCTACGCGGCGCGTCGGTGCTCGCGGGCCCTCATTAACGCCACAGCTCGAGTTTTCATTTCCGCCTCGCGCCTACCGCCCTCGCCCTCCGCTCCTCTTCTCGTCTCCCTCCCCCTCTCCTCCCGCAGACCGCAGCGCACCTGCACCTCCTCCTTCAGCGGCTGCAGTCCCCGCGTCGGCGTGCCGCAGCAGCTAGGCTTACGGCGCGCCCACCTACGTGTACTGCTGAGGCGAGTGAAACTTCGAATCATGTGGCTCCTCTCCAGGGCATTAGCGAAAGTAACTGTGGGGTATAAAATTTACTAAAATATGACACATTGCCAAAATGAAATATTGTTGAATAATACAAAAAAATAATTAGTTTGGATTTGTAAATTTACGTAGAAGTAACCCCGTCTTGTATTTAGACATTGTTTTCTTTAAGACCGGACATGAGGTGAACAATCTTTATTTTCCGAGAGGGATAACGTCAATTAACACTGTGTTTCTATTATAGTTCAGTAATTCACAACTTCGTATTAAGTATTAAATTGGTAATTCGTAGAAACATGGTGCATCGATTAAATGCAATTAAACTTCTTTAATTTCACGTAAATATTAATTCATTGTACTATTTCAGACTACCGAGCGTTCTTTTACACATTTTATTCTGTTCCACTATTTGATCTATACTACTTTTTTAATGTTCTGCATGAGTTTTTATTATATAAATTATTATGCTTTCGACAAATTATGAAATCAACGTGCGAGATTCCTCACGAACTTTTCCACAAATGCACATTCCAACCAAGTGCAAAAAAGAAAGAAAATATAAAAAGTGGGCATAACAACTCAATGTAAATAGGAAAACGTTTGAATTTTGTGGGAATTTCAGCCAATGAACAGCTTACATATATGAATTTTGAAATACAATCGTTCAATAACGGAACACAAAAAATAAGAAATCAAAGGAAAAATAACTTCGAGTCGTTTTTATTTTAGAACATTCAATAAATCAAGAAAAAATAATTCCGAGATTCTACACAAAATATTCTATGCGAGAGAAATAAATTGCGCGAGTTTTTGCTGTCACGATTCCCGTGTTCTGAAGCTCGCGCAAGGTACGCACTGCAGTCGGGGGGCGCGAAGTGCTCCGAAAATTTCCGCGGTGAGAAGTCGGGTGAGTCGGGTGCATATCGATTTCAGTGCCGCCTGGTGGCGAGTTGCTCACTCTTTCACCGCTCTCTTGGGGTTCCCCCGGCCTCTCCTCCTCCTCCTTTTTCTTTACTACCTCCTCTTCCGCCATCTCTAAGTCTGCAGCGAGGGCAGAACCCTTTTCCCAGGGCAGCGTGGGCGAGAGAAACTCTCCTCGTCACTTCTCTCCGGGACGTTAGACACGACCCCACTCAACAACTGATGGGTTTCGTGAAGTCGATCGACTAGTAGGATTTTATTACCTCCCTCTCCTCCCTCCATCGTTTGCAGAATGTAACTCATTTTTGCGATGGTGTTAATTAATTTCATAATCTCTTAGAGTAAAGGGGATTATTCAATATTCCGTTAACCGATTTTATTGAAATTTTGTGGGCAACTTAGTAACGCAATGTAGCAAGTTGAGAAAACCATAAGACATTGAACTATAACTTGAAACTTCGCTACATAGTTCATTCTTCACATCTACGAATTCTACACATGTCGTATTGGCATTTGAAAACCTAGCTAAATCAATATATCGGAAAGACCTTTGAAACAGTTTTAGTTTTTGAAATATATGTTTAATCGGCACAATTTAATCAACAGCATTTTGTCGAGCACAACCAAAAGAAGATACTTATTGATAGAAAATGTTTGAATGTAAATTTTTGAAATTGGTGATTGTTTGCCTTTATTTCCCTTGCATCGTCAACGCCATACACTGCCACACCCCTACCAAATGCCCATCGCTGAATCATTCTAGCCGAACACGTTTTCCCATATGGTTGGTTCTTCATGCCGATCATTTACCCACATTGGATGTGTATCACACATTTAACCCATGTCCATATATTGTCTAGACCAGTCTGGAGGGCTTGCGCGCGCCCTTTCTCCCTTCCTTCCCGGAGGGTCGTCGCGCGTGTCGAAATCCGAACCGGTTTCCTAACTTAACGCGAGGGCAAACGGCCATCGTTTTCACTATATCTCACCCTTCCTCCTCCTTCCCTCACACCCTCTCCGCGCCTCTGGGCACTCGCACGGGCTATTCGGGGCGGGCGGCTGGCTGCAATTCCGAGTGCCTTTCTGCAGGGACGAAGGGCGCTGGGCAGCTCGACTCACGCACGCGCGAAGCGGCCCTGCTCTGCGCTGCGGTGCCCGCCTCCGTATATAAAGAAGGGCCTGCGAGCTCGGCGGCCGCGCGCCGGGCGACCGAGCTCTACGGGGCGGCGGCGACGGCGGTGGCGGGAGCGGGCTAAGTTATGTAAATGTAATACCGGCCGACGAGTCCCCGGCGGTCCCGGCGCTGTCGGCCGCAGTATTACATGCTAAATAGTTGAGTACATGGCGACGGTGCCCGCGCGGATCCCCGCTCCGTGCTTCGCAGCCCCGCCCCCCTTTCTTTCCTCCCACCCCTCTGTCTAGCGCTTCTCCGCCGCCGCGCCGTTCAGTCCGCGAAAGCCTGCTGGGGTGGTTACGAGGCCGGGGCTCTGGCGATTGTTCGGTTGTGAGTTACTAGAGTGTTATCGGCGGCGGGGCTTCTCATAAGGAAAGTGAGGAGTCCCAGGGGGAAGGAAATAACTTGTGTTGGGCTCGGAAAGTACAATGCTGGTATCACGAGTTGAACTGTGTAGCCTGGTCGTCTTGTGTCATACATATATGGAGTAAACTTACGAAATGAATTGATGTAGAGCAGCGCTTTCAGTGTTTAAATAACGTTCGCTATGAAAATAAAATGGTAAAATACGTCTTTTAAATATTTTGTTTATAACTGTTGTCCAAATGTTATTAATACAACCTCTAAGGAAGAAACATAATTGTAGTGCTTGGTATTGTAAAAATTTAAATTCCTCAAAAGTTAGCTTGTTAACTTTTAATGTATGATAATTCTACTTTGGAAAATAGTTCATGCATGGCATTGTCTGATTTGAATTTATCTTATTTTCGATTGTTATTATTTCGAGAGCATCACTAGAATTCGGAGTCGTTGGTTAAATCACCGAAAGTGCGTATGAAGCGTTGAAGCCATGATCTAAATTCAGTTTCGTGAGACACCCCAGAGGCCCAGTAATCTCCGACAAAAATCACTAGGTTCCTGTGTTTGCACGTGGTGACCATAGCCTCACGCTTCGTTTATTCTGTACCTTCGGGCTCGCTACACCCAGCGCCCGTAAGTGGACTCGGTTAGCCATTCCAACCTATTAGGGACGTGCCTTCCCGCTCCGATTTGAACGCCACTCTCGGCGCTCAGACATCAATCCTACAACCGCAAAACAAAGGCCTCGCATTGCAAACAACACGGAACAACCTGCCGTTTACATTCACGCCGCAACAAACCGCCAACATACCAGATCACTTTGTAAGGAACAAGAGAAACTGCACCTCGCGCCCACACTACCTTTTTGCGGAGCCGCCGTCTTTCCGGCGCGGCCACACACACCGTCCCTGCTACCACCTCCTCGCCCCGCCCCGCCCCGCCCCGCCCCTGCCCCTGCCCCCGCCGCGGCCTTTCCCGAGCGGGCGGGCGCATGCGTTTAACTTAATTACGAGAGTCATAACCGCCGCCGGCGGCGGCGGCGGTGGCGCCGCGCCGCGGAAACAATGAGCTTTTCTGCGACTAATAGGGCGCATTGTGAGCGGCGGAGCGCGCCGCGATGAAAGGTAGACTCTCCCCGCCTTTTCCTCCGCCCCCGCCCCCTCCCCCGCCCCGCCACGCCCGCGCCACCGCCGTCGTCACCTCAGCGTCCGCAAGGCGCACTCGCAGTCGCGAGAATCCAAAGCGAAGCTCTCGTCGCTTCCCCCTCGCGCGGATCAAAGCTTTCGCCCCGCCCCCCGCCGCCGGCCGGGCAAGTTCCGCTTCCTCCAGAGCCGCGATTATGTTCCGCCAAAACAAACACACGCCGGGCGGAGAAGGTGCCTGGGGAAGGGGAAGGGGAGGTGGGAACTACTCGCGGCGACGACGGAGAGCGGAACACGGTGGTTGGTGCAGTAAGGAAGGAGTTGGGGATGAAGCAGAGTTGCGAAGAGGAAGAAGATTCATTTGTGACGTGGAAATGAAGTCTCAAAAGTGGGTAGGATCAGTAAAGCTATTGAATACCATTCCCGGAAAATTTTCTAATTAAATTATGATTATTC
Organism: Gryllus longicercus; assembly: GCA_038098605.1. NCBI lineage: Eukaryota > Metazoa > Arthropoda > Insecta > Orthoptera > Gryllidae > Gryllus > Gryllus longicercus. The sequence goes on along the minus strand of JAZDUA010000108.1, from coordinate 505,161 downwards.
CTTCATATTCTTTCATAAAATACCGAATGATCGAAAGACGAATCTTCTGTAAATGCGCTTTTTTTTAAAATTTTACAATAACCAGTTTTATAAATTTGCTTTCGTGTTGCATTATTTTTAAAAGTTAGTATTTCTGCTATCAAATATGTACAATGATAACATGCACGCATTCGTATTATATTTCGCCATCTGCGTCACTCAACACTCCATAAATCTGCTGCAGCGTATGCATATAACTCGCAGAACCAGAAATGAAAATAAGCGAGTTGCGTGATTTCGGCTGCTTAGCGTAGACGAGACGTGCCCTTATTTCCCAGCCAATCTGTATTCAGCGCACGCGCCGGCGGAGCTGTCGCGTCGGCAAAAGGGGTGAGGGGAGAGCGGCAGATGAGTGGGGCGAGGGTGGGGTGGGGTGGGTGCGGGGGGTCCGCTGTCACATCCGGCGGCCGACGGCGCCCCATGTATTATGAATCGGGCGTCATTACGCGCTGCGGGGCCGCATCACGCGTCACAGCGTCGAACCCCGGACCCCGCGCCACGCGGGACGTGCGGCGCGCCCTGATTGCCTCGCGCCGCTCTAATTACGCGTTCTTCGCGCGCTTGCCGACCGCCGCGCTGCGGTCGCTCTGTGAGACTCACCTGCGTTTGGTTTGGAAGAGCAAAGCGGCTAGAAACGGTTCCTCCTAAAGCAACGTTCAACTCTGTGTAGTGTGGAGTTTGTTTTGTTTCTATTAAGTCAAAAACTAGTAGAGAGACGTCTGAGATGATTGTGATAGTGTTAGAAAATGAGATGAATCTCTTCTTCACTGAAAATGGTTACGAGTTAGAATGCACCCGCAACCGTATCTATGTATCATTTTGACTTATCTAGAAATTATATAAAAACCACGGAAGGAATTAGGGTACCGCGTTTGATCTGTCGAGGTGTGATATCTTGTTATCATTATTCCATGTATCCAACATGACTGGATAGTGTTGAAGTATAAAGATAACTATGAAGTATAAGTATATTGAAGTATAAATTAATCAATAATTGTTTGGTCTATTAGATACTTTCTATTTTCAGAGACACTATTACTAACAAAATAAAATTTAAATTATTTTCAATTCTAATGAATAAATCAAGCATCGTATTTTTGTGGGGCATTTTCTCATATCTCTTTACCACAATATAGCTCGATGCATATCTGAAAATCCTCCTCCTTAATGTACACAAATTAAGACCGGCTTTTTTCTTTTTTCTACAGCGTCGTTTCCCTCAAATGCGAACTTATCTCACCCCTCTTCGGCCTCGACAGAAGAGGGAGATTCCTTCGTCTATCCAACGGCTCCTCCTCCCTCCCAAGAAGCACCTCCCGCGCAGGCGACCTCTGCGTATCTTGAAGCGCATCTCCCGCGGCGCAGGCTCGTGGACTGCGTGTCTCGCTTCCGCAAGCGCCGCGATCTCGTTGACCGTCCCCCCCCCGCCTTTGACGCCCCCGCCGCCGTGGGGGGCCGCTTTACGTCAAGCGCACGGGCCACGGGGACAAACAGCCGCGTGGCGCGCCATCACTCGTGTCGGAGGCGTATGAGGACGGGAGGGGGAGGAGGTCGGGGCGCGCGTTTTATTGAAACGCAGTGGGAGTTATCCGCAGCTGGGGCGGACGTGCGGCGCGGCGCTCCGGGCCGCGAGGCCGCGCTGCTCGCCGGCGACGGTGGCGTCAGCGCTTTTTCTCTCTCGCGGCGCGAGCTGGTGGCCGGCGTGGGTGACGGGGGGGGTGAAGGGAGGATGGAAGAGGGATGAGAGGAGGAAGAGGCGCCTAGAGAAGACGGGAGAGATCGAGGTGAAGGACTCCACTTGAAGGCGACCGCTCGCGCCTTGGATTACCTTCTGTCTTGCTCTGCACCGCCGTGCGGTTCCTTCGCTCCGACCCGCCCTACACGCCTCCTCGCTTTGCCGCTCTTTGCCGTGTCGCAAATCGTGTTGACCTCTTCCAGTCCCGCCTTTCATTCATCTCGTCCTATCATGTCACCTTTTTTCATCTTCTTTTGAATTATGTGTCACGTCACCTTGTCTCGCCTCAAGTCATTTCACTTCGTCTATCTACACTTCGTCTGTTGTCATCGCGTCTCAATTCAACTAGTCTTATTTCAACTCGTCCCACTTCACCTCATCGCACTTCACTTTATCTATCCCCACGTCACTGGCCTCCCCACATCTACCCGCCTTTTCATTGTCTTACGCCGCCTTCCCCTACGTCCCACTATCACATCCCGTTCCTCTCATCAGCCCCTCTCCGCTTCCACACGTCACGCTTCCCCAACGTGTCACCTTCATACAAGCTGCCACGCTTCACTCCATCACTCCTTTACCGCCAGCCACTCCAACTTCACGTCTTGCCCCTCCCCGCCCCGTCCCGTCCCGTCAAGCCCTTCCCCTACCCCCAAGAAGCCCCACCTCGCTCTGCCAAGCTCAACCCCGCCCCTCCGCCTCCTCCTCCGCGGAGCGCCTCGAGGGCTGCGGAGGAGCGGAGGAAAAGGAACGGAGCGGCGGTGGTGGCGCCGCCTCCTCCCACTTAAGTTACGGCGCTGCCCGCATGCCCGCCGGCTCGGGAGGCGGCGGGCGGGATACGGGCCGTAATGAGCGAGGCTTCTCACTTTACGGCGGCGGGGACGGGGCGGGGGCTAGCGAGGGGCCGGTGAGACACGATATTGGGACGCGGACGCCCCGAGCGGGCGGGGGGAAGACGCGGACTCGGTGTCTTGTGCCGGGGAGGGAGCGGCGACGCGCAGCGAAAACAAGGAATCGATGCGGTGCGATGCGATGCGCGGAAGGAGATAAGGGACGAGGGCTGGACACGGGAAAGAGCCATCGTTAGGCGTCGTTACCCCTCGCATGGCTAGGTTCAACAGATAAATGATGTTATTTATAATAAACGCCAACTGGATAGTGGAAATATGCTTTTTCACTTATGTTAATCCTCATTTATTTGAAAGATTTTAGAAGACTTTTTATCGCAGGAATGAATTATTATGATTATTCATCATGGACGCAGGGGTTCGAAGTTTCCGTTGATTTTCGAAGTCCAAATTTTAATGCTCACATCCGTGTTTTTGTTGTACTTGCGTGCTTGGGGAAAATTGTACTGGTAGCTAGCGATTGCTTTACAGTTTTATCCTTCACGCAGTTATTGCCTGGTGTGGTTTGTGTGATGCCAGCAACTGCGTTTGCGACAACTATGAGTGAGCGAGATATTACAAAAAATTGGATTTCAGAGGTGATTTATTTCGTGGGTGCATCCCACACTAATGTCTGTTTCAATAACCCCCACACTCGTACGAAGTTTGAGTGTGCAGATAGGGTGCTTGTCGATACTTTCGAAAATGAAGGTTTATGGACTGGTGATCAAGCCGTTTGGGGACGATATTCAGACTTTCCAAAATATTAAAATGGGTATCCAGTGGATGTGGAGAATGTTGCTATTATGTGAATGAGTGCTGCGAGTTTCATTTCTTCGCCATAATATTTATTAAAACGTTACTTAAGGTATAAAACCAGTAATAGGTGCGAATAAAACTGATAAGTTATGAGGTAGAAGACTAATCGAGAAAGGAAATAAAGAATTTAACAGAGTGTTTTTTTGTGTATCTTCAAAAAAATTATTAAAAACGTTCGTATCCGAAAACGAAACGAAATTCGTATTGGAATTCAACGACATTACTTGGACCCGCGCAGCCCTGGAGTGTCCAAGTCTGGTTGTGTTTCGGTGGGATAGAGCCTAAACATCGCCCAAAGCGGGGCGGATATTTCGCACGCTCTCGTCGCGTAGGGGGCTGCTCCCGAATCTCGCCTCCATCCCGTTCTTTTTCGCCATTGGGCAGAGTCGCCGCCGCCGCCGCCCTGTGTAGCTCGGAAATTCGAGTGGCGCTCTCGAGCGACACTTTATTTTCTTGCTTCGGGGCGCGAACGCGCCGGACCCGATTTGCAGTATTTTATCTCAAACGGCGAAGCCCTCTGCGCCCGGTGATCGGTGTCCCTTGAACCTAGGCTGCCATTGTTTCGTGCCAATTACAAAATGTATGCTCGGTTGCACATACAATTTGTACGATTGCACATATTTTATTTTTTGTTTCTATTTTTTTTTGTATTAAACGAAACTCAGACATATAGTCATTCCAACTTATACATTTTATTTATGTTTTCCTGTTACGAAGTTTTTTTTTCCCTCTCGAAGATATAAGATCATATAACACTGAGGATTTATATTCAATATATTTTTCTCGATTCTGATTTTAGTCGCGATGGTAGCATTCCGTTTTTTATAAACAGGCGTTCAAACATTGCATTTCATTTGTATCGCCCGTCATTTTCTTTTATTTGCGAGGATCGTGAGCGGCAGGCGCGCAGACAGCGCATCCAATTGGACTGGTAGTTGCTCATTGTTGCAATGCGCGATCGTCCGCGACGCGAATCTTCGCTCGTAAACATTTTATAGCCCATTTACCTCGCCCGTGTCCCTGTCGCTGCGCGGCCCGCACCGCCGCTGCGACCGCGTGCGCCCGGCGCGTAGCAGCGCGGCGAGGCTACGGCTCGGAAAGCCCTTTGTTGGAGCTCGCGCCGCTCTATATTGGAGGACGTAATAAATATTACAAGCTTTCGCGTAAAATTTCTCTGTGGGAATTATAATAAGCTGTTCCTTCGAAATACTCTCTCCGTTTTCACCGACGCTTTTATTTTGTAACGTTATTACTTTTCCTGTGCCTTTTTTTCTGTACCGACATTTATTGCTCTTTGTACGTTTATTATTCTATTTTGTATTGTATACTTGTTTGTGTTCGAAGTATTTTCTCGGTAAATGTTTTTAAGTATTACAAATGTACTAAATTGAAATGAATTACAAACTTCGTCGTATTTTCTGTTTAGATTATGTATTACATTTCTGATGTGCGTTTTACAAAACTGTGATAATGCTGCTTGTTATCAAATTTGTTACCGTCTCAGCATTAAAAAAAATTGAAATGCATGCGACCTACTAGATCTCATGCTTCTACATAGATACTCGTATCTCTTCTAGGAAGGTATTTTTCGTTTCTTCCTCTCCGTGGTTTCCTCGGCAACATTTTCCCCGCCATGGGCTGTTGCCGCGGCCATTTACATATCTGTACCCTGGTCGTCCACGACCAACGCAATTTACGTGGCTGTGCGCCGGAACGTCCTTTTGTGCGTGACGTCACGTCGTAAGCCCGGAGGCCTGTGATGCGAACGGAACGGAGAGGGCGAGAGGGGGGAGGCAGCGTAACCGAGAGTGCGCGCGGGCGCTGTCCCTAGACAGCGGGTAACTCTGACTACCCGGGCTTTGCTCCCAGCTCGCTATCCCCGCGACGCGTCTGTGAGGCTGTCCCGACCCCGCTCCACCCCGCTCCGCTCCGCCCCGCCTCGCTCTGTCCCGCTCCGCCCCGCCCCGCTCCGTCCCGCCCTCCTCTGTCCCGCCCGCTCCGTCCCGCTCAGCCCCGCTCCGTCTCGCCCCGCTCCGCCTCGCTCCGCTGGCCTCGCCTCGCTCTACTCGCTCCATCCCGCTCCTCCCCGCTCCGCACTCGCGCCCGCTGCTGCCCCGACTACCGCCGCCATCGCGCTCCGTATCGACCGCGCTGACGCCCACCCGCACTCGCCCGCGCCCGTGCTCGCGGCTGGACGAGACGGCGACGAGCGGGCGAATGCAGGCGGGTGAGCTGGCGGATAGAAGTAGTGTAAGCGGGTGGGTGGGATTTTGGGCGGACGATCAGAGAATAGTTGACGATGGGGTAGAGCGGTAAATGGGAGGGCGAGTGGACATGCGTGCCGGTGGCGGAGGTCTGTGTGGTGTGGTGGCGAGTAGGGCGGTGAATAAGCGGTGGGACGGATGAGCGGAATGGTCAGAGAGTTGTTGAAGTGGGCGGGTGAGTGGGCATACATACGGAAAGCAGAGGTCGGTGTGGTGGGAGACGAGTAGGTGGGGTGAGTAAACGGTCAGGTGGGAGGGCGTGTCAGTCAGCGAGTAGATGGTTTAGATAGAGCGGGAAGGGAGCAGCTGAGTGGACGAACGTGTTGATGGGAGTTTTGGAGAGATCTGTGAGACGAGGTAGCGAATAGGTGGGCGAGTGGGAGGGGCGAGTGGGAGGGGCGAATGGTTGTTGTTCGGGTAGGGCGGGAAGTGGGAGGGCGAGTGAGCTTACGTGTGGTTGGGATTCATCTGTGCGGCGGGGTGGCTTGCAGGTAGGTCGGGCGCGTGGACGTGGCGTTGGCAGGGATAGAAAGACGAGTGGGTGGGTGATCATCCTCCGCTTACGTAACGCGGGGTCGAAGAGGTAGCGTGATGAGACATTCAAGGCCTTCTTTATCGTGAACTCTACTCAACTTCGCCTCTTGTCCTCTTGTCGTGGTCGTGCTTAAGAATCGTGCAAACCTGGGCCGGTAGATTCTGTAGTAACAAAGACGGTGTAGAATATACGTAATGTATCAGTTATGACGATATTATGTGTGACGTACATTAACAAAATTGTATCAATTGTTCTTCGAAGACAGTTATATCGTACAAATAAAATATAGTAAAATAATAGACGACAAGGGATTTGAAAATGAGCAGAAGGTATTTTTATAGCTTCCTACCTTTACTTGTAATTTAATACTCAAAATATCCGTTATAATGAGAAAGACTAAAGAATTTCGATTTTTAAAAGCCTGATAGAGAATTCGGTGAAGATAAAAAATAATTTCCTAATCTGCAAAGAGATAAAAAATGGACATAATAGAATTCCAATATTACGCATTTCATTCACATACTATTTTACATTATATATATTAGTTTACTTTTTCACACATAGAGATCAGAAATTCTATTGTATTTTCGTGTAAACTTCTTCAGAGATCGTTTTTACCTCCTTCGTTTCGACCGTCCTCCATCACGGATTCGCCCTTTGATTAATTTTTGTTGAAGAGGCCGCGTGCCCCCCAGCGCATATCACGGGACGGTCTGCGTGCTCCGCTGACGACCCGAGCAAGAGGTTTGTCTGGCCGCTGTCGCATCAATTATTCCAGGGTTTGTGTTTCCGCGGCCTCGCGAGACTTCGGTTCGCGCTCCCGTCGCTCCGCTGGTCCTCTCTGCATGATGCATGCGCCCTTCTGAAGGCTCAGTACTGTCTAGCCGGTTCCGTGATATTGAAAGGGGTTTTGGAGTGTGAACTGTAGTGTTTGAAGAACTTAAATAGGCTCTTTTGAAGAAAGAAAAATAAAATACGGCAGAAGGAAGACATGAAAATAGATGATAAGTTAATAGATCAAGGTTAAATACCGAATAGCACAATGATGTGTAAAAATAGTACAGTTAACCACATTATAGAACACAAGCATAAGCACGCAACGTAAACCACGTGGTGAAGCACTCTCTAATTGCACAGAAACGATAACAAAGCAATACGAAATGTACTTCATTAATCAACATACCAACACAGACTATCTGTAACAAGGCGCATGTAATATATTTTTTAACTCATTTACTTTTTTCCCTGTCCTAAATTTTTCGTCTTGTGAAAATATTACTTAAAATGTTAATCATTTATGAAATAATTTGGTAGATTATGTTGCAAAATAATAACGGACGGTCATTTCACGTGCTAAAAATGTATTATTTCTGTTTCGAATTAATATTTTGTAATTTTATAATGAGTGTCATCCATCTCAAATTTTCTTCCATACAAATGGGGTTTCATTTCGCGTAATTTTAATTTCTGTAATTTTGTGTTACGTGTATTATATTTCATTTCATTAAGAGTTAAAAAAAACATTATTTTGAAATTAGGGTGAGGGTGCTTGTTTACTTTGTTATTCGTATGCCAATCTCTAAACGATGTTAAATTAACGGACTTGATTGAAAAGTTTGTTTATCCATAAAACCTCGAATTTCGTGCTCTTTATAAGCTCCAAATAATGGTTATGAATTGGCTTTAAGATAAATATTTCTCCAATACTGCGATTTTCGCCAAATTACCGAAGTTAGTCTCTAAATTACATTAAAAACCCATTTTCTGATTTTATGTGCTTGTCAATACTGTCGATAAAGTGCCTCAACACAGTACTTTGCTACGAACCAAAACCTTGAAGCGAACTCTCTCAACCCTTTGTTTCTACAAATCGAGTGGTTATGTAATGCATACGTTAATAGTTACTTACAAAATAATAATTTCTTTAACATTAATGAATTTTATTGTAGTAGTTAATAAATGAAGTTTTTAAGATTAAAAAACATCAATTTTATGTGCACTTTTGGAGACGTTTTAACCAGGGCATCAAAGGCTTTCGATATGCATCATGTTTCCCGGGACCATGTATTCTAGCGATAAAATATTTCTTCTTTTTTCTAATTCCATTATTTGCTTTCCGTCTTTTGTTAGTGATTTGTTTGTTAAAAGAAATAAAAGTATATCGGACCTCCATCTTCGCGGCCTCGTTCGCGATCGCGTCTTCCTCGAGCGTCGCCTGTCGCCCCTCTGCTGTTTGGCGTGCGCTGTCGGCGGCGCGACCGCGTCGAGAATGCTGATGAGGCGCGCCGGCTGTGTTTGACATGGAGCGTTTGACGGCAAAGCCTCTTCCCCGACTTTCTTGTCGCGGGGACCGCCATGCGAGCGCAATTAACTTTGAGCTCAACTTGCTCTGGCGGAGGAATAAAATGCACGCGCAAAAGGAATCATAGCCTGGCGGTTCTGCGAATCTAAAAATAAAAAAAAGAAGAATAAAAAAAGATTTCTTTGATGTAGCAGTAAATACCAAAACTGAATATATGGGAATAATCTATACTCTTCTTCTATGCAAACTAACCGCGTTATAACACACTTCCGAAGACCGTAAAATTAGAGCAGTTACATACTAGAAAATCCGTATTTTTAAATATTTATTACAATTCCACAAATGCGAACAGAAATTATATAAAACTTCGTAGAGAGTACGAATCAAAAGTATGTGAAATTTTTAAAGTAATGAAAACAACTAACGGTAATAAGAAATGTACTATTGGAGTCGAAGTATTGTGTTGATATTCGTGGAGCAAGTATAATACAAAGGAAGAAAACGTAAAGTCAAATTGAATCTAAGCATAAGTGGAGTAAAATATTTTCAGTACTATTGCAATTACGAAATCTATTTTCCGATTTCCGACGAATAAATAGGAAATGGGCATAAATACGATTGAGAAGCGGAAGTAGAGGCAGTATTTTCATGAAAAAATGTTGCCTAGAAAGAATGGAAATCGCGTCTTCGAAACGGAAAATATCCGATCGGTCTTTCTTCTCTTTCATCGCGGATATATTTTCTGTCTGTTCAAATTAGGGAGAAAAAAATGAAAAATGACGATTTCACCTCTGATAAATGCACGAGAAACCGAACCGTTGACCCATCGCTTCTAAGCGAAAGGGATTTCGGGAGGAGCTTTCTCTCTCTTTTTCCCTCTCCCTCGTGCTCTTCATTCAATTCTGCCGAAGATGGATATAGAAGACCTCCGCGTATACGGCTGGGTTCTGGGCGAACTTTCTTGCCGAAGTTTCGGAATCGGAATAAAAAATCGAGACCATATCTCCACGTCTGCGGGAAGAAACTAACCGGGGAGTTCGCGCGGTTGCCGGTGGCGCGCTGCCGTCGCACCCAGGCCCCCTACCCCCTTACCGTCCGCCAGCCCCCTCTGTACCCGTCGCGCTCCGCTTTATATGGAGTGGTTATTTATGAAAAGTTTTATTGGAAAGTGGAAGCATCCATTTCTCTAGCTGCCGGAAAACGAAGAAAAAAGTGAGAGAGAAAAGTCGTGGCGCTAGTTTGTGTCATTTCACTCTTTTTAGTGACAAACAATGGGAGGGTATGTCAGAAGTTGCGATGTGTTGCTGAAAGAAATTTTGCTAGGAGTTTTAGGAGTACATTTGAGTGTTCTGCAGACGTTGACATATTAGAATTCTTTTCTCAAATGTTCCTTACAAATTGTTAATTCATTGTGTTGGTTGGATATTCTGTGTCAATGGTTTTAGTATTGTCTGCCTCTTAACTTATATGCACAATAAGATTATAAATTAATTTAACGTTAAAGTTAAACATATTCTCTTAAAAAATGTAAAATCGTAAATATTTGTATGTCAGAGTTATGCATTATTTTCTGCTGGGATTATAAAATTGTAAATGTGTTTCCAGGTTAGTATTAATAAGTTAGTTTGTTACATTTTACATTCTCGACCTTTTAATCATTACAATAACATTTGCATTAGCATCCACTTTTTACTCTTTCTTTTGAAAATTCGTGTATTTCGTTCCCTTGATCGTTTAAATAATTAAAATTCCGCCTAAAACCTAGATGTTCACATTTGGTGAATGTAGTGTGATCGGCCGCCCCAAACCACTATAGTTCCCATTTAATGCCCTTATCATTCACAACTTTATAAGAGCCTAGGAGAGCCAAGTATCTGTTGCCCGTGTCCCGGTAGGGTTGTGGAACAAGATTGGGAAATTCGCCCGTGGCTGAAACTCGTTTGCCACCCCTGGCTCGAGGGGAAGAAGTGATGCGCCGGAAGGGCGACGGAGTTGGTTCTGCAGCGTTCACCGTCCCCAAGTGCCCACCGGGGCATTTCCTTCTTAATCCGCGTGTCCTGTAATTCGCGGGAGCGCCCCCTTTCGGCCAAGGGTTCCGTGTTCTCTCCCCGGGCTACGAGCGGCCTCCGTTCCTCGACGCGACGGAAGCGAAGTGGCGCAGGCGGTGGGAGAACCCGCGCGTGGGCGGGGCGCAGTGGGAGCAGATCGAACGCGCGGGCCCCAGAGAGCCGCTCGGGATGAGCTTAATCCCCGAGCAGCCTTTTCCCTCTCCCCGTCCCCGCCCCGCCCCCGCCCCCGCCGCTTCACGCTGGCCTCCTCCGCACCTTACACACTTTAACAACATGCATATTTATGGGGGGCGTAGTAATTGAAATTTTAAAAGTCATTCGGTATTAAAATCGGGGCGCGGAAGGGACCACGGGCTCGGGAGCGGAAGGCCCGGCAGAGGGAGAGCGCGAGAGATTAAGAGAGAGAGAGGGGTGAGAGAGAGAGAGAGAGAGAGAGAGAGAGAGAGAGAGCGAGAGAGAGCGAAGAGCACCAGCAATAGGGAGGGAGCCCGGAGGGCGTCGCGTATTAGTTTTGGGAAGGGATTGTGGAGAAGCCAATATTTTGACACAACATCGGCTGTCGTAATTCGTTTTGTTCGCCCACCATCGCGTTCATCTTCCTCTTTACCCCTTTCCCTCCTCCTCCTCCGCTGCCCTCACCCTCCTCCTCTATCGAAGCATTCCACCCCCTCGCTTTGCACATCGCTCAGGCCCGCCCCCTGCCCCCTCGCGCTCCGCCTGCCGTCCCTCTTGACGGCCTCGGCGCCCCGTGGCCTGTGCCGCCGGTTTTTAGGAGCGGTGCCGCAGAATGCATTTTAAAATCTGCCCCGGCGGCGCGCCGACGCCCCGTTGAAAGCGGAAAGAACATCGGCCCGAGTTCATGAATAGATATTTACATAGCGGTCCGTTTAGGCCAGACAAAGGGGCGTTGGAGGCGGTGGCGATGGCGGCGGCGGAGGAGGGAACTTCAGGATTTGTTCGTATCGTGTTCGAGCAGAAAGTGACGCCACGCGTCGGGAGTGGGCGGCTCAGGCGTCATGCGATTCGGTCCTCTTGTCTCGTATTGTACGAGAGACATCGCAGTGGTCAAGGATTGTGGCGAAATTATTCCAGGTGTTTACGCCGTAGGACAATTCATGAACTTCACAACTACCGTCGCTTATAGCATTTAAAAAAATAAATTAAATAATGCACGTTTTGGAAAGTGCACAGTGTATTTTAAGTGAAATATCTCCTGTTAATGACGTGTATGAAATATTCCACGCTATAAAAATTGCGTAAATAATTAAAAGCTGTTTATTTGGTACATTAAATTACACATTACTGCGCAGGAAACAATAAATGCACTCACTAAAATATTAAACTGATTTATTTTTCATGAGAACTCTAAAATCAATTCATGTTTAAAACACAAAGGTTGGTAAAAACGACCGGAATTCGTACATATCGAAACGAACACTGTACGAATCTGACCAAGCCAAAACATCGTAATCGCATTCTGCGGAGGCACGATGAGACACTGGACAGTAAGACGAGCCCCTGCGACGCCCTGTATTGTAGCAGGAGCTGCGTACTAGCTGCAGCAATCGGAAACTACGTGGCGCATGCCCCATATTCCGACATCAGCTGCCGCTTTAGACATTTTACAATCTCTTCCATCGACGATTACAGCGCTGCTGGGTGAAAAATAAAACCTGCCCGCCGCCGCTCCACCCTGCTCCGTCCTGCTTGCGTCCCCGCCCGCCACCGCCGCCACCGCCGCCGCCGCCGCCGCCGCCGCCGCCGCCGCCGCCGCCGCCGCCGCCGCCGCCGCCGCCGCCGCCGCCGCCGCCGCCGCCCTCTCTGGGGCTGGTATAATTGCGCGGCCCGCAGCAGTTTTATATTTATGTGACCGCCATCCCGAACGGCGGGGCGCTTTTTATTTACTTGATATTATATTTACAGCGGAGCAGATTAATTTAGTGGTGGATACACGGGGCCGGGGCAACGAGAGAGACGTAGGACCAGGTCGGGAGGAGCAAAGAGACGGAGGATGAGGTGGAGCGAGGTAATTTATAGGGCGCTCGAAAAGGGCAGGAAGGAAGGGAGCGGGACGAAGTACGCTGCGCTGGAGGGGGAGGATGAAAAGGGAGCGGATTCATGGAGACTTGCAGGAGAAAGCGAGGAAATATCATGAGAAGGGAAGAATAGTTTTTCCGTAGTGAATTTCTTCAGCGATGGGCGTTACCAGGTTTGCATTTTTCTACATAATTATCTGATCAATTATTGTGTTCAGACATACTGCTCTCGTACAGAATTCATTTTCCTCACCTTAATACATACCGTAATACGAAGACAATGCATTGTTATTTCGTTCATAACGTAGTAGAAGTGCTTCACAATTGGCTAATCTATTTTGAATTTTTCGTAAAACTGAACATCGTTACATTATGTGCATCATTACACAATCTTTATTGAAGTTCTCTTTGTAAACTTTTTTATGTATGTCTTTACTCATAAAAGTATATGAAATCTCGCTCTTATTTAAAACATTCAAAAATCAAATAGTTCATATCCAGTATCTCTTGTCAAGAAGTAACTAGTTTAAATTGCCAGTGCTTAACCTCGTTCTTTCTTTCTTCAGTAGCGGGGCTGTCAGGCAAACCGACTCTTAAATGTATTCAAGTTAGATTTTGTGATGCAATGCTATTGATTTTGACAAGAATAGAGAGGACCGTTCTTCCACGAGCCGTTATTGATTCTATTGTACAGGCTTTGTTCTCAAAATGTCGAGGCTTATAAGCGTGATAGAGCGCAGTTTGAGAGACAGTTATTCAATTTATCATAGACCCGATCGGAGTTTCGTTATGACTCACGCACTTAACGTACTTACACAGTACGTGCATGAGTGGCATTGTCGTTTGCTGAAAGCAGTTCTAGTTCTTAAATTCTTTTCTAAGACTAAAATTGTAGATTATATCTTCTACTTTACGGAGAATAATAACGTTGTATTGAAGGAAATGAAAGAAATTAAACTGAGATTAACTTAAATGAGGAACAGAACTATATTTCTCAACGTGGAAAAATAATAGTTTACATTTACAGTTGTTCACATTTCTCTCGGGAAATTTAATTAGTATAATGTAAAAAGAAACTACATTTAATTTCGTATTTTAAGGGTATAAATGATCGTTATATTCTTATACGTGTTAATAGTGTAATTTTAGTGTGATAATAGTTTTTCAATAAAAATGTTGAATTAAATCCAAGTTTTCTAATTAGTTTAATACAATTAAGCTATACTAATACAATGGTAATCCATTAAAAAGAAGTTATATAGAATAAAGAATTTTTACGTGCATTTACCTTCAAATGAAATAAAAATAATCGTCGCTATAAGCAGGTGGTGATTTACCGACTAATAACATCCGCGTACTATTGTATTTAGCCTTTGAATTAATGCAACCGAGCGTGGATGCTATTTTCTGGGGCTTGTTAGCACGCACTGGGCGAGGGATTAGCGGAATCGCCGAGGAATCGCCGAGGTCCCTGGCTGCCTCCCAGACCCCCGCGCGGGCACGTCTGTCCACAATTCGCGGGAGCAGTAAAGGCGCCGTGCCCTCGTTATGTGCCGTATTGAAAACGCTCGGTAGCGGCTTTCCCCTAATTGCCTTCGTTTCGCGGAACTATTTTGAATAGTCGCTTACGTCAATGCCACGACTTCGCACCGTCCGCCGTCGCCGCCACCTGCCGTCACCGACACCGACACCGACGCCAACACAGACGCGAGACGCCGCGATAACGGACGCGTCTTAAATCTGTAGCTCTCGCCGCCTTCTGCGCCATTAAAATAATAAAAAACTCGTGAACTTGGGGCAAATGAGAGAGAGGCGATGACACGAGAGGTGCGGTTTGGGCGGGCGAGGAGAGGGGCTGGATCGGGACAGCGAATGGAGGTAGAGCAGGGGCTGGACAGGATGAGGAACGGGAGCGGGAGTGGGTGTGGTCCGTGAGGGAGCGATGCGGGGCTGTCGGGAGGACGTGCGGGCAGGAGAGAGGAAGGCGTGAGTGGGGGGGGGGATGATGCTGAGCCAGGGAAGGGCGCCAGGGAGTCGTGGCAGAAGGGCCGCGGCCGGCGTAGCAGCTGTGCGGGCGTGGCAAAAGGGAGACCTTCCTCCCTCCCTTCCCCTTGATTTTTAATCAGGGGTCCAATTAGTTGCACAAATACGCGCCGCGACTCGCGTTTGTCGCCGGGGAGTTCGTGAAAGGATTTTTCCTCCTTTTCTCGGGACGAGGTCCTCTCGCTCGTTGCCGCGCCCGCCAACCCGCCCAACCGCCAGCCTCCCCGCCCCGCGACGCACACTGGTACGGCATGGTTCGAAAGGTGCTCAAGGGTCGAATCAGTGAAATGTGTTATCTCAAAACTCATAAAACTGAGAAATAAATTATATCTATTTCCTGTTTTAATACGGGAAAACCACGTTGTTCAACATACGTGAGATGTCCAATTTTCAACTGCATTATTTTGCTGTTTATAGAATAATAGATGATAGTAGTAATAATAATAATAATGTGAATGTGCATGAATGACAAATATTATTTCGTGTATGGAAATATGAAATGAAAAAACGAAACAATGGAAACAGTAAAAATGTGTGAAGCTTAATGAAATATTCTTTATGTCGTCAGAAGAAATAGCAGGCTTCATGATATTCCACCATCACTCACAACGGAAACGAATGTTCAGTAAACATAAATGAATTGAAATGAATCAGTGAGAAATGGAGCTAAATTACGTTTAAAACTTAAAAAAATTGTTGAAATACTTTCTTTAAAAAAATAATAAAAAAAAACGTAAGCGCGCTGTGTGTCACCTACAGTGCGTGGTGATCATTGCTATCCTCTTCTCTGCTTTTCGAACCTCTCTTCACCGTTCACCCCTCCCACCAGCCAGCCACCGAGTTTGGGCCTGGCGCACTTTTTCTCCCGGGTCTCCTAATTCTGCCGTCTCTTTTCCGCGGTATTTTTTCTTCATTTTTAATTTCGCTTGCGTTTGGGTTTTCGGTATTAAAACCGCCGCCCTCGCATCATTTTCCCCGCGCGGGCGGAGGCGTCTGGCCACGCCCCTCCATCGCGTCGCTCGGCGGAAAGGGCTCCTCGGCGGAGTCATTCACGGCGTTTCTTCTCGTTTTCTGCGTTGCCACGGAGCGTCTTTGCGCTGCGGAATCCACGTCTTTCGAGCGCCGGGGAGCCATGCTTCTGCCTTCATAGCCAGCCAAAGCTCAAGCCGAACATTTTTTCGCCGCTTTCTCATTTTTTCCCCTCTCCAGTGCTCTGATATTTCGGAGTAATTCCAACTATACCGTTCCTTTTAGTCCAACTTTCGGATCATTGAGCTGCTCTTTTCGGGTTTTAATGTTCTCCCTGCTGTCGAGTTCTTTTTTTCTGTTTCGTTCCGGTGTGTGACAGTTTATTCTCGCCTTCAGAAGGTTCATTTCGTTAATGTTTTATACTATTAGATATGACTATTTCTTATATTCCTTAATCAATGTGATTTTCATCGCGTCTTCCAATAATATTCCGCCAACAACACCTCTAACTTGAAATAATTATTTCAACTCTTTATTCATAGAAACCAAAATTTAAACCAGCGTATTTATACTTTAATGGCTGCACATTCGTCATTCCAGGGGCTCTCTTTTTCCATTCAGTGCGTGACGTTACTCGTTCTCCCATTCCTTGCACCTCTACAAACTCAGCCGTCCGCTTGCTTTCCTTCTGCTGCTGCTGCTGCTGCTGCTGCTGATGCTGCTGCCGCCGCCGCCGCCGCCGTCGGTGCTACGCGTTTTCAGCTTCTCTACGAATCGCTCTTTGGCTCTCGGCGTCTCTACTCCCTCGCTGCTCCCACCGTTGCAGTTTACTCGGATCCGCCCGAGCCGCGACTTCAAAGAAACGGCGCCTCCTGCTTCGCCGTATATTTATTTGTATAAGAAGTGGCGTCCTTTGTGCCGAGGCGTTTTGGCACCCGCTCTACCTCTCCTCGCCCGAACCTACTCATTCGCTTCGCTCCTTTTCTCCCCGCCTCCTCTCGCCCCGCTCTTCTTTGCTCCGCCCCCAGCTCCGCCCACGACTACCACGCCTTTCCCTCTCGCCACGCGACGCAGGCTGAGTTTAGCACGGAGACAGTATTGCCACTGTACCTGTAGCCATTCTAATCACGATGCCTTAGGTTCGAGTCCCGACGTGGAAGATTTTTAACTCTAGCTACAGACTGGAGGATCATTCTAGCGGCGGATGCTTTAATCGGTAGATTTCAGTGGTTTCTCCGATCAATTCCAGGCAAATGTCAGAGGGGAAATACAAAAAAAGCGAGCCATGGACCCCTCGCGATCTTTCCTCCTCCTTCCTAGTCCTATCCTCTCCACTTAAAGAAATCTCACATGTACATTTACACATTACACTACCGCACATGATGGGATGCGAGAGCTTGTCCCGACTGGGGCGATGCTTCGCTTAGGGAAGATAACTGGAGGGACAAATTCTCGCAAATGGACCTATAAGTCGGTGCTCGATCTCAGAATCAAACCGGGGAATAACACTGCTAACTCCCGCAATAATAATATTCACAACACTAATGGAACTAATGAACGTAGAAGATAATCTGTCCGTAAACAATTAAAACGTTAATGAAACAATCGTCATACCTCCCGCTTACTAATCATTATGTCGCCTTTGCTAAAATCGACCACCCCTCTTCTCTCGCCTTACTTGATGTTCTGACTATTCGATAAACAGTACACACGCTACAGTGCATGAGTTTTTTCTCCTCCCCCTTTTTTTTACACACTCTTCGAACTCGTTGACCTCAATTTTGCTATACCTCTTACGTTCGTATTTCTTTTCTGTCTCCTTCCTTCTCCTCGCCCATTCGCAAAGTTGTTTCCTTATAACTCCTTTACTCGTACTCCTCCCACCTCTCCTCCATTGCCGGCGGAGGAGCTGCCGAAGCGAGCACTCCGCGGCGCGCTGTGCTCGGGGACTCCCTGGGCGCAGGAGTGTGCTCTGTCGGCGAGAGCGCGAACCAGCGCCGCTCCCCTCCGACGGCTCTTGTAACCCGATCAAGCCTCTCTCGAACTGGGCGGATTGCTGCGGCTGGATTTTCTTTGGAGTGGCGGCTTTTGTGGTGGTAAACGTTTTTAGGGACGACTGACGAACGAGTTGGATTGAAGATTTTGCTGTGTTGAATTGGTGGTTTGAGACGCCTGAAAGATTTTTTTACGATACTTTTGGCGAAAGATGCGGTTGGATGGCAGCAACAGCAGTTGGTCAAATGCAAGTAGATAGAAGCAACCAGCATAAGTTATGCTACATCGTTTGAACTGTATTATATTCCTTACTAATGTCGTAGATTGGTAACTTATGTGTACTCACCTGTATGTTCTTAGAATGTGTATTTTAAATTTATTGGAGTATTTTTCTTTTAAAGAGATAAATTATATTTATAATTTCAATACATCTGTATACGAAAATTAAATTTAGATACCTTTATTCCATGCATTAGTAAAAGATAATTGATATTAAAAATGCATGATTTATTTCACACTTTAACAACATATAAAATTTAACACATTACCACAACATTGGATATTCGACACAACGAATTTATAATAAGGACATTCCACAGTCCATAAAGTGTTTGCAGTCATTGAGCGAGGACTATTATGAACTCTTCTGTTTAAATAATTGTTCATTATCGGTATCCGTAATGTAATATTCATTTTTCTCGTTTTTAAGTAGCCTTAGAAGAAAATGATAATTATGGTAGATGTTTATTTTATTATTTACAATACTATTTATATTATTATATTATTATTTATATTATTATATTATTATTTATATTATTATATTATTATTTATATTATTATATTATTATTTATATTAATATTATTACTATTATTATCATTATTTCTAGCCGTAGTTAAGGTTGAAGCATCCTGCTGTATGGCACTATGAAAGGTAATTGGTAGGCTTCAGATTCCCGAATTCTAGAAAAACAAAAATAATTGTTATATTCCGTCATATTTAGTAAAGATTGTGTCACCTCATGAATCCGTCACATTACGACAGATGTGTGCCGCGTTAGTAGAAGTCTTCTAAGCAACTGGCCTCGGCACCGCTGTGCTGCGAGGCCCAGGCCCAGTCCGTCACTCAGGGCTCTGACCGCAGCTCCTCCGTCTGTTGCAGATGGTGACGCGGACGAAGAAGATTTTCGTGGGCGGGCTGTCGGCGCCTACGACCCTGGAGGACGTCAAGAACTACTTCGAGCAGTTTGGACCGGTGAGTAGATGGCCGGCCGCGGCTTGCGGCTTCCGCTCGGCGTTTCTCTCTCCCTCTTCTTCTCTTCGTATCCTCCTGCTATCTCGCTTTCTGTCTCTCTTCGGCCCGACTTGTCTTCATCGCCGACGACGTTCTCGGGCGAAGCTGTATCTCGCGAAGAGAAGCGGTTTCTCGGCGATGCCTGGAAATCTATCGATGTCCAACTAGACAGATAAGATAGACGAAATGCTTGAGAGTGCAAAAAAATTGCCATTTCAGTAACGAATCCAAAAAATATATAAGGAACTGTACTCGTTTTTATGCAAAAAAATATAAGTTTTTATCCATAATAATTTTATATTACTTAAGCTCGGATATTCACTTAGCAAAATCAAGTAATGAACTAAAGCGATCAAACGAGATCCGATGCTAACCTTATTCCGTTCCCTTTAAACAATTTATGAATTAAGTACGCATTATTTTTATATAATTTAAGACAATAGAGATGGATAATTAGGATAATAAAAATTTCCCTACAAATGGTATTTCAGACTGCGGTAAAATACATTGAGATCGTGGATTCGATTTGGAGTTTGCATTTTAAAAAAAATATCCTAGATATTGCGCGATTTGTTTCGTTTTCATTAGTTTCAGCCTCGTTTTGCATTGAGTATCGCGCAAACAATTTACACTGCTCTACATCCGCCCGTTACGAAAGCCAGTCGTATTGATTCCGCTTCATCGCAAATAAGTCTGGCGCTGCGGCGATTCGGCCAGGTTAGCAGTTTCCCCGGCAATTACCGGGCCGCGAGATTGCAAAGCTTATCTCGACGTACGAGTCCATTAGGGGTCCCGCGCCGCACCGCTCCGCATCGGCTCCGCCGGCGCTGCCGGCTCCCCGGGGCCGCCCGCCTTGCCACGCCCACCTGCTCCGCCGCCCCCGGCACAGTGGGGCAGCCCCCGCCGGCTCGGCCGAGCCCCGACGTCCACACAGCTATCGGAAGCGTTGGCCTAGTAGGATGTTGGATGATCGGTAATCTGTAAAAATGAGTCCTCCCGAGCGGCGTGTAAAACAGAAATGGAATTGAATATACCATTTACTTAAAATTAGTGTTGCAACATTGAATTGCGTCCTGCCGTTAGAAAAGAGTAACTCTTGAAAAGTAGCGAGACACATACCTTGTAGTAGTGCGATAAAAGAGAAAGATAATGTGTCAATACTTTGTTCTTAGTTAAATATAATTACGCCATAGTAACAAAACTCAAAAACCATCTTTAAAAAGAGCGCATATAGAAAAATGAATTTCTGTGCTTTTACCCCCAAATGAAATAAGAATTTTCAGTATAAGTAGGTTGTGTGTTTCCCGTCTAATCACAATAGTGCTAATAACTTGCTAATAGTCAGTCTACTTTCGTATAACTAATCAGTCAATAGCAGTACCATTTCCATTTTCGGACGCATTCGTATCCTCGAAAGTATTACCAAATTAAATATTAGAGAAGTCTGACAAAATAAATAAGATTTTAGGACCAAATAAGGTTTTAGGCAACATGGAATGCAAAAAGAAAAAATAATAGGAAGATATGTTAGGAACCCAATTAGACAAAGATATCACATACGGTAGTCAGAATGTAACTTTCAGGTTTTGATAATTATTATTTTCAAAACACCGTGACTAGTAGTACGGACACTTTTTACGTCTGAATATTATTACATGGATAAGACTAGTTTACTTTAGAGTTGATGCGATATGTCTCTTTTATTTCTTTAAAAGTCTTCGAAAAGCCTTTTCATTAAATGATCTTAAAAATAGATGATCTTGGCAACGCTTTCGGCCCCACTGTGCCCCGCGTGTCTCATTGGCTCTCCCTTCCTTCCTCCCGGGCGGCTCTTCGTCGCTCTGGAGCGCGCGTGTGCACGGCCGTAATCTCGCGGAGCACCGGGCGCCACCCGGGTTCGAAGCCCGGTCGCTCGCGCGGTGGCAGCGACGCAGAGCAAACATTTGCGTCGCCGGCACCCAATTACGCGCAAGCGCCTCCGCGACGCGGCCGCCGTTGCCGCCCACCGTCTCCGCCACCCACGATACCATCGCTGCGGACACAGCTGGCGCTGCCTTCGTCCTCCGCACTACCACCGCTGCAGCCGCCAGCGTTGCTGACACCAACACCTCTCACTGCACTGTCATCTGCAGCTATGGCTAAAGACATAGTTACAGCCGACGACACCATAACTGCCTGTATTAATATGGACATTACCTCTTTGTTTCGTCTCTGCCTTCGCCTCTGCCTTCACCTCTGCCTTAGCCCCTTGCTGTTTGGTTATCTTCTGCCACCGTCTCGTCCTCCACTCCCCCTGTGCCATCGCCTTAGTCTATGTGCGCTTTTGTTTCCACGCCAGTCTGAGACTCTTTCATCTCTTTCTCTCCGCCTTCACCTTCTTTTCGCTTCAACGCCATATCCGCTTCCTTCCTCTCTCTTCTCCGCCTCTACCTCATCCTCTGCCTTCCTTTGTTCTCCGCATCCATTGCGAGGTCCGCCTCCTCGCCCTCTACACCACCACCTTGCCCGTCGCCGTCCTTCGGCGACTGCGTCCGCCTCCATCTCTTCCTCCGCCTTCAGCTTAGCCTCATTCTCCACCTCCGCCTCCGACCGTAACTATAATTCATCACCATTCCTTCTTTTGCGGACGTATCGCAAACTCTGTTTCGCGACCGACCGTTTGTCGGCGACGTCGCAATCACAGGCATCTCCCGCCTCCGCGCCACCATCATCATTGCCACCTCCACTTCATGCGGCACAGCCACCTCCGCAGAAACAGTCGCCTGCCCTATCTCGCCACAGCCCCCGCCATCTCCGTTGCCAGCGCCGCCGCCCACGGCGCGCGCGTTCAGTCCGGGAATTGAATAGCGGCGAGCGCGCGGCCGGCACCTGAACGGCACTCCGGCGGCGCCAACGCACCTGTTTCTCCCAGGCTAGCCCTTCATTGTGCGGAAATGGCTGGCGAGACGCGCGGATAATTAGAATATATGTTTTCTCGATATTTCAATGTTGGCGCGCGGCGGTGTTGGGCTCCACGCATAACAAAGCGCAGGTTATGTTACAATCGTAAAGGATAATCGTAAAATGTACTTGCAGTCGTAAAGTGCAGTCCCAAAGCAATCCCAGTACGCTGACACTAAACCATAAATCATTAATTAATTGCATTAAATAGTTGTAAGTTAGTACCGAGTGTGGGAATGAGCAATTAATAAAATGAAATTGACAGATATTCGTTCTTGGGTGGTTTATTTATAGCATAATTGTTATGGGTGACTGCTTTCGTATAACTTCTTGTAATTAAAAAGCATACTTAGTTTAATGTTGATATCCGAAAATCATAGAGAATGTAATTAACATATGCACATTAATTGAACAATAATTTATTTACTGTAATAAGTTTGTAAGTACATAATCCTACACTATTTTAAGTAACAACTGAATATTTACTCTAAAAATAAGTTCGTAGATGCATCTCGGTCTGTGCAGTCTGTGTTTCTGTGGATGCCCCTGAGAGTGGTTAATGCATCACTGCATTGCAGCGCATAAAAGCGGACTGCTGTTCACGGTTCTGCAGGCGTTAGATTTATCTGGAGGCATGCATAATTTCTTTACCAAGATAACTTGTCAGATCTGTGAGACCCGACATTCATACTGAAATAAATGTTTGATGTATTATAAGATATTCAGAAAGAACTCACGTGATCTTAATATTGTGAATAAATTGTCTATTCATAAAGGAGGATTATTTCATAAATACATTTACTAATTTTATTACTCATGAGAAAAAGAACTGTATGCCTGGATACACAGAATATTTGGTTAATAAATTCCATTCTTTTATTCAGTAATTTTTAATTTGGTATTTATTTTCACTTTTAAGATTTTCAGTACAAAATACTTCTTCATTTGGCATATGAAAAATATGAAAGGAGCAACGCGTAAATCACATCAGTGTCAGATTCAATGTCACAGTTTATATTTCTCGTAAATTTACTACTTAGTTTCCTTTCGTTAAATTTTTAAAAGAACTAGGTACCGTATGCATTTTTGTTGTCAGGTGCTGCTTTGAAATAC
Organism: Gryllus longicercus; assembly: GCA_038098605.1. Classification (NCBI taxonomy): domain Eukaryota; kingdom Metazoa; phylum Arthropoda; class Insecta; order Orthoptera; family Gryllidae; genus Gryllus; species Gryllus longicercus. The sequence continues at coordinate 482,127 of JAZDUA010000108.1, read as the reverse complement.
TTCCCACCCTTAAAAATATTGAAACTGTATTTTGAAAAAATAATACGGCGTAATAATGTTCTAATGGTAAGTTGGCTGCCATGTAGTATGTTTTACTTATCTCTGCGTGATACATTCATACAACATTATTTTCCACCGCCGTAAAAAAGCAGCATTGCCGTACATTAATTTTAAAAACGGCACAACCTCTGCTGGTTGAAAATTTATATACCTTTGTTCTTGTAACAAAGCAATAATTCATGAGAAACCGAGAGAGAAGCGCAAGAAAATTAGAACTGCGGGTGTAATGTCTCGCTGTGCAGTACGTTGCAGCACTCTCAGCCACGTGACGTCATATGCGTAGTTTCCGACGATGCCACGTACTACTTTAATTAAGCGATTTCACCTTCCAGCCACCCACTCGAATGACATTTTAATTTCCTCAGTCCCAAGTTCGTCTGTTATACTGTGTTGTTAGATATTTTCTTGTAGCCTCGTCATTCATTCTCGCTTGCTTCCACTCTCTCTTTGGTTGTTGTGTCGCCCCGCAGCTCCACTGACGGGATCGTGCGTGTGTCGCTCCCCCAGCGACCCCTCGCACGCACCCACGCACACACACACACACACACACACACACACACACACACACACACATACACTTGCACACACACGCCCACTCGCATGCAACGCGACCGACGACGTTTCAGGTCTCCGTTTCGAGCTTTCGAGATGCGTATCGTCTGTTTTCTTAACTTTACACCACCTAACGAGCTAAGTTCCCGCGTTGTTATTAAGCATTTTAGTGGTGCGATTGTAATGGCGTAATTTCCGTAACTCGTTCCAGGCGCGAGGGCGGGGCGCAAGGGCCGGGGTGGGGAAAGCGGAGACGGGAAGGGAGGCGAGGGTTGATGGAAAGAGAAAACGCATTCGCCGTGAGGCTTCGACACATTCCCGGAATGTAATGAAAGGAACACGAGGGAAGAATGCCCACGAATGTGCCAGAAGGAGGGTGCGGGTAGATGATGGACATGCTGTAGCTGCGAAAATGATTTTATGTAGATTTCGTATGAAGGTGGTGTTTTGATGTGATATAAACTAAAGATTTAATAATAGCGATACAATATTTTTATATTAGCTTCCTTTCTCAACGTGATAAATTTAAAATCTGAAATCATCTTTATTCGTTATATCATAAACGACGTATATTTTCTAATTACGTTTCCTTTAATTAGTTTTAGTTATTAGTTATAAAAATTATTTTATTTCTTTTGACCAATTAAGTGTACAATTTTATATTTGACATTGTTTCACTTTATTCTTTAAAAATGTCGACAAATTATACAAGATTTGGGGTATTATTAAAATATTCTACGACTCAAATTATTTCTTATTGAATAATTATATTTTTTACGATTTTTAAACAATATCGTCGTATCAGCGAATAAGTTTTTACATCTCAACAGTAGTCCTAGGTGTATTTTATTCATTAATGGTTCAATTTCGATCCTACACCGTCTTGTCATTTTAAAACTATTAAAAAGGATCTACTCAATGGTCTTTTTAATTTCTTCCCCGCGCACTCGCATTTGCGCGATTTCTATTCTCGAGGTCTCATTTTCAATTTCCCTCGGGCGCATCTCGTCGCATCGAGTCGCGTTCCTTCAGACGTTGCTTTCGCGCCATCCGCAGCTGGATTTCTCACGGCCGCGCCCGCAGCGCTTCCCACGCCCCCTGCGCCGGCCCGCCCCGCCCCCGCCTCTTTCTGCCCCGCCGTGCCACCCCGCCCCGCCCCTCCCCTCCCCGCCTCACGCACTTAACGCAGATGCGCCTATCACTTTACGCGCGCACGTAGCTCCGAGGGCGGAGGAGACGGTAGCGGAGGCAGAGACCGCGCCTCCGCCTGCCTTAGCGCTGCTCGCCCCCGTTTCTGCCCCGCCCCCGCATCGCCCCCGCGCGCTCTGTCCGGTGCCACCCTGGAGTAAAAGCTTTCTGATGGCGGGCCGGAGCCGCCGCCGCTGCCGGGCTTTCGCTTGCGTTCGCCGTCTCTGTAACTCTCACGCGTGCCTACGACTTGCTTTGCACCTTGCCATCAACACCTTTTGCCTTTCGCTACTTTTTTTGTTGTAAAGCCTTTTCATTCCTCGCGACATGGAATCTCGATAATGATTCTCTCACGACAATCTATAAATTGAACTCCCGCTGTACCGGGAACAACTGGAATTAGATGCACGTGATCAATAAGCACGAGCTATTTTAAGATGCGAGTCAAATGAGGCTAAATCAATATACAGTAATCGTAGCTGTGACCGTTTAGTAACCGTCGTCACAAAATTTCTCACAATCAATATGTATCTGATTGACTGCGTGTTTATAAAAGTCTCATTTTTGAAAATTTTGTATTTCTTTCCAAGCATTGAATGTGTTCAGTGGGCAATAAAATAGGAAAGTATAGATAGTACAGAGACAAGTGCCATTCGGTAGTTGAATTTATAATTATGGTGAAATGAGATACATACACTGTTAACGCTAAATCCTGTACACACTCAACTATTATATCTTTGTCTCAACCGGAATAGGTGATTCAGAGTATCAAGTGATGTCACTGCAGTGCCTCTGATCGGGAGGTTCGAGTCCTGTCAGTGGTAGGATTTCCATCGAGGTCGAATTCAGTCGATCTCTGGAGGAGAATTCTAGAAAAGGACTGCTCTGATCAGTAGTTTTCCGTGTTTTCTCCGATCAATACTAGGCGAATGCCGGAGCTGTACCTTAACAAGCAGGCCATGGGCCGCGCGCGATCTTTCGTTCCTCTTCCTTTTCCTCTCCGCACTCTTTACTTACACACACGAATATGCATTACACTGCCGCACATACCGGGAGACAGGTCGTTATCTTACAGCTTATCCCGGCTGGAGCGGTGCCTCGCTGGGGGGACACCTGGTTGGGGAAAACTCACTAACCGACGATAGGTTGGCGTAGGACCTCGCGATCCAGTGGGGAAAAATCACCGCCACCTCACACCTTTAGGTGCAAAACACGCACTACACCTTTAGGACTAATGACAGTAGTAGTTGACGCGCCCGGCATCACTAACAATCAGTCAATATTTATGTTGCAATTTATAAGAAAGAAACCTAGTAATTGTTGAAGCCACGAGAGCAAGCGTAGCAGTAGAGGCCATCCGAAGCGCGAGGCGGACCTCTGGCAAGGACCGAAAGCGAGGGAACTTTTCTGCATCTTCGATTGGCCGCCGCCGTCGCCAGCGTGACTCTCGTGTGGGAGAATCGCCGGCGGCCGAACATCTGCGACGCGCCAAACGCCGGCGCGGAGTTAGAGCGCTGCGGGCGGCACGGCGCGGCGCCGCGTGCAGGCAAGGGCGCCGCCGCCCCCGGGCGAAGGGCGGCGGAGGGCGGAGGGCGAGAGGCAGGCGCCGCCGAGCGAAGGGTATTACCATGCATAATGAAGCTGATGACGTGGAGGGACGCTCGGGGAAAGCAAGGGTTCCGTTCGGAAAGGTTCGCTTCTCGGGATTTCTTTGTCCTCGCGTCCCTCTGCCGCCTGGGCCCAAGAAAGGCTGACGTCTGCTAGCTCCCCGGCAAGGGGCTGGCTTTTAATATTTACGATGGGCGGTAAAAATATTTGTGTTTTGTTTTGGAATATAAAGCTTCACGGCTATTGCAGAAAGTCAAATTAGTGGAGAAAATCGCTTTTGAACGTAACAAATCTTTTTATATCTTCCGTCGATAAGTAGCTGTTAATTTAAATGTAAACTTTATTTTACTCTAACTATTTTATGCACCCAATCGCAAAGTGAATCTGAAGAATTATCACAAAAAAATAATTTTATAATGTCAAAGAGAAACAGTAAACGTAAATGATTTTAATTTTTATAATTAATACTATTCTTTGTGTACTTTTCCATCTACACGCATAGATCAAATAATGACTTTAAAAATCCTGTATATATTTTTAGCTAAATGACTTACTAATGTAATTCTCTTGTATTATTTGTTGCGAAATATAAGTATTTAAACATGTTCAGTACTCCATATTTATAATCTAAATCAAGAAATAATCATTGTAGTTGCAAATACAAGTAGTATGATCTCATTAACAGATCGCATTAGCGTACATTTGTGTAATGGAATTAGAACGTCTTCTGATAATAGTTGCATGGATTTACTCTGCCTTTGAATTGCTATGTGTTCAATTCTAGGTCATGTCCGTACTTGCCTCTGCCGCAACTTGCAAGTCACATGGACTGCAAACTGCACATCGACTGATGCTAAAACTGAAAATGAGAAACTTAGAAAACCAATTGCAGGATATTATTGATTTGTTCTAAAGTCACAAGTAATTGTAGATTTATTCGAGTCATTAAGCATTTAAAACAATGATTTCCGCATTTGCAAATTTTGCACTCGCGTTTGTTAGTTATTGATAACTCATAAAGAACTGTTGTGGTCGTGATCTCCGTTCGAAAACATAACTATGGCTAGCTTAGCAGCAATTTGTACGGGAATATTAATCTGGAATCGAAAGGTTGAGAATTTTGGCCGCAAGAAGCATATCATTCTGACGAAGTTTCTATCTTATTGACACTATTAGTTAATAACGATGAGAGACGGAGGCATATTTGCGTCGCGTGTTAAAATGATCATTTCTAGGAACACACATGAAGCTTGAATTATAGGTAAGTATATGAAATTATCTAAGGTTTCGTTTCTTATGATAAAGTTTTGGTTGCCGAGAAAAAATGTCCCAATAATGTTTTGGCTTCAACATGCAAAATTTCAGATTAGGTTTGACCCTCTGAGGCTCCCTTTAAACATGTCCATTATTGCACAATTACAATATCTACGTAAAGGTAATGAACGCTGTCTCTATTAATGTGTTAATGTTTCTTAAGGATCTCACATTTACGACACAGAATTTCCACATCAATGTTGTGATAATTGTTTCACGGAATTTTTCCCTTCGTGATCTCAATTCGGAGACGTATGGATGGATAGCTCGGCAGCAACATGAACGGCAAAGGCAACGTGGAAACGAATTCATAAGGAGCCACTAGGTTTGCAAGTCTCTGCCCACTACCTAGAAGCAAAACTTTGAATTTTTTGACGTTGAATTTCGACGTCGATAATTGTTCCCAGGAATTTTTCCGTTCGAGATCTCAGTTCGAGGACGTAGTTAGCAGCATCGCGTACGGTAACGTCAACGTGGAGACGGACGGCAAAGGAGTTCGGGCCGCAAGTCGCAGTCCGCCTCCTCGAGGCGGCGGGCCGAAGGCGGCGGCGAGTGTTCGATCAACATTGCCCCGCGGCCGCGGAGAGCGCTCCTGGAGGCTAATTGCGGCGCCAATGGCCGCCTCCTCTCCGGGCGCCGCCCTTCTCGACCTTCACCTCTGCTCCCTCGCGAGCTGCTTTCGCCCTTTTGCGACGCGCTCGCTTTGCTCTCCTTGCGTTTGCACCTCCTACCCCTCCGCTCGTCAAGTGTTTGTGGATATTAAAATTATTTCCGGAATTTACCGTAATAAAATTACTTATTTAGCGGAAACTGATTTTGAAGAAGTTTTAAAGACTAGTTTCTTGTGTCGTGTAATCCATTACTCGGAATTTTATAAATAATAATTAGTGTTATACAATCTTTGAAATATTCAGTACTATAGGTCAATACAAACATGTTCTATCGAACACAGTATACATCACACAATATATTTATACACACAAGAATATTATGGACCAAATACACTATATAATAGCTTAAACTTTGTGGGTTAACTGCATTATACTTCTTATTGACTGTTTTGTAAACGTTTCTCCAGCAGGTGGTAATAAAATATCAATTTCACATTTGAAATCGAATTCGCGAACAAAAATTAATGCACATGACACTGGGTAAAGGGATGAATTAATATCCGAGATTTTCCTCTACTTGTTATTCATTATTATATATTTCATTATTCACGCAGATACGTGTTTCAGCAACGGAATTTGTAATAAAATTAACGTCATGTAATATTCTGAAAGCAGATGTACATTTTTCCGCATAATGGACATTTGTTAATCCAGTTTATTTTTAAACATTTTGTTGAATTGTTCGAACAAAATTAATTTATGATTCGAACTGCTTACATGCATTTCTCTTGTTTAATTCTTTATTTGTTTTTAAAGCGAATCTTGTTCTCCTTTTTTTTCTTTCTGCCTCTACGCGTTTCTCGTTATCGCATCTTGTTTCTCCCTCCTCGCCTTCATCTACATTGCGTCTTCGCGCCATTCCACCACTCTCGCAACCTCCGGGGCCTTTGTTCTTTTCCTCCTCCCTGCGCTGCTCACTCGAGCCGCAGTTCCGGCTGCACCACCCCGCGCAACACCGCGCGGAGCAGCTCCCAGCGCCGAGTGGACGCCCGCTGGCTCCGCCGCCGTCCCAGGCGCATTGCCGTTATTATTTTCGACATTCTTTGCGGCAGCTAATTACGCTCTCTGTTTAAATATTCATGAAGCGGACCAACACTCCCGCTTCGCTCCCCCTCCCCCCACCCCTTTGCGCGCGGCGTCTGAGCACCCTCGTCTTTGTATTTTCTCCGCGGCGGCGCGCTCTGGACGAAAGAGGATATTTTCGCAGGCTAAACATTTCCTCCGCTCCCCTGCCCCCGTAGCTTCTACAGCCGCCGCCACCGTCTCGGAGACGGCCCGTCTTCGGGTCCCTGCGGTACACCCCTTCCGTTCCTTTTCTTCCTACTCACCCCCTCCCGGTACTCCTCCGTCGCCACCGCAGTTGCCGATAGGTAATAGGATTCTTTTGCGACCACGTCGACCGCCGCAGCCTCCTTCGCTGACTGCGCCGCCGTCGCCGCGAGGGTGGAGAGAAAAAGGAGAAAAGGGATTTCCTCCATGAAGACACTCTATAAAACCATTAAACCCTGCGAGCGATCGTTTGGTCCCAGAGCGGCGGCCGCCGCCGCCCCACGACTGTCCTTGTTGCGCCGTTTTGAATTTGCTGAAAGGGAGCTTCCTCTCCTATTGCTCCCTATTGCTGACTCGCTGCGGGTAGCGACTCTTCCATCCCCGTTTTTTGTCGAGGCGCGGGACGAGATGATGCTGGGGATCATGAAGAGACGGAGGCCGTCCTGAGAAGAACGGGATTTGCAATGAAATTATACGTGGAAGGAGAAAGGCGATGTATAGAGGGGCTCTAGATACGGAAGACGAACGCTGAAAGCACAAAAGCTACAGATAACGGGAGAAATGTGTGGGGTGAACGGAATATGTGTAGGGAAGATAGTCTCTTGAGATGGATTCTGGAAGATAATGGTGAACATATTTGTCGAGTACTTCTATACGAGAAATTGTTGAGACTTATTTGTTTGTTCATAACCTTTAATGAAAATTCTTTCTGAGACCTAAAAAGTTATCATTGTCTATAAGCAGCTGACTATACAAGGTTGTCAGTTTTGATTCGTTTAATCGCATTAAATAATGCTACTCAATTTGTTTACCCACTTTTTTTTCGAAATACCTAAAAAATATCTTGTGATCAGGAGGACTTCTACCACCAATGCTTAATGCCATTGCTTCATAACTTGTCAATGAGAGAAGTCATGTCGTATGTTGTTGCTGGCGTGTGTTGTTGCTATTAATGCTTTCCCTCTCAATTCTTTAAAGCACGTGAGTAAAACTTTGGTGTTACGTAATTCATGGATATTTTTCATCACATAGATACTCATATATAGATGTAAATGTGCATTCCATATTCCAGTTACAACAAAATTTGCCGGAATATTAATAATTAAGAGGAGTAACCATTATTAGTAGAGACGTGGAAAAGAAAAGGATAGTTTTCCTTTAAATTATGAGACATTATCTTTTAAATTCCACACTTTGCAAAGTGAAGGCATTTTTTCTACCAAGTTAATCATGCGCTCCCACCCTACTATCACTCTTCAGCGACTTTGGGTGAGAGACCCTAGGGTTCGAGTCCCGACGGTGGCGGGTTTTCAACACTAGCTTCATAGCTAAGATCAGTACCTTAAGAAATTGGGCCACGGACCACGCAAGATCTTACCTTTCTGATCATTGCTCTATCAACCTCTTAGACGCACATTTACACATGCATGCTCTACATTACGAACATTCATTGTATTATTGGAAATAATGACCATAGCAGTTGACGTACCCGGAAACATCAATCAATCAATCAATCAACCAATCAATCAATGAAGCCTTTCCTATCAAGTTTTATTCTCGCTGTTGGACAGCAGTCGCCGGAGTGCTCGCCATCCCTGCTCTCCCACTCCCTCACACATCTTCACCTCTCGAGCCTCTCTTCCTAGTTTGTGGGGGTTGTTCACACTCGTCCTCCTCCATCTCCTATCCTCCTCGCGCTGCAATGAATTTTGCGAAGCGCGCAAAAACGTGACGATGAGAGCGCGCGGAATCGATAGTCGAAGCGCTGCGCGACCACCGCGCTGCGCAACAGCGTTTTTAATTAAACGGGCCGCCGTCCCACGCGGTGCAGGGCGGCGGCGGCGAACGTGGCGGTGATGGCGATGGCGGTGGCGACGGCTCACGGTGGCTGAGATTGAAAAAAAAAAAAAGAGAATTCAATAACTTTGAAATAGTGTTATTTGAATATGGTTTTGAGGTCGGTTCACTTTTGGGGATTGCTGAATTCGAGTGTTATGCTTAACTTTTAAATGTTCAGTTCGGGGAAGTGAAAAGTTCAAAACTGATAAAAAAATAAAGATTACTATTTATTTACGTATATAACATCTACATTTGGATATCCCGCAACCTGTAGCAACCTTTCTTGTTCCAAGACTGAGTTATTATTTGCTAGGCTTGAAATTTTTAACAATGAAATCATCTTATCTAATTTCATTCTATTAACTCTTAAAAGCAATAAATACGCATTGAATCAACGTAATATCAATTATAATAACTTGAATAATTTGTTGTTGAATTTATGCTTTTTTGTTTGATTTTCTGTGAATCAGATGCATTTTTTAAAATATTTTTTCATTTATTTGCCGCATCGTATGATGTGATTTCTGTTGCCGTGATATATGTTGTGGTTTATGACAATGTAGAGAAGAGGTAATCTCTGTTTCCTTTATTAGATACTTTTCTATCTACCCTTCGAAATTCCTAGTGATAGTACAAGTCGCAACAAAAAAACCGTTGTCTCTCAGGGTCTCTGTAACATTTTCACCATGCTAGTTGTATGTCGATATCTTGAAACACAACGCCTTTTGCATCGTGCTTTGTTGTTGAATAAGAAGTAAAGCATTACTTTCCATTTTACATTCATTATATTAACGCTGGTATAGCCTTCGCAATTTCCACATCTGACGACACCATTGACTTGCCAATAATCTACCATTAGCTATGCTCTACCACTCAATCTGTTTCTATTAGCGTAATGAGTATCAAAGTTCAAGGAGTTACTTACATCTCAGAAGACAGTTCTATGAATGTAGATGAGCCAAAATATTTTCGCAAATTCGCTAAACATTTTCAACGGATAGCGTGAGCTTTCCTAGATTCTACCTCTAAGTTGCATCTGAGACTTTTGATTTGCTCTTCTTGGAACTCTGCATTATTATTTGTCATTTATTCTCAAAATATTTTGATCAATTATTGCGTTTGCAACAACTTTGCTGTAGCAATACGTCCTTCTATTTTCTATAGCAACAACCATCTTCTTTATTTATTGTCTTTGTAAGTAATCAGCTAATTTTGCCATGACTTGACTCTATGTCTTCTGAACATCTGAGCATCTGAACATCTCTCTCGTTCTTCCTCTGAAAATATCATTATCCTCGCGTCTTGCCCCTTTTAGTTTCAGTCGCTACGTCGAATCACTTTCCATCGTGACCCTGAGCGTCAACCGGCGTGGTCGCCGGCCCGCTTGCCTCAAATTCAGCGTGGCGCGGACGGTCCGCCGCGCCGCGGGCGCCACTTTGGCCCGACCCCGCAACACACGCGCGCTGCGGACTCCGCAAACTCCTGACGCGGGGCCGGCTCCCCTGCGTCCCCTGCCCCCTCCGTCATCCAGGTTGTCCCCGGCAGGCCCGACCGCCGACCGGACGCTGTCCCTCCTGCCCACGCCCCCGCCCCCGCCCCCGCCTCGTCCACCGCGCCCGCAGCGTGCGCTCTGGCGGTGTCATTAGTGGCGGTGCGCGCCGGGTGGGGGTCATTAAGCCGTTGGGCAGCGAGCGGGGCGGGGCGGGGCGGGGCGGAGCGAAGCGAAGCGGGTGGAGTGGGCGGAAGTGGAGCGGGGTGGGGCGAGGAGAAGTGGAGAGGGAGGAGATGGGCGGACGTTGCCCGCGGCTGGGTCTTCACTTTCACGGAGGCAGAGAGGGATAGCAGGGACGAGCGACGAAGACGAGGCTGGAGCAAAACGGAGTTCAGAAAACTTGTCAAGACAACGAAATTAAAACAATAAAGGATGAGATATTAAGTTATGAGAGGGGGAAATGAATAAATAGGATATATACTACAAACATGGGAAAATATTTTTTAGTAGATACTGATTGATTTTGGGTGAAATGTATTACGTAGACTGATCCTGTAAGGAGAGAAAAATGTGATTGAAAGTGGATAAAGGACCACCCAATAGGAAGATAATATTTAATTGTAAAAACACTACACAATAACGACATACGTAGGATACCAGAATCCAAACACCAGTACTGATAGGTTGATGAGTAAGTAAATGAAATACCATACCGTTAGGTAGGCATTTTGTAGAGAGTTGTATTTCGAGAAGCGGCAGTAAACAATAATTATTACGGGTACAGACCGCAAAATAAAATGTAGATATGTGGAATAATATGCGTGGGGTCGTAAAGGAGAAGGACCGTCGAGGGAGAGGCACGACTGTGGGGGAAGGGAAGGGGTAGTTGCGGAGCGGGGGGGAAGGGTGGCATCATTTGCTTAGGGCAGCTCCACCCCCTTCGCCGCTGCCCTCGGCGCCGGGTCAGCTCGGGGCGGCTCGTTGCTTGCAGATGTCGCCGCCGCCGCCGCCGCAGCCGAAGTTGGGCTCGTGCGCATGCTGAAGTTGTTTGGGGCGCGTGGGTGCGGAGCGCGGGGCGGGGAGCGCGGCGGTGGAGGCGGCCGCCGTCGATGGCTGGTGCGCCGAACAGGTGGTGCGGAGGGCGCCGTCTTGCACGTCGAGATCCTTGCGCTTGCGGAACGAAACTGCCTGCAGGAACACAGAGCCGTATAGATTGAATTTTACATTCAGTTGTATTTCTTCCATCTTCGTCGTCTTCGTGGTCGGCGATGTGGCCATATCGACGTGATCGTAGCTGATTTTTTTGTAATGACATCAAGTGTATGTTGTATACACACACGGTCTTTTGCATTTTCAGTCAGTTTCTCGTCAGTTTTTTTGTAACGTCTCCGTATTGTCGATTAGTGCTTTATTCCTTTTTTGCAAATTTCGATGAGCGTATGTACTTTATAAATGATTTTTGGATCTTTAGAACTATGTGTGTTGAGCGCAACTTCAATCACCAGATTTGGAGGCTCAAAACGCCCGTATACTTGAAGGTTTGGTTGCCAGAAAAATGGTTGGTGACGTTACTAGGTTGTTGTTTTTAATTATATAAGACCTACACTCTTTGCAATGATGGAAGCAAACTACATTAAACCGTTTGAGTGCGTTTGCTATTATTTGTCTGTTAAAAGTATACGGTCCATAAACATTTCTTTCGTGTTTTAAGTAAATCAGAATATTAAAAGGTCTTCATTTTTATTTATAGTAGTGCTTCTGTATCTTGAAACACAACGCCTTTTGCATTGTGCTGTGTTGTTGAATAAGACCTAAAGCATTACTTTCCATCTTACATTCATTACATTAACGCTTGTGTGTGGCTGAATTTTGTACATCATCCAAGCGAAAACATTGCGAGGAAGTAGCCGGAATTAATATCATCCCGCGCAGCGTTAGTAAGAGAGACCGCTGTGCCGTGGGAGTAGTTTGAGGATTTTGTCAGCGAACGTACCGCCGCCGCTGCCCTCCCTTCCGCGGCGTTGCATTAGCCTCCGGGGAGGAGTCCGCGGGAGCCACGCCGTCAACCACAGCCGGCGCCCGCACCCGCGCCCTCGCCCAGCGCCCTCGCCCAGCGCCGCAATCGGGACGCGAAGGCGCGACCCTTCGTCCTCTAATCCCCTTCCGCCGCTCCCCTCGCCGGCTGCTCCACCATGCGCTGGTCTTTATTAGCTCTCTCCTCTGGGCTCCCCCTTGCCCACGCTGGCCGACCTTCCCTCTCGGGAGCTCTAGTTTAACGGGGGCCCAGCTAGAGCTGTTACGGCCTAGTTGCCAATAACCGGTAGTATTGTGAGCATTGCTTTGTGTCTCGGCGTTTCAGATCACTGGGGAAGGGAATCTACTTTTAGGAAAGAGTCTGAGCGCGTCTCTTCAATAATCTCAATCCATTTTGAAGAAATAGAAATGTATGGTAAATTTATAATGCGCTGGTAGATCTTGTAAAACGCCGAGCATTAGTTCTTACATTAACCACATTGAATCAGAAAAATACATTGAAAATCATTAATACGGCCATCTTGATTACATGGTCATCCAAGTAACACTCAAGGATTGTCCATCTGAACGCGACGCACCTCGATCTCCTGCATGTTGCAACAACAAATTCTGGAACAGATTGTGGCTTCGGAGTTCAGAGGACAGACTAGTCATATACCGTACAATCCATACACGACATGTCACTATTGATTTCCATCTTGTTACCGTTAGTGACAATTTCATATTCTGGATTACCACGTTACTTCGGGTTCATTTACCGATTGCTTCTCCTGGAGCACGCAAATCCGCCCTTGTCTTTTGTGCAATCCTGCCACCGCCCTCCTTCCGCCCCAACCGGCTGCCACCACCGCTGCTCCGTCTTCGTCGTCGCCCACGTCGCCGCCGTCCCCACCGCCCCCACCGCCCCCACCGCCGCCACCATGCGCCCGCGCGTAATAAGAGATGCGGCGTCTCTTCCATTAAGACAAATGAGTGTCTCAAAATCTAGGTTCGTTAGGAGCGCCTCGCCGCTCCGGGCGGGAGGTGGCCGGGAGGCGGGGCCGGGGGGAGGGGCGCGCCACAGCACCGAAGAGGAGCGGGGAGCCGCCGAGGGCGGCGTGGCGGGGACGCGCGGATGAGGGCGCCGTGAAGAGGACACAAGCGGACTGCGGCGACGTTGGCGTGGGCGGGAGGGGCGCGGGAGTCGTCGCTCGAAAGCGGGCCACGGGCCGTTGTGCCTCGCCCTGCCGAGCCGCGAGGACGAACGGGGAGATTTTCATTCTGCTCCTGGAAGAATGTTTAATTTTGAAGCGGCCTCCTACTCGGTGCTGCTCCTCGCTCCCCTGTCCGCCGCCGCCCGTCGTCGTAATTAGGGGCGCCCGGCTGCGCCTGGTTACTCGGGTAAAGGACGCTCACGGCCAGTATATTAACCTCACGGCCGCCGCCGCAGCCCCCGCCCCCCTGCCTCGGGGTAAATTGTGCGTATTGCACGAGGCGCACGGGGGTAAGCGCCCGGATTAGGCGTTTGGACGCGGTCTGTGATCGCTGCCCCGCCTCCTGCAGTTTGCCCCCCACCCCCCACCCCCGAGCTCTCCGTCCACTTGCATGCAGGTGCTTCGGGCGAAATTTGTGTTTGCGCGGCTGACGTGAGAGGGGATACTCATATTTTGATGTTAGCCTTTTTGAAGAAAAAAAGGATCTTTGAGCTTTTTTTATATCTTCCTCTCTTCTGGTTTGCTGTTAATATTCTTTTTTTACTGTATTTCCAAGCAAGAAAGGAGGTATTCGTAGATTTTATGAACACCAAAATGCATTTTTCAGAAGAATATGGTTCGTTTGCTCCGTCTGCGTGTAATCTGAAAGAGAAATGGTCGCCGCTTTGGAGACGGAAAGAAGTGCATCTTTTTGTCAGTAATACAAAGTGAACGATGTATGAAATGGGTACGTCAAATGGAAAAATCGTAAATAACACCAGACAAAGAGCAAGAATCTGCGTTAAGAATATGGCGTCCGTCTTACAAGTAGACTGCATGGTAAGTGATGAAACACGCGTTCGCCTCGGGGTCTAGAATACATTTCTCTGAATTAGCTTGCCTTTGTATTGAATTTTTTGTGTGGACGAAACGGTACTAAAACATAATTAATAACGTGAAAATTATATCATTTGTGAGCTGCAATAGTGACACGACTCTAGAAATAAGATATTGATATAAATGAGTTTGAAGTTTTCGCCTTCAATTGAAATGCATCAGTCTGCATTCACACTTCTGGTGCACATCTTGCATGACGCTTTTGTTAGTAGAATACTGTATAGAATGAAATGTTGCTGTTGCTACTAAAAAGTAGACTAATCTGCAATTCTGGAGAATGCCTTAACCCAAGATTCGTATTTTTTTATTTCTGTCATAATTGCAGCCCACGAGCGATACCATGGAAAAGCTGGAAAAGCGTTTTCTGCAAAAAATTTCTATGTCCACAGTAGTTTGAAACTGGCTTCATGTGGTGCGTAATTATTTACTCTCCGTTGGTCTATTATTTATTCAGTTAAATTATTTACTCTGTATTGGAATGGTGAGCGTAATAAGAGTTATTCAGCGGACGATGGTAATCAGTGCAGTTATGAGTCACGGCGCGTCGTTCCGCGTGACCTCGCGGGCCGGGCGGGTGTATTCCGGCGGGGTGCCTCACGGGCTTTCCCTTGCCCGGGAACGTGCCGGCTTCCGCAGCGCCACCGCAGCGCCGGAATCCACACAGGGCGCGGGGCGCTTTCGTGCATCCTTCTTCTTTGCGGCGAAATGTAACAGAGCGGAGGGGAAGATATGCGGAACACGAGAGGGGGGGAAAGGAAGTTGTTAATTACACATAACGTAAGCTTTCATTGGCTTTGCTTCTGAGTAGCTTGGAGTTTTTGTTTTGTTTTGCTTAGAAGAATAGTTTTTAATGCATTTTATTTTTTGTGTTTTTTTTGCGAAAACAGAAATTATCAAACAAACTTTGATCCTCAAATATATTTGAATATTCTCAAATAGATTGTCAGTGTTCAGAAATAATTTAAACATTGTTTTATGGAACAAATGTTAGTCCCTATTTAATTGCTTTCAAATAAAGACTGACAGAGGTGAATTGTATTTTGAAGTAAGCAGTTCATTAAATCAGATTAAAAGTCATTATGTTACTAAGTGAGTAAGTTTAAATGACTTCCCATTTATCGTACTTAATTTCATTGAGATATTTAATTTGAATTAATTGAATCAACATAATATTTAATTTTAAAACATCGGAACTTCTGGAATATAATGTGATTTCAATAATTCGCTTAATTCGTGATTCATAATCATTCTTAGCATAATCAGTATACTTTAAAACTTACGCGCCCTTTATATGCATTAGTTTCTTTTTATGTAACCGACCAGGTGAATGTGAGGCTAAAAGAAGCAGAGGCGTCTGAAGAATACCGAAAGGCAATCCTGCGGAAAAGCGGAGGGAGCGAGACGGACCGCGGAGGGTGGCATTTCCCATGGCGCAGCGCTTACCGCGGGCGCTCGCCTGCCTTCGCGCGCCTTTACATGACAATTGCCATAAAAATCCCACGAAAGGCCGTGCACCTCGCGCCTCGCTCGCGAGGGCCGATGGGGCGCCCGCGCTCGCACGGCGCCTTTCCGTGGAAAAAAAGAAGATAAAAGCGCCCCTTGCGCCCCCCCACCCTCGCCACCGTTACCTGCCCTCTCGGAGGCCTCTTTCTGTATTTATACGTATATTTTTAAACCGCCGTGTTCGCGTATATATTTGAATAATAAAGCGGGATTGGCCGCGGGTCCCGGCCGCCCGCGCAGCTCGTGCTGCTCGCGGCCCCGCTGGCTGGCACTAGTGATGCGACATCGATGACAAAACATGGATGCTAGCTAACATCGATGTTCAAAATACATCGACTTAAATCCATCGATAAAAACATCCTATCAGTTACGATCAGTTGTTATTTCATATTTTAATTTGTATAGTATAGTGATCATGGGAATTTTTCATTCAGGAACAAAACATCGGAAAAGGAAAAAACAACATCGATCACAAAACATCGATGTTACGAAAACATCAGTATTAATACATCGATGTTTAAAACATTGATGTTCCTACAAAAACATCGATGTTTGAAGACACCGACATGGATGTCGCATCCCTAGCTGGCACCGCTCGTGCACCGTGCGGCGTATCGAGCGGGCCCGATAGCGGCAATATAGCCCGCGCCGCCGCTGCCGCCGCTGCCACGGGCCCCGCGGTTGTGTACAGGTGCGCCAGATACGCTCGCTCCCCGCCCACGCCCCTGCGACGTCCTCGCCCGCCTCCGCCGTCACGTTTTCTTCCCCGCCACGCCTTGCGACGCCTCCCGCGAACCGCTCGGCGCAGCGAGGCAGTCAGAGAGAGAGAGAGAGAGAGAGAGAGAGAGAGAGAGAGAGAGAGAGAGAGAGAGAAAGAGAAAGAGAGATAGAGAGAGCGGCCGGCAGCTGGTGACTCGGGCGTTGTTTTTTAATATTGTTTTGGAATAACACGCCCTTGAGGAAAACGGGGTTGGGCGGGGGAAAGGGAGGGAGAGGGAGAAATGCGGGGGATGGTGCAGCGTCTTGGGGAATGTGTAAGCGTGTTCGCAAAGGACTGCAGTGTTCATATTGATTTCTGTTCAGTTTTCTTTGCGCCAGTTTGTATTTGCAGCATTACAAATTCTTGAGTATTTTTAGTTTTTTTTTAGTATTCGCCTATAGTGCGGAACAAAACTTTGTATTTAATGGACAATTCAGAGTTTTCATTGGTTTTCCAAATTCTCTTCTGCGATGTTTCCTATTAACTAACCAGCCCCTAGAGTTGCTTCCTATTAACTGGCCATATTTAAGTTTCTGAACAGGGTTCTTTTTACGATATGGGTATGTAAGAATAAGGTTTTTATTTGGTTCTGCCTTCCAGAGATTGGCTTCTTTCCTTTCAGAACTCTCTCTGCCCATGGTTTTCCGTCAGGGTTTTCATTCCCTTAGCCTTTGAGTTAATCCCTACTCAAAAGGCAGCGGGAGCAGCACTTCTTTAATGGCCGGGCTTACTCTACATATCTCTAACTTCAAGCTTTTGTGGTTTTTCATTAGTGTAGTCCCGCCAGGGACTATACTAGAAAGCTCTGTTATGCTAGCCGCCTCGGTTCGTGGGGATTCTGATTTTACAATAATCATCCCTTGACTGCATATCTGCAGATTGTTCCGCTGTCCACCAACCTGCGGACCCACTCAGTAGCGGTGCCTTGGTATGGGAGTATTGTTCTGGAACCATCTCATAGGACTGCGATTATAGTTCCCAATCGGTGATAATTAAATGAATTGTATAATTACATGACACTGTTCTGAAATAATATTATTCAAATAGTTTTAGGGGTAGTCGTACTTCATGTAATTACGTGCAATTATATTCAGTTACATCAAAACTTAAAGAAATGGTTTGTGTAATGAGAGATATATGATAACTTCGGTTTTTCAAGATAGGACATATAAGGAAACCAGCGTCGCCGTTGCCACCACCAACACCACTTTCGCCGCCGCCACCACCACCACCACCACCACCACCACCACCACCACCATCACCAACTCCGTTTCTGCTGCCGAGGGAGGAGATTAAAAGAGTAAAATGAAGAAAAGTTTTGTGGTTTAATGTTTTATAAATCCCATTTCTCAAACATTTTGACGTAATGTGTATCTGCTCGCAGTTTTGCCTTAAGTCTTAAGCATATTTCCACGTGTTGCTGCCATTACGAACTTGCCCGGTTCTACTTTGTCCTTTCTTCTCAAAACTGCGTAGTCTTCTTTCAAACCCCTCATTCTCCGTCCCTCGACTCGCACTCTACCCGCGTGACGAAGTCACTCCCTCGGTCCTTGGTTCCCACTACCGTCGCCCGCCACCACCATCACCACCAGTAGCACCGCCTCAACCACCACCACCGCCAACGCCTACTTCGCGGCCACCACCTAATTAACGGGCCACGACCACCACCTACTCCTCGACGACTATCTTCTCCGCGGTCATCACTTACTCCACAACCTCCATCTACTCCACGGCCACCACCTTCTCCACGGCCACTACTGCGAGGTCCACCGCCACCACGATCCACGCTACCACGTCCACCATAGTACATCACAACTACCTCTGCCCCTGTCACTGCTAACGTCGTCTCCACTTCCACCACCGCCTCCACTTCCGCCGCCGCCGAAACCGCCATCTCACAAGAGCGACGGCAGACCGCGGCATATTTTTCGGAAACTTTTACTCGAGTTATGGGATTTTAAAACTCCGGGGGCTTCCTCCTGCTCCGTATAAAATACGCGAGCAATCTGGGGCGCCTAGGAAAGGCTCTTGCTTCGTCTTTATCTCCGGGAACCCGCGGAGCGGAAGAATGCAGTGTAGTTTAGTGCGGGCGCCAGGTACACTTTCTCGGTACCTGTGGAGGTGGAGGCCGCGGCCGCGTGCTGCCGGCAGTGAATAAAATGCGGAGAAAACTGCAAGTCCTCCTCTTCCTAGAGTGCGGTCGTTGATAATTGAAAATGCAAGAGCAGAAATACGATCGTTATTCTGCTTGCTGAATAGTTCATTACTTTTGTAAAGAGTGAATAATTTAATTTCGTTGGTAACGACATTTTATTTTCTGGCTGAAGATCAGTTCATTATGTTTTTAAAATATCTCATACATTAAAAGAATATGTCTCCATAATCTACTGTAAAATATTAGTTAGTTTAAGGATAGTTCTGATTTCCAAAAGCAAAATTTCGACAATTTTTTCAGTAATTCATTTATTATTTTACATATCAACCTGTAATAAGTTTGAAGTATGTAGGTAATGAGCTGCTGAAGAGATTTATGTTTGTCGAAACCAACACCAGCATTGAATCCTTTCTAAATCACAGAATTTTTGACTACGTTGAATGTTTTATGTACACGAATTGTTATAATACAAAACGGAACGAAGTTTCGAATGAAGGTTAATAATTAGCTAGTTTAAATGAAACTGGCCCGTTTCCGCCGACTAATTGCAGGTTGTGGTTTGTAATTCCTTTCTGCCCTTTATCCTCACCTACGGGAGCGAGCCCATCACTCCTTGCTCATCGTACGTAGATGAGATATGATTTCAATCCATTGCTTCTATTTACTCTAATAATAATTTCTAATTCAAAGTAATTTTTACTTCCCTTTATTTACCATTTTTATAATGACATGTGTTGTCTTTTCGTGGATATACTGTACTAGTTTTCAGAAATATCGTTATTGTATATCACGTAAACTGCAGTTCAAAGTTCCTTTTTATTTCTCTGGAATTTGATTATCAAACTCCCTTAAGGTCACTAAAGTCCCCTCGCTAGTAAATCCCGTGTCTTCTTATCTCCCATCGTATCCGCACTACTCGCTGTTGTTTACGCATCCTCTGCGGGCTCTGCCACTGCCGGCAGTGGCCTGATCGGCAATGCGTTTGCTGCCGCCGCTGTCACCGTCACTGTTTTACCGCTGGCCCCGCAGCGGCGGCGGGGGCGGGGCCGGAGTGGGGAGCGCACGCGTGTCCGATGAAATATGAATGGCTTAATCAACGCAGGGAATTAAAACCCGCTCGGATAAACGCGGCTTCGCGAGCGACCTCGACGCGGCAATGTCCTCACCGCGCCTCGCCCCCGTCCTCTGCCCTCCCACCACCGACCTCCCCGACCGCTCTGCAGCTCTGAGCACATCCCCGTCCCTTCCCGTCCTCATATCGGCCCTCACCCGTTTTGACCCGTTCTTTCTTTTCAACCTCACCCATCCCCCCTTTCATCGGTTTCGATCACATTCCCATTCTCCAGCCATCCTTGTTCTTGCTGACGCTTACGCGTCATCGTATTTTCTCTCTTCGCCTCGTTGGACGGCAGACATCGCGTTAACCCTGACAGGGGCTGGATTTATTTATGCTCGTGACGTAGGCGTGGGTTTGTCGTAGTCGGAAGCTTTGTTTTCGTTTTGTTCGTGTTTGGGATATAGTCGATGAACGATATGAATATGAATGAAAAAGTTCTATATTATTCTCATGCGTAGATATTATGCGGAGTATTCGTATAGTAATGTATGTTCATCCTATTTTTTTCCCTAAGATGATGTTGATTGGTTTTGGAGGTTTGTTGTTTCGTATCAGGGAAAATTGAGTGATTCTTTTTCCCCATCCCAAAAAGATAGTAATGATTTATCTGTAATTTCATCCACTGTCTTCGGGCACGCAGTTCGCCAGACGTCGATGTAGAACGAGCGGTCACAACGGGAGTTGCACGATTTACGGCGGAACGGGCAGGAAGGAAACAAATCACGGAGTCGATTTGGGGATGAACGTCTACCACGCAGAAGCACGAAGCGCGGGGCAACGGGAGCGTCTGCGCTCTCGCTCCTGCATCCAGCCCACGGCGGCGGCGGCGGTGGCGTCTTATGCGAGCAAAGTTCAGCATTCGGGCGTTTTCCCTCCTTTGGCCGTCCCCGCCTCGCCTCCCCCCACCCCGCCCCACCCGCCCCGCCCACCCGATCGCTATCGTGCAGCCGCGATATTACTGTGGGCCTCCAGAGCCTGATACGGCCCTCCCCCGCCCGCCCCCGCGCCGGAAATGCCTTCTCCGCGTTCTTTATATTTAACATTCCCTATAATCTCTATGCAGAAATATGCCCAATGGTATATTTTATGCAGGCGACTCGACCCCGCTCCAATCTTGAGGAAATGTGCCGATACTCGTGCGATGCCGATGCTGCCTGACGGCTCTTGTCTCTGTTCTTTCTTTTTTATACAAAGCGGACTCTTGTTTGCGCACTTGTTTTGGGTATATTCTTGGCGAAGGAAGGTTGTTATAAGGTCGCAAAAGTTGTTTCGCGACCCAAATCTGTTATTTCAATTAAAATATATCACATGACATGTTATGAATTTGAAATTGACATAGTAAAGCGTTTAGTGAAGTTGCAATATATTTTGCTTGCTAAGAAAAAGTAGTTATAGATCAGGAAATGAAATTAATTGTAACGTACTGACTTGTATCTATTCCATTTTATAAAATGATAAACGTTTAACGAGAGGAAGTATTAAAATGAAACTTTGCGAAATTTTATTTTCCCCAAGAGTTCTAGACACTGTTTCCAATACAATGACCATGTGGTGAAGTCGTTACAGAGAACATGTTATTAAATTAGATACATTATATTGCATACGTTTATGGAGTTATTTGCTAATATAAAGTGACCCAATTTCAGTACATTCTGCACGATTGCACGCTTCCTGATATTCGTCCGCATGCTCCCTCGAACCCATATAAAACATCTGCGCCAAAGGTTATCGATCGGTGGACCTCGTTATATCGGAATCATTAAATGCATTCATCTACAAGAAATGAGGATAACAACGTTAATTATCCGAGAGAAATGAACCGCTTACGAGGGCGGTGCTTTGGCGGCTATTGCATCCCACGGGTTGCTACTCTCGTCTCGTTGGCTCTACGCTTTATCCCGTGTAGACTCATCCCGCCTTTCCCGCCTTCGGCCCTCCGGCACTGCGCTCTACGACTGACTCCAGCTATCTCCCGCCATCTCATGCCGCCTCTTACTACCCTTGCCATCTCACTCCACCTACTGACAACCCCGCCGTCTCATGCCGTCTTCTTCCATCTGCGATTATACTTTAATAACGCCCCATCGCTCCCACGATCCCGTCCGATTTCACCGTCTTTCCTGCCGAAACAATTTTATCGCCATCTCTCCCATTATAGCACATCCTAACAGACTTCAATCCTCTCATCCCCCTGGTTGTCCTCATCTTCCTCATTGTCCTCTCCACTCTCACCGCTCTTACCCCCTTCACTGTTCTCACCATCCTCACGCTCCTAATCACCCTGATCGCATCATCCCTTATCACCCTCACCGTTCACATCGCTTTCTCTTCCCTCATTGCCCTCATCGTCCTCACCGCCCTCATCGCCTCCACTGCCGCTGTTCCACCCTCGTCCCACCGTTCGCGGCCGGCGATGCGCCTAGCGCGCTTTTTTATCGCACACCATTTCAGCAGCAGTCAAAACTTTTTCCCCCGCGCAACTCGCAGCTTTTTAATCTGTTTTGATGCTTTCGACGGTCGCTCTCTGCTCCGCTCTCCCCCCCCCCCCGTCCCCTCTCCGCCCACCCGTTTGCCACGGAGCGGCTTGCCGCCGCACGTCCCGCTTCCCCTCCCCCTCTCCCTCCCTCTCTCTCTCGCTCTGACCATTCCGCGCGACCCCGCCCATTC
Organism: Gryllus longicercus; assembly: GCA_038098605.1. Classification (NCBI taxonomy): domain Eukaryota; kingdom Metazoa; phylum Arthropoda; class Insecta; order Orthoptera; family Gryllidae; genus Gryllus; species Gryllus longicercus. The sequence continues at coordinate 459,829 of JAZDUA010000108.1, read as the reverse complement.
GCCGCGGCTCTCGATTCCTCCCCGGGTCGATACTTAACTACGTAGTCGAATGGAGTGATTCAAGGCGCCCGGCACGGGCAGGCCAGGAAGCGATAGAGACGGCGTGGCGGGAAGTGAGGGAGGCGGAGCCGGTCGGGACGCTGCGGCGACGGCAGGAGGGCGTGGAGGTCATCCGTTGCAAGGCTGAGGCCGTGAATGATCTGTGTAAAGACGGGACCGGGAGCGAAATGTATGGAAAGTAGTAACAATGAAAACATTTCACACCGAAATGTAGCGAGGTAACTGAAATGGAATGGTTGCAAATGCCGAGAATTGGAATCTTGAAATGCAAAGAAGTCGCTTTAGCTTTATTAAATCATCAATCGGGCCTTAACTAGAATATCCATCGATATCTTTTTAATTTTAAATCAGAAATGTATTCGGAAATGGCAATTTTTGTCGTGCAACAAATTTCGTATTAGTAAGGCGTACCAACAGCTACAGAGAGATGAAATCGTGGTCGTAGCAAATTTGTTCCAAACATCAATTTTGCTGTAATTCTTGCATAATTCCATTATCTAAGAAATTATTAATAACTTTTTAAATAATACTTTAAAGAAATGTGAAAGTTAAAAGCGCAAACAATAATTGAAGAATTGAAGTAAAAAAATTGAAGTTGTCCTCATTGTTATGTCTAGGAGTTATGTGGTTTCCTGTTTAACAGCGAAATTTCATTAAATCCGTTTTCTGTACCCATATCCCTTTGATAGACAGGTAGTGGTTAAAAAATCCAAGCCCCCCACTATGCTCTATGGAATCATCTATAACGCACCCTTCCGCTTTACTTTTTAACGACCGCTCTGCAAAAAAACAAACTAAACAACAACAACAAAAATACAAAAAAGCACGACAGCTTGTTTAGAGTGCACCCGGCGTTTTTCCAGCTCGCCAGCGGGCTCGCCAGCGGACGGGCAGGCAGTTGGGCGCGGCACATACAGCAGCCACCACGTTCGTCCGCGGGCGCTTCGTCGCATGTCCCAACTTGAACAAAATGGCGTTACTTCCGGCGAGGCGCGTTATTTCGTCGTCAACCAACCGGGGCATTAAAATATTTATTAAATTTCGTGCGCCGGCGGTTCGGCGCGGCTATGCTCCCGCGCACGCCGACCATGCGTGATGGTGATACAAAAAGTCACAAAACAACCAGAAATATTGCTTTCAAAAAATTTTTTGCACTCCGGTTCTAAGCGGCGGCGCCGCCGCCTCCGCCGGCACCTCCGCCCTCGGCCGCGCCCGCGCCGCCAATCCGGACGCTGCCACCGCCGCCGCTGTTGATGTTGCGGGTGTTGTTTTTTATAAATGCAGCTGAATAGCGCGCCGGGCCCGGCGTGTTTTGTGTGGCGCCTCTCATGCATAACATGGCGACGGCGCGCCCACGGGCGGGCTGCAATTAATATGCATGTGGGTGAGCGGGCGGGTGGGCGGGGCAGCGGTGGTGACGGTGAGCGGGTGATGCGCTACGCCGGAAGGAACCTACTTCCTGACGCCCCATCCCGGCGGAGCAGCCGGTTCTATTAGCCGCCTTGCACCCATGTGCTCGGAATGTGTCCTATTTCGCTTCGTGTTCCTATTCGCGTGTTCGTACGCGTGGTCTTTTTAATCCTCCCGACATATGTTATACTTTGTAACAAAATATTTGAAAGATATTTACTATTTTTACTTTATGCATCATCTGTGAAGTGAAAATAACATTCATATGAGCTATCAAACCGAATAAGTTCTCGTTTTAACATCTTGAACTAAGCTTTGGTGGAGATTATTTATTTTGATCTGTTACTCTACATTTGGTTAATACTCTGTATACTAATATAAGAAGCCTTTGCCACATTATAAAATATTACATTTTTTTGCTTACTTTATCACTCATCCAATGTCATTCTTGTAAAATTTTAAAAGTATTATTCAAAAGTTAATGTTAAAAGTGAAAGAAAAAATATTTCTGTGAAACAAAAGAAATGGAAATGTGTTACCAAGACCTACTGATTAGATTTTCAAATATTTCTTTCACAGTTTGATTGCTTTCTTCCATAAAATCAACTTTTTATACTCCCTTTATTTAGTTTTTGATCTGAGTAATGACTTCAGGTATAATGCATCTCTCTGAGCACACTTCTCATAATCATTACGCAATAGCAATTTATCGTCGCAATCACAACCGCTTCCAATACAGTCATTGCCATGTACAGTGTAGCCAGACCAATTGTCGTGATCATAACAATGACAGCATCTTCAATGCGCACATCCCTGCAGACCGTTCGGGTGCTAATCGCTTTGACGTCAGGACATCAGCACTGTCATTTGATTCACCGACATTCGCACTACTCTGGGCGACTCCGTGCTATCAGTTTCCTCTCTGCCTGGCCCATCCTCCACCACCTTCACATGTGTCCTAACCCTATGCGTCGACCTCCTCATTAATCCTGTCCCCCTATACTTCCATCTCAACCCTTCCTACGATCTCCGCCTTCACCTTTCCCACCTCGATCTCTCTCCTCATTCCCCACCTTACTCAACCTCCTTCGTCAATAGCCATCTCAACCTGTCTTCTCTTCCCCCTCACCCCCGTCTTCGCCAGGACCTCCGTCCTTACTCTCCGTCTCGACCACCTTTCTCAACCCCCGAACCGCACCCTCAGTCCTCACCCTCCGATTGGGATTCCGTCTAGACTTCTGTCCTTAACCTCTGCCCTTTTATCTCCGTCCTCAGCCTCCGCTCATCGACCTCCGCCATTTCCTTCCGCCTAGGCCTCCGTCCTTAACCTCCGCTTCTCGACCTCCGTCCTCACCTTCCTCTTGGAGTCCGTCCTCGGCCTCCGTCCTCACCCTCCTTTTGGCCCACCGTCCTCACAGCCTGGAGCTGCGAGACCGGCTTCGCCGCCGGTGGCCGAATTACAGGACGCGCAATTGGCGCGGGAGCCCGAGGCGTCGTTACGCATCCCCCGGGGGAGAGAGGACGCGGCGGGGGAGCTCTGAGGATGGAGTGAGGACGCCCTTTGTCGGCGCGGCCCTTGTCGCGAGGGCTGGCACGCGCGCCACGTGCGGAAGGCTAAGTGCTCTACGAGGTGAGCGGGAGGAGGTGGAGGTCGGACGTCCTAGGAGCAGTCATTGCCTTGTTCCCAAAGTGTCTGACATTTATCTAGAATAGATCGTGCGGAGTCGAATTACGAATGAAGAGAATTACAAAGATATTGTTCGATAACATTCGTGCAATTTCCTTTTCAGTACGTTCTGATTTATTATCGTTTTAGTAAAAATATTTAAGTTCATAAATCTGTGTATTATTGATAAGAAATGCTTTTTACTATTTATAAGGTTGTCTCAAAATTTATTTTAGTATCGAATTTGTATTTTGTAGAAGACTAATTCTTTATGCAACGTGGCTTGGGGTCGTACAATTTTAATATCTCAATTTGGAACAAAAAAAATATAGAATATATCAGTTATTTATTTACGATAAACTGTCAAGACATGAATATTTATTATATTTTTTGTCTTGTATGAATATGTAGATGAAAAACACAATAAAACTATCGAAAGGTTATGAACCACGTAGAACTGGATTGTAGTTTTCTAAAGGTGCAGGTAAAAAATATTTATGAATTGCTCGACCGTAGTTTTCTAGTTAATAATTCAACAATATTTGTAGACAGAGGGTATAGTAACCGTTCTAACCCGCTCGGCCTGGCCGGCCACAATATGCACGTCATAGTTTCCACGAACATGCTGAGCATACCGCACGTGCCGCTTCGCTGCCGCGAAAGTAGAAGTCGACCACGACGGTGACGAGGCAGCTGACGGGAGGCAGAGAGAGGGCGTGTCCGCAGCGTCTGGTGACAGGCGAACAATGGAGGCGCTGAGCAGGCGCCGTTCTCAGCCTGCCATGCGCGCCAGCCTTTCGTGGCTGTAAAGGCAAATCGAAGCATCTAAGGTGACATGGTATAAAATATTCTTGTGATATCGACTTTTGCAATAGCTACATTTTGGGTTATATAGTCACGTAAGATTGTTTCGTAAAATAACTGCAAACGTTGCTTTGCAAGCTTGGCTTCAGTAACGTTTCCTTAAAGATGCGTGTCTTTCAAACAATCAAGTATGTACGTATATAAAAACGACTTATTTCACCGTATTTCTTTGCTCGAAAAAATATGAATATCTGTTGAAATAAATTTTTATTAATTCTCTTGTTTCGAAAACTGCAAAAAGGTTAATTAAATTATATGTCATTTAATGATACATTACTAGTTTGGTTGATGATTTATTCCGAATTAAAAAGAGAAAACATTGCAGCTGCACTTTCCATAAATATATACGCGAAGGGATAATAAAAATCAATGCAAAAAATTGAAGAAAGCGCCCTTGTGGAACGCCATGGCGGCGTAGGTGCAACAGCCTGGGCCGGAGAGCTTCGGCGGCTCGACGACCTCGCGAGCTGCGCGGAAGCCTCGTCGGCGAACATGCCATCCTTCGATCCGCGCGCCCGCGCCCGCGTCCTCGCATCCTCGCATGCATATGCAGACGAGCTCAGGCCGCAGGCGGCGCGGCGCCCGAGGCGGAAGAAGGTGCCTTCCATTCCGCCCGCCGCCTTCGCATCCGCACCCAACCGCCCCCATCCCGCCTCCCTCCGTCCGTTCCCTCCACCCTTGCTATCACCCGCCCTGCCCTGAATTTCCACGTCCCACCCTATCCAGTCCGTTTCGGCCATCCCTCTGTCCTCGCGTGCGCCACACCCTCAGCGGCCGCCCCTTCGCTTCCCCACCCTTCTGCCTGGTTTTCTCCGCACCTCTTCTTCCCAACCTCCCTCCTTTCCCCTCTTACCCATCACTCGCTCCATTCCATTTTTCCTTCACTCCATCTCGCTTAACTTCGAAAATCGGCTCACCATTGCTACCTCGCTCCCACTTTCATTCTGGACTCCCCGTTTTCTCTACTCCATTTCTGTACCCTGAACGTCATCACCGGTTTTCCATCGCTTGCGCAGCCGTCGCCAGCCACGCCAAGCCTCGCTCACATCCCGGCCGCCCGCCTTCTTCCAGCTGCGCCGTTCTACTCGCACCCCCCCCTCGCGCCACCCCGCGCCGCCCGCCCCCGCTCGGCCCTGTATTGTTTTACAGCTCTGACGGCGGCGGTGGCGTTTGCGGCAGCGGCAGCGTGATGATCGTGTGAGAGGCCCGCGATTCCCTAAGTGCAGTAAAATTTACTGCGGCGGCTCTCCGCTCGCCCTATTCTCCTCGGCGTTCGCTCGCTCTGCCGCCCCCGCTCCTCGCGCTCCGCCCCCTGATCGCTCCCTGCGCCCACGCCGGGCTCTCCGCCTGCGAGGCTGGTGGCGCGTCTACAACTCCTCGCCGTGTCATTACGCCGGCGTTCGCCACTTCATTCCCCGCGGACATCTTTCTGCTTCCCCCGGCGTACTGCCGCTCTCCCCGTAACGCTCGCCGTCTCGTTCTAGGCCATTCAGCAACGGCAGCAACATTGTCAGCCTTCTCAACGCCCTGTTTCTGCTGGGCCGTCGTTTGTCTCCGGCCGGTCACTCCGTTTGCCACTGCCGTGGTCGGGCGGGTGGGTGAGGTGAGAGGAATGTACGAATGCTCCAGCGAGTGGGAAGGGGAAGGCGAGTGAACGGGTGAAAAAAGGCGTGTGAAATGAGAGGCAGGAGAGCAGTCGAAAGGGTATGCGAGCGAAAAGAAGGGCGAGCGAGAGGGCGAGCGAGAGGGCGAGCGAGAGGGCGAGCGAGAGGGCGAGCGAGAGGGCGGGTGAGAGGGCGGGCGAGAGGGCGGGCGAGAGGGCGGGCGAGAGGGCGGGCGAGAGGGCGGGCGAGAGGGCGAATGAGAAGGGTTGGTGGGCGAGAGGGCGGGCAGACCGACGAACTAGGGGGAGGGGGAGGGGAAACTTCTCATGCCGTGACTCCGAGCGATAGCGCCGAGGCCCGATCTTAAATCCCTGGGAATCGTTTTATAGCCCGGCGGAGCACCCCGTTCTGTATGGGATTATGCTTATTTTGTAGCTTGCAAACGCCGCGACGTGTCGAGCTCGCAGGCCCACTGCGGCAGTGAGGGCGGGGCCGAGATGATTCAGCTGTAGTTGCGCTCACCGGTGCTGCTATCTGCTCACGGTGGTAGTTCCATTTAATTAACTGAATCGCTGATACACTACAGAGGTGCTGAATTCTGCTGGAATGTAATGATGAACGGTGTCACGAACTTGACAAGCAGAAGTTGACAATCGATCTACTTGTCATTTTTTCATATTTTATTTCTTCCTATAAAAATTTTAAAACTATATTGCTATTTAGCATAGAGTTTGTATCGAGACACGAAAATATATTAGTTATATTGCTATTATAAATTCAGAAAGTATGAAATAACCGATAGGCTGATGAGATGTAGTATGGCCAAAGAGATGAGAATTTTACACTTGAAACTTCTGTTGATATTATTTACAAATATTGTCTCCCCTCCTTCCAATCTATCTCCGACACGCATTTTCGATGGCCATGAAGTGATTCCAATATATATAGAAGTAGTAACAAGCAGCATAAATGGTGACGTCTTCTGCGGCTGTCCGTTCTTTTCATTTCTTATTGTCGCTGGTAGTATCCACCGTTCTGCCGCACAATTTATTGAAGGCTGCTAGGGCATCGGAAGTCATTTAGTGGAAGTAAAATTTCAGATGTCGGCTCGTTCTTGATATAATTGTATTTGACATTATTGTCACCGCCATTCCCTTACAAAATCCGCACTTGGAATCATGAATAGAGCCGTATTGATAAAAACTGTGTTTTTCCCACGTGTTATGAGTAGGTCTGAGTTTGAGAGTCCCCGTCTCTGCTAGATTTTCAACGTAAATAGTTTCCATTAGATTTGTCAATTATTTACGAACATCATTTTTTATTTCCAATTTATATATAGTATATTGAATCTACTGCATCACCAATTCAAAACGCGAATGGTATTAATAAGAATTAGGTATGTAGTTTATTTGGTGCTCCCGTGCATTTAATTACATTCCACGACTCGTGGTTATTTCATTTTCAGACTGTTGTGTTTATTTTACATTTATTTTCATTATTTGTCTTCCTTTTTAATTTTCTATTTTTTCTCAACTTTCGGTGAAAATAGCAACTGTGATACGGCGCTTTTATCTCTACTCATGGAAGAGACTTAGTATCTATCTCCTTTCTGATAATTCTAACATTGTGCAATGTAACACGAATGCGAATGTTTAATTGAAAGAGCTTACATTCGAAGTTGTTCATTTATTGAATTAATTTGCTTGCTTGCATTTACTTGAAAGCATGCGAGGCAACGAAGACATCCTTTCATAAAACTTATTTGTTGGAGCGTTCACAAATGGATTTACACAGGTGTCCCCGCCACGAACACGTATTTACTAGAAAAGATGGCGCTCCGTAGGTCGGTCGCAACACGCGAAATAAATCAGAGAATAACGCCGGGAATGAACGGACGGGTCACCGAATTGAAAGCGAGCGATCTGCTGGACTTTGACTGAAAACGGCGGCAGTGCCACAGCGGTAGTTGAAAAGGGCGTTTGGGAAGGGAAAAAAAGAGAATAGCAACCGGCGATTTGTTTTGTTTGGAATTCCAGTGTTAGCTCACGACGTGAGTCGTTGACCGATATGTGGCGCAGTTCGTTTGACGCGGGATGAATAGAGGGAATTTCGAACGACATCGCGACGGGCGTCCTTTGGAGTCCGCGTGTGCCACTCGGATGCCTGTCTAGTTTTTGCTAATGGCGGATGGACGACGAGGAATACAATGGTGGTTGCACTTTTGAAACATTTAATTCACTTTGCATTACGCTCTTAAATGCTGTTACAAGGGAGAAGGTAGTCACATTGCAAAAACGATTGAAATGCAAAACGACACTTAATTTAGTGCTCATCGAACGACGTATTTTTTTTACAATATTATAAACAACGGCTAACGGCTAACGGCGGATGGACGACTAGAAATACAATGGAGGTTGCACTTTTGAAACATTTAATTCACTTTGCATCAAGTTCTTAAATGCTGATACAAGGGAGAAGGTAGTCACGTTGCAAAAACGATTGAAATGCAAAACGACACTTTCTTTAGTGCTCATAGAACGAGGTATTTTCTTACAATATTATAAACAACGTAGTACACTTCGTTACAGAAGGTGATCATTATAAGTAATTTCTCAAGTTGATGATTCAAAATTGCATGTATGGATTAAAGATAAGACACAATTTTAGGATTTTACTGTTAGTGAGTTACATTTTTAGCACTACAATATAAATAATAACGTATTAAATGATGTTTTCTTTAAGATAATATAGCAATCGTTCCAATTACTTCTGCAGTATATCGATAGCTTAGAGGCAGAAAGGAACACTTTACAAACTCGGAAAAATAAAATACCTGGAAGGACGGAGTTTTTCAGTGCGTTTTAGAATACTGTAGGGTGTTAATGAAATGTATTATCAATAACAATATGAGTATGATAAATCATTGTGATTGTAAACACATTAGTGAATTAAAGGATTAGAGTATGATTGACATCATCCAAATTATTCATAATGTGATTGGAAAAATTTGCTTACAATTGCTTACATGTATATTAAGAATACTCATTAGAATATTATTTTATTTTTGGTAACTGCTCCATAGACGTAAAACACCACCAGTTTTTTCTTTAACAAAAGCTGTGTGTCTGAACGAAGGCAAACGTTGGTTTTCTTCCCTCTCTCGAAAATCCCCGACGTAAGCTAAGCGTCTGAAGGGGCGACGCGTGTGTGTCTGCGTGTGCCTGCGTGCGCGCACGCTTGCGTGGCGCGATGCGTCGTCAGGCGAGCGAGCGGAGGAGATAGGGGATCTGGGTCGAAGGTCGTCCGAGAGGCGGGTGCGCGGCGCAGATTTGAGGACGCCGAACAGCGCAGGAGGGCGGGGTGGGGGGGTGGATGGAAGGGGGTACGAGGACGATAGAGGAGGCGCTCGCGACCCGGCCTCATGCTTATTCATAGCATGTGAAGATCCCCACTGCCTCCGACGTGAGATGGTGGGGGTGGAGGTGGGAGTTGGGGGGGGGGGAGGGTAGCCTCTTGTCCCCCGCGCGCGCCTTGAAACCTTCATGACTATGCATACGCTGGTCGCCCGTTGTCTAGCACACGTAGACGCAGTCGCGTTTTTCTGCTTCGCGCGATATCGGACCACAGTGTAGCCGCTTGACATGTTTCTTCTGTTTGTGGCGCATTCTGTACACCGAGATCCTGATTTCTTGTTAGTTTGGGGTGAGGTTGCAATTGATTACGTTTTACATCAGGGCTGGTGGTGCTGTGAGGAAGTAACTGTATTAGTGCATTCGGAAATAATTAGAGATAAAAGAAGCTCTGAATGAAGAAGTGACCTGGTCTATAACTCCCTACTTCGTAGAGGCAAGGACTTGGATTGCAGGTCCGAATTTGCAATGACGAATGCGTAGGGCAAAGGACATGGATTGCAGTGGCGAATTTTCCTCTACCGAAGTACCTATGTCGAACTCAACCGTTGTCTATTATCTCACTATTTCCTGCCGTATGTAATCCCTCTTCTTTGTGTTCATTTGGAGGGCGACATTTCTGATAGATAGTTTTGAGGATTTCTCCTACCAATTTTCGGCGAATACTACAGGTTTAGGTTAAAAAGGGGCACAATCAAGGTACAATATTTTCTTTTCATTCCGCTTTCACTCTTATTCACAGAACCGGGTGAATCTCCAATCCCAAATTCTCCCTTTTCCGTAATCATGGATGTTCCTGACAGAATTGCGGAAACGCTGATGTTATTTCAGAGTACGTCTAGACTGCGACGCTTTAGTTAGTCATCTGCACAAATTATTCGGTCATTTGTCTTCCGCATCAACACAATTAAAAGAAAAGCCCGTTGTTCCCTGTACAGCAAAAATGTTTCTGCTAACTGAAAGCGCAAAGATATGCAGAAGAGTACCATGTCTGAAACGAATGTTGGGCCTCCTAATTGTAGGTTCTGTTTCAAACCGTCCACAATGCGTTTTAGAGAAATTCTCTTTCATTTTGTTTTCACTTTCGAGTATTCAATAATTAAAATGCGTCCACCGGCACGTGAATTAGCATGTCAAGCAGTCGTTAGAATGTTGAAAATATTGTGGCGTCTTTGCCGGGGCAAATAATTACAGACGCGAACGGCTTGTAAATATTTAGTATTTATTAGAATAAAGATATTCCGACACCATAACACTATATACAATATTTACAATTGAAGTTAACCGTTACAAGAAGGAACTTTCCCTGGTTACCACCACCGCTGGCCCGATAATTAATTACCATCCCCGGTGTGATGCACCAGTACCTTACGCGAGCATACATGCGAGTATGCCGCACCTGCTGTCACGACGTAGCACGCCGGCTTCGATTCCCCGCCTCGGTAGCCTATGCATTACAATGCAACGCCGCGCACAACCCTCACGACGCCCTACCGACGCGCTTACCTCTGAAGAATCATAAGAATAGAAGACTGCTTTCAAATCGGTTTCTGCTTATATACCCTCCGGCAAGCTTGACGGAAGCGCGTCACCCGCAGTGTCTGCCAGCGCTCCTCCGCCGGATTTGGGGTTTCCAAACCTGCCTCCACGACCCGCATTCCTATGTGCAGCCCCGCGTCACTTCCGCCAGGGCTGTCCACATGGCTACTATAGTGCGTTTGTACTGGCGACAGATATGACGCCACAAACTCCTCTATACCCCCCCCCCCGGGAATTTTCGTCGCAGTTGCAATCAACACAGAAGGAAAATTCCACAAGTGTGAAAGTCCTAGGCCGATCGGCTCACATTATATACAACTGCGCCTGACTTGGCTAATTACACAGATAAAGAAACCAAACAGAGAAGGCCCTACTAACCTACCCAATTGACATATTTTTACTCTCACATTGTACATTGTACTTGAAATATTAAAGATCTTGCCGTACGGTCGGTCCCTCTTATGCATTGTTAAGATTTTTCAGCCTGATGTGGTAACCTCAAATAACCATAGTATGTTCCTTTTCCGTTTACAACCAAATTCTTGAATTAAAATAATTTTGTACAATACACCCACTACCAAAATGACACATACAAATCACCAATATAGCCACAAACATTACATCAATAAACATTCAAAATCAGATACAGTTCTATACACACAAACTGACACACTGAATGACAAAACCTTATACAGTGATAAATGCACAAAACAAAACAAAACAATAAACTAACATTTACCGTTTTACATTTAAAACCACATACAGTGATACACTTAAAATGAAACAAATAAACAATTTTTACATCTCTCTCTTGAAGGATTGTACAAGGTTTTCTTCTTGCCAGAATGAATATAAATGAATACAAAAGTTCATGATATTTGCTGGAAACTATTCTTCCGAAGGCTTCTTGGGAAAAGTTTACTCAATCTTGACACAATACAACAAACATCACATTCACCTATACATCATTCTTCTTGCACTATTTGTTTTGCACTGTGTTCCAGTGTTTTCGGCGCACACGTATCGGCATTGCCGGGTGCAGTGTGCCCCTCTGCAACTTCGGACACTGTCTGGCGCTCATTTTCAAACACCCTACTGAGAATGTCAGCATTTACGTTTAATATCCCTTTCCTATGGCTTATGATAATGTTGTAATGCTGAATCGCCAAAGACCACCTAAGCAATCTAGGATTATTCCCAGCATTCTGTTGTAGCCAGACTAACGGGTTATGATCCGTTTCTATCTTTAGCAAAACATTACCGTCTAAATAGTAACGCAACTTCCCTAAACCCCAAATTAAAGCAGCACACTCTTTCTCCGTGGTGCTCCATTTTAATTCCCCGTCTGAGAATTTTTTACTGAGAAAAAGAATCGGATTTTCATTCCCTTCCTGATCTAACTGTGATAACACAATGGCTGCTCCCCTAAGTGCCGCATCACATTGCAGTAGAAATGGCTTACTAAAATCAGGTGCATGTGTGACTGCCCCCTGACACAGTGCGTCGCGAAGCTGTATAAACGAGTTTTCGCACTCTTCCGACCACCGGATTTTGCCTTGCCTATGTGTTCCCCTCAATAGATCAGTGAGCGCAGCTGATTTCTCCGAGAAATTTCTGATGAACCGTTTATAATACGATATCAGACCTATAAATTTACGGATTTCCTTTTTTGTCGTAGGCCGTGGATATTCTTTTATTACTTGAACTTTGGCTTCATTTGGTCTCATCAGACCACTACCAATCTCGTATCCTAAGAACGTAACCGATTTCCTAGCGAACTTACATTTCGCCGGTTGCACGCGTAAATTGGCCACACGTAACTTTTGGAATACGATTCTGAGATGTTTGCAGTGATCATCCCAGTTGTCGCTAAAGATTGCAATGTCGTCCATATATGGGACGGCGAACTCCGCGCAATCTTTCAGTAATGCCTCCATAAGCTTACTGCAAACATATGGTGCATTTTTGATGCCGAAAGGCATCCTGAGGGGTTTATAAGACCCGAATTTTGTCGTAAAGGTGGCATACCGTTGAGCGCGCTCGCTCATTTGGATCTGCCAAAATCCTTTACATAAGTCCGTTGTGGTTATGATTTTGGCCCTCGCAACTGTTTCAATTCGCTCGGCTAAACTCGGAAGCGGAAAATATTCAGTACGAATAACTTGATTTAACTTGCGGTAGTCAATACATGGCCTGGGTTTTTTTCCGGGTGCTTCCACCAAAATCATGGGGGATGTGAAATCAGAATCTGAAGGCTCGATGATACCATCCCTTAGCATTTTCGTGATTTCATCCTGGAGGATTTTAGTTTGGCGATGTGACGTGCGATACGGAGCGCTCCTCACCCTTGCATTTTCGTCCAGCAACTCGATGTCCATCTGAACGTTTTTAGTGAGCCCTGGCCTATCAGAAAAAATGTCCCTAAACTCAATTACAAGTTCTCTCAGCCTTTCACTTCCTTCCGGCTCCATATCTGTGCCTGCGAGCATTGCCTCTACATCAAATTCCTCCGGTTCTAATTTTAAGGCGTATTTCTCTATTCCGTCCTCCATAAATTCACCTATTTCTTGATCGACAATAAAGTTAACATACTCTGTCCTTTGTACGTATGCTTTGATCATATTGACATGATATACCTTGCCTGTACTTTTGTTCGGCATTTGAATGACGTAATTCGTGTCAGACACCTTCTCTACTATCTCTCCCGGTCCTATCCACTGCACAGATAATTTACGTACCTTGTTCGGAGCAAACACTAATACTTTGTCTCCTACATTAAATGTGCGTATCACTGCTTTCTTATCATACCAGGTTTTTCTTTTCACCTGAAGTGCCGATAGTTTTTCATGAGCTGCATCTCTAATTGCTTTCAATCTATTCGCCAGACGAAATATATACTCCGTTACTTCGCTACTTTCCGGCTCTATTCCAGAGAGATTCTCGTAAAGCAACGTAATAGGAGTCCTTAAATTCCTACCAAATACTAATTCTGCGGGCGAGAACCCAAAACTTTCGTGAAAACTTGTACTTAAAGCGAACAATATGGCCGGGATCTGTTTTTCCCAGTCAGTTCCAGCTTCAAGACACAGAACTTTGAACAGCCTATTCATAGTACTATGTACACGCTCAACCGGATTGGTCTGCGGATGATAAACTGAACTATGGATCAATTTAATTCCGAATTTATTTGCGAATTCTGCCATCAGCGTGCTTCTGAAGCACGGGCCTTGATCCGTTTGAATTTCCCGTGGGAAACCGGTTCTGCTGAACAACTGCAAAAGCGCATCAATTACAGTAGGAGTTTGAAGATCTGGAATCGGTATTGCTTCGGGGTACCTCGATGCAACACAAATAGCAGTAAGTACGTGGACATTTCCGGTACTGCTTCTCTGAAACGGGCCTATCGTATCTAAATTTAATCGCGAAAAGACCTCTCTTATAGTGGGGACCAATACTAAAGGTGCCTTCTTCCGATCACCACTATGACCTACGCGCTGGCAGCTGTCGCAGGAACGCACAAATTGCTCCATCTCTTTAAAACAATTTGGCCAGAAGAAGTGCTTAGACAAATTGTTCTTCGATTTAGCGATTCCTAGATGAGCACTGACAACTTCATGACAAATCCTTAATATAGGCCCACGAAATTTACCGGGCACAACTAACATTTCATAAATGTCGCCCTTTTTGCTCTTCCGTTTCTTAAATAATAATGAATTCCTAACAAAATAGGTATCTCTTTCCGATTCTGCTCTTACATACTTATACTTTTCAAACAAAGTATTTACACTCTCATCTCCCTTCTGCGCCGCGCTGAATTGTTCCGTATTTACCTTCAACATTTCCGCGATCGGCACTGCCAATTCTAATTCTTCTCCGTCTGCTAATAAACAGATTTCCGGGAATTCCTCCGACGGCTCATGCTCGTCTTCGCCCGGCTTTGCTGTGCGGTCGCCTTCCGCCTCCGGCAATTTTACCTGCGAGTTCCCCGAATCATCTGCTTTTGTTCTGCCTTCTGCCGCAGCCTTACTGCGCGTCGTAATCATGTTCACAGTTTGTTCTTCTACTAAGCCCTGTTTAATATCCTGCAGAAGTTGATACGTTCTGTTACTTAATAGATAATAACGAAGTTCGTTTTCCTTCGGTACTATAGCGGCCCTAGTGATTACACTTCCTAATTCTGAATTTAGGCGAATTTCCGCCACCGGCAAATTAATGGCAGTTGAATGAAGCGGCTGTTTGATCCAGACCGATTCGCCCGTATAATCACGATCTGTGACTAGATTCGCGGATACTAGATCAAATGACGCGCCCGTGTCTCTCAAGATCTCAGTCGGCTGTTCATTCACGGTCCCTGCCACAATGTGCTGCCTCAAGAATTCCTTTGCCTCGGGTTCACACACGTGATTTACTTGATTGCCCTGTTTCCGCGGACAGTTCTTTATCAAGTGCGTTGTCGACTGACATTCATAACACTTGCGGACATAGGGTGCCTCAAATTCTTTCTTCGCGCTATGTTTCTCTAACCCTGCCGGCTTGGGGGCCACGTGAGGAGCAACAGGTGCCCTGTTGTTTCCGTGTTCTTTCCGGAATGTTCTTTCCGGCCGGAAAGATGGTAACTGTGGCTTCTTCCACCCTTGCCGCGCATTCTCGTACGCATCTAATCTTTTCGCGAACTCAAGCGGATTCGAAAATTCGGCCCATTTATCCACAAAGTGTTCCCGCATATCCCCTGGAACTTTATGCTTCATTTGATCGGCCACGATCAAATTCAATAAACCCTCGAATGTGTTTATTTTAAGTCCCGCTACCCACTCTCTGGCATAGTTTAACAATTCCCTCGCGAATATGCTCCAAGTCGCTCCGTTTTTGCTATGTTTCCTAAACAACTGCCGGAATTTCTCGGCATCAAACCGGTACAATTCTAATAATTTCAATTTCAACTCCGCATAATCTAACGCTTCTTCTTGTTCATCTAATGTAAGCCATGTGTTAACATTATGCGGAAGTAATCCGATTAAATTCACAACCCAATCTTCTTCGCAGATTTTCAATTGCCTGCACTGGCTTTCAAACGCGCTCAGATAAGAAGTGATGTCGTCCTGCTCTCCTTTAAATCTACCAATTATTTGGCCTATTCTAATATATTCTCTCGCGTGTTCCGAGCGCGCTTCCGAACGAATCTCAGAATTTGTTTCGCCCGTCCGGGCATTTTGCACTCTCGCAAGTTCTAACTGATATTCCCTTTCTTGTAATATTCTCCTATCCTCCCTATCTCTTTCTTGTAATATTCTCCTATCCTCCCTATCTCTTTCCTCTGCCACCATTCTATCCCTCCTATCTCTTTCGTACTGTTGCCCCAATTCCTCCGTTAATTCAACGGAATAATCCTCATGCTCTACTATTAATTTCTTTAAAGTCGGATTTGTTTCCGATCCATCTAATTCTATTCCTAAATCCCTGGCGATTCGGATCATTCCCTCCTTTCGAAATCTCAGTAAATGCGCCATTGCTTTCAAACAGTGCCCTACGCGTTGCAAAAGAACACACTTACCCTCAGCTTCCACTGCTTGCACGTGGCTGTTTCCTGCTGCTTATGCGTGCACGTTCGGCGCTGACGGATGTCGTGATGAGATGGATGGATTGGCTGCAACTCGTCCTTCCTTCCCGTCCTTCCTTCCCGTCCTTCTGCTTGAAGTTTCGCCCCGCCGGTGTACTCGCACGTTTTCGTTCGCGTTTTACTTTATTTCGCGCACTATGAATATTTTTACGTCGAAACTGTTCCCTGGCTGAGCCTGCTCGCTCGCCCACTATTTAATCTTTCTCCGGCGGATACCTGCGGCCAAATTTACTTTCACTTCCGCGTGCGCGATCCGCTGTTCTGGATGACTGTCCCGCTGGTACTAAGAGCCCTACCTGCTGGGTGTTTTGTTCGTTTCTATAGCTGTTGCTACACTACCGACCGAACCTTGAACGTGAACCGCAGAATTCTATTCCTCCTACGCTCACTAATTACCCATGGACGGATGAAGCCCCTTACTGGCGTAATTATTCTACCTGCCGTTCCTGGCGTGCTTCCGTGTGATGACTACACTTGCGTGGTAGTTCCAGAACCGCTGCCTACACTATACTACGTGGTAGTTCTTGAACTGCTGCCACCATTTTACACCTACGTGGTAGTTCGTGATCCGCTGCATACACTACACTTGCGTGGTAGTTCCTAAACCGCTACTACACGTGCGTGGTAGTTCGTTAACCGCTGCCTACACTACACGTGCGTGGTAGTTCGTTTACCGCTGCCTACACTACACGTGCGTGGTAGTTCGTTAACCGCTGCCACCATTCTATCCCTCCTACGTCTGTGGCGTCTTTGCCGGGGCAAATAATTACAGACGCGAACGGCTTGTAAATATTTAGTATTTATTAGAATAAAGATATTCCGACACCATAACACTATATACAATATTTACAATTGAAGTTGGTTACCACCACCGCTGGCCCGATAATTAATTACCATCCCCGGTGTGATGCACCAGTACCTTACGCGAGCATACATGCGAGTATGCCGCACATGCTGTCACGACGTAGCACGCCGGCTTCGATTCCCCGCCTCGGTAGCCTATGCATTACAATGCAACGCCGCGCACAACCCTCACGACGCCCTACCGACGCGCTCACCTCTGAAGAATCATAAGAATAGAAGACTGCTTTCAAATCGGTTTCTGCTTATATACCCTCCGGCAAGCTTGACGGAAGCGCGTCACCCGCAGTGTCTGCCAGCGCTCCTCCGCCGGATTTGGGGTTTCCAAACCTGCCTCCACGACCCGCATTCCTATGTGCAGCCCCGCGTCACTTCCGCCAGGGCTGTCCACATGGCTACTATAGTGCGTTTGTACTGGCGACAGATATGACGCCACAATATGTACAAATGAATGAGGTTGCTGTGTGCTCAGTGTAAAGTGTTCAGTGAACTATCTGCAAGTTCATTGCAATTTGTGTTTTTTGTGTTATATTTTCTCCGAAATGCACAATAGACCAGTTAACACGACCTTCGAATTTTGTCCGTTTTGACTGCAAAATATTGGAATATGTTACTCTTTGTTACAGCGTACAGTGAATTTTGAAATGTACGTGTCACTTGTACTTGCATGGCTACGTTCTATCGCACATTCGCACCTTGCACCATTTCCGAGAAGGTGGAAAGGGAATTTGGTTTGAAATGCGTAGGTCCAATACTCTTCGACGCAACAAATATTGTGTAATCAATGTTATTGTAATTCCTTCCACTTTCACTTGTTAAAAAGAAAATGGCGAGTGGCACTGTTTTAGAAGAGAAGGTTTAGCATTGTGGCTTCCATTTTTCCTTTCAGATAAGACCCATAAGGGAAATATGCTCCCCTTGTGCCTATTGCCTACGTGCCTATTGTCTTCAGACCTTCACATTTACTAATTACTATTGCAATTAACGTTATTGCGTTGTTAAACAGGTTTCGTATTAGAAGAAAGCTGGTAGATCAAATTAATCTCTACAAAGCTTCAAATATTTTTTGTCGTTTGTCATGCATTTAAGAAGGGTTTATTAACGCAATGTACGATAAAATATTTGGGATGTAAATTGAGACACAAATATGGTCCGTGGAAAACGAAGGACCACTTAACTTGTAATAGTGCAATAAACCACTTATTGTGCTTGATCCGTACGTGCGATCAGCAGCTCCCGGTTCCATCTCATCGAAGCTTCGGGGTTCCGCAGGGAGCGGATATCTGCAGCGCCCTGCCCTCGCCCGCCCAACGCCTATCCTCCCTCCCCCTCTCCCCTTCCTCTCGCCCCCACGACCCGCTTCGTAGCCGCCGCTGCACTTCCACCCGCAGCGGCGATCTCCCCGCCCTCTCCCGAACGCATTACCGTTAAAATAATTGAAAGCTGCTTCCGAAGTCTGGCTTTAATGGCTCTCTAATTACCACATATCATTTTTATGGGAACGCTGCCGACGGAGGAGGGGTAAAGTTTTAGGCCGCGGTCGGGTGCTGGTTTCCCTCCTCCTCCTCCTCCTCCTATCCGATGTACTGCTTCCTCCCCCTCCCCCTCCCCCTCCTCCTCGTGTCCGTTGCCTGTGGTACACAGGCTTCTAGCCCAAGACTCCTCCCTCCTACCCCGGCGCCGGCAACGTTCGTTATATCTTGCTCGTGCACCACGCCGCGGCCAGTCCCCCCTAACCCCTCTCCACCACTTGCTCATCCCTCCCCGCCCCTTCACTCCTCTTCGACGCTGGATGTTCCGCCGCCTAAATCAATTTGTTACTTTCGAGCGGCACAACGGAACCGGAGTTTGCGGGCGCCAAATATGCCAATAATTCGCTTTTAATTGGATTTTTTCGTGCTTCGGCTGGGTTTGTGATATAATTCTCTAATTCGCGTGCGGCGATTCGTGCGTGAACGAATACCTTGGGAATGGAGGGGTGGGGCGGGGAAGGGCAGCGAGTTTGCGAGGGGTGAGGGCACAGTCGAGATGAACAGCGAGTGGTTTTCAAACACGTGTCCTGGGTGTGATGTGAATCTCATCGCTGGATGTCTACGTTCTTTGTGTGTGGAAATAGTTACTATTAAAGTGAATTTCATTTTAGAATCTTATTTTTTTTTAAACGCATAGGATTTTCCCAATATTCAGTGAGAACACTAAATAGCATTTGCGATTATTATATTCAATCCTCTGTCAGCCCTGCGAGGTAGTAATTGACGAATTTTTTTCTCAAAATTACTCAAGAATGATCATGAGAAATATGGCATGGTAAAATGTATGGCATTGCAGGACACAAACTTTTGTGCATGTTGCTACTAATATTCACAGAGTCGTGCGCGTAATGGTACATCCATGCCATTACTGCCAATCATCACTGCTACATAGACTATAAAAATTAATCTGCAAATTTCCGATGTCATGTATATTAAAGTGGCAATTAATGGGATTAAAATTTAAACCAAAGACCACGAAATAATGCAAAAAAATTGAAATTAGTGAATACATTTAAAGATATCTTCACCGCATTTTTGTGTGTACTGTTTTCGTAAACTTATCACATTCATTCACGTATGACATGATTAGTCCATGACGCCTAACATCTCCATGGCCATGCCATGGCCATGGCCATGTATCTCGTCACGAGAGTGTAAAAGACAAGCAGTCACTGATACTGTTACGAGGACAGACAGATGGTGTTGGTTTTGATCCATGGCAGGTCGCAGTAAATTATATTAGAATTATTACGGACAGTCAAATCTAGATGTCATTACTGATTGCGTAGTGATGGAACTGATGCGCAAAATGTTAAATGGATGTATCCCGCTGTATCGGGCTCTTTGACGTGTATACATTTGCTTCATTGCTTTGTATCGTCAATGCCAATTCAGCATGAAATCTGGCGGTGCATCTGCTAATGACATGCTGCAACTCGCCGCTTAAATGGCAACTTCTCCATAATTGGTTTGAATGAATGTGCCTTACGGAAACGATGACCCACAGGATTTAGTAAATTGTCCATTAATTTACATTTTATGTCTACAAACTGCACACCCGATTTCGGTTTTACATCCTGCATCCTATTATTAATTGGTTAAGATAACGGCAAACAAAAATTTGTAACACAATACAAAGTTAATTAATTTGCACTGTTCTCCGTTGTCAAAAAGTTGCTTTCCTTTCTTTTGAAAATGCTGGAAAATGTATATTGCTGTTTCTTTTTATCTATTATATCAATTATTTTTAAATTTATTTGAACTTTTCGTCTGTGTTTTTGAATATAACTTAGAAATTAGATATCAGAATACGAAATAAAGGAATATTTAATTCCTTGTCAATTATTCTTTCTTTAGTATAATGTATTAATAAATGTAATGTAAAAAATCTTGTATTGTTGGACACTTTTGTAATATTGTAACTCAACTGCGTACGTGCCAACGAAATTCTTTAGCAAAGTGTTAGGGATAGTTTCAGTTTGGTTTTATTATTACTATATTTTGAAAGCAATTCTACTTCTTCTTCGACCGTTTCTACCCTTTAGAGTTCGCCGTTTTCGATTTCCATAATTCTCGGTCCTCCCATTGACCCTCTTCCAATCCTTTCTCCTCCATTACTTCATGTATATGGCAATTCTAGGAATACAAATATTAAACATCAAGAAACCACGTCAGTTATTTCCAACCAACCTCCCACTGTCTTAGAAATTTGCGTGACTGTTAATTATGAATGAAATATCATTTACGGTGAATTAGATCAGTACTCTAATTTATGTATAGTAACTTCTGATGTTTGATCAGCAAGACGCGGTTATCCAATCCAAAGCTTCAATTAGACTTAATTTTTGGTACTGAAACTCCGAAGTGGATACGCGCGTCCCTGCTATTAGAACGTCAGAAGTCACTATAATTAAATCGGGGAATAGTTTTCAAACCTTAAGCGTTTCTTCAGTAAAATGCAGTAGTTATCATTGCAATCAGACGTTTTTGTTGGGGAATTTTAAATTTTGTAAATTGCTCTACTACCTCAAAGAACCGCGTTGGCCCTTGGGGAGCATCCACGCAGCAGCATAAGGACGCGTCTTCGCCAGACATTTTGTATCATTTAGCTCTGCATTTTGCGTCCTGAGTTTGTGTACCTATTGTAATTGTGTTTGTGCTCGTATCCCAGCGGTAATGGCGTTCGTAATTGCATTACTGTCCCCAACGGGCATTCGCCTGATCGCCGGAAACACACGCGAGCGCGAAACGCGCGTGTGCGGCGCCCGCGGGAAAGAGGATCGGCGGAGGCCGCGCGTGTATCGACGCGCGTTTTCTAGCGATGCTGCGCGGAGGTCTGGATGCTGTGCGAGGGACCTCGCCGAGGGAGCGCTTTTTCAATTGGCCGCCGCGCGTTTGTGAATAATTTCTGCGGATGTTTAAAGCGATTAATTCCATCGCGTTGTTTCGGCGAAATGAAACTTTATCCGGCACGCGGTCCGAAAGTTTGGAGCGGTTTAATTCGCATTATTTTTCGCTTCTTGTGTTTTCTATTTCGCTGCGTTCTGCGAGTGGAGTTTTGTCACATGAGGAGTGTAAACTTCCGAATGTTTTCTAGGGCCTTCAGTACGCTGACGGCTCTTGTGTGGGTACTGTGCTGGCTACTTATGAAAATGTTTAGTAAGAGATTAAAATTGAAAATTATGAATTTGCAGTTTTTATCACATAATTTGCATTTTCTTTAGTTTATAGGGAATTTCACTAGAGTTCAGAAATGAATGACAGAGAATATTGCATTTATAACCAAAAGTCTTTCCTAGGGTCTTTCCAAATTTCACATTGGTTTCGGACTTATTTTAAGAGCAGTTGTACTTGTTTTATACTCACAATACTTTCCGTAGCAATTTAAGCATTTATGTCTGCGATCTGCTGGGAAAGCTCAACTTTTAAATTCTGTTGTCATTCACAGTCGTCCCTTATTGCTGAGATTGACAGAAATTCTGAAAAGAATTGAAAACGAGCTGCGAATGTGAACTGCGCTCTAAAATATGGAACAGTCTTCATAAAGAAGAAATTCGTTTCAGGTCTCATACTAATTGTGAGTGAAGAAACATTTGTGTGCATCACAACATCTCTATAATAAAATGTTATTGAATATTTTATAGATTAAAAACTAAAGTGACGTGAAGGTCTTGAAACCTCTACTTATATTTTTTTTAGAAATATTTAATGATTAATTATCCAGTGCTGGGTGTATTGCTGATTGAAACTCTGTTCATGAATTATCGGTGTCAATGCATTTAATGTAACGTAATATATTAGTCTATCTGATAACATTTACAGACCTAGAATCTCTTCAGCTACCATATAAATATTTTGCTTGATTCCATATGTTGGTTTCGACATGTCAAATTTTTCCTCTAGCATTTCAGTAATCTCCATTTCTACGTCCCACCACTTCCATCATCATCATTACAGCTCCTCCATCTTCTACATTTCCTCAATCAGCTACAACCCCCTTCCCTCATCTGGGAGCTTCACCACAACCACGGTACCAGCTGGCAGTGCAACCCCAGCTTCAATAGCCACACCAGCTGCCGCCTTTCCGTTCCTCCCTCTCTCCCTCTCCTCCACCCTCTTCTCCTGCTGCCGGCTGCTCAACCTTTTAGCCGCCACTTCCATCATTGCCACTTCCCCTTCCTCCCCCGTCCTTTTCCCTTTCTCTCCCGCCTCTTCCTCCCTCTCCCTCACTCCCTCTCTCACTCTCTCGGCGTCGGCGGCCGCCGCCGCCGCCGCCGCCTCCCTCGCTGCAAGACGGCTAGCCGCGTAACTTATCGCCCCGCACGCCGTCCTCTAATGAGCTAATCTAGATGTAGGCGGGCGGCGTGGCGCGGCGCGGGGTGGCGCGGGGTGGTGCGGCGGCGTCGGGAGGAAGAGGACATCAGATACGCCGTGATGGATGGTCCCTCGCCGAGGGGCGGGCCTCGAACGGCGGACCGTCCCCGCCGCCACCGCCCACCGCCGCTCGCAGCGGCGCGCGCGCGTTTGCTACGGCGAGAGGACATCTATCACGTTACGCCCCACACGCGTCCGCGCGTGCCCGCGTTTCGCCCCGCTCTCGCTCTCTCGCGACGCTCTTCTCTCGCCGTCCTCCCTTCCTCGCCACGCCCCCCTTCGTCCCGCTTCGCCGCCACCGTCGTCGCTCTCCGGGGAAATCCTGTTGGGGCGGCCGGACAGTCTCCCCGATAAGCCGGAGAGAGGGCTTCATGTCCTGGAGGAGAGTGCGCGAAATGAGAAACTCGGTGATACGTCTTTTTTACGCCGGTGTCGCTTAGCCGCGTCCGCGCGTCGAGAGGTTGTTGGCGTGAGTTGGCGCTCTTGACGGTTCTCGCTGCGCGGCGCAACTCTTTTAACTCTGCGAGTTGTCGTTTGCAATTTCGTTTGTTGAATATAAGTTTGCCTCGAAGAACATCTCAAACTAAACTTCATCATCAGGAAAACAGACCGCATAATTAAAGGAAAGTTTGAAATAAAGCTGTATTGAAGGAAATTTTTGAAATTTGGAATGCAATATTTTTCTAATTCCAGTCACACAGAAAAGTATAAATAATTCTAGTTAGGAATTATATATAGGTGTCTTCGCATTATGAATTTTTTGTCGCCTGTTTATTATATATTTTAAGCTGCTCACATTGACATTTTAGAACCATTTTTGGTATTGAAATCACATCTGAATGTCAATAGATATTTTCTAAAGATTGATTCGATAATTGAGGGAAGGTGTGTACCTTGCGTTCTACAAAGGCAGTGGACGCAAGCTAGACTCAAAGGCTCCACACGTTTTGCATTCGACGAGTACTGAGCGACTGTTCACCCAAATCCGTAGTCCCGGAGTTGCTCGGCGGATGTTCTCTTCCTCCGCTGCATCCCCAAACACCGGTATGCAGCAGACAGGGAAAGCACCGAATGTTGTGCGCTTGGCAAGTTCACGCAACCCATCCCTACTACTCGTCCGCTACTCGCGGAACGCCGAATGCACGGAGCCGCCTTACGGACGGGCTAGGCAGCCATGGTGGAAAGGGGGAGGGCGGAAACGGATGTCAAAACAGAGGCGAGAGGCGTTGATGCGAAAAACCGTGGCTCGAGCAGGAGTGGGCGTGGCTGCCCAACCACGAACACATAACGGCTGCGGCGTTACGTTACCTGACGTTACGTACGAGCGGAGAGGTGCGCGAAGGTGGGTCCAGAAGTGTTCGCGGAATTGCGCGGTGGGGCGAAGGCAAGACGCCTTCTCGGGCGTGGGCGCGGGCGCGAGCGCGAGCGCGAGGCGCCGCCCACCGGATCGATGGGCGTCGCTTATCTCGCCCCCCCCCCCTTCTCCTGTAACGGGAGCGACGTCGCGGCGCGGCGCGTCGTCGGAGACGCCCGCGGCGCGGTGCGGTGCGGCGATGGCCCCCGCATGAGCCCGTCCGCCCTTTGATCCGCCTTAATCGCCTTGACCCACTTCCTTTGAGCGGCCGATCGAACGCCACTTTCGACCGCGGCCGCCTCCGGCCACGAGGAAGACCCTCCGCCCACCGCCGCCCCGACCGCCCCCGCCCCCACGCGGCCAGAGGAGCCGCGGTCAACAGCCGCCCACGCGGCACTCGTTAATTGTTCTCTTGCTTTCGCTCGAGGGCGAAGAATACTGCGAAGCCGGGAGCTTGGCTAGAATTTTCCAGTTCTGGAATGTCAACAGAGATCTGAGATTTCTGAGAAATTATAATGTTGGAATATTTACGCGGATTCCTATGAGTGGCAGCGATGTTTGAGGCGTTTAATAGTAATTCTTTACAACGCAATTTTAAATATCTCCGTTTATCCATTGTGAACATTTTTCAGCTAGTGATCGCGGCCAGTAAGTTTTTACTAAACTGATCGAGATCTTATAGCAAGGTTCAGCCAATGAGCAATAAGGTACACGGAATTAGGAAAAAGCCGACCATATTATGTTTATTATTGCAAAACAACTAACAGTAATTATTTTTGTAATAATTCTACGGTCTGTCTATGGGCTTTCATCGAACTTGACGCATTCTTCCTAAACGTGGCTTAATTTCATTTTTCTTTTTATATATTTTGCTCAATGTGTGCGTCCGGAAGCGCTTCTTCGAGGCAAAATGCCAGCAGATGGCTGACGCGTGGGGGTGTACCCTCCATTAAAGGTTTTGAAGCAGTGTAATTAAAGAATATTAGAATAAACAAAGACATCGTATAATGAAAGTATTGCGGATGTGCCTTCAGAATTTTGCGCTTTAATACTTATTATAAATAAAAATGATTAAAATATTATTGAAAAATATGATAAACGTAGTGTTTCCAGCAACGTACAGTGTAATGCCTCCTGGCGTGTTGTGAAGACTGTAACATAATTTATTTTGAATGGTATTCAGCGAAGAGGGATTTTTAGTTTGATAGGACTAGTGTTTTTTAGCTTTCGTAAAACACACTTTTTTTTCCAGAACGACTGTCGAGCTTTTTAAAACATTCTTCCGGCTTTCATGACGGTAACCATATTCTTTCAGGATATAGTTATTCCTCGTTTTTGTTTAAGTTTTATTTTATCCGCAAGCTTTATTTTATACGCACATGGAAGGGCGTATGCGATACAGAGTGTTGTCTAGTTTGCACTTTCGTTAGACACACACGTTGCTATTTTGTTCGTTTTGATTTTTTTTGCACCTCTAAACTCGTGTTATTTTTTTAACACCTCTACAAGTTTGTAACGTAGTGGGTAGTAGGTAATACTCTTTTGCACGTAGTTTCTGCCCATTTTTCTTCGAATTTCTTTCTTTTTTTTTTTTATGCGCGTGTGCGCCAGGGAGCGTGTACGGGACGCGAGCGTCCGCTGCGAGAGCGAGCGGCGCTCGTTAAAGGCAGAAGCGGCGGCGGCGGTTACAAGTCGCGTCGTGTGATTGTTTTTTTCCTCCCGCGCCGCACCGTGCCGCGCACTGTTTGGTTTGTTTTTTGGCTGTTCGCTAGCGACTTGCGGACTGCGAGCGAGAGAAAGACGAGAGTGGGTTTTGTTCTCCCTGCGCCTTCGTACGTGAGATTTATTTGCCCCGCTCGAAATCCATGCAGCTGCAAGATGACAACGCTCTGCGACTCGGCACTTTCAGAGGTACTTTGCGCAAATGGAATGAAATAATAAAAAAAGTATAGTATTCAACTCGCGCAGTTCTATTTGCAAACAACTAATGAGAGGTGCACAAGGAAATGAAATTATCAGAAATTTCTGACTGTTCTTATTCTATTATTTAATTCAATGTTCCTGTTTCATTAGTCCTTTTTTTCGACCCACGACATTGCATTAGGCAAAGAAATGAATGAATGAAATGAAATTGAAATAATTAGTAACATGAAAGTAAGGATTTTCTGTTATATAATTAATTCATATAATTATTTTTCACTGCGAAATGAAAGAGCTTATAAAGAAAATGCATCAAATTCAAAATTATTACTTAAAGTAAGAAATTTTAATGTTTGGATGAATGAAAAAAACAGGTTTTCAAAAACAAAACCCGAAACACTTTCGCTTATTTTTATCTGCTTTATGGAGACCTATGCTAAAATTGAATTTTTTGTTGTCAATAATAATAATAATAATAATAATTATTATTATTATTATTATTATTATTATGTACACATATTGTAATGGCTGCGTGATGTGCGTGGGTGGCGCGCTGTATGACTGGAATTCAGTGGACGCTGCGATCCCAGACGTTCCCTCCGCTACGTTCGCCCATGTGCAGCCTTGCACGAGACCCCTCCGCTTGGCGCTTCCCCTCCCGTTTGCGCCTCCCGGCGCTGCAGCGGGGCCTTTTATTTCAATCTGTTTAGGAACGGCTGCCCGCGTATGTTTTCTTCGCGGCAAGATTCACAAGTCTGAGGAGATTCCTTCTGCTATTTGTCTCTCCTGCTTAGTCTCTCGCTCCGCTCGCTCCTTCCCCCTCCGAACTTCCTTATCCCCCCTTTTCTCCACCCCTTCACCCATCTGCCCGCCCGGCCGTAGCGCCATCTTTTCCTCTCCCCCGCCCCGCCCCGCCCCCTTCGTCTTCGCCGTCCATTAGGCTATGCTTGGCGCGGCCCTGCCCTGCCCGTGGCCCCGGCAAACAGCTCCTGACACTTTGTCGGGAATAAATTTATTTTAATTTGTCCCGGCAAGAAACAAAAGATTGCAGCTCGTTTTTTTTGGGCCCGTCCGCTTTCCGTCTTTCTTTTCCGGACTGGGGATTACGAGGTCTTAACGTCTTCTGGCGTTACTTTGTGGAATTATCATGCCACAATGCTTCTCCTTCCTCTCTCTCCTCTTTTGCCTCGCTCATTCCTCTGTAGTATTGCTGCGTTCCGTCTATTTAGATTTTGTGTTGTGTCTATTTGATTCCAACACACTTCTTTGCAGTTAATTGAGAACTGTTACATTTATTTTATAAAAATGTATGAAAGCTAATTAAATATATTTTTCTAGTTATCTTTTTTATATATTTTATTACATATAAGATGTTTAATTTGTAATTTACCTTGATGTTTTTGACAGATAAAATTCCTATTCATTATTGTTTTCAATTCATGGAAAAACTTATTGTGTTAACTCTCTCAACTTGATTTAGGTTGCATCGAGGAAAGTTCCCAGAATTTAATGTTTTCCAGCATCGCTTTTCAAAGCTACCCATATTACGCCATTCAATACTGGGTCTGCGAATACAGTTTCCAAGAAAACTGGTTACAGA
Organism: Gryllus longicercus; assembly: GCA_038098605.1. Lineage (NCBI taxonomy): Eukaryota > Metazoa > Arthropoda > Insecta > Orthoptera > Gryllidae > Gryllus > Gryllus longicercus. The sequence goes on along the minus strand of JAZDUA010000108.1, from coordinate 432,018 downwards.
TCAAGATGTATATTTCGCATGAATTGTTTGCTCCGGCACTCGGCTCAAATTAATTTACGAAATCGAGCAGAGATTTTGGGCTTTTGTGGCTTTATAACAGCAGCTTCGCTTATCATCCCCCACATGCGTGTCCTGGCGACAGCTGCGGCCCCGACCACACCAGAGAGATAGGCGGCGACATGCGACCGATCGCCTGCGGTTCCGCCTGAGCGTTCCAGCCGTTTCCGCCCAGACGACGTCCCGCCCCTTATCCCATCGCCCCCTCCCGGTGACGTAACGAGATTAGGCCCGTGGGCGCCCAGCGAGGCAGTCGGCGCCCTCTGATTCTTCCCTCCCTTCCCGGTCTCCTTCACGCAATTTCTCCTGCTTCCGCTCGCTGCCGCCGCCGTCGCCCCCGCCCCTGCGGTTTCTTCCTCTCGGAAAGCGCGCGCAATTAACAGTGTTGACGCCGCGTATGTGGACGCGTAATCGAATCACCGCCGCCGGAGAACGACTCGTTCCGCCGTCTTCTTTCTGCTCACGCACTGGAGCGATGCTTTTTTCCTCGGACGGTGAATAATACAAAAATTTCGTCACAGAAGCGGTGGCGAAGGAGGAGGAGGAGTGGGAGGAAGCGATGGCGGTTCAAAGCGCTTGTGCGCCCGCGGTTTTTGCACATTAATGCACTTCTTTGTGGGCGGCGGATTAATACGTAATTGGGCGCATTACCGCGGGAAACGGCGAAGAGCGACTTCGGGCGTCCTTCGGAGAGAACGGGGCGCGCGCGCGTCGACGGGAGGGGGGGGGGGGCGTTGAGGAGTGAATGTGCGGGGCGTGGGGGCGTGGAGCGAAGCCGTTATTAGCAAAACAACAAAGGCTTTGGAGTCGACGGCTGCGCGAGAATGAGGGCGCGTTGTGCGGCGGCGGTGGCGGTGGTGGCGGCCAACCTGCCTGCCTGCTCGATGTTCGTTCGCTCTCACGCTGTTCTGACAGCTCGTGTGCCGCCTCGCCCATTCTCTCCAGTGCGCCCGCTGCCGTGGTGTTCACATGTCGCGGTAAGAGCTCGCTTAGTCAGTGTCGCATGGAGGGAAGCTATTCCTTAAACTGGAATCACTGATCGGTAATATCTTCGGAGACTTATTTTTTCGGGGTGAAACAATCAAAGCGATGGGATGTATGGTAATAGCGTTTTGCACATGCATTATACGCATATCGCAAATTCGATCAAAAATCGCGGTTATTGCAGATGTTTTACGATTTCTATAAAGAACTATCCATACGACATATATCCTTTAGTTTACCCCCTCTATTTTTTTGTATTGTAATTTCGACTGTCGCTTTACACCTTTCCTTGAGATTATTTTAACTAATCAGCGTTTAAGTTATGGATAAACCATGTGGGAATTTGCGGCGATTCTCAAAACTCGCTTGTGTGTAATGATAAAATAGGCGTTTGTTGATGTCAAACGCTTCTGAAATAACATTTCATGAATAAAAAAAGATCTACTAGTGTGACAATTTCTCTAACGTAGTTTTCCTAGTTCACACCGTCGTTGCATCCCTGACGGACCTTTTGAAGGAAAATTACCAATCTGCAATTCGTGCGCCCGATTACTCGTTGTCATGGTCCTCGCTTCCTGTTCTGCCTGCACCCGCTGTCCCTCTGGACGCTGCTGCGAAAGCAACCGGTCTGTTGGCCTGCTGCGGACTCGCCACGGAAGACGGAATACATTATCTCGGACAATGCGCGCTGATGTGCCGAGCGGGAGGGGGAAGGGGAGCGGAGTGACTTCGTTCGCTGTCGGACTGGAAGGTTTGGTGGCGTTCACGATGCAGGTCCGCGAATATCTCGAGCGAACGAAGACAGAAAAGTACGGACGATGCACAGCTTAGATTCGAATATTAGTAGAAAATATTTGGGTGTCGCAAGAATGTATTTAGTATTTTATGTGCGTGTAGTGATTTATGCCTAGTCTAGACGCCTTATAATGTGCCGTGAGTGAATAATAAAGGGAATGGATGCTGAGAAATAGCTCACTGTACTGACGTAACGCGCGAACTGAAATTATTATTGAAATTATTGCCAAGTCGGTTATCTTATTTCTTGAAAATCATGTAATGACTTGTGAGACTATTGTGCTACGACACGGACAGTGGTTTCTGTCGTAGAAGAAATCGTCATACATGTGTAGTGGTGTGGTAGATGGACATTTACATCATTTGTAAGACTGTTGTACTAACGTGGTTAAGCAGACACAGCAGAAACCATAATTCATCCATGTCATACATTGAAACGACGTGCCGATCATCGACCAACGTAAATGATGCTAATTGACGAACATTCTTGCTTTTACTCGGACTTCATTCCACTCTTACTTTCATTTCCCACTGATTGAACTTTGCGCGAGGAAGACGTAATCTTCTAAATTCCGTTTTGGCAGGCGCTCCATCGTATTTCTTCGCCAACCGTCTCCTTCCGGCGCCATTTGCCACCAACCCTCCACTTGCATCGTCTTTCACGCCCAATCTCTCTCGCGCCTTCCCCTACCGTCGGCGCCGCCCCTGTGTCTCCCGGGAGCTCTGCTTGGCGCGCCTGATCCGAGCCCTGGCGGCCGAGTGGGCGCGCGGAGGTCGCCGGGGGGTCGCGGGGTCGTTCCCCGAGCGCCCAGTTCGCCCTTCCCCTTCCCCCGCCCGGCCTCCACCAACCCGCTTTGCTCGGACGACCGGCCGGCCGGTTATTGTTTTATGGCAAGCGCGCGTCCCTGCGCGACTCTGCTGCCGCTGCCGCCGCCGCCGCCGCCACCGCCGCCGCCGCCGCCGCCGCCGCCGCCACCGTTGTTTTCACGACCGTCACCATTATCATTACTGCCGTCCTAGCAGTCCCCAACGCTGCTGCTGCCTACTACGCTACCTAAACAACCGTCGCAGCAACCATCATTATAGCCAATGCCAACGTCGTCATCACTTCAACCGTCTCTGTCATGGATCCGGTCATCATCGCTAATGTTGCATTGTTGTCTCTGCTACCAGCGCTACAACCACTAGCATTGCTACTCCCACATCTACCAGAACCACTAGTAGGACAAGTATTGACTCCACTACGGCAACAGCCGTCACTACCATTATCAGAATCATATCGCCATTACTTTCTTAACCCCTATTCTAGCCGTTTCTTTTATCTCCACAGTCAAAGCCGACTTCACTATCACTACCACCGCCACTATCTCCACCGCCACTATCTCCATCGCCACTATCTCCGCCACCACTAGCTCTACCACTACCTTCACCACCACCACCACTACCGCCTCTAGTTCTACTATAGTCACCATTGCGACTCCGTCGCAGCCACACAATCGTCACCGCTATCACCGCATACGTCCCATATAGTCACCGTATACGTCGCCATCATTGCGACCACCGCCATCTCCAGTGGCGTTGGTACGGCGAGGATGCCTGCGGCTGCGGCAGGGACGTCGGCGCCGGGGAGGGCGTGGCGGCGGCGCCGGAAGGAGAGGCGGAAGGACGCCGCGGGCTGCGGCGCGCTGCGGTCTTTGTTCGCGAGGAATACACAGCATCGCGCGCAGAGCGTGCGAGCGCGGGGTATTGCGTTACGCCGCTTCCTATTCGGCGGCCGACCGCCGCAGCGGTCCGCTGCTAAGGATGCGAGCTCGCGGAATACAATTGGCGGCCACTTTCGCACCGCGTCATGGGCTTCCGCCGCCGTAATGCGCAGCGCTCTACGGAAGGCAAACGCGTTATTGGTGAAGACATCTCAGGCTGCGTTTAATGTGAGGAAGAAGATCCAGTATAGTACATGCTCTTTATAAATCATTGTTTCAATACTATCCAAAGAAATCTAATAGTTACTCGGTCTTAAAATTCTTAGCAAGTGAATGTATACATAATATTGTTTACAATATCGTGGTGATTTTTTAGGCTAACATTGGTTTTCACAACTGGCAAGAAAGGTATTTTTTATAGTAGCTTTCTATTTTGTTCTACCGTACTATTGAACTAAAGGCGATATTTCTCGAGGTCGATGTCCCCCCCCCCCCTGCTGCTCACTGAGAACATCCCGACGCCCCTCAATGCCTCGCGATTCCCCTCGTCCCTCTTGCTTGATCTCCTAGGTCTACTGGCTCTCTCTGCCTGCTGCTCGCTCCCCGCCGCGCTTTACCCCGCTGCCCACTCCCCGCCACCCATTCCTGCTACCCACTCTCCGCCGCCAGCTCTCCGCCGCTCGCTCCCTCCACCCATTTCCCGCTTCCCGTTCCCCGCCTTCCAATCCCCGCTGCCTGCCACCCCTAGCTCATTTCCCGCCGCCCGCTCCCCGCCGCTTGCTCCCTGCCGTCCAATGCCCTCTCCCCGACGCCGTCGCAGTTCGCCTCTGCCTGCCGCGCACTCGGCGTCCCCTTTTGACCCACCGCGCGTGAAATCGACGCGCGTTTATTTGCCCCGCGCTGCTGCTGCTGCTGCTGCTGCTGCTGTGGCAGTGGCGGTGGTGGGTGGCGACGGCGTCGGCCCTGCCGGTCTGTCGGGGCAATCCGAGTTTGCTGCGAAACCCCCACGTCACACAGTGCGTGAAAAGAGAAGAAGAGGGGAGACATAAATGTGCGATATACTTATAATACCTCGATTTTGAGGCATATTTACAAGTTTGCAGGGCGTTAATGTTGAATATGTCGTCAGAATTTCAGAATTAAGTGGGACAACTCTTATTCGGCGTATTCAAAATAGTTTCTATTAATTGCATTTTGTTTGTGATTCACTTGAAGAGTATGAAGACGTATTCCATCATATTTCGCAGGTAGTCTGGATAAAGTCATTCAACGAAGTCTCCTTTCAACGTTTGATATAATATGACAAATCAGCCTAAAAGACGAGTTAGTTAATTTCCCATTGAAGTTTGTATTTTCAGAATAATCATTTCAATATGTTGAAGTGATAGTAACTAATTTTCACAGCGCCTAAAAATACTCCATGTAACTCCATATGAATGATCTGCTTTTTTCCCCTTAAGTTTTTATTTTATGTGCATGTTCCGTTCAGTCTGAACCACTGTGCACCGTGTCGCGTCGCTTCAATCCATCGCAAATGCTATGATCGGGCGCAGACCGCATCTTATCGGAAATGTGTTTACACGAGGGCTCTCTCATTTGGTTTGTGAAGCACAGCGCGCTCTCTCGGATGCGCGGGCTGTGTTAATTTTCCTTTACGGCATCGCTGCGCAATATCTGCCCTCGATGAAAAAGATATTTTGCGGACCGGTCGGTATTACGCCACGTATGGTTATTTTGAAATGAGAACTTGTTGTCATTCATTCTTCATTCATCATGTCACTTCAAGCATTTCATTTTTACTTTAGTCGTATGGTTATATTTCTTATGATGTACGACTGACGTATTTCTCGAGAATTGTAAATTTATCCCCTCTTCCGAAATGATCTTACTTCATGTAATTTTACGTAAATACTGAATTAATTTTTTATTTTACTTTTCAATTTTATATACACATTTATTTTATTTGGCATGATCATTTATCGAAGGGAGCAAGACGTTATTAAATGCTCAATGGATCACCCTAGGAATGGGGTTGTAGAACTTACGTCTTAGGAATACATTCGGTCTTTAATCATAGATGGCAATAGTTTCAATTGGGGGTTGGATCTTTCCTGCATTGTGCAGAATCGTGTCCAAAAAAATCAAACAACCTTTAATCTTAATTTTTAAAATTTTCAGAGTCGGACTATTTTTATATAAAACAGACCAAATTTAGTTTTTACAAATTTTCTATCGTAACTAAACTCATTCAGTATCTCTAATGAACAAGTTATAATTAACTAAAAATCAACCTAAATAATAAAATCTATTCAAGAATGCATCAAGTCTGCGAACATTGCACCTACAGACTTCCACGTAGAAAAAGCGTGATTTGTGTCTGTACTTGTCACATGTACTGAATATTTCATGAGTTACTGTTAGAATTCCGATAGTTCAGCTTTTCTTTTACCAAATCTGCTTTTTAGTTTCTGCCGTTTACTTTGTATTAATAGATTCGCGTGTGTAAATATAGAAAAGTTCCGCGTGACTGTAAATAGGCAAATACCCTGAGTGGCAAATGCCCCGCCCCGCGCTTCTCTTCAGCCCTTCCTGCGAGCGGCTCTTGCCGAAAGCTTTCACGTCGCGTCTGGCGGATGACTGCGCACTGACAGGCCATCCCAGAGGGCCCGCGCTGATGGCGGCGTTGCCAATCCTTCAGCTCCAACGGTGAAAAAATCCTCTGCCTCTTATACTTTGCTCGTTTTTCTTTCTTTTTTTTTCTTCTCTTCCATCTGTCTCGTTTGACACTCACTGCATTCTCTCTTGCGATTTCTTGGTTTCCTTTCTTCTTTTCCTTTCCATTTATTTTCCAAAATTCATATTTGCAGCGCTGTGTTGAAATATTTTGTGAACATATCACAAAAGTACATGCATTTTTCATTGAAAATTTGAACATTATTTTCTTTTTAATTCGAGCATTCAAATGTATACTGAAAGAAAACGTGTAAAATGTTCGAGTTTTTTGTTTGTTTGCAAATATAAATGTTATATGGAATATTATATGGAATATTATATGGAAATAGTATACGTACACATTACTGAGGTCGTAGTGAATATTGCAATATTTCGCACTGAATATCTCACATATATTAACATTCGTTGTAATACAGCTTAGTTAGCTTGATCTTTTTGCCCACACACTAAAAGTAAATAAATCCCAGCAGAAATCGGAGGAAAGTATTTTTGTTTGCCTTCCGGCAGGCCGCAGCAGACCAAAATTTGAGACATTACGACACACTTTAGGAGTGGGAGTCGGGAGAGCTTCTTGGCGCGAGATGCTGCTCTTCCTGCACACGACCTCTCCTCCCCTCTTCCTGGCGGCGGCCGCCGAAAATGGGAGGAGGCACGGCTGAGGTTTCTCTTACGGGCAACCCGAACCGGAAAGCGCGGCCAGTCCTCGCTCCCCCCCCCCCCCCCGCTTCCAGCTCCGTCCCCTCCGACGCCCCTTCACCGCCGCCGCGGCCCGTCCCCTGGGTCCTGGCATTTTTATCTCGTGTGTAGTGGCTGGCCTGTTGTGTGTGTGTGTGTGTGTGTGTGTATTTTTTTATTTCCACGTACGTAGTCGGAACAAAGAAAGCAAAATATACAATGCCTCCGGGACCGGCGAGACGGAAAGGGAAGGACGTCGTTGCGGTAGTGTTGGGAGTGGGGGCGGAGGAGTGAGGTTGTTGGGTGAGGACGGCGCGGCGCGGCGGGCGGCCGGGGCCGGAGAGGGATTTTAGACCATTGCATTCTTAACAAGAACAGCCCACGTGTAGCGCGGCCGCGCGCGGGTTTTGCACAATGCCCGTCGCTTGAATTATGCATTCTCGGCGGAGGCGGTGGCGCCGGCTCCGGCGCCGGGACTCGATGCGACTTTGTTATTAGGGGCCTCGGGGGCAATTACCCTTCGGGAGAGCTCGTAATTACTCGGAGACGCCCGCTTCCCCCCCCCCACCCCCACCCCGCCTTTCCCAACGCGTCGTTGCTCTGTGGCGTTGCGGAAGACGGGAAAAGTGGAAGGGAGGCGGCAAGTCGGCTTGATGGCGCATGCGACCGCCTTCGCCGTGTTGGCGACCTCCGTAGAAGAATGATGATAGTCTGTGACAGGGTAGTGATGTTGAACGAGGAGATATGGTGATTGATAACTTTCCAACTGATGTAACTGCTTTCTTTTCGTTTCGTTTTAGAATTCAATTATTTTTGCGATCGGTGGACAATGGAAAATGACTACATACTAAATCCTGTAATATAATACCCAGGAATGTGTTTAAATATTCAGTATTTCAATATTTTTTAGTTTTTATTTCTATTTCGAGTTTTAAAATATGATTTTATATTTAAATTTCTATTCTTATCATTTATTACATTTTGGAAAATTTTCCGAACAAAGGATCATCTGTTGACGAAACATATTGAAGAAATGTTTGCATCCTCAAATTTAGGTTACAAATAATTTATTATATTTTATTTTTACTGTAGAATATCACACTGAAAACGTAGCCGAAAACAATTGCAATTGACTGTAAAAAGTTTTCAGAGAAGTTGAGGCGGTTATTTGTAAAATGACTGTACATTCGTTGTTATCTAAATACGAATTTCATTATAACATTCAATAATTAAAAACCTGGTTTCTTGACCCGCATTTTTAATGTTTAAGAAAATATATAGCGATTGTAAATTACAAGAAATCAGCTAAATCGTATGTTTCTTTCTCGCCTCTCTGAGGCTATGATTTGCTTGCCTGTATTTCGACCCTCTAAAGGTAGTCGATCTATACCGAGAGTTCTCGTGAACAAATCATGAAAACACATTGTTCTGTTGTGTACAAAAAAGGGGTATGTATAGTAATAGTTGAAATGGACAGAGAATATTGATGATGAAGAAGAATGTGTCTCGAATGTGTTAATAATTTTCAGATACCTTTATTATCCTTAATAATATGCCATAAAGCTTCGAAATCATGACAAGTAATACATTCTATTAGTCTCTTTTTGTCAAGACTTTCTAACCGAAATTCAATTTCCCAAACACTCAGTGCTGTATTTCATAATCTTCAATACCACACAGAATTGATATAATGAACCTTCAGGTTCCAATGGTGATACTGCACGTTATCAGCTCTCCTTCTGGTACCGCGATGACTGGCTTAGTGTCAATTTCCTCCTGCACGCAGGCGCTACCATCAGAGGACTTCTAATTGCGCCGACCGCTTCACTGCCGCCACTGCTTTCCCTAATCAGCGACCATTGTGGAGCCCCTCTGTCGCGCTGTCGCAGTTACACGTGTGAGCGTCTCCAGGGGCGTGCGGAGGTGGGGGAGGAGGCGGGGCACGCGTGCGTACACGTGTCTGTGATTGTGGTGACGGGCTACACGTGTTGTGCACGACAGGCGGTTTGCACATCGCGGCGAGGGGAGTTATGTTTGGAAACGCGTTGTGGTTCGGGTCTCAATATTTAATTTCTTCCTTTCAAAGTTTGGTACTTATGTGTCTTACATTTTACCTTTGTGAGAGTTATGGTTAGTACCTTGTGGTGGATGCACACGAGAGTCAAGTTGTGTAGGGTTCGTTACCAGTAATTATTAATTTTTGTATACCACATGTTTTTAGCACAGTAATATTAGCAATGAAGTTAAATTTTTACTCATGTGGACAATTTCATGAAATTGGCATTAATTCATCAAAAATGGTATTCGAGCCAATTCTTAGCCTCACCAGTTCAGATTGTACATTTGTAACGTGTATATTATATTTCACGAGGCATATGAATTTTTAATAAGATATTTGAGTACAAAGAGTGTTTTCTTGGCATATCGGGATCAGACTTGACGCGTATAGATTACGTCTTTACAATTTTATTCCACGGCAGCACGGTTCCACACAGAAAGAGATTCACGATTACCAGTAACAATTAATTTCTGTAACTTCTGTAAAAATGGCTATCATTCAGTTAAGAAAATTCAAGGCAACCAAATCAATAAATTTTATTGATTTATTTCTGTCATTGAAACCTGAAAACTATATGAAACCCTGCAAAACGAATTCAAAATACTTTCAAGCATAGTGCAACTTAAGTAAAAATATTTTTATTCGCTTATCAATTCTTCTAAAATAAAAAATAACATGAAAATAACCATTATGTCAGCAGAGGGTCGTAACATAGGCTCATTTTCCGAGTTTCGCTGACCGTGTCCTTTCCACCCTGCGGGGCGCGTGTATACATGTGCCTCGGTTGTCGCGGGGCGGTACACGTGTCGGCGACGGAATGGTTAGCGCCCTACGTCGAGAGCGATTACACCGCCGTTTTTGCTCGGGCTGCCCCCTAGCACCAGCCGCCGCCGCTCCCCTCTCCACCTCTCTGGCTCCCCCACCCCTCATCACCGCCCCGCGGTCCTTCTGGCCGGGCCCCGCCCTCGAGGGCGCGCAGCGGGACTCGTGATATTACAAGATCCGCAGTAAAAAGAACACGTCGCGGTAATGAGCGGTGGCGGTGGCGCTGGAATAGTGGGGTGGGTGGGCGGAGAGGGGAGGGGAGGGGAGGGGAGGGCGAGCGTATGCGACCCGGCGCGCGGGTTTGCCGCCGTCAGGCGTGTGAAGCGCGGGGGCGGAAGTAAGCAGTGGGCGAAAACGTGGCTGGTTGAGAGCACAGTTCAGAAAATTAACGCTCCCGTACTATGGCTGGTTCGTTGTGTTGGTGTTTACATTAGTCTACCACTAATGAGCATTGCTCAGCGTTGTTCGAAATAACAATAGATACTAATTGTATTTTTTAAATGGGGGTAGGGTTGTATGCGCGCCGTATTTTTGTTCGTTTTAATATTACGCTTTCGGAGAAACGAATAATAGTTTTCTGTAATATAATTATTGCACTTTTTTGCTTTACACGTAATATAATTGCGATAGAAAATGTTTACCTCTAACGATTTTACCTCATATTTAATGAATTATGCGGCAGAGCACTACTTGCCTCATTTCGAAAATTTGTAACTGGATGATAGTATTGCAATCGAAATAATTCCGATAGCAATGTTTATTGTCAATTGTGCAACATATGTAGTATTAATTTATTTAGTTTTAATAGTTAAATTGAAGGCATGCCATCAGCACCTGTCCTTTTTTTCAGACAAAGCTCCAAATTTATTCTTGAAATTTTTGCATACATTTTCTCTGAAAGTTTTCAAAAATGAAAATTTACCCCACAAATTGTCACCCATGAAAGTTTCGATTTCTGGAACCGGGACCCTTATCCAGTGGCGCAGTGCCCACCGTGCTGAACGTGAAAGGCGGGACACGGGGGCGGTAGATCGCGTTGGGTCGCTCGCTCGCTCGCTCGCTCGCTCGCCCGCCCGCCCGCCCGCCCGCCCGCCCGCCCGCCCGCCCGCCCGCCCGCCCGCCCGCCCGCCCGCCCGCCCGCCCGCCCGCCCGCCCGCCCGCCCAGCGTCTAAGTGGGGAACGCTGTCCCATTAGTCGTCCGCGGCCGGACACGTGTCGGACCGGGCGGCGCGACGAGGAGACCACGCGGGGGAGTGGATGCGGCAGCGGCAGCGAGGGTGGACGGAGACGGGGGCGGGGGCGGGGCGGGGCCACAGAGGCGGGGAGGACCGACAAGGGGACATCAGCGGGGTCGGGTTCGGGGACGGCGCCTACGGAGTGGAGTCGGCGAGGCGGGGAGCACGGAGACGGGGGTGGCGGCAGTGTTGGATTCGGAGACTTGAAACGGGGTGGGGCTACGAAGGCGGGGGCGGCGACAGCAGCACAGCGGGAGCAGATGATGGGGTGAAAGGCAGAGGTAGTGAGGGCTGAACCGGAAGTGGCGGAGGGGGCGGGGCGCGTCGCTCGGTGAAGTGGCCAATAAAGTCCCGCGGCCGCAAACGAGACGCGTGCCGGCACGCCCTTCGCCTCGTCGCCCGCGATCGCGTTGCGCAGTGAGGCGGTAATTCGTTGCGTTCGACGACGTGGTCAAGTGCTTTATGTTCACGAGCCGACAAACAGCTCCCGTGTTTCTATAAAAGGCGTTAAGTGTGTGATCGTTCTGTGTTCAGTGTCGTATTCTATTTTCTTTTTACATATTTTCTATAGCATTTTGTCAATTCGTTTCGTTCGCGGCATTTTTTATTGGACTAAATAACGTTCAGAAGTGTGTTTGTTTATAGTACAAATGTGAAAACATGGTTGTTCACATGAATCTTATGTGTTCTTTTTCTGTATTTCAGGTGAGTATTTTCGTTACGGAGTTGCTACAGTTTCGACGACGTGAGATCGTGAGTACAAATTTTCAAAGTCATTATTTTTTTAAACGAATTTGTATCAACAGGGAAACCTATATTTTCGAATCGTATACATTATATTAAAACGGTAATTAATGAAATTATTTCCTGTAAGAATGTGATGTAATCAAACGTACTGATTCATAAACTTTTGGGTATGTATTATTATAATAATTTATTCTCATTCATTTTTAAAGAACTACTTCTGAATATAATTGTCCTAGTTTACAGACGTGTAATTTTCAACCGTTATTAGTGTCTCTGAGAATCTTTTTAAAATTTCGGAATTCCTTTTTCTTTTCGGTATTTTATGTAATGTGAATACCACGAGTCTTTTTCCATGTTACTCATCCGTCTTCTAATAGTCATGTGGGCTTCGCAAAACTCGATCTGTTGCGTGCGGTTTGCGTTTAATCTATTAGACTGTGCGTGGTCGCAGGTGCTGCGGTCGATGCGCAGGCCATGTGATGCCGGGGGATCCCCGTTTTTAATATTCACGCGCAGTTCCTGGACCACAGCGATAATCGTAATTTTTAAACCCCCCAAAAATTGTAACATTTTTTTCTCTTTTTACAATGGCCACGTTAGAGGAAGTTAATAAAAAACTCTGTTGTATTTTGATAGACCTACAAAATAAAATTTCCAATAAAATAAAAATTAAATTAAAAGAAAAGAAAATTAAATAGAATATGATTGTACGATTAAGTTTTATTTGTGAACATTAAGTACTGCTTCCATATTAGGGGATTAGGCTTGTTAGTAAGAGAGAGCTAAATGTTAGACGATCGGTCAAATTTTTGCTGTTGCGTTTTATTATATTGAATGACGAAATACATGTGCAGATGTTAGAAGAATGCTTTGAAGTGTTCATATTATCTTTTATACATTCATGATTTTTTATACGTTGCATAAAGATTGGGTATTTCGTATGTTTTATGATCCGTAGTTGTAACACAAGCTCTATTCTATCCCATTTTTACTATTTTTGCGCGGCAGCAATATGAACTGTGGGTTGGCGTACTCTTCTGCATCCCTGCTTGACTCGGGCGTGCCTTCTCTGTTTCCGTGTACATGCCACGCCGCGTGCCGTCGCGCTTGCGAACACAAAACGCGGATCTTGCCGCAAGTTTTGGAAGACAGGAAAGCTGTTCTTTCTCCACGAAGCAGGCGGGCTACGGGGGAGGGAGTTGGGGAGGCGCAGACAGGCCGGAGCAAGGGGTTGAAACTCGAGGAAGGTTGGCAGTGTGTGGGTGAGGGCAGAAGTAGGAGGGGCGTGAAGGGCGGAGTGAAGGAGGGGAGGCCTGCGCTAGAAAATGTAGGCGTAGCTGAAGCGGAAGCTGATGTATGACTGAGGCGAGAAGACTCAGCGCTGAGTGAAGGAAGGGGCGAGAAGGCGGGGAAAGGAAAGAAAAAAGTACACTTGAAGCAGCGAGAAGGCAGGGCTAGCAGGTAAAGAGGTTGAGGCGAGGAAGAAGTTGATTCGGAAAGAGGTTTAGGTAGAGAATAGGTTTACGCGGGGAACAGATTGAAGCGGAGATGATATGAGGCGGGGATGATATAAGAGGCGGGGATGATATAAGAGGCGGGGATGATATAAGAAGCGGGGATGATATAAGAGGCGGGGATGATATAAGAGGCGGGGATGATATAAGAGGCGGGGATGATATAAGAGGCGGGGGAAATATAAGAGGCGGGGATGATATAAGAGTCAGGGGAAATATAAGAGGCAGGGAGAAATTTGAGTGGGGGAAGGGAGGTTTAGGCGGAGAAGAGGTTGAGTCGGGTTGGGGGTAGTAACAGAGAGGTAATGGCGGCAGAGGCGGGAAGACTTGATAGAGGAGACGGGTCCACAAACAGGAGGAGGAGAGGCGGCGGCGGGCAGCCGGCAAGTCGGGAGCTTCCACGACGCGGCGAGGCTAGGGGCGCGGGCTGCGTGGGCGGGGTCGTGCGGTGGTAATTCCAAATGCGCGTGCACGTAGCGGGGTTGGCGGCGGGGATGGGACGGGTACAGGGAATGGCGGCGGCGAAGTTACAGTTTAGTACCGCGGGTCGCGCCACGTGCGCTGGGTTAAACCCTCTGGATGCCGCCGCAGTTCAGCCTCGCCGGCTTGCCCTTTCCGCCCGCGATGTTATGTCTCACAATTTGGTCCCGTACAATTACCCCCAGGATTCAACACTTGTGCTAATTTTTCGACTTAACAAAATATTAGTGAAAAACAAGTCGCTATAATATTACAGTATTTAAGAAGATGGTTTATAGCAGTATCGCAGCGAAACAATGAGTAAATAACTGAAATAGCACGGACATTTTCAGGAGTGAATAATGAAATATTCTAATACGGGTAGTTGTGATTACATTCTCACGCGAATTCACCTTCAAGAGAGAAATGTAGGGTCTTGTATATCCTTTACATGTTTGCAATTACTCTGCAACATATCTAACGAATGTTTAATACAGTTGAAAAAGAAGCTTAATACAATTTATTAAATTGGAAGTGGTTACAGGTTACTTGCCGTTTCTTGTCATGGACCTATTTAAAAACATACTATATGCTCCCAAATTTCGGTTAAATGGGTACAGCCTGTTCTCAGCTTCATAAGATTTATCAATTTCAATTAAAATACAATTACAATTAAAATTACATGTTAGCATCAATGCTAAAAGCATGAAAGTACTTGAAGTACAGCGTGTATGAATGAGATGTACATCCTAGTAAATGTCTGACCTATCTGGGTGGCCGATATCGCTTAGGCAGTAGCGCCGTGACGATCTCGGGCCGAAAGATCTCGTGTTCGAATCCCGCCTCGGACATAGTTGAATTCGTGCTCGTCCATTCACCCTTCATCTTCACCCTATTGTATATTCGTTAAGAATTCCCTGCTAAACGGCAGGAGGCCGTTGCCCTTAATGGGACCTTAGTTGGCTAATAAAAAAAATTCTGGGATTCAAATGTCTGTCTAAAATAAATCACGCCTAGTGTAGAAATATTAGGATTCATTGGATCATTGCTTTGAAACCATTACTTTGGAATTTATAATTTACATAATTTAAAATACCGCTTTTATAGCAAATGTCTTTTGAAGCTGTGGAGAGATGCAATATTTTATGGAATATATGTATTGTGAGGAAGCAGTAAGAAATACCCCCATCCTTCAAGATTATGTTTTTTGACGAATGACAGTTTAACGCAAATATTTATGACTTAAGTCCAAGCAAAGAGAGATTAAGAGATTTCACGTCAAAACACAGCAATACAGTTTCTTTTGATGCTTCAAACGTCATGCAAAGATACAAGCTTTAAAATTACGGATAAGTTGAGGCCTTCAGTGAATACAATCGTGCGTAGGTTGGTAGTGAACATTTGATACTCGGACAGATAGCGTGTAATGCATTAGAAATGAGAATAGGGCAACAGATTTGAGCTCATCCATTGCTAATAAACCCAAAAATATTCCGTGTTTTCTCGAATGTAATATCTTGAGGGATGCTTTATCAACTTAAGAATAGAAATTGAGATCAATCGGTTACCTTATATTGCTCCTTACAGCTAGAGCCAACTGTGAGGTTTCAGATTTTGTAAAGATGGTTAGGGATGTTGTCAAAAACGCAAGTTATTCGCGTAACTGACGCGAACTGTTGCTGGACGAATGTGGAATGGAATAGTTTTATTATTATGGTCTTGTATCAATGACTGATTCGATTGTGGATACCATTGCTACGCAAAATCAGTGTATTGTAGAAATGTGCATTACAACTGCGAATTTCGTACAGAACTATAACAGTGTTTCTACCACATATGTCGGGTGCTCAGAGCTTTCCCATGCTAGGGAGGTGCCCCGCAAATGAATGTATAGATCGGCGCGGATCTTGCCATTCAGCTAAGGAATATCACCGCCCCCTCTCACAATAAAACAAGTACTACGCTTGCGGAACTAATAAAAAATAATAATAATAATTACAGTTGACGCTGACAACAGAAAAAAACACACAAACACACACTATATATATAATAAGTAAATATAGGTGTTTCATTATTTTCGTACGTCCCAACCGCAGTGAATCCGAACGTCTACCGTGAGGTCGTGCACGCCGGACTTCAACGGCCGTCAACCTCCCTAACGCCGCTGTTTGGCGCGTCGCTCCTCACATCGCTGCGAGTCGCGAAGCTCCCCGGGCGCCCACAGCGCGCGCGCTGTACGGCGCCTCGCGACTGTAAAACCTGGCGCCGGGCGCCGCGCGGCGTCATTCCGTATGCGGCGGCCGCCGCTGCCGCCCCCGCCGCGATCGCCCTCGCCCCCGCCTCGCCTCGCCTCGCCCTACCTTGGCCTGCCTTGCCACGCCTTGCCGTCTCATGTGGCCTCTGCCGCCGCTTCGCGCGGACCCCTCCTACGTTTCCACCCTAGGCTGCCGCCCCGTGGCGGAGAAGCCCGCTCCTTCGCGTGTAGCTCTGGCCTCGTTGCCGGCTGGTGCGCCGAGGCGTATTCGCCCCGTCAGTTTTGAGAAAACTGCGAAACGAAAAGTATATCACTCGTTTGTGCTTTGTATTTTTTCACAACTGATCTTTTAACCTTTTTTGGCTTTTATTATGGTGTGTAACGATAATTTTGTCTCTTACCGATTTATTTTCCATTTAGGTACAACGTTTGTTGAGTATTTGTGCCTGACAAAGCAGCTACTTTTTTCCGAGGTCGCTAATGCTTAAGAGTCGTAGGAGTCGTAGCTTCCTCACGCCTGAAGGATCGTGGGTACGAACCTCTCCCGGGGCGTGGATGTTTGGTTTGGGTTCCGTATATGGTTACCGTTTCCCCCAATATTTCTTACAGTGGTCGCTGTATGGCCTTAGTAGTTGGAAAGCTACCTAAAATAAGTACAAAAATAGGCTTTTTATTGTTTTTCTGTAATCGTTTTCTTCACCATATTACTATTGAATCTTTTTAGTTCGAATTTGTATTTGTCCAGATGTTTATTCTGAAACTGGATTCTGTACTGTTTAGTGCTTGCATTTATATTTCTTTCTATTCACCAAGTTCCTTCCTCATCTGAGATTTTCATTGTTTCTTGAAACTTTAATTAATTGTTACAAGTGTTTTACATTTACATTCATTCGTTTACTGCTTTTATTTCACTCTTTCCTATTACTGAGACTGCTGGACCGCCCTCAATCTTTATATCCACCATGCGTTTCCCATACTGTCTTGGTTCGTCGTCTTCTTCTTGCCATGCCATTCCGGGCATTCGCCTCCGCTCCACTGGCTCCACCTTCGCCGCCTCAGCGCGTCCTTCGCCGACGTCGCCGCCCGCGCGTCAGATTCCAGCGGCGGCGGCGGCGCCGTCGCATGGCTGTAAAAGCGGGAGGTAATATCGCCGCCCACAGCCACTCTACCTCCCGCCTCCCGCAGCCGCGCCCGCCCCCGCCCCCACCGCCCACCGCGCGCGACGTGACTCGGATAGCGCTTCGCCCCCATAACCGGCGCGCAGCGCGCGTTCCTGGCCCAAACACCCGCCTACCCGCTGCCGCCGCTGCACGCTGCGCCGCAGCTTATCAAAATCGTTCACATTGATATTTTCTGTGTTTTATTACGGCCGTTACGGGCGACCGCACGATTATCTGCCGATACCACCGGCGGTAACTGCGGCTGCGGAGGCGGGTGGGGGCGGGTGTTGAAGTGGGTGGGGAAGCGCGGTGCGGAGTGGGACAGGGCAGAGGAGGCCAGGGTAGGACGGGGAATGTCTAACGGGGGCGGGTTGGCGCGGGGCGGCGTAGAGTGGAGCGGGATGGAAAGCGGTGGGACGTGGTGGGGCGGGACGTGTCGGGGCGGGATGGGATGGGGATGAGCGGGGCAATGCAGGGGCGGAGCAAGGACGGAGCGGGACGGAGTGGGACGGAGTGAGACGGGGCAGGACGGAGCGGGACGGAGCGGGACGGAGCGGGACGGGGCAGGCCGGAGCGAGACGGGTCAGGACGGAATAGGACGGAGCAGGACGGAACGGGACGGAGCGGTTTACTTCATCGCTTACGTGTGCCGTCCGGCAACGTCAGCAACCACCGCCGCGTCACGTTTTGCAATGCGACAGATGTTCACCGAGAGAGACGTTGTACGTCGCTTTTTTCCTTTTTGTTTTTCGAAAATCCGCTTTGAGTAGTGTTCTGATATTTTCCAGATTTTCAAATCGCGCTGTCGTGTTGTGTCGATTTCATACGGCGTGTCGTTCGGTTTGGAGTGACGTTTCGTTTCCTTTGTGTTGAAAGTTATGTCTCTCGTGTAGCAGTACCAAACTCGTTTGCAATTTTATGATGTTCTACCGATTTTGTAGGATGGATAGCGATTTTTAAAAGTGCCGGGATGAAAATGATGTTTGATGTTTTTTCGTTATGGACATAGAATTTGTTCGTATAAAGTCATATTCTGATATCTGAAAATGTTATCTTCATCTAAATATGATTTCAGTTTCACACATTGCCTTTTTTAAGGTCTTTACTAAAAAAAAATTTTTATCATAAAATATATATTTACAAATAAAATAATTATAAAATAGAATGTTTTATTTTTCTGTAAAAGTCTGCTTTGTTACATCCCTCGTGCTACCCCAACATTACGTCTCGTGTAAATTTTTGCCGCCACGTACCTTGGTCCTCCAACCATCTGCGGCTCGACCAGTTCTGCCGCAAGGCTTCTGGTGGTGAATAGAAGCTCCGGGCTTCTGGTCTTTCTCTCTCTCTCTCTCTCTCTCTCTCTCTCTCTCTCTCTGACTCTCTCTGTCTGTGTCTCTCTCCCTCTCCTCCTCTCTTTTCTTCTCCCTCTCTCTGACTCTTTCTGTCTCTATTTATCTCTCTCCTTCTCTCTCTCTCTCCCTCTCTCTCTCTCTCTCTCTCTCTCTCTGTGCGCCCCTGCCGGCCCTTGGCGCCGCCCGCGGTAACGAAGCACTTGTACTTCTCCGGCTGCTCATTAGGCCGACGGTGTATTGCCCGCGCGCCGTCCGCACCCGCGCCGCACCCCCACGCGCTCAGCTCACGGCCTCTTTCGCTCCCCGTTCGATTTTTTTTGTCTTCAGACCCGCCTTTTTTTCTTTTTTTAATATCCCGAATACCTCTGACGCCGGTGGCTTTTATTTCTCTATCTTTGGCAGCATGCTTTTGCCTACAGCAGCAAAAATGCTGCCGAAGAAAACCACGCAAAATGGTTTGCCATAAAGTAGCATGCACAATGCCCAAGAACAACAAATAAAGTACTCTGCTACAACACTTTAATAAATTAAATATTTTCGCAAAAACAGTTTACGAATTCTGCAGTTGTATACTATATGCTACTTAGTATAGTATACTTATGTACATCAGCTCTTCACATACCAAGAATATCTAAAATTTCACGTGAATAGCAAAGTTTTAATGTCGGGTGACCTACGCTTTCCAGTCTTACGTTCGCATGAGGTTAGCTGTGTCAAAACTAATGTTGCAATAAGAAAGAAAGTACAGTCGGCACCCTGAATAACACAAAGAAATGTTTGCATTTTTAGTTAAAATTGAAGCTTTATTGCTTTTTTTTAATTTTTCAAGCTTCTAGATATGCAACAACACTTTTAAGACACTTATCACTTCGTTGGGAAATGAATAGTGTTCTATTTCCGCACGGATTATAAATTAGCCATTATATTTTTGGTCAAATATTCTCATATTCATTTAAAAAAAACATTCTTAATTATTCTTATCCATATTATTCTTTGCTGTTTTTAATATTGATGAAAATGTTCCCTATAACTTATTTTCATTATTTGTTTCTTTGTCGTCTCATCATAGATGCGACGAATAAAAGTCTAAAAGTAAACGTTTTCATTGCGTGAAAGGTAATGTACTTGGCCTATACTTAATGATACCATCCGAAACACCAACAGAGCATCACCATCCTCTAGATCAGAGTCATCATCACCCTTGCTCTCACCAGCAAACCCATCTCCACCCTAACTTTCACCATCTCCATCACAACCCTTCCGCCAATTTCTTCCCTACGAGTCTTTATCATCATCTCGGGCCTACTGCCGCTATGTTCTACCACCGACGCCATGAACCGCGCTGCCCGGCACGCGCTGATCCACCGAACCGGGCCGAATCGTGTGTGCTTTCAGAGTCGCTGTCGCCACCGTCGCCTCCATTGCCTTCCACGCTGCTAGGGCCTCTGCGCTGATATCCCGCGTGTCTGCGCGCGCCTGATTACATTGTTGGCGGAGCTTGCTCGCCCTGCGGCGCTACCGCAGACTGAACGGGCTTCTTACACTATATACTCCATGCGCTCCTCTCTCTCTCTCTCTCTCTCTCTCTCTCTCTCTCTCTCTCTCTCTCTCTCTCTCACTCTCTCCGACTCCCTCCCTCCCTCTCACTCCATCTCTATCTCTCACTCTTTCCTTCGTTCGTGGCAGTGTGTTTTCTCTCGCCGTGGACGCTCACGATTTTTATTATACCTCCTTCGGGAAAGCGTTCCTTAACCGCGATTTTCCGCTATCTTTCCTCGCAGGCGCGTCGTAACGCCTTCAGAGATGGCCTGCCAACACAAAATGGCTTCTTCGAAGCGCTCGCGTCATTTTATTTTTAAAATCATGCATCTCTTTCATCCATACAAGTTTGATGTATCGTTTTCTTCCGTTAATGGTACTCTTCTAATGCGAATATAGACTTGCTTAAAGTAAAGTTCTGTTTATTCTAAGCTTAACTATTTTCGAAAAGTATAAAAAAGATCTGAGGATTTTCAAATGAATAATCCTCCAGAAACATCTTTTTACTCGCATTAACTACGTACCGACAGTTAAACGTTCTGACATTCTGCATTTATTTTTTGACTTCTTGCGGTTTTCTCTTTCACTTCCTTCCTTTGACATAAGATAGATGATGTCCAACAATTGTTATCATCTCAGTATAATAATCGTTCACAACACGCAATTAACTACCCGAATTGTTTTCAGATAATTATTGATGTTAGAGACCATAAATGTAGTATTAAATACTGCAATCAAAAAAGAAAATGTAATTAATTTACAGTTGGAGAATTTAAATTCATTTAAGAAATCGTTTCCATCCCACGCTCCTCTGAGAGTGATAATAGAAGAGCACGACCAGTTCACATATTCCGCATGAAGCAATCGTGTAACACACGTCCATTGCGCGAGAGGCGGCGGCGGCGGCGCCTGCGAGCGGTAGGCGTGGCCGAAGGGGGGGGCGGAGGCAGGGGGAAAGGGGGCGGGAACGACAGTAATTCGATGTGAGCGCGGGCCGGCTGACGCAGATGAGCACAATCGATAGACGCGACGGCGCGCGCCCAGCCCAGCCCAGCCCAGCCCCAGCGCAGCCCAGCGCGGCACAGCGCAGCACAGCCTGCCCCAACGCAGCGCAGGGCTGCGCCCGCGTCGCTCGCGGCGGCCGCTAATTGCGCGGTCGCGGCGCCAGAGCGCGCGCTCGCTCGCTCGCTCCCTCACTCCCGCCCACCCTCGCTTCCTCGCCCACGCTCGCGGGCGGCCGCTTCGCCGCGCCGGGACGCTGCGAACGCGCAGCTGACGGACACTTGTGGAGCACCACCCTACGTCAAATGCACTTTTTTATTTTTCATTATTTTTTAAATTTTGGAAACTAAAAGAAAAAAAATACCTTTTTTATGAAATTATTTATTTTATTGTGCTCGTGCTCTACGAAAAACATTGTTAAAGATTAAAAAGATGTTGAGTCCGTCGCATGCTTGCCAACGTACGGGGTATCACACTAGAACCTTTTTCGGGGTTATAATAACTATTATTACAGTGCAAGATTATCCCTGAAGAAGATCACGATATAACTGTCAAATCTTTGGCTACCATGTCTAGGTCGTGGTGTCTCCCGAACTACCGACATTTCACTGACTCCTGTCGCCGAAGCCTACGTTTTCATACAAAT
The DNA here is from genome assembly GCA_038098605.1 of Gryllus longicercus. Classification (NCBI taxonomy): domain Eukaryota; kingdom Metazoa; phylum Arthropoda; class Insecta; order Orthoptera; family Gryllidae; genus Gryllus; species Gryllus longicercus. Next base: position 410,279 of record JAZDUA010000108.1, on the reverse strand, counting down.
ATTTTTTGGCTATCTTTCTTCAGCGGTCAGAGATTTTTCTGTTAAAACGTTCAATTTCTGCTATCTATTGCAATGTTGCAAATACTCAAGATATTTGTTAAACTATTTCAGACGTTAACTAATATTGTTTTTTTAAAAAAACAGTGTGTGGAAATGGGCAAGAATTTTGAAATACTATATTGTTCTGCAATTCGGGAAACTTTTTGTGGGACCCTAAAACAATTCAATTGACTCTAAATATACTGTTAATGAAAAGGCTGTGTATATTGAATGTGTATTTAAGAGAAAAATGTATCTACGACACAACGTACGATGTTTTTCCTCCTCTGGATTTCCTGTTAAATCCACCCTTGTTTAATATGAAGTTATTTACTGTTCATAAAAAGATGTGTCGCCAATTCAGAAGCGTACAACTTACTCATTTTTGTTCTGAAGCAGAAGTAATGACGAATTATTTAATTACCTGCCAGTACTTCGTGTTCGGGTGCAGTCTGTCCCGCACCCCCTTGTGTTGCAAATGCAATTTCGAAGAGTGGTTGTCCTAGGGGTTGCGGCGACGCATTCTCATCGTGAAGTATGCGCATCAAGTTACTGGTATGCGTCGCGGCGCGTCCTGGGATGTTTGCTACGCCGTTATGCGGCGCCCTCTATTCAACCCGACAGCGCGTCTTCCCCTGCGCTCCCCCTACGTCGCCGCCTCCGGCACAGTCGCCGCTCCTCCGCCGCCGCCGCCTCCAGCGCCCGAGGCTTTCTTCTGCTTCGCATGCCCTTCCCCGCCCCCTCGTGCCCTGTTTTGCTGTTTTTGCGCTAGTTTCCAGTCGGCGCGTTGAGCTTTGTAATGACATTGAGGATGAAAAACGAAGGCGGCTATCAAATGGTAGCGAGGAGGGAAAAAGTAACAGACGTACTTTGTCTAGCGGGAAACAGTCGACCTTTCTGTCTCCGTCCCTCTTCCTCCGACGAACTATTTCTGGGTGTCTCTTCCCTTTCGCTCTCACCCTATTCCCTTTTCCCCCTCTCCTTTCGTATTTGACGTTCGCTCTCGGTGATTCGTCGTCCGGAAACGCACGGAAACGGCGCCGAAACTCCGGCGTAAGAGAAATATGAACGGCACAAACTTTATTTATTTGTGTCGAAACGGATGCGACGCCCGGGAGCGGCCTGGAAGCGCGTCGCGAGAAAAATGAAGGACGCCGTCGTCAGGTGCCCCGCAGTCGCACCGCGTCGTCCTATTCGTCCTGCTCGCCCCCTCTGTCGCGTCTCGTGCCTCGTGCCCGGGCTGTTCCGCCCGGGCTGTTTGCCGCGGCTCAGCGGCGTATCTTCTTGCTCGCATCGCGGGCGCCGAGTTGTCTCTCGTACTATCGGAGATCTGGTGTCTTCATGCAGTCGGTTTACAGTTAAATTCACTACACTGTGCACGTATAGGGGGAGGTGAGAGCTATGGCCGACTGGGAAGAAGCCTCCTTTCCCTGGGGGAGGTACATGGAAAGAAGAAATCTCAAATCTACGTGTGGGACGACGCCGGATATTTTATTCGAGCTAGGAAGAGACGAGCGCCGAACGCCACATGCACTACACTCACAGGATTAGGGAAGAACTAAAAAGATAACGCACCCGCAAAGACTAGACACCAGTTATTCAGGTTCCTAGATTTTATAAAATATACATTTTTGTTTTTTTAAATTTTGTTTACTTCTCCTTCACCATTTATTTGAGATTTTATGTAACGACAATTTCAAATATGTTTTTAATATATTATAGTACTATGATGTTTACAGTTCTTATGCAAAAGTGCCCCTCCCATACCATTTTATTAAATGAATGTGATTGTTGAAAAATGAGTTTGCAAACGCCTAGAGATAAAATATTGGAATTGTCATTCATACCAGAAAAAAACGTATCATGATAGCTGTTTCTATCTAACACTGCTGCACAATTTTAAATTTAGGCAGATATTTCACCTAAGTATACGTATTACTGCTTTTTGTATTCATCTCTCGGATTTTCAATATAAATTGATGACATTTATGCTATTTGAATATTTTATCCATTAATAGAACTATGCACATAACTTAATATCAGAATCATCAAGAATGATTCCTATCAAAGAAAGAATAGCGACCGCATACTACGTACGTGTCTGTTATCACGGTGAGCGGTGACCGGTGTCCCATCCGCCCGCCCCGACGCCAAAGCCACCAATCGCCGTCGCCGCCACATGGCCTTGTCATGCTTTTTCCTCCCCCCCCCCCCTGCGCGGCCATCAGCATCAGCTCAACGTCTCATCGGCGCCGCTCCTCCTCCTCTTCTTCACACGGCGTTCGCAGGCGTTGGGGCGCGCTCATTGTCCCCCGTTGCGCGGCGTCGGCAACGGCGACGTTGTCGTTGTCGTCGGCGTCGTCGTCGGAGTCGGTGGCGTCGGCGCCCGCGCACCGCTGCGTCATTTCCCGGCGCCCTCTTTCGCCCCTGCGGCGCTCCTCGCGACGTCGCCGACGCCGACGCCGCTGCCGCTGCCGACGGCGGCGTCACCCGACGCCCCCGGCGCTTTGACAAACACGACGGGCGCCGCCGGCGACGAGGACGCCGTCGGAGACGCGCCGAGCACAAATCTCTTTGCACACACGCCGCTCCGCCTCCTTATTGATTGCGCGGAGTTAGCGTCGGTGTCGATGGAGGACAGGAGTTGGAGGGATAACTGAGGTGGGGAGCAATGAAGATCGCGGGAGTCGAGATGGAGACAGAGGATGTGGAAAAATGCCGACGTAATGTAGCCAACGTAGTTGCGATCACGGGTGATGCCGTGGACTCGACCAAACGTTGGCAGGATTTGGATAATGTAGTAAGCTGAAACGATGCGAAGAAGTGTGTGATGATTATAGAAGCACTCTCGATTGTTGTTTTTTTTTCTCTGGCGAAGCGTTAAAATACTTGTAGAGGGCAAGGTTTTATCTTTTCTTTAAAGCACGGTAAATAATTTAAATATGTTCCAGCAATACGTAATATCTAAATCAGAACGAGTGATGAGTGAAGAGGTAGACAAGGATAATCTTTGAAATTGTCTCTTCCCATTCCGTAATGGTGACATTCTCTTTCATAGAAGACTCTCGAAGATTACACATCCAGCGCAGATCGGCTGCACTGAAAGTTTCGTGTGTCATATGGGTTTGCAGTGACATTACAATATCTTACACGTATGTATGTGTTTATTTGGCATTGTAGGGTCGTCTTAATCCAACGTTTGCCAGAGATGGGCTTTGTTTTTATTTATTATTCACGCCTAGTTGTAAGGGAATCGTGTGGCGAGTATAATCTATTCTCATCACCGTGTCTACTATGCTTGGCCAGCTTGAGTCATACAGATACAGGAACTGACAATTATAATGGAAAGCTACAACTCTATTTTTGGCCCGCCCGGGAATCCTAGTGGGGATCGCAACAATGGAAGCCAGTACACTGTCCACGAGCCATCCACGGGCCCATTTTTGAAATGTTTAATTAGGAGAATAACCTACTGTCAATACACATTATGTAAGTGTTTGTGATGCATAACTTAGGCATGTTCGAGGTCCTACGGTTCTGAATATTGCGCTCTGTACCTCGCGCAAATCCCTTCCCTTCGGGTGGCGAGGGGGCGCGCGGAACGGCAGGCGAGCGAGCAGCCGGATGAGGGGCCGTGCTTAGGGGATTTGGCTCGCGGAGCGTCGCCCTCTGCTTACCCCTTTAGCGAGGCGTTTGATCCCGTTGCCGGCCAGGCCATGCGCGAAGGCTCGTTAGGCGATCTGCTCCCGGCCCCCGGAATATTGTTGGAAATTGGTTGACGAGATCGGGAAATTCCCATTGGGATGATCGGCGTTGCCATGGCGCGAGAGAGGGTCCTTTGCTTAAGGAAAGTAAAAAAAAATTTCTGCAAAACTTTTTTGCCGCCAAATCTCTGCTGCCATTTTTACGATAACCCAAAGAACGCTTCGAATAGATCTGAACTAATGTGTTATGTATATTTTATGGTATAGATTGGATTCCCTGTCGTCCTCAATGATAGTTTTAATCAGATCGCATTATCCTAAAGTGTGCGTTGTTTCAATGGCAAGAAAAAAGGATTGGTTTAACTTTCGTTTGGATACTCTACAAGATGCATTTAGGTACTTAGATATTACGCCTTTAATTAGGAAGAATACGTTGTATTGATTTACATAATACATAAATGTTCATACACTAGAGCCGTAACGACTCATAATTCATATCAAAATTATTCGCCTTTTAATTTAGGAAACATGTTTCTTTTGCGGATTGAATCTGCTCACGAGAATGCATTCTAGTTCGCAAGAGATTATCAAATGTAAAACGATAGTGCACACCACGTTGATTACTCACGAAGTGAACACTTTCCGAGAGTTAGTACGTACTTCATGTGCACAGATACGAAAACCATTCATTTCCATGTTGTACTTTACACAAAGGATTGTTATCTGAAGTACAGAGTTCATTTGGATTCTCTGGTGCTGTCGTGTATAATTCTACGAATATAGTCGCATTGATGAGGCAGAACATGAGAGAAAACGATCATTGATTACGCAGAGCTGCGCCGAACGCCATTACCCGCCTCGTGGAGTTGTTGCAAGCGAGCGGGCTGCCGACGCGATCTACGCACGCATCACGGCTCGTGCCTGGCGGCGAGAGGCGCCCCACAGCGCGGCGAGAACAGGGGCGAACGGGCGCGAAAGAAAATGCAATAGCCGTGTAACGACGCCAGGCGGCGGCGATCGCAGCGGTGCGCGCATGCTGTCGCTTGCCGCGGACCCCGGCGCCCGCTCTCCACCCGCGCGACAAAACCGCACCATCCTCTTGCTTCTCAATCATCTGCTCGCTTACTCGGCCGTGCTTCGACTCGCGTGCCTCTCTCGCCACTGCTCACTAGGAACGCCCAACCTCCTGCTCGCTCGCCGGTTCACCCTTTCACGCACTGGCACGTCAGTTTACCCCATTTGCTCGCCTCGTAAGTTACACACCCCGCCGTTTCTCGCTATCACTCACTCATTGGCCGGAAGTCTCACTCGTCCGTTTGCTCATTCACCTGCATTTTCACTCGTCGACGATCCGCTCAACAAACAGCTCATTTCCACACTCTCAGTCTTTCAGCCCCTTACTCGACTTTCCTTTGTGTTGTAAGCATCCCTCACCACGCACTCGCCAGCTCACTAGAATGGTCGCTCACTTCGCCGGCAGGCTCACTCATCCTCGTTTGCTCATTCACCTGCGTTTTCACTCGTCCGCCAGCTGATTCGCCACCCACTCTACAATGCGCCCATCCTTACACCTTAATTTAAACCACTCGTTTGTCTCGCAAACCTTCCATATCATTCGCTATCTAGCTCACTACCATGCCCATTCATTCGTCGGTCTTTCACTCGCCTGCATGTTTATTCATTCATATTCTCAAGCGCCCACCGACTGATTCTCACTGATCGACTGACACTTCACTGACATTTTACTGACCCTTCTGCCTCTCCGTAACTCACCTGCCTTCTCAGACAGACAGCCCTCGCCACTTTAACGCAGCCTTCCTCAGTGTCGTACTAGCATGTCAATTCTCTCGACTACCGTCATTCACTTCCTCCAGCTGGCTCGTGCTTTGTCTCATTCGTCCATCCTTTGACAATCTCACCGTTTTCAACGACTCAGTAATCGCGTGTTTTTCTGGTATCCACCTTATTATTTCACGCACTCGTCCATCCGAAGCATTTCCGTGTCAGCTCTACCTAAAGGCAAATCTCGCCGCTATCATACCTCACCGCTTTTCGGTTTCATTTGTTCACTCGCTCGCTTGTCTATCTCACTTCCATCCACTCGCTAAGCCACCCACCTTTCTATTCGCTCGCTGGTTCGCTCATGCACCCTCATGCCTACTCGTTCACCCTTTTGCACACAGGCACGTCAATTTACTCCATTTGCTCGCCTCGCCACTTACGCACCCCATCTCTTCTCGCTATCACTCACCCACTCACTCACTCACTTTCCGCATCTTGCAATCGTTTGCCCATGTCACAAGCCAGCCACTCGCTAGGCTACCATCATTGTCGCTCACCCGCCCGCTCGCCCACCCACTCGCCCGCTCAGCCGTTCACCACCGCCGCCGGCGGGCGGGCTAGCGGGCAGGCTGGCAGGGTGCTGCGCGCGGCGCGCCCCAACAGCGCCGCCGCGAGATGCAATTAAGATTCTGCCGCTGGACGCATTGTCGCGCGCGCGCGCGCTCGCCTCCGCCCCCCGCTCCTGGCCGCCGCCCCCGCCCTCGCCGCCGCCCCATTGTCCCGCGGCCGTTCGTTAGCACTGCTGCAGCGAGAGCAAGCGGAAGGGCTGTAGGCGGGTGGCGGCGGCGGCGGCGGCAGCGCGGTGGTGGCGGTGGCAGTGGTGGTAGGGGTTGGGCTGAGCAGGGAGGGCGGTTCGGAACGTCTGCGGCAGCAGGGGTGCGCTACGCGAAATGCTGAGGTGGGAGAAGGCGGAATTCGCCATTGTGAGTTCCGCCGTCGGAGGCGGAGGAAGGAGGAGTGGCAGTGACGGCTCTGACTGTAGCGGAATATTCCGAGTTGGGCGCATGAACGCGCAATTGTGCTCTAGCCTCGCGTACCATTCGATACGGTCTACGTTATAACCTCACGTTTTGTATGGCTTTTGATTTGCCGGTCTCGTATGACACGCTGTTTGGGACGACGGTGCGCGTTTTTATTTTTAATGAAACGAAACGCAAGCATTTGAATTAACCAATCTGTTATTTTGGAACAATATTGATATTAATTATGCCGGGTTTAGTTCCCTGATTGGTAGTCATAGAACTGGTATTTTCGATATTATTGAATTATTCCGTTTCAAAACTCACTCCCAAACAATGGCAACAGAAGAGAGTTTAGGTTCAAATCGACTGGTCTTTACGACTCTTATATGTAGGGTATTCATGTTAATAAATACATCCATCTAAATTATTATCCATTCATTTATCCATCTTATTTCCGAATACATCCATATTACTTTCACTCACATATTCTATATTATATTCGTTGATTGATGAAACGTTCCCCACTAATTATTTAATAAATCTATGTTTTTCCATTTTTATAATTTCTTTCAAATACTTATTTCTTTTTTGGCAATTATTGTTAAATATATACATGGAACGCATGGAATTTACTCTGCTGACACTTGAAAATGAGAACGAATCCACCAAAATATTTGCAGATGCAGACAGCCCAAAAATTCGATTCCTTGTCCTTACGTCACAAAGGCATTTAATATTTATTACACCGCGTGAAAAATTGACACAATTGTTGACGTTCGTCAAGCCGAGAAATTACATAGCGTGCTTTCTCTATATTGCGCTAGAATATGCTGTAAGCCATTATAACCCTTGGCATAACGCACGTCTCGTGTACGCCGAGCGAAGTATCGTATACTCCCCCGCGAGTGAGGAGGGCCTGGAAGCGCCGTCCAGCGCAACGCGTTCGTTCCTCTTGAGGTCTTCCCCACCCCCATCCGCCACCGCCTGACCATAACCGCCGCGCCGCCGCTCATAAAAGATGCAGCGTTCGGTAAAGCATCGCGTCCGCCGGCCCGACGTGCATGTTTAATGGCGCTGCTGGGAGGCGCTGCGCTCTGGTGCTGCTGTTACTGCGCCTGCATGCGCGCAGAGCACAACGCTGGGTTGCGCCGCGCGCCCCGAGACCCTTGCAACTGGGGGCCGCACTCGCTGCTTGTGAATTGCGCAAGCCGAAGCCAAATTACGCCGTGGAAAGTGCACCTGGGTGAATAGTGCTAGCCCACGAAGTGTTGAATGGTGGGTGCGAGTTGAAAATAGTTGGGGATCAAACTTGACGCCAGTATGTATATGTCTAATTTCCTTGGATTTATTTTCCCCAAGAAGATTTTTTTCGTCATGACTTTGACTTTAGGCACTCGCAGACTGACATGGGCGAATTTTAGAAGATCGACCGTTATATCACTATCAGTCGTTTCATTGGATTAGTGATTCCTTAAAGGAACCTAATTGTGGAGTTCTGATTCTTCAAAATAAAATTCGGAAATGAATAATTTGCATATGTAAAAAGAATGAAATTATCCTTCATGTAAATGGAGATTATAAATAATGTGCAAAACACGATTTAATTCATTTCATTTCATGTTTTTATTATAAACTTATAGATTTATCAGAAGAAACTATTTCAACATTTATTATATTTATTAAATTATGTAATAAAAAGCGATGTAGTGACAAGGACAAATAGTTTATTGTTATTCTAAATGCAATCCTAGATTCAGATTCAATGCGTCTCATACTTTCTTTCAATTTCTCAGAGTCTCTCGTCCATACTCGGAGTAGACGTTTCATTCTCTCGTCGCCGTCCGTTGTATGGACTTCCATTGTGTCACATCGTGCCTTCGCCTCCATTCAGCACTTGCTTGTCGTGCTCCCTCCAACTCTACTGAAAACGCCGCACCTCCACTTCCACGGGCCACGCCCAGTCGCTCCACGCGCAAGTCACGCCCGCCGTCGCCTTCCACCGCCCGAGATGGAGCACGGGATTCGATTTAGCGTCCGGTCGGTCGCGGCGCCTTCGCCTTTTCCTCCGTTCTGTCTCCCCCTTTCGCGAAGCAGGGGCAAGGCGGGGACGCGCGGGTCGCGTACGCACGCACGCTCTCGCTGGTGTGTGTATGTGTGTGTGTTGAGTAAAACAGCGGCCTTCCGCCGCCCCGCTGCCCGATAGCTTCAATCTACCTTGGCTCTCCGGCCGGGGTTCCGCGGGGAGGGCCGGGCGGGGAAGGGTGACGGGTGGGGGAGTGCGGGCGGCCGCTGGGGCGCGACGCCACCGGAATATCAATGCGCGGCCTCCCGCGGAGCGCCCTCCGCCGCCGCGCCGAGAAGTCGACGCTGGCCTCACCGTCGCGCCCGCGAGGCGGCGAGACCAGGCGCCCCCTTGCCGCACGACATGTTAGTCGGCGCCGTTGGCTACTCGGTTTCCGAAGGGGGAGGCTGAGGGAATGACTATTGATTCCTGGTTCAACAACGTCTGAGACCTTAGTCCCGTAAGCAACGTCCGTTAGGACTGAAACCTTAGAATCTCCCTGTCGAGAATGTTGCAAATGCCACGATTCTGACGTTGAGCTACTGCAGGTTGTGCTTTGGAAGGGAGTGGTGTCATGTGCTCTGAGAAATACTGTGAATTGATGTGTCTTTGTGCTCTTGCTGAAGGCTTTCTAATATTATTACTTTCAGCGGTGTTCGTATGCTTGCAAAAATTGAATATTCCTGTGTTGAAGACCAGAACGCTGCTGTACAGTAAATAATTATCATGGGAGTATCACGAACTTTTCATATTTTCTGTAAATTGCCCTAGCGATCGCTGCAGAACGTGTTGAATACTATTTATACAACACGTGTGGAAATGTTTTACAGTTTCAAGTATTTTTTAAGAATATGCTCACCTCTAAAGTACAGTTAACGGTGTGAACTCTTCAAATGTCTACTGTAATGCCCAGCATATACTCAGCGCGTTAGCTGAATCATAAAAATACCTAGTAGTTTCTATAATATACATTCAGCTAGCAAGTGTCTCGTAAATAGTGACTTATGAAGAGGTACTCCTTGGAGTGAACTACGGTATAAAATAGAGGTGCTCTTCTTTCGCACTATTTCCTCCGTGGTGAGAACTTTACTACTTTTCATGACTACGTAGCTTTATGATTGAACTACCTTTTGTACGAACGGTCACGGTAAGAATTCTAGTTGAACGATATGAGAATTTTCCGTAGGTTTACAATCCCCAGACAAGAGGGTTCGCAACCTGTTACTTAAGACCGGATTTTACGCAGGGGCTCTCGCCGCGCACCACGCAGGGCGAAGTGTGAGAACCTGTAGGATTTCGTCCGTCACGCCGCGTCGCGCGGAGCCGTGTGGGGTGAGGGGGGTGGTGGAAGGACTGCTGGCGGTGCGGGGAAAAACATTTGAGCGCCGGGCGATTTTCTCGCACGGGCGTCCGGCGCCCGGGAAAAAGCTTTTCCCTGTATGCCCGCGCTCTGCACCTCTCGCAACGTTCGCTCCTGGGGCAACGGCGTTGGCTGTCGCCGTCCGGCACTGGCCGGAACCGTCTCCGCCTCCCCATTCCCACTCCTGCTGCAGCCTCTACCTCCGCTTCCATCCCCGACCCTGCCTCAACCTCTACTCCTGCCCCTAGCCCCGCCACTGCCTAGTCTCTACCGCCGCCTCCATCCCTGGCCCTGCTTTTGGCTCTACCTCTGCCCCATCCCCGCCCCTACATAAGTCTCTCTACTCGCCCTTCCTCAGCCTCTACCCTCCCCTGCCTCTGTTTCTACTCCCGCTCTGTCGAAACCTCTTACCGCCGCCCCCAACTCCGCTCCTACTTTCGTCTCTCCCCCTACCTCGGCCCAGGCCCTGCTTCAGTCGTTCCCGTTGCCGCCCCGCCCCCTTTCCCGCCCCCTGCCTTTATCTCGCCCCCGCCTCTTATCCAGCTATATCTCCCGTCCCGGATTGGTCTCTGCTACTTACTCCAACGGTGACCAAGTGCGAGACTGCGTTCTCTTGCACGAGTTGAGACTTATGTGAAAATGCTGAGTGCTGGGCTTATTTAAAAATGAGCGTTGGTTGAAATCATTGGATTTTATGATACCGATATGAGAATTGATGATGCCTGGATTGGGGTCTATTTTGATTTGTTAAAATTGCAAAATTCTAATGAATACTGAATAAAACTAAGAGTTATAAACTTTTGGACGTTGTTACAGATATGTCGGGATAGTGCTAGTTAGCCTTGCTATGTTTTGGCAGTTACGAATCAGTACCATTCTTGTTGCATCCATCATTCGAGTTTCAAATGCACCATTAAGCCAAAAGACATTGCTGATAATCAGCGGAAGTACTATACGAAGATTGTTTAAAAATGATTGAAATCGTACATCATATTTGCTTAATAAAGGGAAAAAACAAATTGCAATAGAATGTTCTAGTCGCTAATTGTACACTTTGCGAATTATGCAAAACCAGTTTGATGGTTCTTTCTACTTCACTTTGCGCATCCTTCAAGTCCCGAAAGGAACCGATACGTAAACCTCTGGTGTCGGCAGCAAGCGAACTGACAGTCTCTTGCGAAGTGTCTGTCAGGCCACTTTCCTCTTCTCGGCGGCGGTGTCTGTTCCTCGAAATCTCCGACTCTGAGAACCGCGCGCGCCGCGCCGCGTCGCGCCTTGCCGTCCCGAGAGAGAATGCATACCCCTGGGCAATAACTGCAGCCGCCTCCGCCTCCACCTCGGCCCCCGCGGCTCCGGGCTCCGGCGGCGGCAGCGGCTTGCTCTGTATGATAGACCGAGCGTCGTGTATGCTTGAACAGTATAAACTTAATGTAGCGCAGGTTAACTTAGTGTAATTTGAGTTGCCGTAAAAGTTTCGAGCCAGCTCGTAACACGTTTAACAGTGTGTGCACAGTCGCAGCAACACACACGCAGACAACCCCTCACACTAACATAGTCGCAGACACACACTCTCCTCCAGCAGCCGTGCCCGAGTGGTATACACGCGAGCTCAAGACGGCGAGATGGAGCAACAAGGGAGAAAGAAAGGAAGGGAAAGAGAGGTTGATAGAAACGGAAGGGGAGCAGGAAGGAACAGTCCGAACACCAGTCGCGTGGTCTGCAACGAGCTGGCGCCCGGTTCCGCAGCGAAGAATAATAACGAGCCACTTACAAGCCGGCTCTTGCGTGGTACGCCAGACCCAAACGCCGCCTTCTTTGCCTCTCCCTCCCGACCCCTCTCCCCACTTGCTGCTTCCATTGCAGCCACGCGTGGAACGATCCGAAATTCAGCACAGTTAATATGGCGCCTTCCGAAGGTTGTACACGCCGTATGGCCACCCCGAGGTTATGTGCGCGTCGCTGCCCTGGCTGCCTCAACGGGCAACGAGTGGGATATACTGCGCCCTTCCCGCGGGCACAAGAGGTTTTACAGCTGGGACTTGCCCTGTCCCCACCACGCGAAAAATGATCCCTGCAGGCGGGATATTGTCCGAGGAAAAGCACTTGTTCTTGACGAACTGCGAAATGTGTTGAAGCACTTACGGTATACATTATTGTCTGGGCATATCTGTAACATCTGTAGTAAGTTTAGCTTTTTTGTCTTCCACTATCCGGCTGGAAGATTACCGTGGAAAATGTTGGAAGGAGAAAGATTTCAAAAGATTTTCCTGTAGAATGCTTAACAAATCGTTGTATGACTGTATTGATGTGATAAATTTGTTCGGCAATAGAAAATATTTTTCTTATTCTACGGCTTTAAATATTGTAAATTATGAAAATCAAAAATCATTGGCTCCCCCTATGTGAGTATCTTCATATTATCTCTTTTCAAATATGAATTTAAAATCGCGCTGTTTCCTTCGATTGAATCTCCGAATATTAATATAACGTTAAAGGACGCAACCCGCAGGACTCATGTGTACTGCGTGATGCAGATCTCAATTCTGAAGGGGTTTACGTCTTCTTACTACACCGCGAAGACCCAAGTATCAGACAAGACTACCATACACTCAGCATCAAAATTCGTTGGACACCAATGCAGAATTAGGATAGTGCTGTTACCGCTATAATCATCCAAAACAACGAAACGGCTATCTCTGTTGAAATTTAACAACGCACTGCCATCTCAGATAATTCTTTAGGAAAAAGTTCATTACAATGCATTTCTTGCTAAACGTTGAAGAGTGACGATAGTAAAAAAAATTGTAAATGTATAAAATTTGCAATTTGATGACATATTCCTTTTGTATGAAATGTGATAACGTTGTAATTTATGGCTGAAAGCCGTGCACTAAAATGCACCGCCTCACTATTGTTGTTCAGCACTATATGTGAATATGCCTGTTCGTGCTCTGCTTAAGTTACGTACCGTGTTTGGAGGGTCATGTTTCAAAGATATCGCGAGGAATAAAGCCGGTATTTTCAGGCGTGTCACTGGAGATTCTGCGTCAAGAACACAAGAGTAGAACAGCTTGGAAAGAGGGAGGTGGGCGGAGAGGTCAGGACTGGTTCGGAGCGGAGAATAGCGAATGAGCGGGGTTCGGGGGAGAGGACGAAGGCAAAGGTACGGTGTAGGGCGAAGGGTGGGGCGGGGACTAAAGAGAAAAGCGTAGCGGAACGTGGGTGGAGGGAGGGGACGAGTGAGAAGTGTGGGACGGAGACGAGAGTGAGACGGGGCGGGGACGATAGTGAAGGGTGATGTGGAGACGGGGGGAAGGGCAGGGCGGGGACAAGAATGAAAGGTGAGGCGGGGACGAAAAAGGTAGTGCGGTGTTGGGCAGGGAGAGGCGAGGGCACGGACAAGGGCCGTAAACCCGACGCTAGGAGCGCCCGCCGCCCAGTATATCTCACACCGTGATAAAGCGCCTCCGCTAAACACAGATAAAATGCGCGCGGAATCATAAATAGCGGCGTCCGACGTCACCCTGGGAAGTTTTATACCTGCGCGCTGCGGCGCCGGCACCGGCTGTGGTCCTAGCACTAGGATGGGCTAGGATGGAAGACGATAGGCGGAGGACAAGCAGTGCTAAAAGTAGGCCGCAGTTAGGAGCTCCCCAGCTTGGAGAAACTTACAAAAGCGAAATTTACATGACGGCAAAAACTTGACGGAACGATTGTGTCATATAATAATATCGTATCACACAATAAAGTGTTTATCGTAATGTTTATTTACAGATCTCTGGTGTAATAAAATTTAGTTTAATTCGTAAGTAGAAATTACTCTCACAATTAAGTAACTAAGCATTTTTAATAATTTTCAAAACCAATACTCACACTCACAGCAACTAATTATATTAGAAATTCCAAGTACCAGAAATACAATTATGCGGAGGCTATTTCTTTCATTCTTTTCTGACCTTTCACTTTCCTTTCCTGAATTTGTTTCCTCCAGTGCGTCCTCTAATCTCATGTTCAATTTTCAGAAATCCTTTAATTTTTCATAACAAAATTAAGATATTAATTTTCACTCCCGCCTCAGAACTCTGACTCTTGTGTTTTCTGTTCTGCCACACGTTTCTTATTCTTTATCATCTACTACCACTGTCGCCGCCACCACCACCATCGCCTCCGTCTCCGCCCCCGCCGCACTCCGCAACGCCTTCTCGATAAATAACGAGCGTCGGCCGGCGGCCCGGCAACAATTAATACACGGTTTAATTACCCTGGGAGCCATCGGAGCGCCCGCTAAAAACCATGGCGACACTTTGTCTTTTTTGCCCGCGAATAAATCAGGACAACACAAACACTTGCCGCCGCGGCCACCGCCGCCCTCGCCTCCCCTCCTCTCCGCCCCGCCCTCGCACCGAAGAGGGGGAGGGGCGCGCTCTCTCGCGGTATCAGCTGCGACCCTCTCCCACACCGAAACTCCAGCCGCCACCCCCTCCACCCCTGCCAGCGCCCGTTTGTAAATACGCGGGGCGCAAATAAAATAAAACGGGAATCTTGCATGTATTTAAAATATGATTCATAGGCCACATTTCACAAAAAAAAGAAAAGAACGGTCCACCCGTTCGCTGCTGCCGCTCCCGCCACCGCCGCACCCGCTGCCGCTGCCTCCCGCCCCCCGCGCCTGCCGCCACCCTGGGGAAAAGCGAAACAAAAACCCGCGCGGCTCGGCGCGGGAGTGTTGGGCCCGGGCGCCGGTCGAAAATGATTTTGCGTCGCGTGCTGCGTGCTCGCTGCGTAACGCCAGAGGCGACGGCCTCTAATGACGTGGCGCGGGGCCTATCGCGGCGTCGAGACGGGGAGGTGGTGTTGCTGGCAAACACCAAGGGTCACGTACAGATGTAGATTTGGGCCACTAATACGTACACTTCGTCGGTAGATGCGTAGTGAAGTCTGCTGTGTGTTAGGTACAAAATACGAATTCGATTTGTCGGTGGACTTCGTTATTGACTTTCGCACTTGAAGAGAGAAAGTGTAAGATAACGTGTCCAATGATGGGGTAAAAGTATGATGATTGTAACGTTGTTCCTTTTCGTAGTTTTCAAAGATTTTCTCGTGAAAAACAAATTTATTCGAATTTTTAATGTTGTGAAATGAAACATTTAAAATACTTAATTATTTGTTCGCTTTTTGCTTGTCTTATGAAATAAATTAAAATAAAATTATTTTGTATATAAATATCAATATTTGAAGGAAATTTATAGAAAGTGGAAAAATAATTTGGCCTCATTTACAAAAAGTGATTACTGTTAAATCTTGCGAAATAAATGAGTGACTCTATAAAGGCTATATGAACTACTCAAAATATTCTAGAGGTTTCATGTAAACTACCCAAAATATTTAAAGAATTCTTTACAAAATTGCAAGACTCTCAGCCTCGCCAGATCGGCTGAGGGAATATTCGTTTTGGAAATGAATCCTACGAATAGTTTAGGTGCTAGTGTTGTTTACAGACAGATGGACACACGGATAGTTTGAGTGTATACGTGCGTATACGAGAAAGTAAAAATAATCCAGTCTGGACGTTAACGTTAAGGTCGTTAAGAACGTAAAATGGCGTGCGTTGGGGGAAAGTCTTGTTTGTTTTCGTTATTCGTCAGGTTCGTTAAAGCGCCTTAAAATTGCCCGTGACGTTGTTTGCGTTTCTGAATGGCGTTTGTCGGGTAATTGCGTTTTTGTTACTTCGTTTCGCAGAATTTTGGTATGGCTTGTGTCACAGAAAACACGCCGCATGTGTCTGATGAAGGGAGAGTGGCGAGATAGCGCGGTCATTCATGTGAACTCGCTCGACTCTTTTCGGGAGAATTCCCTGTTAACAGAGTAAAAAGCTTTTCTTCCTTTTTGCACGCGACCGTACAAAAGCATCAGGCAGTGGAAAACTTGAAAGCGGAAACATCCCGACGCGAGTTTCCCTAGTAGATATCATTTCGACTGGGCGACGATTCCCTCAATTCTTAGAACCCAAATGTAATTCGAAATTTCATATATGTGATGCTGTTATGAAAGAACGAAAGTGACTTTTGAATCATGGCATGGCCACATTGCACATTAAAAAAAAAATTAGCGCGCAATATTATTCAAGTTGACTATGGAAACGCATTTCGTTTATCTTTATTCACCGAAGGGCGCATTAATCGAGAAGTATTCGTATTACAAATTGGGAGCAATGGCACGAGCCAGATACCGCATCGTTCGAGAAGTATTTTATTCGCGTGGAAATTGCTGCCAGTGTGCAGTGAGGTGGATAATCGCGGGGCGCTGAACGAACGCTGGTGCACGACCTCAGTACTGGATTTCATCCTCCGTCCTCACTCTCCGGCATTTCCCTTATTCCTCGCTTTCCACCGTCGCTCCGCCCTCGCCCTCCACTCTCTCCTCCATTACCCTCGCTCCGCCCTCTCCCTCCACTCTCTCTGTCTTCGTCCTCCATCATCCCCGTCGGTCCAACTCCCTCCGTCCTCGCCATACGTCTTCGTTCTGCTTCTTCACCCTCCGTCTTCACCATACGTTCTCGCCTTCCGACCTCTGTCTCCGTCCTCGCACTCCTTCCATCCCTCCGTCATCGCCCTACGGCCTCGCCATCTTCTCTCTGTTTTCGTCCCCACCTTGCGTCCTCGCCCTCTGTTCTCGCTCTCGTCCTCCCGTTTCGTCTTCACCCGCCTACTAGTTCATCGCATTACTTCGCACCTCATTCTCTATTGTCCTCCATTCTCCCACATGCGACCTCCCTCTGTTCATTCTAACTCTCTCTCTCTCTCTCTCTCTCTCTCACTCACTCACTCACTCACTCACTCACTCACTCACTACTTGTGCTCCCACTCCCACCCTGACAGCGGCCCTCCACCCTCCAGCAGCTGGACGCATTAAGAGACCGATGGTGCCGCCGCCACCACCGCCACCACCGCCGCCGCCGTCCGCCAGCAGCGACCGCCACCTGCTGCGCTGGGAAATTTTCCCGGGCCCCTCCATTTCGCACGTTGCCGGCGCCACAAATTCAATCCCACGGCCTGCTTCCGATGCGCCACCGCTCCCAATCCCCTTCCGGCGTTGATCTTCCTCCGCCCTCCCCTCCCCTCCCCTCCCCTCCCTGTTTGCGGGGAACGTCCCTTGGCCGTCGCATTTTCCTTCTCCTGTTTCGCACGTTGCGCGGCGTTTGGTGTTGCACTGCGCGACGAATCCTACTCGTTCATTTTAACTCAGCTTTAATTTCTGTGAGGCGTGTGTTTTGACTATTGTGCTACTTAAAGTTATTTTTCATCTCACGTGCGTTCATCTTTTATATCTAACACGGTTTTCCGTTTCCCTTTCGGACCGACATGCAAAATATTTTGTTCTTGATATTTTCTCCCCTGCGATGCAGTCGTATGATACTACATTATTCTTTCCACCAATTCTTTATTTACATTGTTGCCTTGTAGTAGGGTTCTCTCAATTTCCAGTGCAATGGCGACACGCTCGTGTTTGAAACAACCGTGTGAGCACGTCTCTTGGGAGAACGAAACAACGAGGACGGCGAGAGAAGCGAGGACGAGTAAAGGTACCGGACGAACGAAAAGGGTGGTGGAAGGGGGCGTGGAAGCCGTGGAGTTTTGCAGCGTGCAAATTGTCTCCCGGCGGCGCGGTGCAGGACGGGTGAGGCGGGGCGGGGCGGGACGGTGCGGTGCTCGCGGAGACGGGAAACGGAGAAGCGGGGCTGCCCTTGGAACGGAACGACCGGGTGCCGCACTGCTCCTTTCCGCAGCTTTCGATAACACGCCGTTGGCCCACGCGGGCGCCCGCTAGCGGCGGTAGCAGGGCCCGGGGGGCGGGGCGGCAGGAGAAGCGAGGCAGCCGAAATTGGCTCCGGCACGCAGGCGTTTGCAGCGGCCGAACACTTCCCCAACCCCTCTCATCCCCGCCCCCGCACCACCCCCGTCGCAGTCACTGCCGCCGCCGCCGCTGCCGCCACGGGCTCCGCGCTTTCGAATCGCCAGTCCTCGTTTTTAATCCCATCATCCGAGATTAGAGTTAAGCTCGGCTGTGAATGTAAATAGCATTTAATGATTGTGACTCGGGCCGCCGGGAGATAGGGCTCGCACCCGGGCGGTGGGGGAAGTGGGGCGCAGCGAGCGTGATTCTCTTCCACGCCGCACTTCGTCCTTCTCTTTGCTCCCACTCTTTACATTGGGCCTCTATGTTTTCTGTCCTCTGCTTTTTACTCTCATCCTTGCATTATTTTTCACGTGGCTTGATCTTTTTCTCTATTGACCGAGATTCTCTTTTTACATGGTTTGGAATTTATCATAACTTTCTTCATAATTCATGATCCAGGTCAAAATTGTCATTTTTTCTCTGAAACAAAATCACAAATTATTTTCTCCCTTGTTTTGCTGTCGGCCACTAGCATGCATTTATTTATTCAATAAATTTATACCACTATCTAGAAGGTTTTTATCATACGCAGTATTAATCGTCATTAACTTTTGAACTAAACTGAATGCCCCGTGTTTCCAGTGTTGAGTGTATAAACTGCTCGACACCATTGTCCCAGTACTTTTTATATTTTATATATTTTGTAGAGTGCAAATGTAAAGATAATATCGCTTTGGACCGTGATTCAGAGTTCATTACTCTCGTCAAAATGTTTCCCTTCGTAAAAAAAAGTGTGTTTCTATTGCACATTTATTCACATTTTAGGTTTTATAAATTCTCATTTGTTGTTCGAGCAATTGCATGCATAATTGGAGTAAAATTGTATTTATCTATCATATATTCATTTGTATCACTAGTTATGAAGTATAATTTCAATTTACTAGTAATATTCATATTTCATTTCAATATTTCTCTCTCAATTAGTTTTTTTCCGTTACCGAATGGGCAAACGTACATAAAAGAAAACATTTCAACATTAAAAAATCTATTTATGTGGTTCTGATTACTGTTGATTGTAATAACATTACATTGTCTGCCCTCACGTCTTGTTATAAAAGCCCTCTAATGTATTGAAATGGTATAAACATTTATTCTTCTACTTATAAAACATCAGCACCGGTAGCGACTAGCGTAATGTCTTACGGCCGAGCGTATCATTGATAAGAGGGTCGGCTCTTTTTTATCCCGGTTGATGCTAGAAATTTGTTTGATGTGTTGAATGTCAACAAAATACTTAGAACCGGTACTAGATGTTCTGACCGGTGGTTTCAATGGTTACTTCCAGACGTGTGGTAGTTCAGCGCCCTGTTCAATGGTACAGGGTTCAGTAGTACTTTCTCTGCCATCCATCTATCCCACACTGGACAGAGTCTTCGTAAGAGAGCACATCCCATACCATATCGGTAATAACCAGCTTTGGCGAAAAAGAGGCCAAAATGCAAGTTAACTACATGTAGGGCAAATGCTGATGAGAATAACAATGACGTATAACTAGATTGTCCTTTTTTTTTTGAAAAAATGCATTAAAAGTTATTCAACAAAGTTACATTTCCCATTTATCATTTAATAATGAAACATAAACGGTGTAATAATTGCAAAAGTTCAATAGGGATTTTTTCCCGAAAGAGACATCAAGAGTCTTTATTATGGATTGTTATTCCTTCTGAAATGAAAACATTGACAATGCCCTTTCCAAATAGGCCGGAGAGTCATGGGGCAATTACAGTGTTGGCAATCTAAATTTGAAACTCATTGTCGTCCTCATTCACTGACTCTCCTCTCATCCCCTTACTCACACCCACCTTCAAACACCACTTGAAAACTGCGAAAACGAGACGAAAGGAAATTGCATGGAATTGAGAATCCTCCTCTAGTGGGAACTCCACTCACTGCAATCTAAATCATACTACATTTTACTGCAATCGAAGAAGTTAAAAATCCGTTTCTCTTGTTTGGCTCGAGAACATTCCGAAGATTGTAATTGGCGCTGTGGCCGATGGATCGCGGGTCGTCCGCCTGTCGCAGAGGCCGTTAGCCGCGATGCGTTCCGAATCGCTGAGCGCCGCAGCGGTGGGCGTGGCTCCGCTGGTTGAGCGGCTCAGCAGCTGAGCGCGGCCGCGCGGCGCCGCCCGCCGGGCCCACGCCGCTGATCCTCGCGCGTCACAGAGTTTCTAATAAACCGGCGGCCAATTAATTCCTCTTAATGAATATAATTTCCGGGAAGCTAAATTAATGTATCATCATGCGGTCGCCACGCAAACGCTCACCGCCGCTCCACGCCCCGTCCCCTCCCCTCCCCTCCCCACTCCTCCCCTCCCCTCCCCCTGCTCTTCCCGCCCCGTCAGGCGCGACGCGAAACGCGCGCGAGCGCGCGCACGCAGTGACAAATTGCATAATTCCGGGCCGCACGGAAAAGTGTGCGCGGATTAGTGTGCGGGACGAGGGAGAGGTGGGTGGCGCTGTTGGTACCGGAGGCGAATGGGGCTGGGGTGGAACTGGACGGTGATGGTGTTGATGTGTTAGGGTGGTAGCGGGACGCGTGACTTTGGAGGATTGTTTGTCTGGGTGGGGTGGTGTCGGAACGGGATTACGATGGATGTGGTAGTGATGCGGGTAGGACTGGGTGTTGCCAGAGAGGAGTGGTGTTGATGTGGTAGGGTGGTAGCGGGCGGGTGTTTGTGGAGGATGGTGTGAGTCCGTGGGGTGGTGGCGGAGCGAGATAACGACGAAGGTAGGGGTGGTGGTGGTGGTGGTGGTTGCAATGCTGGGCGTTGCCAGAGGGGAATGGTGCGGATGGGGTTGCTGGCGGGTAGGGTAGTAGGATGACGTGACTCTGCCAGTGAAAGTGGCGAAACCAAGTTAGGGCGAAACAAAGCGGTGCGGGGATAGCGGAGCGGGGACTGCGAATGCGGGGACAGGGTCTTGTCGCGACGAAGCGTGGCGGCGCCGTAGCGGGGCGGTGGTGTAGCGGAGCCGCGGGATGGGCGGGGAGGTGCGGACCTGGACGGGGACTCGAGCCGTGCCGATCAGGGGGCGGGGCGCACGGGGCTGTGCGTAGGTCCGCACGCCCCGGATGTTTAGAAGCGGCCCGCGAGCGTCAACACATCGCGAGGGGGCGGGCGCCGGGGAGCGCCGCGCTGCTGCGCAAATGTTTGGCCGGCGCTGATTCCCGGCTATGCATTAACCGAAAATCTACGTGAATTTGCCATCGGAGTGCATGAATTATGCGTCGGATATGAGTGATTCACTTGCCGTCGCGTTTGACAGAATCTGTTGCAATTGATGCGGAATATGCGGGTTCCGGCAAAATTTTACTTCGTTTAGATTCTTTTTTTTTGTTTTTATTTCGTTAACCGTATCACGTATCCCCTGTAATTACGGAATCTACACCCGTAGTGCATCGTGAAAGGGATTCATGTCCTCACGTAGAATGTGGAATGTGTTTGTACTATTTAGTAAAAGAAGAGGCATTAGCGGCTAGCGCTGTGAGTATCCGTAATGAAAACACTGATGCCCGAGCCAAGTTTTATTTAATTCTGTGCTATTAACCTGGATTACAATATAATTTCGCGCACGATAGCAAATGAATCGCCCTTATTTGGACTCGACTGCATCATTAAAAGTGCGGGTTGCGTCCCGCCGGGGAAATTGCGTTAGAAGAAATCATGGCGCTTTCTCGGCGCCGGGAGCGCCACTAATTGCTGGAATTGTTTTCGCAAAATATCGTTATCGTTCTGATTAATTATTGTTGGTTAGTGTCCGGCGCGCGCCGAACCGCCGGGAGAGGGGGGGTCCGAGGGGGAAGGGGGAGTTGTTCCGGCGCGTCTGCGTGCCGTCGCTGTATTCCATCAATATTTCCGCGGGGCAAACGCGCTCTAGCGGATTTCGCCGGCGCTTGTCGTGGTGGTCGCGCTTGTTTCTCGGTGTTTGTTTGCTGTTCGATGGCTGTGCGTTGCGTTCGGCTTAACGTTTTTCCTTACGCTTAGTTCTGTGTGGTTCATGTCTATTCACGTTCTGTTGGTGTTATCATCCATTGGATATTCTTTAGTTTATATTTTCAACTTAGTAAAATTATGTCCAGTTTAATAATGTTGATTACTATACATTTGAAAAGTCTATATTATTCCTGTAGTCAAAATACATTTGCATGTGAATTGTAATTTGTAATTCTAAAGTTTTCTCGTCAATAGGATAGAATATTTGCTTTGATTTGTGACTCGTCATACAGATACACAGAAAATATAAATCTATAGTATTTTACGTGTTTTGTGTAAATATATGTTAACGTTTGTTACTATTTTGTTATTTGGAAATATATTAATAATTCTGATGAAAATGTTTACCTATTCAAATAATATTTGAACAGATTTGCGATCATTTCCATCGCTTTGCTCACCAACTTAATGATGTGTTGTCCCAGTGTTGTGTTTCATTTTTTCAATGTTTTTTTGCACTTAACTTCATTATCAACTCATTATTATTATTATTATTATTATTATTATTATTATTATTATTATTATTATTATTATTATTATTATGATTATTATAATCTAAAATTGTAGAATAAAGCTCAGTAACGCCTTTTATCAATTCTTATTCTTTGAAATGTATTCTTACACTCACTGCGTAGAATACAATAGGTTTTTTTTTCCTTTCGTGCGGCCTCATTCTATCGATGAATGACCGCAGTGTGTAGAAGGCCCGTCCCGTGCATGACGCCCTACGCCACATCAGAGACTACTCTCTTCATTACCCGCCCTTTTATTCCGCCTTTGTTCCGCAGGCGCTCTATCTTGCCGCTGTGTGGCGCTGCGCGTGCGGACCGCCCCTCCTCTAATCCGGGCCGCCCTGCTCGCCGCCGCAACCGCTATCAGGTGGCTCTTCTGCTGGACGATGGGAAGAGGGGGAGGGCGAGGGAGAGAGGGGCGCGGAGCGGGGTAGAAGTGGCCTGAGGAAGGCCGGGTGGGGCGGGGCAGAGGAGGAGCACGCGTCGATGTTTATCACTTTCGCGATAGTAATTGCCATTAGCCTCATGATTAATGACGCCCCTATTATTAATGGGGCGAGCGCTCGTGGGGCCCGGCGCCTGACCACCGCCGCCACCGCACGGGGCCGGGCCCGGCCGCACCGCGCCTTGGCCCCGCATGCAGTAATTGATGGGGATGCCGCGGCCGAGGAGTTGAAGACCATCCGGTCTAGTAGAACGGGCGTCACACATTACTAATCATTGAATTTTTTTCTATTATAACATTAGTCGGTATTCAAATTACTTTGAGGTATGTTCAATAGAAGGTCCAAGTTCTTTTGTTTTTTTATTGTAACATCGAGTGCTCAAACCTTTCAGAGCAAATAGATAACGCAAAGTACTACGATGAGACTCTTGGAAGAGAAAATGGTTTTTCATGACATGGTTGTGTTTTATATATATGTGGGGGTGTGGGGGTGGGTGGGTGTTGACCTATATATTCGTAAATGTGTGCATAAAATTCATATCTTTCTTGACGTACGTACGAATGAAAAGGGATGTATTTGTTTATGAATATGTTCGTGTGCGCCAGAGTGCGATGTGAGTGAGAATTTTCCGCTGTAGTTTCTATTAAAAGAAGATCCGTTTACACTGTTCTAGATGTTTCATGGTGAATTTTGGACGAATTGACTGTGTTTCTCCATTCTCCATTCTGGAGTGCGAAGCCGTGAGATTTCTCTGGAGCGCAGTGCAGGGCAGGTCAAGGGGGAGAGTGGGAGGGGAGGGAGGAGGAGGGAGGAGAGGGGGCGGGGCCGGCAGGTGGCGCAGCGTGCGCTGGGTGGCGCGGACGCAGCGGCGCGGCGCATCTCGGAGCTGATTATTTTATCATACGCTCAGCTGCCGGCGGCGGATCTCGCCCGGCTGCGCCGCCTCCCTGGGGCCTCCACGGACGTCGCCGCCACGTCTGCGATGAAGCTTCTCCCGCCCCCCTCGCCCTCGCCCTGCCTTCGCCCGCATCCCACGCACCGGATTTCGCCTCGCAGTGGGTCTGCAGCTACCCTTGGCCCCAGCCTCTTCTTCGCTAGCCTCGAACATTCGTATCTCTTGGCCAAATGTATAATTTGCGTCATTTTCCCCCCTTTTTTACTTATGAATTTAATATTAATTTCTTTCTAGCACTGTCTGTTTTTTATAATTTCTGTTTTGTTGGTTTCCATTGTAAACGAAACATCTCGGTTCAATACTCTGATGCACTGTGTTACGCCTGAGGTAACTCAGGGCATCAAGTGGTGTTACTGCAATGCCGTCAGTTCACTGTTAAGTCAGTCCACGCTGTTGTGCCATTGCACCGATAGGACAAAGGATTCGAGTCCCGACGGTTGCAGGATTTTTGGCTTAAGATAGAGGGCTGAAATCACTGCCTTTTTCTTATTGCAACTGATCACTCTTATGTGCCGTACTAATACAATTGTGTGTTGGTTCTTATAAAGTGTCCTTTAACTTGATTAACTTTTCTTAAAATCTCAATTTCTATAAATATTTTATTCTTTCGCATTATGACATTTTTATTTTTCAAATATTTTCTACCGAATTTCCGCACCTAATTAGAAATCACCATCCCATTTTCATTTTCTTACGTTTGAAATGCATGCATTTCTCATCCTTCTTCCTTTCCGTTCTCATATTTTCTTTTGTCGTGTCGTTCCTCGCCTTCACCAGGCTGGCCTGCTATAACGGTGCTCGCGTGTTCTCGCGTCCTTGGCGCTTTGCACCTCCGGGCACCTCCCCCTCCGCCGCCCCGCAGCCTCCCCGGCCGCGGGCGCCCTCCATCGCAGGCGCGGCGCGAGCACATCCTCGCCCGCCCCGGGCGCTCGGGGAGGCGGCCTGCGCCGGCCGGCTGCAGCGCTGTAATTCGAAGCGAATGAGTTTCTCCTTCTGCAAGGAGTCTCCACCGCGCCGCGCCCGCGCTCTATAATTAAAGAATAGTACTACTCTGCCCCCCGGCCTCTTTCCGGCCTGCCGCGCCGCGTCGCGTACTGCCCCGCCCCGCTCCGCTCGGCTCCACGCCACACCGCACCGCCTCAGACCGGCGTGCATCGCTTCGTTCCGCCCCGCTCTGCCCCGCTCTGCCCCACTCCGCTCTCAACCGTTGCCCCCGCACCGCTCCGCCCCTCCCCGCACCACTTCATCGCGCTCCACTTCACCCCCCTCCGCTCTGCCCCAACCCACTCCTCCCCACCCCTCTCCGTTCCACCCCAATCCGTTCTCCACCCCTATCCGTTCTGCAACATCTCCTTCCGCCAACGCTTCGCTCCGCTCCATTCCGACCCGCTCTATTCCACTCCATCCCTCTCCGTCACTCGCCGTTCCGTTCCATTCCTATCCGTCCCGTCCCATCCCTCCCAGTGATATAATTCTATTCCTACATCTCTATTCCAGTTCATCCCACTCCATTCCACTCCACTTCTTTCTGCTCTCTCCCGTCCCTGTACATGCCGCCCCATTCTACTCACTGATATCGTCCCATCCAGCTCGTCCTGCTCGCCCCCGCCCGTCCTCGCTCAGCCGCCTGCCGCGCCGCGCGTCAACGCGTCCCTCCAGAGCTCTTCGTCTCCTTGCGCACTCGCGCGCGTTGGCTTTCTCTTTCCAACTCCGATTGTCTCTTTCTCTGCCCTCTCTTCTCACTCCCTCTCTCATCGTGGCCCCGGCTTAACCCAGCGGGCTCAGTCGGCGCTAGTTGAAATTTTAATGTCAATTTCATATTGTTACGACTTTCCTTGGCGCCGTGGCAGGGACGCGGTGCGACGAGGGAGCGTGGAAGGGGAGGTGGGCGGGGAGGTTGGGTGCGGGTGGTCGGACGGTCGGCATGCGCTTCTGCCCCGCTGCTCCTCTGTCTCCCCCTCCCTCACTTCCAACTCCCGCTGTGCTCTGTCCCCTCCTCCGCGTTTTATACGGTTAAGATTTCCAGACTTAAAATTCTCAGACGTTCGGCTGTCTCCTTTTCCGCTTCGCTCCGCCGCGTCGCCGCCGCCAGCCGCCGCCGCCGGCCGCGCCTTCTCTCTTCTTGAATATGTAATTCAGTTTCCGAATCCATGCGAAATTGTTCTCGGAATTCGCAATGAGCGGGCGGCGAAAGCCTGCTGCTTCGAGGAGGCGATGCCTTAGTGATGGGGAGCGCAACGGACGGCGGCGCAACACGAATCGAACGCTGCCCTGGCGGGCGTCGATGGAACCTTATATGTTAGCGAGAGCTGGGAGAAGGTTTGGGCTGTTTATTTGAAGAATTATTGTGTGTTGAGACAAAGCATGACATCTCTGCTAAGCGAATCGTTCATTGATTCGTGAACGTTTTATGAGATATCAAGTATTGAATACTGGCAAGAGTTGGAAATAACTTTATTAGATTTACGTGATGTTCTTTTTAAGAAAGAAACACGATAAATTTGATTTACTAGAGAATTTGTCGAGAGATATTTTGAAAATATAAGTTGCCTACTCGAATTGTATTTTAATGCAATAATTGTTTCTCTCGTTATCCCAAAGGTGTAGTGATTTTTCTGCATTTTTGCTTGTGTGAATGATTTGGTAACATATCGATTTATTGATAGAAATTTGACACTGGGTGCGTTGTGAAAAGACAATAGCATTTTATATTAAAACTTAGGATGAGTTATTTACAATACGTTATGTTTTATTAGTTAACTAGCTTTGATAGATACTTTTATTCTAGGGTTAATTAATAGAGGTTCCTATTTCTTTTGAGGAAACTGTCGTTATTCAGAAATCGGCCTCTGGTACGTTAACATGCCTTCTCCCTTGAGCGACCGCACCTCGACAGGTGCAATATGAGCGTGGGCGGAGGCGGCGGCTGCGGCGAGGGTCTCTCGGTCACGCGGCGGCGGAGGCGTGGGCGACGGCGCGCGTGCACGCAGGCAAAGCCCGAGAGAGCGAGAGAGAGTGTTTGATAGAGAGGCAGACGGAGAGAGAGAGATGAGATCGGGGGAGGGTCGAGGCGAAGGCTCAATCGCCGGGACGGGAGCGGCGGGACGGGCGGCAGCGGCGGATACCATGCGCCTAATCAGGCAGGCGGCGCTGCGGGCCCCGACCGCCTCAGCGCTGCCTCGGTCGCCACCTGCTTTGTCCACCCGCGCGGCGCCCCGCCACTCCCCGCCCCGCCCGGGCGCTTTGTGCTGGCCCCCACTTAATTGCTCCAGTCAACTCACCTGTTCGCGGCGGCGGCGGTCGCCCCTCCTCCACTGTGTGACCCTCGCGCGCCGCAGGGCGCAAACAAGAGACGTCCTTCTCCCCTCGTCGCCCCCACCCCACCCCCACCACGCCCTCGTCCGTCCTCGCCTACCTGAGGAGGCCGATTCCTTCGCCCCATGGCGCCCTTTCGCGCAGGGACTTACGTCACAGCACTTGTGGGATACTCTAGGTGCATCCGTGCCTTCAACGACCTTGTGCTTTGACACTGCGCTGTCGAGCCATTCATGTGTCTACAGCGTTTCTTTCTAATGCGGCCTTCATGCGTATTTTTCGCTCAGGTGTATTTTTAAGTTTCGATTAAGGGCTTTCATGCCATCGTAGCTGGTAGAATTATATACGTGCCTTATAATGTATTATAAAATTATATTCATGCCTTGACCGCTTATGCGTTTTGTTACATGGTTTTCGAATTTCACTCGTTGCTTTCTGCTAGGCCCGTTTTATAACTTTATATTCATAGAGTATGCTTGATTTCATGTTTAACAATGCTTATTACAAGTATTAGAGTTTCGTTTTTCGAAAAAATGAAAAAAATAAAATATTTGTACTTTTTATTGAGGGAAGATAAAAATGAATGTAGAAACTTCCGAGAAAAAGTCTCAGGAGCAATTTCGAATTTCGTATTCAATTTTGGAAGAAAAAACATGTTCTCTACCTCCATTTTCGTAAAAACACTTCCAGGAAGGAGCAAAGCAGGAAGGGTTTCCTACTACACAGAATTCATTTGCATATTAATGAACTTAAGAAATGTGTGCCAACTAAACCAATTCAGAAAATGTACTCTGTCGGGTAAAAGAGTCTCTTAAAAGATAACTAAAATTGTAAGTAACATTTTCTCTGCCTTCTACCAATTAATTGCGCGCGCGCGCGCGTGTGTGTGTGTGTGTGTTGTTTTCATAAAAAGTAGAAAAGAATAACATTCATCATAATTACTGCATGTCGTTTCAAAAATATATGTTTATTATTACTCTGCTTATTGTTGGATATTTTTATTATATTTTTCCATTTGCATTTACACCATACTTATAGATTGATTTATTATTTTAATTTACTTTTCAACAGTACGACCTTCACCTCACCACTGTGTACTATTGTTTTCTGTGTGTGTTTTCTCAGTTAGTGCGTAATACACCATCAAACAATTTGCCTTCGCATGTAGGATACAATTCTTTCACAAAATGCATGTAGGATACTAGACTTTCACAAAACAATAGTTTCGAAGTCTCTTTTAAGTTCATTTATATAATTTCCAATAAAATATGTTTGTAACTTGATCATCACTGCTTTAGAATAAACATTCCTTACTTAGGATAAAAAATCCGTAATTGTTCAAGGAATGCTACTACCTATATGAAGGTCTTTCTCAGTGATACCTGTTCACGCTTCCTCGCTCCACACACTGTTCCCAGTTCGATCCCCACCCACCACCGCGCCGCGAGCGCCTTGCGCGTTTGTAACTCACTCCTATGTTCTCTCGTGTTACAGGTAAGTGCAGCGGAGGTGTGACAGCGCGGCCAGGCGGGCGCCACCGGCGGTGAGTCTGGCGCTGGACCGGACGACGCGGCGGCCAGTTTTCTTGACTGGCTCGTAAAGCGGAGCAAGCGAGCAAACACACGAAGACGAAAAGAGACGCAAAGGGCGGGGGGGGGGGGGGGAGAGACGGTGTTGGGGGTGGCGCCGCGACGTACGCCGGCGCCCCACCCCGTCCCGTGCTGTCCCGCGCCGCGCCGCGCCGCGCTCCGGCTCGGTAAACGCCGGCGCGCCGCCTCAGGAGCCCGCACCGCCGTATATCTTGTTTTAGGGGGTTGCGACTCGTGTCCCCCCATACTTCATCGTGACGCTGGAGAGCGAACGCGAACGGCGCGCTGCGACGGCGAGGAGGAGATAGGACGCAAGGAGGAGGAGGACGACGACGAGACGCGGTGTGGGGGCGCGGGAAGGGGAAACAGGAGGAGGGAGGGGCTGCGGAGAAATATATATACGCGTTCCACCCGCTCTTCGGTACCTCTCTCGAACTCCCACCGCCGTCCATTGGCCTGGTTCCTGGCGCCTGTTTTCGCCGGCTCCGGCCTCTCCCCCGCTGCCGACTCGGCGTCTCTTCCTCTCAAACTCCTCGCTCGCTCGTTTCCGCGTAGGCCGATGCGTCGCACCCGCCCCGCCCCGCCCGGTCCGCCTTGTCCAGGTCGCCCTGGATGTCTCCATCGCGCGCGGCCCTGTCCGACTTTCGAGGGCCACCCCGCCCTCGTCCCCACACCCACGCCGCGTTGTTCGGGACTCTCCTTGCACCCCACCGCTCCGCGCCATTGGGACTCCGTAGTTAGCGCACGGAATGCGAGGAGCCCGACACGCACCACTACCCCACTCGGCTCCGCCCCGCTTCGCCCCG
This sequence comes from Gryllus longicercus, assembly GCA_038098605.1. Classification (NCBI taxonomy): domain Eukaryota; kingdom Metazoa; phylum Arthropoda; class Insecta; order Orthoptera; family Gryllidae; genus Gryllus; species Gryllus longicercus. The sequence continues at coordinate 380,736 of JAZDUA010000108.1, read as the reverse complement.
CCCCGCACCTCACCGCCCCGCCGCATCTCAGCTTGTCTCGCTTCGTTCCATCCATCCAAGCCCCGCCCCTCCCCACCCCACCCATCCCACCTCACCCTGCCCCACCCCCCTCAGACTCGTCCATCCCTTCTCCTCCTGGCCTCACCTCGCTCCGACCCACCCCGCTCGGCTCCGCTCAGCCTCGCTCCGCCCCACTCGCCCCGCTCGCCTCGTTCTGCCCCGACCCACTTCGCCTCGCCGTGCCCCGCTTCGCCCCGTCCAAACCCCTCGCTCCATCCGGCCGCACCCCACCCCGCCACGCCCCTACGCGGGTCCGTTTGTAGCCACCGACTTCGAGGCGATTCATCCACAAAGTATTAGCCCCCCCCCCCAAACCACCACCCCCGGCTCTGAGGACGCGAGAAAACTGCTACGCCATTCATCCAGGGAAATAGAAGCCCAAGCAAAAAGCGGCGTTTGACATTTCGGCTGCAGTCTCATCCGGTTGCTTTTGAGAAAAGCAGAAGTAGAGAAAGTGAGAAAGGATTTTGATTTATTTTAGGCATAAAGTGAAAATATTTGAAATGAAGAAAGAGGAAATAAGTCTTATTTTGATGTTTTTACAAAAGAAAGATATTTGTGGTGCTGGATGAAAGAGCATTTCATTTACTTTGGTTATGCCAAGATCGATCTATCTTTTTATCCACTTTCACTTTCGATGCTTTTTTCTTGCTAATGTTTAAACAAAATTATCCTCTACTAACATGGCGTGCCTGTATGAGCCAAAATCATGGAAACCGAAATATAAAATAATATTGCGCCTGTATAATTACGTTCACCTTACGCTTTCCGCGTTTGAAGAAGAGGTAGAAGTAATAAAAATCTCTACCCATTTGCACTAGATAACATTCAAAACTTTAAAAGGGAGAGAGATTACAACCTATCAGGTGAGTGATCGGAATCCAAGTCTCAGCTAAAAAAAAATGGGCAGCGACTTCTTTTCAAACTTTGCTATCGACTTTTTATTAATAGTTTAGGCAATAGTGGCCTCCTCTCACTTCCCGTTACATTAAAGAATTCATTTATCTACAGTTATTAAACCAACACCCAGAAGGATGTGTAAAAATTTTGCTCTTGCACAATTATTTTTTTAATTCCTGTAGCCATTTGTATCTCATTGTTTTAATTATATTTATCATGTAGTTTACCTTGCACTCTAACATACTTTTTCACGCTAGTTGTGTTTATGCACATACTTTTGCTTCTATCGCTCAGAGTTCGTATCCGTTTCTCTGCCGAGTATTTTCGCTTCTGTTTGCCAATTTTTTCTTCTGCTTTTTTGTTCGTCCCAGCACTCACCCATCTTCCCAGCACTCACCAATTGCTTCTTTTTTCTATTCTGCTCACTCAGGTCGTTCTTTCGCACTCGTTGCACCGGCCTACCGATATATAAATCATACAAGCTTTCCTTTCTTTCGATAAAAATCGAATTACGAATTCCGTGTGGATGTCCGGGCTCTACGGAGATTACTTCCCTCGCCCGCCGTCGGAGGCAGCACCGTCTGAGCGCCTACTTCCCCCTCTCGCCCGACCCTGCCGCACCCCTCACCTCTTTGCGCGCACAATTCTTCCTTCGCTCCGTCTCTCTCCGTGACCCCTTGTGCCACTTTGTGGAGGAATCAAAGAGAGTAAATCCTATTCTTGTGCGGGGAATAAATAATGCACTACGAGGAAAAGTGGTTTGAAGTGCCCCATCTGAAACCTTGGGGAGGTCAATGTGCTGAGTAGTCTCTTCGATAACAAAGTGAGGGTTGCCAGGCAGAAACACGGTCTTTAATTAGCTTGTGCGTCGAGCTTATTGTGTGGGTAAAACAGCGTTAGAGCCAAAGGTGTTTTCCCTGTCATTGATGGAGTGATGTCCGCGATCCAGTAATTATGAAAGAAAATGTTGGAGAGAAATCCTTGGCGCAAGGGCGAATCCTCCATGAAGAGCGTGATAAAATGTAATAAAAATTAAATAATGAACTATTTGTAATAATAAGGGGACTGAACTTCCAGAAGTTTGGCGAAATTAACGAATTTTGAAATTGAGTAATTTGTTCGTAAAAAGCAAAGAAGGCGTAAAAAGTTTAACTTTGTTGGTTAGTAGTACGGCTTAGTAAAATGAAACTTTTTACCTGACATGTGTAAATGCCAGTTATTTTATTTCTTTTTATCTTTCATTATTTTCTTATCAGTACCTTACATTTTCCTGTACCGAACCTACAGAAACAAAATAACGCATCTACTTTCGTTTTCACAATCTCAATATCAAATTTCTTATGTGCATGGTCCTGTATCATTGTTTTTATTTACATAACATCTTGATAAATTAATGCATGGGACATTCGATTGGCTTTGATGTCGCGTCCAGTACTCATCGGTATTTCTATACATTTTTTTCACACATTTCTACCTTAAACGAAGCTCTTAAAATGTTTTTATTCTTGCAAAATCAATTCGTGCATAATTGTGTGAAAGCTTCTCTGTTGTGGGTATTGTAGAGTCAGAGCGAGGGATGAAATGTCTTGTGGTTAAAGGGACAATTGGCAGAGAAGAGAAACTATGAGGGAAGGCTATATGAATGGGCACATTATGCGGGAGTGAAGCAGCATGCGCCCACAACTAACGGAACATGAGGGCGTGAAGGCTGGAGAACCTCATGCGAGGGATTGGGGCATTTGTGTGTTCACGCCTCGTCCTCTAATCTGCCCATTCACTCGTGTGTCTCCGCTGGCCGAACATTAGTTGTGGCGGAGATTCAAAGTGAAGCGTGAAACCTCGGCCTGCTCTGTTGAGTAACTCTCCATTGGCCCTTTGTCCGACTGGGAATGTAGTCAAGTGGCAGAGATTTGCGAACCAAACCCGCACGATATAAAGGCGTTGTGGCGACATAATATGTATCGTAAATACGCATAACGTGTCAAAATCACGAAGTTCCTAACTCGTGAGGTATCTAGAAACTAAATTCTCGTAATTTGTTAACAAATCATTCCAAAATAATATGAGTTTAGCGGTTTATGTGACGACGTCAATTAAAAATGGAGATTAAATGGTGTGAATTTATCTGTATACATGATACATTTCCTCCTCATGCTATTAATATTATGAAGTTTAAAGTGATTTATATTATCTTCACAATACAAAAATGCTTGGGGAATTTTTCCTATCAATAATTGATGTTAAAGGGGGATTATATGTTCAACAACACATGGATATTAAATAACAAGTGCCGCAACTCCCAAGTGGGATATGAAAACTGCCACTCCTGGGTAATTTGAGAGGCTCTGAGTCCTTTTCACTCAGTTAATCGCCATCTAAAGCACAAGGTCCCATTGTTTATGAGTCCTACGCCTCGGCCTGCGTCCCATCACTCCACCGAGCCAATCCATCCGGCTACGCGGTGGAACGCATTGTGCACAGAAGGAAACACAACATTCTCCGCCTCCACCCCTATCCTTGCCCCTCCCCGCAAGCCCCTTCCCCGCGCCACCCTCGCAGCCCCGTTCTGAATCCGCTCCTGCCCTTTGCAACCGTCGTCAACGCTCTCGTTTGTATCCCGCGCTGCCTATTCTCCGTCGCCACCACCACACCCTGCCTCCGCCCCCCTCCTCTTCGCCACCGCCATATTGTTGTTGGTTTTCCTTTCGAAAACGCTTTAACCGCTCTTCGACGCCGCTTCTTCCCCGCTTCGTCATTGCTGTGAACCGATACCTCCCACTCTAATCCCGCTCTACCTCCCGCTTCGCTCTCTTCTCGAACCCAACTCAACCCCTCTTCACCCCCTCCGCACGCCCGGACGATCACCCCGATACATCCCTCTTCACCCTCACTTCAGCCCCGCTCCATCCTCGCTCCTCGACCGGACTTCCTCCATTGCTCGAACCTTGGTCCACCCACCCTTCACTCACGTGCATTGGCCCCTCCCCCTCGTCCCAGTCGGCACTTGCTTCAATCTGGCCTCTTTCGTCCACCGCCCCCGCGGCGCCTGTCGGCCCCGCCCCCGTTCGCACCCGCCCACGCGCAGGCGTCTCCTTCCGCCTCGGAGCGGCGGCGGCGGCAAAAGCGGGATTAGTCGCCGGCGCAATTGCAGAGCAGCGCGCGCGTCACGCGCCGCGTTAACACCGCTATAAGGCAGCAATCAGTTAATGCATTGAAATAACTCTCTCCCTCTCATTCTCTTCCTCTCCGGTCGCGCTCCGCCCCTCTCCCTCGCCCCCGCGTGGCCGCCCTCGCAGCTGTTGTCGTTGAAGCCTACGTGTGGGCGCACGCAAGACGCACGACGAGGCGTGGCGGGGAGGGCGCCGGCAGCGGCTGCTCGCGTAGTTCGCGCAAGTCGCCGCGCGGAGCGCTCGCGTTGTCAACATGGCGGCCTGTGCCGCCGGGTCGCCATTGTTGCGAAAGCGTAGCTCGTATTGCCGAGTTAATTAGACGCAGTTTGAGTGGAAATTGATTCCGTTCGCGTCACCTTAAATCTTGATAGGTTGGGATTAAGCCCTTCCCTTTCTCTCTCTCTCTCTCGCTCTCTCTCTCGCTCTCTCTCTCTCGCTCTCTCTCTCTCGCTCTCTCTCTCGCTCTCTCTCTCTCGCTCTCTCTCTCTCTCTCTCTCACACACACACACACACTCACACACTCTCTCTCTCTCTTTCTGCTTTCTGCATGCCTCTCACCCTCCGTCTCTTTTCGCGTCCCGCACTTTATCTCGTTCCGTCTCCTGGTCTAATCCTGGCGCTTCTGCGTGATTAAAAATCTCGTCTCGTACACGATGAATTTTCTAAACTCCGCCTCTGTGTCTGCGTAAGCTCTTTCCGTCTCTCCGATCGGCTGCGTTGGAAGCTCTATATATAAATGCTTGACAAATATATAGAGCAGGCGTGTCCCATACTATTGATGGTTAAATTAAGGGCGGGGATATTGAGAGGGAGTCGTAGCGTACACAGGAGTGCGGCGCGGCGCGGGGCGGTGCGGTGCGGTACGGTGCGGCGGTGGCGCGGCCGGGGAGGGAGGCTAAGGATTAATGCGCACTCCAATTGGCGTGTTATTGAGCCCTCGTATATCACGCGTGGAGCTCACGGCTGCACGCACGCACACGCACGCGCACTCGCTTGCGCACGCTGCGTGCTGGTGGACACAGCCGCCCACTTCCTCTCTTCTCCTCTTCGCTGGCTGTCTCCCCGCCCGTTCTCCGTCCACGTCCCGTTCTCCTCGCCCCGCACTGCCCTGCCCCGCTCCGCTGCCCGTCGCTGTACCCCGGGGGCGGCGGCGTTCAGCTCGGCGTGATGCATGGGGCCGTGCGGTTAAAAATATAGAGAATCACTATCGCTAGTCTTGCGAGAACGTCGAATTATTTGGCGTGTGCGGAGAAATATGTAGCGGTACAGCGTGGCCGCTAGTACCTGCGCGAGGCGTTTCTACGCGAATGGACAATTTACCTGACGTAAATATGCGTTTATTTAAACGGATTCACTGAACTCGAATTGTATGCTCTCTTATATCGAATTAAATCAATGAATCAAAAACATTTTGTGAATTATTACTTTATAGGAATAGGAAGTAAATATCTAAATGTAAAGTGAGGGATTTTAGTTTTAGATTAATTTTTTAGTAGCATAAATAGGTCTTCTCACATCCGTATATAACTTGAAAATTAGAAATATTAGAATGCACATAGTTTTACTCTTCATGTTTACACGAAGATATTATTTTGGGTGAATGTATGCAAACAGATGTTTGATTTTATCCCTTCAGTAGGTTGCATTGATTCTGCTAAAGAGAATTTGATATGTTTACATGTGTATTCTTTGGGTTTTGTGTAGATTACACAAAATATTTGGGAAACTATTTTCCAGTTTTTCGTATTCTGTCCATCTAAATTTTTACCGTGTCTGTATTGCGGCATTCTCTTGCTTTGTGCAAGATTAAAAAAAACATTTATGTGTTATAGGTTTTCCACTGGGATTAGATACTGCTAACGTAAAATGCAAGTTTTGATCTCCCTGTCATAAATTAATCATGATGCATATCCGCTTGTGTTTGGGGGATCTCGTCAAATGGAGAGTGACGCTGTTATTCCGCCCGTTTATTTATCTTTCGCTCGATGGCTCTTCTGAGAGCGACGTGCCTCACTGCGATTCCAACACGAGTAATTAGAACTATGTAAGTGTACGTCAGAAGCTGTTTAAAGCACCCACAGGCATTTGTTGATATGAACACAAAAGGCCGTGTAATAACATCAAAACATTTGAAATTATTCGTTGATTTAATTCCTTTTATAGCAGTTTAGTTAAAAATATACAAAATGCCACTTTTTTGTTTTAAAGAACGCTAACTTTTACTCTTTGTTTTCCATAATTAAATTGTATTGGTCGAATTTTTTGAAATCATCGTGCGTACCAGGCAAATTATCTCAACAAGAGAGTTAAACATTCGTCAGTAAAATTGTACCTTACTTAAAAAACAAACTTTAAAATAATATAATGTTCATGCTTTATTGAAAGGAGAATAAAATAAAATCATAACGTGGTGTTTTGTTAGATTTTTTGTTTGTTTTCTGGTCAACACAAAAGCATTCACAAAACATATCAAACTCGTGCAAAAATCTAGCACGAAAAATCTAATCTGCGAAATAAAATCGCTGCCACACAAACTACAAGTGCTATTGAAATATGCATCGGGAATGGACGTAAACTATTTGCTTATCTCAATCCGCGCGTCATCTCGCGAATCTTTTTTTGTTTTGCGAGTCCGCTGTGCTCGGAACGTGGCGAGCTGCAGGCCAGAAGCCGGGGGGAGGGAGGAGGAGGGGGTGGCGGTGGCATCGAAATGAAAGCGACGACCAGTGGGTAGCGAGCGGGTCGGTGGTGACGGCGGTGGCTAAATTTAGCCCGTTTATCAGGTAACGCAGGCGCGCATTGGTTCGGGCAGTGCACACGACACCGCGCCGCACCGATTCGCAGGGGCTGCAGCCTGGCTAGGCTTTGGCGACAGGAATAAACGGCCAAGGAGGTCGAAACAAGTAGTCGGGTGACCTTTTGTCTGACAGTAGAATCGAATACACTAGTACCTTTTGGTAGTGGTTTCTGATTAATTGGAAATGTAGTTTAATGGAAATGTTTATGCGTAACAATTGATGGCTTATAGGTTGAAAAGAATTGTCATGCTTACAGGTTTATAAGCATATTATCATATATTGTTTTGTGGAAATTGAAAGCTATCACAAAACCCAAATTTAATTATTAATGGAGTTCATGTATAAGTTACGAAGTTGTACAAATCCTTACTATGACATACTAATAATTCAGCAAGTAGAATGATGCCATAAATTTGAGCCGAAATGAATAAAGCAAAAAATGAAACCGATTAAAATTTACTTCTCTGCACTTCATGAAATGTTGTAATTCCATTTTAAAAATGATATTGCTAATAGTTTATTGCATTAGATACTATTTTGTAATATATGTAATTAGCTATTCATATTTTATTCTGTAAGGATATCGATTATCTGCGTACTGTATAAACTGTAGAGTGATCTCTATAGGTAGCACCGGTTACACTCTTAATACGTTCATACACTGTATTTTAATTTCTCTCCATCTCCTTCTCTCCTCTCTCTCTTCTGTCCTCTCTCTCTCTTTCTCTCTCTTCCTCCTCTCTCCCTCCTTCTCTGTCACATGTATCGGGGCTTTCCTCGCGGCGCGAGCGCAGTGTGAGCTTGGCGCGTTTGTTTTTGCGAATCCTTCACAAGCCTCCCGCGAAAGCTAAGCAAAAATAAATATCGCCTCTGCGTTCGCTTCGGAATGCTGCGGACTTTCTCTTCGCTTCCGAGAGGCAAGGACAGGGTTACTGATCGATCTGTTGCGCATCCCGGTTCGATCGTCGACCGACAAATGTATTAAATTTTGCAGGAGGTTTTTGTAGGTAAGGATTGATTGTGTCAGGCATTGGTTCTAGAATAACTAAGTAGAACCTGCTTTCTCTACGTCTTAGACGCAAAATATATATAAATAATACTTTAAATACGTGTTTAAGATATATTTTTAATATTCATAGTTGACAATGTGTTTTGAATTGGACACATTTGAAATTTTAGATAGCACTTGAGTTTGTCAGTAAATAATTTTCCTTTTAAATGCCTTCAAATTGGCACTTTGTGTTGAAAATATGTAGATTGAGACCAGAAAAATGTAGCTGTGAAGGAAGCCTAATGAAAGGCCAAATTTGCATCTGATTAAATAGACACGTTTACTTACCTTCTCATGATTTTCCTGTAATGATTGCTGTCTTTGATTGCTCTTCTTCTTTTTAAGACGTAAAACTGATAAGTTTTCTCGCACATCCAGAAATATGTATTTCATTTTATCATATCGTTGGATTTACACTTGATTAAGAAACACTTAACAGGTATCATTGCCGTGGCGTGTGCTGGCGCAATCACAGAAATACTTGTTGACTGAGTAATTATTTGCTATTATATTATTTGTATCTCTGAATTGTCAAAATGATGTGTAAGTGATCCATGTTCACGTTATTTTTTATGTTTCATATGATCCAAATTTCAAAAAAAAAAAATCTTTACCAACTGTCACTTTCATATATTGTCACACATCCTCGTATCAGCAGCTTGTGGTTGCGGCGTCATGGGCGAAAAAAATATTGTCTCTCGGCGACCGCCTTTCACGAAGCTCCTGCCCATCGGCGCAGGAGAGCGTAAAATGCGGGCCTCGTAAAAGCCGCTGAATCTCGAATTCGTCGCAGTATATTTTCGTAATCAAATTTTTCTTCGTCTTTTTCGCAGCGTAGTGCTCGCGCGAGAGTGACGCTCAGCTGTTCTCGAAAGCGTAAAGCGCGGCGGGTTGCCTCGTCTCTCGTCTCGTCGGAGGGGTTATGCGAGATTTCTCGAACCTCACCTTCTCGCTCGCCGATGACGGTTGGCGGTGGCGGCGTGGAAGGGGGACGGAGTTGGGAAAAGAGTGGGCAGACGAGTTGAGTGAACCGCACGCTCTGGGATGAACGGAGAGTAGAAAACCGACGTGTGACGATGAATACAAAAGGCTTTCTAGAAAATATGGGTCAGGGAAGAATCGAAGAGGGGGGTAGTATGGATGGAGATAAGGGTAAACGCTGCACCTAGGCAAATTGAATTCCCGAGCATGGTGTGTAACCTAGATGACATGGTTAGAAATATAAACATTGGAGATGATTGTGCACTACTCGAAAAATGGAACAAGAATAGACTGTAAGGCAATGAATCTACTGGCGACTCATAATATAAGTAATGAGTGTTAAGATCATTCAAAGATCGAAGTGGGATAAGCGTGAAGAATAGAACACACTAGACATAGCCTGAAAACATGGAAGGAGAGCAAGAAGGAAGGAAGTGGAAGGAACGTAAAGTAAACCTAAAACAGAGCGAAACCCAGCGCGAGGTGAGCCTAGACGGCGCCGACTGCAAACAGAAGCGGCAGCGATGAGTCGCGTACCTCTCCCGTGCGAAGCCGCTGCTCTTTCCGCGCCCTTCTTCCCCGGCGCTGACGCACCACTGCACCGCGGAGAAGCCCTATTGATTTACGTATTAGGGTCGTGAAAGAATTTGCCTGCCCTAAAACAACGCCCGTCGCCCGTCCTCCGCCGCCCGAGACGGAGATTCCGGCGATACGGGTGGGCGCCCGTGTTTTGTTGCGCAATCGTGTTACGATCGACCCGCTCCATCTTTCGCGCGCCGCCGCCGCCGCCGCCGCCGCCGCCCCCGTCGCCGCCCCAGCCGCGCGCCGAGAGGCGCTTCGCACGCTGAAACTAGCGCGGCTGCTGGCGGGGAAGTTTTACGAGCGAGCGATACCTGCGCTAGTTGGCGACAAAGAAATGCGAGTACCCTCGGATAGCCATGCAAGACGGAGGTAGTACGTGTCTTGGAAAATAAATGCATTCGCTTGGAATGCCGTAGAAGTTTTTTCGTGCTCGAGCTTCAACGTTTGGTTAAGATCTTACATGAGATTCAAAAAGGAATTATTGCGAGTAATATTGTTTTGATGGCATTTGGTGACTATTTTTTCATCCGAGTTAAACCCGATAATGTATATAAAAGAGAGGCCATGTTTACAGTAATCACATTTAGGTTATAAAGTATTAGAAATATTTGATACAGTAGTTCACCTAAAACATTGAAAGTATATAAATTTCACAGTGCAAATATCTATTAATTCTTTTGAGAGAAGACATCTTCGTTTGCTATATATACATTATTTACCCAAACCCAAATGCAAGACACTTTTTTTCTCAAAAGCGCCACATCAGTTGTGCAAAAATTGTTCATTTAGAAGTTTACAGAAATATAAGTGTTTACAACTGTGAGAATAAGAATCATTGTTTGTATGTTAATAAAGAGAAACAATATAATGTCATCTCTTATCTATTACTACTCTGAAATATATTCAATAATTGGTATAGCAGAATGCCTACCCTACCACATGACTGTAATCGCAAAAATATATTGCCAAAGCAGTTTCTTATCAGTTATTGAACTCTTATCATGTGCTGTTTGGTGGTCAGATTAATTTTCTCTCTAAGTAATTGTTATCGTTGCACGTGTTTCGAAAGAACCAGTATGCGCGCACACGCCGGCTTCCAAATCCTCTTTCCCCCGCTACTCTCCCCACCTCCCACGTCTCGCGAGCCCTGAGCAGGGATTTATCGGCTGTCGACTTCGTTAGGAAAACTCATACATAATAAACTCATTTTACTTAAAAGTAGCCTCCGGGTTTCCCACCTCCCGGCGGCAAGCAAGCGGCGTGCGCGGCCCGCGTGAAATATGTGTTTATCGCCGCCACAACTCGCTCTTAGAAGGAACAAATTATTGCCTATTCAGAGCGGCGTCTTAAGTTTTCGGTTTTCGGTTGCGGGGCGAGAATTTATGTAAAAGGGGAGAGAGTTGGCGTTGATGCGCATTCAACAGTCTTCTTGGAAGGTGCGGTGAGGAGGGCGTGAAGGATGAGGCGGTGAGAAGGCGGAAGTGACGAGGAGGGCGGAGATGCGGGCGGTGGGGATTTGGCGGTGGAGAACGAGAGCTGCAGAGGCGAGGAGAATGTCGAGGGCAGCGAGGGTGGTGAAGAGTGAGGACTTTGGTGGTGAGGAAAGTGTGGTGCGGTGAGGAGGATGAGGCGGTGATGTGGGCGGGGCGATGAGGTGGGCGGGTCGGTGTGGAGGGCGGAGCAGCTAAGGAGGCGGGGCGATAAGGAGAGCTGGACGGTGAGGAGAGTAGCGGTGAAGTAGGCTGGGCGGTGAGGAGGATGGGGTTGGTGGGAAGTGGAAAGGGCGAGGCAGTGAGGAAGGTGGGACGGTGAGAAAGGCTGGAGGTGAGAAGAGCTGTAGGTAACAAGGGCGGGGCGGTGAGGAAGGCGGAATGGTGAGGAGGGTGAGGCGGTAAGGAGGGCGGGGCGGCCAGGAAGGCTAGGCCTTTAAGGGGGGTGGGGCGAGAAGGGCGGGGCGGGGAAGGGGGCGCGCAGAGGCTGCCGCCGTAGCTACTCCGCAGCACGCGCGCGCGAGCGAGTGAGCGAGAGAACGCGCTCGCGAGTTGGGTGTTTGGCCGTTGTTTTCGCATCTGCCTCCCTCCCCGCCTGCCTCTCGGAGCGGCGGCGCTGTAATAGATGGCGCGCGGGGCGTGAGGGCGCCTGAGGAGCAACACTTGATTATGCGGCGCGTATCGCCCCATCGCCCACATCGCCCCGTCCCGCGCCGCCTCCGCCGTTTGAGGCTGCGGCGCGCGTACGTGGCCCCAGCGGTCGCGCGCCCTCACGAAGGTGCTCCGTTCAGGGTTACACATTTCCGATTAGGTTGCTTCTTTCCAAAATAGTTAATTTTTTACATGTATAATTAGTAATAGTGGCTACTTTCAGAGCATGCACACCGTGCTAAAGTCCATTTTTTAGCTCTAGTGCTGAAAGTGAGACGCTGCTCATTGGTTCAGATAAAAGTGTGATATTTCAAAGGAAACACAGATTTTTGGGTGACGGCATGAGCTACTACCGCATTTAATGTAACATAGTAGCCAATTAAGTGATTAAATTGAATTAAAATAAACGGAAAATCAGTAAGGGTGTCTAAAAATAGGGTATGTCATACGCGATAAAAGTGATTTTATTTTTCTCTGAAGATTGTGCTGCTCGGCCTGTCGGCCTTCAGTTGTAACATTTCCTACTATTAAAATTAAATGTCACTTTTACCTCTCGTATTATAAGTAACTATTACGCGAACTCGTTTATCTTCTTAGAGTGCCACCTTTAGGAAATGGAATATTAGGCTTGATGTTCTATTGTTCTGTAAACGCGACATGAGAACTTGGCAGTTATAATGGAATCATGGGTAACGTTTTTGCCGTTGCTCTCTCGAATTGGACACGGGATTTTGCAGTTATCGAATATTTACGAACACCTTGACATATATATTTTTCCTATAGAAGATTTCGAAAGACTGAATTATGGAAAATTTTTAGAGAATAAATCGTTTTATGTTGACGTAGTAGCGAATTAAATACTATTTAACTCATATAACTCTAACTTATTGTGCAATTTTTGCAATCAAAATTATTTTGGAAGATGCGAAAATATGGCGATTAGGAAATCATATTTTTGTTTCGTTGAAGATATGGACATCAAAATGGGATCGGGTCTGAATTAAGCAACTTTATTACTTTACACACCTGGAATGGTAATTATATATGTACACAGTATTTATATATGTACACTACATGTTTTATTTTGAAAAATAACGCCATCATCCAGCAAATATGTCTGCCAACCGCCAAGCACCCAGTTTAAGCAGATGCATTAATGAATAACTATTCTGTATATTAGTCTACCAGTAAACTGCATTAGTAGAAATTCAACCGTCCAACGATACACAATACGTAATAAATAAGGATGCTCTACCCTTTAGATGTTACTTCAATGGTACTAAAGGCAAGGTTGCCGAAGACATACGATGCGTATATGTAATAATAATAATAATAATAATAATAATAATAATAATAATAATAATAATAATAATAATAATAATAATTCAGTTCTTACCTACATGTATTTAACGGAAATACGTTCTTCTACAAATATGCACACAGCTGACACAATTTTTTGTCCATCATTATAAAAATTGTAATAAAGAATAACTGGGGCCGGCTGACTCCCTTGACTACAAAATATACAACAAACCTGTAGGTCTACATGTACTGACGGCGAGTTAAAACAATAGGGCATTAAGTAACATATGGCAGACGTCTCCATGAAGCAGGCGGGTGGGAAAGCGTTGCTGCGCTCGCGGGTGGGAGCGGGAGGGGGAGCCACGGGTGCTGCGCGCAGCGTGGGCGCAGCGTCGTGATGGATGAGGCGCTGGCGTGTGCGCCCGCCCTTGAGCCGCCGCCAGCGATGCTCACACGCACTTTGCTTTCAGAAAAGTGTGAATCGCGTGCTCCGTGCAGTATGTTTTCCTCTCTCTTTTGCGAGATTCCTCGTTATCAGGGAGCGAATCTAAATGGCATATTTTTTTTAGAAAAAGCGAATACTTTTGTGTCTGTTTGCAAAATGTCTGAATAATCATAATTGTAGATTGTAATTTATTTGAGAAAATATTGGATATATGTTATTGACTCATTTCAGTGCATTCAGTTCTATTTATATTATTCGACCATGTAGTTTTCAATTTGTGTACCGCAATACATTCGGAGAACGTATGAAAGCAGCGATAGAATTTCAAATAAAGGGAATATTCTGTAACGACAAATTCGTTGAATGTGAACAGGAAATTTATGCAAAATATGTAAAATAAAAAAAAATATAAAAATTACATCTTGGAAATTAGAAAAATAATGCAGAATTTTATGAACGGTTATGTGAGTGAATACTGATAATATTAATAATCTGATAAAAGTACCACGTCGTATATTCAGCGGTGTTGAACATGATATATTTCAATCCTAATTCGATTTTTAAATGGGCAAATACTTTCGTTGGGCATTGGTAATGCATGTGAAAACTTTTCATCATCTACTAAATCGATGAAAAGAAATTGAAAAGATCATACGTAAAGTATGAATTATCATGTAATTTAAAGGGAAGAGAATATATTCCCATATTTAAGGCGTGCGTGAGACAAGGGAAATTTTGAGAATGCAAATGATAATATGATAGTTATTTAGTGCGAGTCTAAAATAATATATTCCAGTTAAACAGAATGCTACATTGTCGTGAAAGATTTTTCCCTAGAGAAACATAAAAGTTTATCGTTTGAGAAAAATCGTCATTTTAATTATTATATACATTGGAAAATCTCACCGCAGGATCCACTATAAGTCCTAGAGTTCGAGCCTCGACGACGTCAAATTGTCAATACTAGCTGCTTAGCTAGTTCGAATTTAGCCACTATCTGGGAGAGTAAAATTGTAGCGACCGGTTCCTCCTCATTAGTAGTTTTCCGTGGTTTCTTCGATCACTACAAAATGAATGACGCTAACGAGCGGGCTACGAGTAGTACGTTAACAAACGAGCTACGAAACGCGCGCGTTCTCATCTCCCTTGTACTCTCCTCTCGTCTTATACACACACGGACTTAAACGCACTACACTACCTTTCATATCGGGAGCTTAGAGCGTGTCTCGCGTGGAGCAGTGCCCCACTGAGGGAGATACCTGGAGGGAAAATCCCTCGCAAGCCGACGTGTACATCGGCGCCGGATGTCACCACCCAATGAGAGAGTAACTCCGTCACCTCCTAGAATAAGAGTTCTAATGGAATTAATGACCGTAGCAGTTGACGTGCCCAGAAACATCAATCAATCAATCAATCAATCTGCATATAAAATATCGGAAGACAGGAACTGAACGGCTGATAGGCCGAGAAGGGCTCGGGCGCCGGCCGTCGGCAAGCGCACGTCTCGTCGACGCTTTATCACTCGCCCGTCGTCACGCACACACGGCACCGCTTTCCCGCCCGCGCACTCGCCCACCGGCCATCCAGCGGCCGAGCGCGGAGCGCAGCCGAGCCGCTCTCGCGCCATGCCGCTCCGAACAGGCGCGCGGGCGCGCGGCCGGGTCACAATTAATCTCGCAGCGAACAGCCCGGTAATTAGCACGGTGATTACACGTCACAGCCAGAAGGCGCTGCTATATTATACAGTCCGCCGGGACGAGGCGGCCGGCGGCGACGGCGGGGCAAGACGCGGAAGGATGGGATTTGCGCGCGTGCGAGTGCCTCGAGGTGCGAAAAGAGGCGGAGATTGCGTCTTGCTGCTAAGTTTTATTAAATCTCAATTCGTGCTTTAATTCTTACTGTGACTTAAGTGCTCTCAACAGTACAGTGTGTTTACACAGGCGCGGATCCACAGGGAGGGGAATGTGGGAAATTTCCCCTAACAAATTTTTCAGTATTCATTTTAACTCTTACCTTTTTTTGTTACATATTTGCATATTTTGCATTATTACTAGAAGTGTCATAAGATTGATCTAGAAGGTTGTGTGTATAGTGAGTTGAAGCTCTGAGGATAGTTCTAAGAAATGCTAAAGATAATTCTACTTTTTTGAGATATAAACGAAGAAAAATTCAAATTTGTGAATTGAAATTGGGGTATAAATTACGACTTTCCTACATCACGCGCGGCCCGATTGTTTGATATCAATTTTAAGGCGTCAGAACGTAATCCCACCCGTCGACTGTCGGTATTACACTGCACTTGCTCACATACGCTAATGTTCTTCTGAGTCTACAAGAACTCTCCGAAATGAGCATGAAGTTGTGGTGAAATAAGACTTAGACGAAATCGAAAAATTACAACAAAAAAACACACCTTTTTTACGGAAATATGTGCTTCTGAGCCAAAAACCAAAAAAAGAGTATTTATTGACAATATTATAAGGTACACTGAAGTGTGTTTTTCCATTTCTCATCTTCTGTACAAAGCGGAAGAATGACAACGCTTTATCTGTTGTCAAACAATACAAGAGTTTCTATGTAGAAGTGTTATTACAGTATGCCTCTGAAGAGCACTGGCGACGAAATATGTATTTCGAAGCCATATATTTAAAAATGACATTTCTCAAAAGAAGGGATGTGTAGAAACACAATATTTTCTCCGTGTATTGTAAGACGAATCCGTTATTTTCTGGTGGTTGCGTCCCTCGTACGTATTATACCATTTCCATTTTCGAAAACCTCCTGCGGGGACGGACTGGGTAATACGAATGAGGGAGCCTTCACCGAGAATAGCGGAGGGGAATGACGTCTCGAATGCAAGGAGGGGACGACCCTTGTATTCCCCTTCGGGGTGGAAATCGCTGAACCCGCGTGGGTGATTGCGGTGGAAAGTGGGTGAAGGGTGTCTGAAGCGACTTGACTTCTATGGGAGAAGGGAGGCAGTAAACATATTATCGATAATACAGTGTATTGAAGAAACGGAAAGGCATTGCTGAGATGGGATTCACTTGGATGTGTGGGTTTGGAAGGAGTAAGAAAATAGAGTAAATCATCATCTGAAATTATGATGAAAATGTATATAAGAGAATGTAATAGTGGTATTTTTCTAAATAGGAATGAGTTGTATCAATACCTTAAAGAATATGTTATTAGGTGGCTTTCTTAGTTTCAATTTCAAGAGTACCAATTTCAAGAGTACAAAGGTGAAATGAATATCCAATCATAGATTAACTCGTTTTAATTTTGATTAGGCAACAATGGTTCTCATATTGTGTTATTATAAATAATATCTCATGCATTCTAAAAACTATTTACCTACTGAAAATGTACAATGTTTCTATCACTTTACAGAAAACTGAATCATGTCACTAAGTGAATTGAAATCACTTATAGGAGGAAAAACATTTTTAAAATATTTAAACTCGCAAAGTTATCGATAATGTATATTTGAGCAATCATTATTTGAAATACTAGGCATTGTTATTTCGTGTTTATCGTGCTCAAGAACGATGCTTTCAAGTTCAAAATAGCTGAGGAAAAGTACGCGAGTATCGTAAAGAATTCTGCGGGACAAGGAGGCTAAGACGCCCCGGACATCTTTCCAACGGCGCCGCGATGAGAGATCCGGGCGATGCGGAGGCACCGGAGCCCTGGACGGGAAGAGCGAGGACGGGCTGCGAGGTGAGGTCCGTCGTCCAATTCCGATGCTCGATTTTCCCTCTCGCCGGCCGCCCCGCGGCCCGCGCTCGGGCTAAATATTAAATAAGCCTCCGCCGCCCTCGCCCTCGCCCTCGCCCTCCTCGCCCGCCCCGCCGCTGCCTCGCAGCCGCTCCGCGAGGGGACGACTTCATTTCGGAAACCGATACGAGGCAGCAGCAGCGGGGGTGGGGGCGGCGAGAGCTGCAGCTTCCTTGTGATGCCGGGCTTGGCGAGTTTGCTGGAGCGCAACGGCGGGCAGTAGGAAGCATAGAACTGAACTGACTGGATGTGGGCCATAACGAAAGTTTCGGTGAGGTAGCTTTTAGAGGTAAACACGTACAGGATATGAGTTTCAAACAGTTGCAACAATATTCGACTGTTGTTTTCTTTCCTTTGGATTCCTTATTCGTAAGGTTTAGTTCATTTTGTAGTGTTGAATTAATTAACATATTATGGTACTATTTCCATGTCTCGAATGTTTCCCCGTTATTTCTTTACAGACAGTCTTGTTTAGAAAGAAATCTAACTACTCGGTAAAAGTAAATTGTTGCAGTTTGGGAATCCAAGAGCTTGTCTGTAAATACAGAAGACATACCGTAAACAAACAGAGAAGTGCATGCATACAGTTTACAGAAGACATTAACCTCTTGAAAGATTTATATTATACCCGTAAAATGCACAAATGATTGTGTAATATTCTATTTATATTTCAATGTTGCATTTTAAAAATCGGCCTGGAGAATGTAGGACATTAGGTCCTTAAGTCTTCTCCCTCACACATGCTCATGAATTAGTCTAGCACTCACTGTTAGCTTACTGCATTTAAATTTATACTAAAATAACAAAGAAATTACTGATAATTAGCAATAGATGTGTAGCTTGACCTAGGTATTGAAATATTCGTTTAGCAGCGTTTTATTTCACTTCATTGCGGAGGGAATAAAAAGGGAGTTTAGGCCTTGAAAAGCAAACGTCCGTTTCCCTTTGGTAATCTAAAGAGTGAGCAACTTGTTGCGGACGCGAGTGTACACAACAGCGGAGGGCCGTGCCACGCCGCCGCAGGCCGCCCGTAAAGCGAGCGAGCGAGCGAGCGGCGGAAAATATGAAGAGCTCAGCCGAGCAGGCGGCGACCCCGGCAGCGAACCCGCGACTGTCGATAAGTAATCCCGGGGATTAATGGCCACCGTCGACGCCACGGCCGCTCGCGCCGCCCCGCTTCCAACGCTTGTGCCGCCTCCGCGCCGCCTCCGGCCCAGATAATTGCCTGCGTTGCAGTAGAGGCGGCGGAGGTGGCGGTAGGGAAGGAGGTAGTGACGACGTGAGCGGAGGCGAGGGGCGGAGGTGGTGACGGGAGCTGCGGTGGGATCGGATAGGCGGCGGAAAAGTTCCTGGAAGTGGGTGCGGTGGTGAAGTGGGAGCGAGGCAGAACGTGGAGGGGCTGAGCGAGGCGAGGCGTGGCTGGGCGGGAAGAGGGGGCGGGGCGGGAGAGCGAGCGAGGCGCGAGGCAGAGAGACGAGCGCTGAAGCGAAGCCGTGGTGTTAAGGGGTTGAATGTTTTGGCCTTGCTAAACCTTCGAGAGAACGCCGCCACTTTATGAGAGCTAAACGATGGCGATTTATCCGGCGTAGTAATTTAAAAGAGCCTTGGAAATAAAGAATTCTTTTTTTGTTGTTGTGGCCCGCCTCGGGAGCTTGACTGAGCGGTCATTATTGGATATCGTTTTCGGTTTTGTTTACTTCACTTTCTTGTGTCACGTTCTCATCTAGAGAACAGATAATAACAGTTTATAGTTTTCTTTACTTTTGGAACGCAACAGATAATACTAAATGTTTTGAGCTTTCAGTTGTTCTGATTACGAGTATTTTTTTCTCCATGAAACACAATATCCGCAAATTAACACGTGCTTAACTCTTTCGTTACCTCTCGTAGTAAATGCTGTGTTTTCTTAACCGAAAAAATCTTTGAATGTGTCTGTAAAAAAGTATTGTTACATGAAAAATCCATAAACAAGGCTAGATATTAATTATTTATGATTCGCAATGTCAAATTCTGAGGAGTCCGAAGTACAAATTAACGATAGCGCTCAAACTGTATGACTGAATACTATAAAACGTTGCCCCGAAAGTCCATTGGCATCAAAAAGAAAAATTGTATTGTATTTACGAGGGTTTCAGCAGTCAGTTCTTAAAAGAAAATACCATGTACAATTTTCATTTTTATCCGATCTCTTTATAAATGCGGCGCCACACATACGGTATTATGCGAGTAACGAGCAACTGCTCACTTAAATCTCAATTGGCACGGATGCTTGGTGAATGTTCGTTTCTTTAATGTGAACCGACGGTTGACGCTCGGCAAAGCACGAGCAATTTATCCCGATTAGGCGAGGAATCGCTCGGTACTCGCCGAATGCCGCATGTATGACGCCGACGTTAGAATGACCAAAGTACCAGTAACGACACGTCTTTTCCTCCTTACGTAACTTTTAGTGCAGAGTGGACACTTTTGGGAAAATATGGAAAACAGGGAGAAATCAGGGAATTTCATTGTTTGTGTAAAGTCAAAGGAAATTAGGTAATATGTAGAAGAATTGTTAGAAGTTAGGGAGAGGTTTGAGATGGATGTATAGCTAGATATTATTCCTTAAAAAAAAGTCCATCAAAAACTTGTGACTCAATTTTACTTTTGGAGATTTTTTTTAAAAAATGTACTTCATAACAGCAAAATGAAGAATAATGACAAATTAGTATCAGACTTGCCTTAATATTTTTTAATAGTGTGAAATACTCGACAAATGTTGTGAGCGGAGAAAATGCACTGCACAACCAGGAAAAGTATGGGAAATTTGTTCCAGGAAATGAGTAGCCACCTTGTAGTAACACCGTTTTACGATGTCATATGTAGCTTGAAATTTTAGATTGTGGTGATTATACAAGACGATGTGGAAAAAGCAGATCAAAAAACAGATAGTACCTGACGAAATGGAGCTCATTTGAGTGACGCAGCGCAGGTCTGGTGCGCAGAAGCGGCGGCCGAGTGGAAGCGAGCCGAGGCAGCGGCGGCATCCCAAATGCGCAACAGAAAAGGGGCGGGGGGCTGGGGGTGGGGTGGGGTGGGGAAGAAGCCTCTGCGCAACCGCTAAGCCGTCGCGAGCCGGTTACAGCGCTGCCGCGGGGCAAATCTGGTTTCACCGACGCTGATCCCACGCTCGTTTGGGCCGGCTTAATCTCCCGCCTCCGCAGCCGCTCACGGAGCAAGGTAAGGGGCTGGAGGAGGCGGGGCGGGGCGGGGCGGAGGGGAGGGGAAGAAGGATACGCAGGCGGAGGCGAGTGTCGCCTGGCGGGCGGCGTCACTGGATCTCATCGGCGCCGAGACGAATTTCATCTCCTAAGCCGCGTTTGCCACCTAAGGGCGCACGCTTTTAGAGTTAACCGGTCTCCGCGGTAACAAATGTAATCTCTGTGCTTAGAAAACAAATTTTAACCTCTCTTCACACTTAGCCTATTTATTATTTTTTGAGGATAATTCTGTACTTCCAGCAATTTTGAAGATTAATTAAAGTACATGTTATATCATCTTTATCGATCACAGGATTTATTTCAAAAATTATTTTACGTTCCATATTTGAAAAATATAAGTAATGTGTATTCACTCACTTTTAGGTTTGCAAATGTATGACATTTGTAGTATTAACCGCGAAACATTTAAATTGTTTCTATGGATGGAAACATTTAAATTGTTTCTATCTTCAAATCATATTGGATTACTTGAAAGGACGGTAATTGCATATTAGACTCAGAAAATTATTTAATTCCATGTTAATAAGATTACATGAGAAGTTAGTTAAATTTTTCATAAACTGATTATTTAGTACGGAGAGGGGATTTTCCATGAAACAATCTAATAAAGTGATGTATACATGAAATTACAGCATTTCATGAAATGTAATATGTAGTTAAAATAAAATGAAATCAAAAATAAATCCATATGTTTGTACTGAGAGATCTGTAACTAGCCGTTTTGTGGAGAAACATTTATTCATGCATTATGTCAAAATTAATATGATTAAAAAATTAAGAGTACGTTTGCAACTGAGAGTATGAGAATAGTATTCTTATTTCTTATACTTCTCGTCTTAGTTTAGCGTTCACATTGCTCACAAATGAGCGTAAAATCATAAGTAATAACTTATAAATAAAGTCAGAGGTGGATCAGTTTTAGTAAGAGGGAGGTTGGAAATGTCACACTGGAAATACTTTTTATTTTATGATACTTACAATTATTAGTTATAGATATTACATACTGGTACTTCTTACTTATAGTTATGTATATGATCTTGGCTCTCCTTACAGTTATTTTACGTTACTTCGAGTTATGGTACTTATGGTTTATTGTAATACTTCAAAAGCAATTTAACCGATGTGATGACAGCAAAGTGACGGATTGTAAATTGTATTATCACCTTCGCCGAGACAAATTTTCCCATTTAAGTGGTTCACGTTCCTCTTTGGCACGTCTCCATCGGCGCCATCGCTTATTGGCCACTTCAGAGCGGCCCGCGCCGCCGTATCTCTCGCAAGTGCGCGTTCCCTCTTAGCCCCCCACCGCCGCACGGCGAATATGCGCCTAAAATTGCAAATTCATGCACGTTCGCTGTAAATGCCGAGAGGGCTTGCGCCGAATTTCATTTGGGGGCTTGAAACCCCCGTTACGGGGTGCTCGACGAGGTGCGGCGTCGGCGGAAACACCCCGCGCGTAAAGGGCGACCGTCGCACGCCACCGGCGGAGGCCGATGATAGTGGTGACGACGGACGGGAAGTGAAGATGCGGCTGGTGGACGAAGCGGGGTGCACGGGGAGGCAGAACGAGATGGTTGGACGAGGAGTGTGTCATGGGAGAGTAGGACTGCGGGGAGGGTGAGGATGTAAAGGGACGTAGAAAAGACTTGGAGAGGGGAGTGAAGTGGTAAGTGAGATAGTAAGGAGTAGGAAGGTAGAGCTAGAAAGGTGGAGAGAAGCAGTGAGAGCAGTTCGGGATGAGCGAGTCAAGGAGAGGCAGAGGGCGTGAGAGGCGAAGGTGGAGAAATGGTGTGAGGCGGAGAGAATCTTGGCAAGAGTGGGGGAAGTTGTTGCAGAGCGGAGACGTTGGTGGGGGGCGAGGTGGGGAGAGGCGGGGAGAGCTGAGTAGAAGCGGAATGAGGCAGGACAAGGCAGGACGGGGCGAGGCCGGTGAGGCGAGGCGAATAAGGTGGTGAGGCGGGGCGAGGCGGAGCTGGGCGTGGCGTGGCGGGACGGGACGGGGAGGGGCGTGGCGTGGAGTGCGGGGAGTGCAGAGAGGGTCGTGGCGGGGCGGGCGAAGTTGCACTAGTGGTGTAGGAACGGAGTGGGGGGCCAAAAGGGTCAAAGCAGGCGAATGTGACGACGGAGCGATGGCGGACATGGAGATGGGCAATGGTGACAAGGGCGAGTCGAGTCGAGTCGACCGGCGGCGAGAGTGGGGCGGAGCGAGGCGAAGCGAGGCGGGGCGGGCTGAGAAGCGCCGGGCCTTGCGACGCGCTCCGTCGCTCCAGATAATGTGGCCGTGAAACGACGCTGTTCCACGTAGAAGACGACGCTCCCCGTGGAGTTGTGGAGGCGGGGAAGGTTCTCGCAACCGCAACGCCCCCGACCTCTTCGGTCGCTCGCCCGCTTGCCTCAACCGCTTCGTCCGTCGCCCACCACTCGCTTTACATTGGCTGCACCCCTTTGTCAGCGTGTGTTTTCGGCTTGTATCAAGTACATTGTCGTGACTTTGCGGAACAGTCTGCAAATCTCGGAATCACTCTAGTTAATCACAATAATTTATTTCATTCATATAAAATAAAACACAGCAAACGGCGTAGAACTGTTTTTATCTACACATTCAAATAAGATTTGGGTTCAATGTGCACGCAAACGCGTCTTGCTGAATTCCTTTTTTACTTTTGAGTAAAAAATATTCAATTTTCGTTTTTATCTGTATGTTCGCCAGGCCTCGCGGTTTTTCTGCGTTATAATCTTCATCATTAATTTACTGTACGTTGTCGCTTACCATGTCCGTCCTCGTTTTCGTCACTCTTTCCCACCCGCTGCGTAGTTCTCGTTTTCTTCATCCGCGCCTCCCTCTGCATTACCGCCATCCACCCTGCCGCTGCGCCGTTCTCATTACCAGCGCGCGCGGCCGTGCTCGTGTCCGCTGACGAGCGGCGCGCCCGCCGCCGCTGTCCGAAACGGCCTGTTTTACGCCGCGCCCGCATCAAGCCGCCCGCGCTGTATAATCCGGTTTATGTTTGCCGCTCAAACAGGGCGCTCGCGCGAGCAGAGGCTGGGCGGGGCGGAAGGGTGGGGGCGAGGACGGACGAGGACGGGTGGGAGGAGTTGGGTGGGGAGTGAGAGGACAGTCGGAGCCCCTCCCCCCCTCTGCAGTGTCCAGTACGCGCAGTGAGGCACAGACCCCCCAGTTGGTTCGATGGGTCCAGTCTTTCTCCCTTTGCCCTGCCCCGTCGCACCCCCCCCCTTCCGGCCGTCGGGGCACTTCATCCCCTGGCGCGCACGGCGATCCCTCGTTAGTGGCGGCGGACTCGAACCCGCGACCCCGATGTTTGATCGGCGGCGGCGGCGGTGGCGGTGGCGGCGGTGCACGTCAAACGCGGCTGCCGCCGCCGCCGCGGTCGCGGCTCGATCTGCGGGCGCGGCCACTGTGGCGGGCGCCCCCGCAGTCCCGCCTCCCCGCCCTGCCACGCCCCCTGCCCGTCGCGGACGCGCCATTGAGCGAGCGCTGCACTCGATGCGCCGACTGATGGCGAAGACGAGTGGATCACAATGAGGGAGGCGCTTTGAGTCGCCGCCGCGCCGCTCCTTTTACAAACGCCGATGCGTATTGGCATTGCTCGGACGTTGGGAGTGAAGCATCGTATGTTACGCACTTTCTACAGAGGTCATCTGAATTAGCGTTCTTGTTTAGCAAGTGTACAGAGATAGCCTCATGTTGACATTTATTTGTAGAATGGATTCGTTGTTGTGACGAAAAGTAAGCTATTTTAATATTTTTAACATGCCATCTGCTGGGTATTTACAACGCATTGTTTCAATTATTCGTCTTTACAACAAAGTGTCTGATCAACTTTGTCCATATTATATTTCCAAAAAAAGTTGATAATGTATCTGTTTAATAAATAATCAAAGAAATAATGTTACAGGAATCAGCATTACTTCCGAGACTAATTTCGAAACACCATCTTTGATTTAAAGAAAGATATATACATAACAGAATTATCCATTACCATAACTATTTCACTTTGAAATTATCAGCCTCACAAGTCATTTTCGTTTTTTGTTTGGTTTTGCGAATCACACAGATCAACCCCAAGCGGGACAGCAACACATTCCTCTCGGCGGCCGACGCGCCATGGCACCAGCGCAGCAACAACGCACCAGCGGCTGGGCCACCACCCGCGGGATAACGCGACCGATAATTTTATTACGGCGGCAGCGGGGCTGGGCGGTGGCGGCAGCGGCGGCCGGTGCTCGTCCGCTGTTATCTGAGCGCCCACGGGGAACTCCCGGCGCCGCGCTGCACACAGCGCTTCCCGCGGAAAAAGCACAAAACAGCAATAATGCCGCTCGCGATAATATTAACACAGGCGTCCGGCGTCCGCGCCGCGGGGCTGCGAATCGCCGGGCAAAAAGGGCGACGCGAGAGGCGCCGAGTGACTGACGCGGGCGTGGGCGAGCGCGAGCCGCCATAGGCCGCAAGGAGGGAGTGCTCCAGCGGTGAATTATTGCACCCGGCGGCGCCCCGGGGGCGAAACCTGGATGCGGAGTTTTGTGATGGGGTGCTTTTTTTATATGTAGTTTTTTTTTAGTGTTTTGCGGAGTTAATAGACGCACATTTTAGAAACGTTTATTTCTGTGCTTTGCGTTCTCACGTTTCTTAATGTTGGGTAAGGGTGTGAAGAGGAATTTTTAATCCAATAAGATTTTCTTCCACAATAAATTTTGTTGTTGTACGAGTTCCATTTGTGTAATCATTGCTGTCTGAATGTATGTGAATACTGTGGGCATTTTATATTTTCAATTTTAAGTTCAGATTTGTCAGCTAAATCAAATTATTTCTTTTTTCTCTTATTCGAGCTGAAAGTTTGAAATAGAAGCAATGGACCAATTCCTATCGCAAAATATGTAGATTATGCATGGCCTGCATAAATTCCATTCTTTCGTTTTCACAGAACGATATTTACTGAGCCCTCTATACAATCGATTGTCGAGAACCCTGGTACCGGTCCCTTGAGGGAAGTTTTCGAATGATTCATGAGGTCGAGTCACGGAGATTCTCCCAGTTTTGGTAGGTAGGAGGAATGGTTTTATTGGAAGCCGCCCGATATTCAACCAGGAGAGTAGGCCCTGTACGAAAATGTTGCACTACCTCCTAAGGTTTGGGAATATTTGCAACGAGCACATGTCGGTAGAATCCACATTTCTTGCTGAATACTGATGAGATGAAAGCCAAAAGGTGGAAAATAAAATGTGTAGTAAAGTATTCTGCTCTATGACCTTTTTTTGTGTGACATTGAACAGTTAGAATTCAGTAAACGATTACTGAAAAGACGCACCTACGTTGTTTTGAAGATAGCGTGAGAAAAAAGAATAAAAGTTATACGGACATCATACTCCTCCTCTTTCAGGTGTTTTCAAGTTCTCCGAACTGTTTCCCTCGAAATAACCTCTTTCTCTTCGAAGTCTGACGTTAGACAACTCTCGGTCTACTCACGGGCAGCGGTGTCATTCGCTCCGATAAACCTGCACCTCAACTGTTACGTTCGTGGCAAAGCACGGGGGAGGAGTTTGCCCGATTCCTGCCTTTATGGACATGTTTTTCCCCATTCTGTCCAAACTTTTAGTTGATTGTAACTGAAGCGAGCGATCTCAATAAAGTTAGTAGAATGTTTGCGATGAACGACCAAAACGCCTTCGTGGAAACATCGTACGCTGCGGCTGGAATTCTCATTCAGAAACTATGCGTACATTGGAAATATGTTATAAGAGCAATTACGAAGTCAGTGTTTCAACAACTGTCGTATTAAGAGCTAAAAATTGCATTTCTTACTAACTAATCAGCCATTGTTTTATTTTTGATTTTCATCCCTCAATATATATTAATACCTACAATTATAACAATGTTCGAGTTTTAGAAGATAAGTATGTGTTAAGAAAAGTAATGAAATGCAGAACACAAATTTGAATTTAGTAGGTTTTTTTGTCATAACTACTGACTCTGTAATATATTTTAATTCCTCTTTTTCGAACATTTTTGTTTTGGCAATTAATAAGTTGTAATGAAAAAATATTTTTCTTATATATTGTTCTGGACAAGTGTTTTACCATAAACTTAGAATTTAAGGGACATCTGTGCGCGGAATTTTATGGTTGAATCCACCATTACCTCTGCGTCTCAACTACCTTTTGCCTTTATTTAAGCATTACTGGAGACGCGGGTGTGACGTGCTTCATTAAACACGAATGAAAGTAACTTTGAAACGGCTTGTATCCTTTATTCGTCGAAGAAACTTTAGAGAGTAATCAAACTCCCTTAATGAAACTGTAATTGTTGTTAATGGGGGAAAGAAATGATTGTGTACTCTTAAGTTTAATTGTGAAAAGTATGGGAATGCAAGACCTTCTCTTTAATTCGAGTATTTTTTAAAATACGATAAAATAAATCCAGTGAAAAAATACAGGATTGTCCCGTGAAAAAAATGTCTGAACACTTTCGTGTTTTTTATGCTGCTCTGTAATAAGTTAATTACTCGAACGAGAAAGTGGATATTTGGTATTACTGATTTGTATATAAATTCAAAATCATACTGCACGTGTAATCATTTGATGTATAGAAATATCGATCATATTGGAATATTATTTCATTATATATCTCAAAATATTTTTAATAATTCTTATTAAATTCCGATTCATTGTAATGCTTCATATATAAATTACTTACTCCATTATATCGTGAATATTTTTTCTCCTTTATACAGAGAAACATTCATAAACCCGTACATAAAACGTAAGTAAACGTGAAACTACCCTTATGTAACACGGCGTCTCTCTAGTCACTTTCAGAAAGTTTGCACCAACAGTAGAAGTTAGGTGGTGGCAATTCAATTACTTTAGATGAACGACCTGCCACAATATCTCGACATATCAGAATGTTTTTCATTCTCTTTTGTGCTCTTATCTTCTTCAAATTATGCTGTTCTTTTTAGACTAACATTTCATCTTGCTTTCCTGTGTTAAAACAACTGTTCTTGGTAGAACGTATGTCATCTAGTTATCTGCTTTTCAGAAAAGTTTTTGCCTTTTTTACATCCGATGTCTTACTTTTGTCTAAAAGTTTACATTTATGGAATAAAAATGAGTAACAAAAATGTGTATACATTCTGTAATGCCACATTGATTCTCAAAAGTGGATGTAGATGTAGAAGTGATTCTCTTTCTTTCTTGCTATGCTCATCTTTTCGTTAGTTGATAATTGGAATCCCAACTGTTATCAAAGTGTCATTTAAAATATAATTCAGGTTCACAATGTCCG
This sequence comes from Gryllus longicercus, assembly GCA_038098605.1. Lineage (NCBI taxonomy): Eukaryota > Metazoa > Arthropoda > Insecta > Orthoptera > Gryllidae > Gryllus > Gryllus longicercus. The sequence continues at coordinate 352,963 of JAZDUA010000108.1, read as the reverse complement.
TACAGAAAATTTTGTATTGGTTTTCACGCCGAAAGTTGTATCTGAGAACCTAGACAGAACGGCGCGAAGGCATTTTGTGTATCTATCTCTTTGCAGTTGTAGTCATTTTCTTGATATGATACACGAGAAGTTCATATGGTTTTATTTCACAGTTGGATACAAAAGGTACTATTCTGTCGCGATGTTGGTTTCAATTACCTCGTGCCACCCGGGCGCTTGTGCCACCCGGCACGTCGCGCACTCTCACCGCGGGCAGCGCTGCAAGCAGCGCCGACGCCCTGCTCTGGGAGAGCAGGCCTGGTCGGCGGGTGCGCATTCGTCTTTGTTGACAGGCGAGCGCGGCTTTGCGCGGGATAGCGTATAGTTTATTGACGCGTTTGGCGGCGAGGGCGCGGGCGGCGGCGTTGCGGGCGAGGGATGGACGGGAGTGAAAAATGACGCCCCGCGGAATGCTAATACGCACCCGGCCTGCGTCGACGCCGCCGCCGCCACTGCCGCAAGTGGTCTACGTGTGGGAGAGAGATGACGTGGATGGCGAAGACCGTACGATAAAGGGAAAACAAAAGGGAAATTGAAACATTTATTCATTGTTATATTTACATCAATGCGTGCAGGGAAATGCCATAAAACGCATATTGCTTTAGAATTCCTAGTAAGTTTGTATATTCAAATTAATGTTCATTATTGTGCCTGATATCTTTCTTATTTAATGTGTAGTCATAAACTCGGGCTCAGAAAGAGCCATAAAATAGGAAGAGTTGTAGAAATTCAAACAAAAAGTTTGTGGTTCATGTAGTTACGCAGTTGTAGAAGTTGCGCCCGGGGTTACATGTCGCAAAAGACGAGGAGGTGAAAAACGGAATAAAATAGTTTTTACTGAACAAAATAAGGAAGGTCAAGTGAAGTTGCATAATAATGTTTGTTCTAAACACACTGCGTTAGCAAAGGAGTTTAGTAAATCTGAAAAATTGCACAACTTTTCATTGTCTTCTCTACCGAGAGAGTAAAAACGTCTAAGAAACGAACAATGCTGAGATATAGTTACCAGAATTGTTGGAAAATAACTGTAGGGAGCAAAGCGAAAATTTTCTGTGTGACAGACAAATGAACTACGAATTGGGAAACCTTTTGTATATCTACTTTCTCTTCCCCAGTAGTCACCATGAGTTTGCTGAAACAAGAGCGACGCTGTTTCACTACGGTTTTAGAACCTCGCAGCTTTAAAATTTTACTTGAGTTTTGAAAAAAAATTCCAATATTATTATGAGAGTTCTACCAAGAACACGCACATTCATCAGTCAACAAAAGGGTTTTGTAAACTGCACTCCTAGTGTTAACGTTTTAATATGTCACACTATTTATTCTGTATTTTAGATATGTGTTAACACTCTCTTTCTACCTACGTTGTATTAGTATTTTGAAATATTTAGTTAAATATTTGCAATTCACAGATATTATGAATACGTTTTCTTATATCTGTAGAAATCATGTCTTAGTTTGTATCGATCTTGTATAATGAGGATCAAATATTTCATTATTGAATTCAAACAAGGCACGTTGAGGTAAACACGATCATATTGGGCAAACATCCAGTTCATAGGTTGAACCTCGTCTTCTCTCCTTCTGTTACACTGTCATCTTGTTTAAACATTGGTTCACGTCTGACTAGTTACTGGCTATAATCTTGCAAAGTTTGCTTGATAGTGGTTGTGTACCTTTGATAAACAATCCTCAGTTCCAATTATAATATTTCATAGCTGCAGAGTATTAAACATATTGTATGTAAATTCACTTTAAATTTACATAGAAACATATTTATTTCTTGAATGTGTAAATAATATAAAGTAACTGAATGTTAACATTTTCTTTCACAATTATTTCAGTGCAGAAATATTTTTGTCTCTAAATTTGCTATCCGAAATAAATATGTTGTAATGCCACTTCCACTTTTCAGTAGAATCCACAAAACAAATCCCCATGAGACTATTATAATAAATATAATCTAGTTATGCATCCAGGTTTTGCATTGTAGAAAAAAGGTCGAGCGCAAGTATCTTGTGCAGTAATGACACATTATCATAGTGGAAGCGCTCATACAAATTGCACCTTCTCGCAACGTCTCCCTCTTGACGCGGCGCTGTTATGAAGCCGACATCCCGGCCTCGCGTTGCCACCTCCACCCACTCCCCCACCCCTGGCGGCGTAGGCAGCGCCGCGCGTGCGTCTAATTACGTTCCCGGACGTCGCCGCCGCCCCCGCCGCCGCTTGGCTCTTCCTCCTCCTCCGCGCACAAGACAGCGCGGCTGTCGCCTGCATATTCATGCCGACACGAGACGTCCACTTACGGGAGCCGCTGCTACAGACTCCGCCGAGCGGGTTTTTGCCGAGTTTTCCCCCCGCGTCGTGTCGTCGTCACCGCCCCTTCCCCCCGTTCCCGACTCCGGTCCCCGGCGCCGCTACCCCCGCTGCCGCCGCCGCCGCCGCCGCCGCCGGCACGCTCACGACGGCGCCACAGACATCTGCCGGCGGCGGAGCGCGCAAAAACGGTTTCCCAGAGTCGCGAGCAACTTTTCGGCGCGTGGGACGCTTCTCCATCGCGCCTGCTGCCCCACACCCGCCCCACCCCTCCCCTCCCCTCCCTTCCCCTCCCCTTCCACCCACTCCCTTCTTTGCCAGCCTCCACTCTCTGCCCATAGTTACATTCCGTTCCTAAGAACTCTGCCAACATTACGGAGTGAAGATCTACTAGAACATGGTAGAGTTGTTGCGGTGTGTCAAGAACTGGTGAAATTTGTATTTGACTGGATATTTTCAAGCTTCAGTTTGCCTCTTTTTGTTGAAGAATGATAATTAAACAGATATGGCGAAACTTTGGCAATATTAATATTGCCTAAAACGAAGCACAATTAATGAAGTAATATAGAAAATGTTATATTTGCCAGGGTTGTATATATTATTAAATTTTTCTCTTATATTTTGGAAAATATTTAGAATAATGTGGAAATTTGTTTTATAAAACGTCAAAGTATCACATTGCGGTAATTTTATTATTTTCGTGAACAAGTTTTTCAAACATTTTTTCTCTTATTTTTTCAGTTTTCACGTAATTTCAATAAAATAAGCCTACATGTTTCGTCTCCTGGGTTTCCCGTTTGACAAATGACAATATCAGCTTCACTAAATAAGTTAAAACAAATAATTAGAATTCATTGCATCAGAGAATATTTTGAGTCTCGTCACGTTCTGCACTTTTCCAGAGAAGTGTAGAGCAAACTAGACGGCATTCACAGTCCAGTGGAGAGAGCAAGCGCGCGTTCTTGAGGGAGCGAGTTTTCCTTAGGATTACACAGAAAATGTTCGTGCCAGCGCAGCATTACTTTCGCCTGGAAATTTCTCTCGATATAATGAGAATTAAACTTTCCTCGCGAGGAAACAATGTTGGCAACGGACGGTTCGCTGCAAGCGGGGAGCGGGCCTGAAGAAAGAAATCGGAGCGGCCGACACGGGGAGGTGGCCGGGAAGACACGGGCAACGGGAGACGTGGGTGCAAATGTAGTGGCGAAGTAAAAGAAAGAAAAGAGTGAAGAGAGGAAAGTTGACAGAAGTGGCGGGAGATCGCGTCTCGAGTTTTGCATAATTGCCAAGTTTCTCGGAGGGAGTTGTGGCGTGAGCGGGTGGAGAGGGCGAAAAGTGCGCGGAAGGCGAAAGAAGAAGAGAAAAACGCGACGCGAGTCGGGCGGGAGTTGGGGCGGCGGGTCGAGGAAAGTAGGACCCGCTGAAAGCCGTCGCTCGCCGCGACGCCCGTGGGAGGATGGCGCCAAACTCCGCGCCGAACGGACGGTAACGGCTGCGACGCGCACGCGGTGGTGCGGCTGGAGTTGATGGTCTGTGCCACGTCACTTTCGGGTCGCCGGTCACGCCCGGGAGGTTCCATTTGGCTTCTAACCATTGTTTCTTTTTTTCCCCTTTTATTTACCGGAATCGGGTTATATCTCAGAATTATTTCGCATAATATATTTCAAAAAACCATGGGTTGGGTAGTTTATATACGAAATTTATTTGCGTTCCCTCAAAAATAAACCAGTAAGATCTCCAATTTTAAAGTTGTAATCGCTCGGTCCATGGAAAACTCAATCTTCCTTCACATCATCTCCAAATTCGAAGGACAGCCTTCTTGTACTCCATTCCATACATCTATTCCTTGGAGATCTTCTTTCTTTCTTGGACCAATCTGTTAGAAACATTTTTATTTCAAAGTATATTTCTTGAAGTTCAAGGATCACCGTTGAATATTGAAGAAAGCCTTCCTTCATCGTATCATCTCAAAATTCGGAGAAGAGTCTTTTTGGTCTCCTCCGTTTTCTAGATCTGTTTCTTGGAGCTCTTTTTTTTCCTTGGATCAATCTGTTAAATACATTTTTGTTTCCTTAGTGTATTTCTTGTGGTTTAAGGATCACCGCTGCACGCCAAAGAAATTGTTTATTTATAACAGAATTAAATTGTTTATATAACCATTACTCGCTTCTTTACAACAACGTGGAGCGACTGGCGTGCCTCTTGAAGGCCGACGCTGTTCTCGTGAGTCTGAATTGTATTTCATTGGGCTGCGCCTTCGCGCAGGCCGTCTCCGCAGCGCATTTCTCTCGCGCGAGCTTCGTTACCGCTAAACGATGGCAGCCTTCTGATCTCTGACAGTCGCAACTAATCCGTGCGCCGGGAAGGAGCTTCGGTTGCGAAAGCGTTGGGAACCTGCGGCGCCCGAGGGCGAAAAGGCGAGACGGAAGCACGTTGCGAATGAAACAAGTGTGCCGTTGAGGTGATGTGTATTGAGGGTTCCGCCGTAGGGAGTAATATTCTCAGGTTGCGTTTGACAAATGAGGACATGTGTGAGATAAGTCGACGACGATCAGTTAGTTGTAGGGCAGGATGGAATTATTTTGTGTTGGTTGCTGGCGCTGACTACTAGCGGAAGACTCTGCAGGTAAAGGCGTTCAAACATTTTAAGAACAGAACACTACGAGTATGTATGTTTGTTTATTCATTCTGTCGATTACTTTCTGTTAGTGTCGTCTTAAAATATATGAAAATTGTCGGGATAATATGAGCTTTTTTTGCTTGGTTAATTAATGCAAAACAACAGAGTTAGGTATACATTATGTAAGTTGAACTATTAAGTAATTTTTTTTTTGCAATCCCCTGTTCCGGGCAGAATCGGATGAGTCACGAATGAACTTTACTATGAACTTGGCTGTTTGCTCCTCATCTTTCGTTTGTTATGTTAATAAAGATGATATTAAATATACAATTTAGAATAGGCCAGAGTATTTTCTTTGGTATTGTCTGAAATACCTCATCGAGTGTCAAAAAAGACGACTATCTTCTGCCTAGTATATATGTAATATTTTTTATATTATTTACTCTGCCACAATGCAACATTGATACATAAACGTCAGGCGGAAAATGGGTGATACAGCAGTGATTTTTACTTTGAAACTGTCGTCAGTTGATTCGCGGGATGCAGATGAGATTGACTATCGGATGTCGGCAGACACAGAGCAAAAACAGCAGACATGCAAAGGCGAACAAGCGGTGAGGCGAACATGAGGTAGCGGTGGCGAGAGAACTGGAAGCAAACGCAGAGCGGCGTCGTAGCTGCGATGTCTGTGACGGCGACGCTAGCGCTGGAGGCGGCGGTTGCGGCGGCGTCTCTCCGGAAGACGGAGCGGCTTCGCTCACCCACTAATCACCCTCGTATTTCTGGAGTCGCTCGCGACTGCCTGCCCGCATGCGCCCCGCACCCCACCCCCACGCCCCTGCCACCGCTCAAGAAATTTCTAATGCCTGCTTGGCTTTATTGCTGCCATTAAGGGCTAAAATGTCGTAAAATAACCTTTTAAAACTTTCCAAAGCAATAACAGTAAACTATACAATGAAAAAACTCCTCCAAAAGTGTTGAAGGTATCTCACAATGTTAGAGTTTGATATCGCCAATAAATAACGAGGCTAACCTACTTATTCAGCGCTTCCCTAATGGATCATTGTGGATGTGTACACTGTTTTACGAGCATTGCGGGCATTAGATGGAATCATACTAAAACAAAATTTCCCGTCCGCGAGTTTATATTCGTTCTGTGTACATTTTCTTAAACTGCTCTACATATATTCTGCGTTAAAACTGACAGTACATGTAGCAGGACTTCATGAATCTTTACGAATTTTATGAAGTTTTCTCGAAAGTTAAAATTCGTCACGTGTACTCATTAGGCAACTTTCTCAAGAAATGTAACAAAATATAAAGAAAATGAAAAGAAATTAAAACCACGTATTTTGATCTCTTATATGTTGGGTTGGCATTGTTATATTTAAGAGGGGAGGAATTAAAATAAATTGGTACGTCCGCACCTAGGATATGGTGAAACATTACAGGGGAACGTGTCTTTGATGACCAAACTCGGGAGCCGAAGAGCATATGTGAACGTGTGGCAGTGTAGGAAGAGAAGGGCGAACGAGCAGGCATACTGCGTTGCCTGCGATACTTCCTGCTGTTTAACGCCACTTACCGTCCGGCGCTTCCCCACAGTTTGAAGTGCTCCATAAAGGTTACTGAACCAGATAGCGGGACGACTGGTCCCGAAGGCAGAATCTCCAGTCTCCTCCGTTCTGAGCTGCTGCTCGTCTCTCGGCTACCTCCATGTTGCCTCCCTCGCCGTGTCCCCTTTTCCCCTCGCCGCGTTCCCTCGGCTTCACATCGTCCCTCTGCGCCGTTTCACATCGACGCCCACCTCCGTCTCTCTTCCTCCTTCCTTCCCTCCCGTCTCACCCCTTTCCTTCCCGCTTCCCGCTTTCTGCCTCGCCCCTGGCACCTCCGACGTGTTCCGAACTCGCGACTTCACTTCTGGTCTCGGGTCATAAACGTAACGTCGCTTGCAAGGACGACGCTGGTGCTTTCGAAGTTTTAAAAATCTTTCTCGAAACCTTTGAGGATCTGCTCATTGCCTTACACGGCAATAGTAGCTGAAATTCGTTGAAGGACTGATTTTTGGGAGTAGATTTTACAAGGTATAAAGAATACTTGATAGTAGGCTTAAAATGATGATTTAAGTATACTTTTATTGTTTTGTGTATGAAGTGGTCAGTCTTTCTCACTGCAAGAACTTACGGTCAAAGATAGTACGTGTGTGATATGCATACCCTATAACGACAATTTTCAAGTTAATTTTGTTTTTTTAAAATTATTATATCATGAAATATTTTAGAAAAACTTATAATCGATAAAATAGAGATAATATTTTATCGAATAGTCATTATCAGTTTGAGTATGTTGTAGTTCTCGCAAATGTAATAGTGAACGAATGTATTTTTTCATACGCCATTCAGAATGAAAGCAGTCTTTGGTCAGTGCGTCCAGTGTATTGGTACCACTGATATCACATATTGCAGCGCGGAATAGCTTTCTGTTTCGAAGCTCATTCCGTTATCGGTTGCGTGCGATCTCCGATGATGGAGAATCGCATACGCCTGTTGCCGCGCGCAAGGCGACTCGCGGGGCGAGGCCTCATGAAAATTCAACCTCATGTTTTTTGCAATCGCGAGTAATTTGAGGGTGAATGAGGCTCTGCCGTCGACGCGTGCGATCTCATACGCCATCGCCAGTTCCTTTATTGCCATCTCTGGCCTGGGATGTGCGGTATCTCGCACGCCTGGAACTAAGCTTCCAGCGCGCGCCTGGCTTCACTGTCGGGTTTGTAACGCACACGGGCGAGATGCAGCCTCGTCATACGATCGAGCGTTGCGGGTTGCATACACGCGCTTGACTTCTGGGGCAAAGTTGGCTGTAACCGTGGTCCTCAACGTTTCTGATTAGAGAACCCTTTGAAAATAATTATTTTCCCCGAAACGCTCATACTATATTTCAGTTTCACTACCTGATTCAACCCAAAAAGAAAATAACAAAGATGAAATAGATTAACAAATATGTATGTGAAAAACGCCGTATAAATAAAATAGAAACCTCCTGTTTTCAGGAAAAGCGCACGGTAGTTCAGTTAGTGACCACAACTGTAGTTTCACACAGGGAACGAGCAGGAAAACAGAGAAACAGCAAAAATATTTACGGAAAAATCTAATTTAAATAAGACAGAAAACTCTTTTTTTCGAGATATCAACAGGATAGTTCAGATAGTGACCATTACTTTGGCGGATATAAGAATTGTGTATAATTGTGAAGACTGTTTTTGAAAATAGTAATTATTAATTTACTTTTTATACACATCTTGAAACTAAAACAAATGTATGTATTATACTATATGTGCAATGTAATTTATTAAGTTGTGAGTTTAAATCAATTACATGTGACTGTGTGAAATGGGAAACAAGCGTCAATAGTCCGGTATTAATTATAGCTTTTAATTCTCGACCTGGGAGTGAACTACACGTCGCATTCTCCTCGGCCACGCCACTCCACTCCTGTCGGCCCTCTCGATTATGACGGGGCCGTTCATTCATTGCCAGAATTATCTAAGCCCAAAGCTCGCACCGCGCCGGGACAGCGAGCGGCTGCCTGCACAGCGCAGCGACCGGCTAAAAATGAACTCTTGGGCTGAAATATACGATTCCGCCGCCGCCGCCGCCGACGTCATGTGCATAATCTCGGTAATAAATGCGCGCCACCGGGCTGATTAGGGAATTAATTGCCGTGCCTTCTGCAAATGAATTGCTCCCGGAATTATTTGCGCGTTCGGTCAGACGGCACGCCGCCGCGGTGCGCCCGCGCGGACGCAGGACCGACCAGGCGTCGCCACGCGCTGACGCAACCGGGCGCGTCACCATCACCATCACCATCACCGCGGCCGGCGACGCGGTGACCGGATGTAACACTCTGCCGTAGTTGCAGTGTAGTTCCTGGTTACACCTGTCGGGAATGTGTGATAGTGTTGGAAACTGACATGATGTTCATATGGCGCTAATTTAAAAATTCTCGATAACTCCATTTTTAACAATTAATCGTGTATTTTTCCACAATGTTGAATTGTATTGTGTTTGCCTTCAGAATTAAGAAACGGTACACTGAGTAGATTGATTTCAGAATACAAGAAATAACAATGTTTATGTTATATGAAACTTAAGTATCTGAAAATTAATACGAACATTATGTTTGACGTTTCAGGATAGATTTTTAGCTTCATTTATGTACTACTAATATTAAATTTTCCCGAAAATAAAGGTGGATAATGTAGGATATTTTATAGGTTTTTTTGTACTCACGCAGAGAATACAATTCGTTTCTACTCATATTTGACATAGTTTTGTTTAAGAAGTATTCAAAAACCCACACATGCACTCAACTTGCACTGTATTCTACATTTGCAAGTTGAAACGCTCTCAGGTAAATTCGCGCTCGATAACATGGCTTGCGTCAGAGAAGGAATGCAATCCTCGGCTTCTGCAGAGTTCCGGAGTCTGAAATAGCGCTGAATCCGCGATAATAGAGGGTCTCGTTTTTTTTTCCCCGCGGGGCGACACGACGCCGCTGCGACTCCGGGTTACGTCCGGGCGCCGTCGTCGGCGGCGGCAGCGGGTCGCGGCGTAGATAACATTTTAAATTCCGCTTTATGTCGAGATATATCGTTCAATAAAAGCGATTGGAGCTCCGGGGTCAACGGGCGACCCCGGCATAAATAAGAGCTAAAACATGGGCGAGCGGGCGACCGCCCAGGCGGGCGCGCGAGTCTCTAACGACTTGGGAAGTTTGGGGCCCTGCGAGGGAGAGGAAAGTGGGCGTCGGGAGGCGGGCGAGGGCCGCTTTATCTAGGTTCCCTTGATGATAATCGCTGGCAAGAGGCGGCGGGGTCGGGGACGCAGGCATTGGCGGCGGCGGGAGCGCGGGCGGGGGCGGCGGCGGCGACTGCCTGGCTCTCCCGGTTCCGGCGATCTCGCTTTTTTACTTCCCTTTCCGTAACGCGAAGTCCGAACCCTACTTTGGCGTCCATTTTACTTAGCGCAATGCTCTCCCCCGTCGCGGTCGCCGGCGCTTTTTGATGTTGTATTCCGTCAGCGCCCGGAGATGAGGCGTCATCTCTGCGGGAGGGTTTCTTGTCGGCTGGACTGAGCGCGGTAGGTCCATTTTCAGCAATTACAGTAATGTGTTGAAATTTGCAAAGTTATTTAGAATGAAGATACCTAATTTTACACGTAGATTAAATTGAGTTCTCGGCGATATTGTTTAATTATATCAAACAGTGCAATAAAGTTGAGAATATGTGTGGTACACTTTGGAAATATATGTAATGTAAACAAAATACAACAAATAAAAATGTATTTTTTTGTAAAAATGTATTCTGTAAAAGCGTAAAGGTTATAGAAAATATGTTTTAGTTCTATTAAACTATAAGGTAATCTTTAGAACGAATCTTGTAAAGATAAAAAGAGTTTAATTGTAGATAATCAAAAATATGTAGATAAAATGTATACGGAATGTCTGCATTTGAGAGTAAATTGAATCGTTGTTATATCGAATTCTAGCACTATTGCACTATTGATTTATAGCACATGACAGAATAGGAATTCTAATAGAACAGAATATATAAGCTAATATCCAGCGCTACAGAGACCCATTTGAAAACATATCTTGAATAAACTGCGTACAATTTACTATTAACGACAGGTATGTCGTGTTGTCTATGCGCGATTCCTACAGTCGCTACAGTCTCCTCTCGGCCGCGATCTCCGCCCCGCCGTCGCCCAGCGCTGCCACTGTTCTCCTCCCCCCCCCGTTGCCGATAATCGTTAAATGGGCGTCTCCCTCCGCCCTTGGCCGTAGGCCCTCGCTCGCTCCTCCACGGCCGGCCTCCTCTCCTTCACCCTCCCTCCGGCCTGGCCTTCTCTCTTCCAGGCCGCCTCGCGCAGTTTCCCGAATTCCCTGCGGCTGGAAATAAATGACTGTGTTTTCTCGGCCAAACTTCTCCCACGCGCCCTTGCCTCCGCCCCTGCTCTCCGCCCTACTCCGCCCCTCGCCCGCTCGCTCGTTCACTCCGGTCGCCGTCGCCCGTGCGCGCTTACGCACGCAGCCAGTCCCTCCCCGCACCGCCCCGCCCCGCCCCGCCCGGCCAGGCCCCTGGGTCGTCTCGGGTCAGTTACTGGCCCTCGCCCAATTCCACGGCCTTCCTCTGTGCTGCCCTCCATCTCGTCTCCGCCTCCGCTTCTGAGCTCGTTCCCTTCCCCTCCCCTCCCCTCCGGCCTTCGCGCTCCGCCTACGGCAACGAGAATGAAGTGTGGGCTCCGGGCGCGGCGCTGCGCGGCGCGCGTTCCCTTTGCAAAGTGACGCGGAAGTTTATCGCGACCTGCGTCGCTCGTCCAGGGCCAGGGCCGAAGGGCCGGCGCCGAAGGAAGACGGGCGCGCCGCTCCGCCGCCCCAGCCCTTTGGAGGGCCGCTCCGTTGCGATCGTCGCTGGCGCGTGCACGCAAATCGGCCGCAGCGGCACGGCGCTCTCCGTTGCGGACTGTTGAGGAGCCGGCGCTGCAGGGAGAGCCCTACAGCTGCCAACGTGCCCTCCCGGTCATGAGGCCTCCACTTCCCCACACGAATGTCTATTGTTTTCTTTTAAAATGACGAATTGAAAAATTTTGTTGTGATTAATTTGTGTATATCTCCACACATTTGTTTACTTATATCTCATTTTATGTGTTTCGGTGGTTACCCTTTCTTCACATCATTTTTGTTATCGTACTTGCTGTGGAAGTTCATCAAGACCTTTTGTGTCGACAGACATGCCGGCACTGAAGGGCAGTATATTTTTGGTTTGGTCGTGAAATGTGTTCTGGTTGCTATAATTTGTGGTATTATTGAATTAGTTCAGAGCATTATTGGAATTTAATCTCAATATCGCGTGAAGGGGAATGTAGGAATTTGCAGAATAGTTGCCCTTGTCTGTTCTTGATGATTTCCTATAACCGACTCATTGCCATGAAAATTACTCGTCACAAGGAAATTGAAATGACACATGAAGAGGTGAAAATCCAAATATGACGGAACAATGCCGAAATAGGAGGCAGTAGGAGAAAATTAGAGGTATGCGAAGAATCGTGTTGTGCATGAGTTACCGCGCTAGCAGCCGTAAGGACAGCTGGCTGCGGCGTCGGTAACTCAGAGCATCGACCGCGTCTCGTCGAGAGCAGAGTCGAGAGCGGAGTAGAGATTAGCGGAGACTCGAAGGAAGCGCCCGCGCATCGCTTGGCATCTCGCCGCATTCACCCCCCACCCCACGCCACCCCACCTCCCGCTCTCCGCCCCCACCCCCGCAGCGGGCTACACCGCCGACGCGGGATGCATAATTAATCGCGAGGGCGCCGCGCGTTAAAATATTTATTTCCAATCCGGCGTCCGGAGACGCGCGCGCGCACAAAAGAAAGCAGCGCGGCGCAGCGTTCGCTCGCGTGCACGCGGGTGCGCGAGAGGAATCGATTACGAGAGAGTTCACCCTCTCGAATGGCTAGCTTCCGCACGCGCCTGAATCACTCCTGTTTCCTCTCGTTTCACTTTCGCCCGGGCGCTTCTATCTAGGAATGAGTTGTAGTTCATATCTGTTGGTTTAGTTCGTGTTTACGTAGCGTATTCTTTCATGTTAATTTGATTTTCGTTTTATGAAAATTTAGGATGTAGTTTCATTTTCTGCAATTGCCACTACTTTTTTCTCTTGAAATTGGGATGCTTATTTTTATGCGAATTGTAACGAATCTTTGGGACATTTTGTATTTTTATTGAAATTTTGTCATTAATATACAAAAGTAAGAATGTAATGAATTTATACGAGTAAGAAATCCCTCATTTCATTCTTCAAGTTGCGGGCCAATTACTGAAACATTTCTAGTTTTATCTTGTCGTGGCTTTCCTCTTTTCTCTTATCCCTTCCCTCCCCTACGCTGAGTCCGCTAACCGGAGCCCAATCGAGCCGCATCAGCGGAATTTACGAAGACAAAGGGCAGCCGGCGTTATTGTTTATTAAATTTCCATAAAATAGCGCCTGCGTCCCTCGCCGCGATCGCACGGGGAGAAGGGCGCCCTGGTCCAACCTCGCCCCCCCCCCCTCGTTTCGCCCCGCTCCAACCCCAAGCCTCCCTGCGGCTTCCCCGCCCCGCCTCACCCGCGGGTCAGTCGGGGTTAATCGAATTAAAGCGGCCCCACCCCCTTGCAGTCGCGGCTCGATTGTTATCGCCGCTGTGCAACCAATTGCCCGTGCGCTCCCGCCGCCCCCGCCCTCACCGCCGTCCCTTCCCACGTTGTCCCTTCCCTCTCGGCCTCGCTCCTCTCCCCTTCCAACACGTCACGCTGGCCGGCCGCTTTAAAAATAGCGGCTTTTATGGTGCGTGCTCTCTGTCTCCTCGCCGCAGGCCGCTCGCCCCCCCCCCTTTCTCTCGCTTGCCGTACAGCTTCGCCCGACCTCGCTCTGGCTCTCCTCACCCTTCGCATCCCCTGCAAGCGCAGGTAGCCGAGAGCGAGAGGTCGGTTTCTGCAAGCGGAACGTTTAGATTTCTGATGCTGCTGGGGGGGGGGGAGTGAAGAGTTCCAATGGGCGCCATAGAGATCATTTTCAAACACCCGTGTAATATTTTATATCTCATACAACTTAACTTACTCAAAAGTGCTCGTTCTTCTAAAAGGTTGTTAAATATGGTCGATTATAATGTATGCTGCTTAAACTACGTCGTTTTTTATATAAATATGGACGATCGATAGGGAAAACTATTATTCATCTCTTAAAAACAAACACCAGACGTTTATTAATAATGCTTCATTAATCAACTTCTCACATTTAAAGTAATAATTAAAATACAACACACGTACAACTGCCCCCGTTTCCCTACAATATTTTTAGCAAAATCGATAACGATTGACTCCTATGTATTCTAGGTTTGGCAAAAAGGTATAGTTTTTAACCTACTGTCTTAAATAATCAATCATATTTTGTTATAAGTTGGCTTAAAGAACTTGTAACATTAAACATATGTGCTGGAACACTAAATTTGGTAATTGTTTGCTTATTAAAATAATAGAACGTGGTTTTAGCATTCAGCTACCCGAAATGTATGGAGAGATATTCCCACGTTGAACATAATAGTTACAGAACAAAATACTACATACACATTGAATGCGTCTTGTAGAAGTTCTGTAGCTCGTTTAGAATACGAGCCTCGATAAAACGGAATGGCACGAGGGAAATTGCGCGAGTCTATAACGTTTCTAAAAGCGCTCTTGAGTAACTTTCGGCGAGGAGCCCGCGGGTTATCAGAACGGCAATACGGATCCCAGAACTTCCCCAGGTGCGCTTAGGAGGTCATTGAGCTGCGGCGTACGGCTGTTCCCTAGCGCAGTATGAATGCGTATTCCGTGCCCAGAGGCAAAAAGCAAGCACTGCTGTTGTAAAAGATGGGTGGCGGAGGCGGCGGTAGCATAAAGGGTGGGTGGGCGCCGTGTAAGCTGTAGAGATTCATTTGAGGTAGGAGGAACTGTGCGTAGGCGGGACGGTGGAGTAGAGGAATGGCGGGGAGCTGGAGTGGCTACAATGTGGAACGGCGGGGAAGTGAAATATCGGTTATGTGTAACTGTAAAGACATGAAACCTTGGGGAACAGCGATCTCGTGGAAGTGGAATGGCAAAGACGCTGAGTGTAAGAACGAGGGACGATGGGAATTGAGAATTGTGGTGAAGCGAAATAGCGGGGAAGTAGTATGCAAGTAACTAGAACTACGCGGAATTAGAATGATGGACATGTTGACAGGGGAAATGTTGTGCAGGTGTGGAGTGGCGAGAATGTTGGGTGGTAAGTAATTAATTAATTGATTGATTGATTGATTGATTAGTGGACCCGGGTGCGTCAACTCTCATTAGTACCGTAAGTGTAGTGCATGTTTTATCGCTGATGGTTTCATTGGTATTTAGTTGTTGGACGGTGAGATCCGGCGCTGACCTACACAGTTTGGGGGGGCAAACAAATACCTCTCACCTAACAGACATGCTCTAACCTCCCGACTGGTCTCCCAGCAGTGTGGTAGTGCTGTGCATGCAAGTGTAAGTAAGGGATTAGGATAGGACAAAGAAGAGGAAGGAAAGACAGCACTCGGTCCAAGACCCGTTTGTTAGTGAAGTAAATGAGGATGCGAGGATTCGGAATAGAAGGATGGGGAATGGCTTTAGACTTGAATAGCGGGAACGCAGAGTGCCTGGCGGGGGTGCAGTGGCGTGGCTGTGGAGGTGTGAGGTGATGGAGTAGCGCGATGGATGAAGGTCGGGAGAGGCAGAGCGCCCGGTAACGTCCGCGACGCGACGGCGCGGGTGGCGAGTGCGGCGCGGTGCAGCCCGTGGCAATGATTCCCGTTGCAGCGCATCTCGCGGAGTGCTTTCGCGATTAAATGTGCAGCGCTGTGTGGGCCGAGCTCTCTATGATGGCGAATTCCGTCGTTGGGAGTTCGCAGAGCGAAGCGGCGCCGCTGTGCAGTGGGGGAGTCGTTTCTTCTTGTTCGCTTTGGAGTTGCGCCGTCGTACTCGCCTCGCATTTCACTACCTGGCGAGCCGCCCTTCACTAGCGCGTCGTCAAACTAGCTGATCTAACCTGAACATCCAGATGCTGAATGGCGTACATATCCGGTCAAAGCTCGTAAAGAAGTTCTTATTGAATGTTTGTGTTCTGTTTCTACACCTTCACATGCCACAGCATCGTTTAATATTATAGTTATTAACACCATTAAGTCGGTAGAGAGCAGGTAACTGACGGCGTTGAAGTTTGTAAACTGAAGCGTGTACCGAGTTTTGAACTGTCCAAGTTTGTTATTTTTTATGTTCGTATGCTGTCCTTTTCTTAATTTTGCTTTTTATAAAAAAATGATGCAACAAATAAGAACAATATTTTCTTATAATAGTGGGACTCACCCGCCTTTATCTATTACACATTTGTTTCGATTGTTTTAAACCGCCGGCATACTGTAAAACCCTGAACCGACGCTGACCATTAAAATGACTGATAGTTCTCATACTTGCCGTATAACAGAACATAACTTTTAAAATTAAATAATTCGCGTGTTTACGAACGAAATTTTAAAAATATATTGTCCAAAAATTTATTATCGTCATAGTTTATAGGAGAACTTACTCTGCATATGTGATTTAATTTGTTTGAAGATTCCTGCCCTAACAGGTAGCTGCGTGGGCGATAGGTTAGGCTCTTGGGGCCTTGGCGAGAGCGCGCAGTGCAGTGGCGGGTAGCGGTGCCGTGGGAACGACCGCCCCGTCGGGTCAAAGAGAGCGAGAGAGAGAGAGAGAGAGAGAGAGAGAGAGAGAGAGAGAGAGAGAGAGTGAGTGAGTGAGTGAGAAAACCAGAAAGATAGAGAGAGGAGTGAGGGGTGGGCGAGCCGCAGCAAGAGGAAAGGGGAGCGGGGCTGGAGCCAGTGCGAGGCCCGCCGGCGTTGCCCGGGCAACCGCAATAAATAATTGACGACCAGCTGGCGCGACCCGGCTGGGCCGCGCGCTTCGGGGGCCGCGGTTCGCGGCAGGGCGGCGGCGCTCGCGTTTTCCCTTTCGCCTCTTTCACTCTTCCTTTCAAGCAGCCGCCTGAACTCGTGCGTTTCTTCTTTTTTTTATTTCTTTTTACTTTTGCTGGCTGTAGTATTTTCTTCTGTAGGTATGCTGTGTGTTTCAGAATGCGAAATATACGAGTATTACGAAAAGATACAAGACGATGTTCGTGGGTGCCCTAACCCATAATAATATTGCCAGTGTGTTGGTACAATAATATTAATGATCTGCTTATCAGCAACATTTTGTTACTAGTAGCAAACGTGTATTTGTTGCTAAAATGTATTATTAGTTTACTACGATGCATAATGTTATATTTTTTCATGTGGTTTCCAAATAACTATTGCTAATTTGCTAATTTGATGAGCTTGAATCTGATTGATGGAATTAAAAATCATTTAAAAAGCATAGACCACGAAAGTATTTCTATCGTTGATGCATTCTACTACATACTCTACATCTGTACATGTGTGAAAACTTCTCTCTTTTTTTCATTCTTGATATTTTCTCTATCTAATATTACGTAATAATTCTGTTCGTTCTTCTTATGTCCGTCTTTAGGAACTGACAGGTCTCTTCTCAAATTCTGAATTCCTACCACCTTTTCATTTCTTTCCAACCTACGATTATCGTGTGTCGTCATCATTGCGAACATTATAATTCGCTCTTTTTCTCTCGTGGCCCCCTCTCCTTCTACTCATCGCTACCTCACACACTTCCATTCAAACACGTGCTCTCCTGTCGTCGCCCATGCCTTACCGCCATCAAGTCTCCCCTCCGCCCCGCCCCGCCCCGCAGCGCACCGCCCAGCACCGCTCCGTGCGCACCGCACCGCACCGCACCGCACCGCACCGCACCGTTTCCACAGCCGTAACGAGATTTCAGCTCTGGCTTTTTTTTCGTTCGCTGTACTTACCGCGTCTTCATCTAATTACCTCCCGCGAGATGTGGGCGTCCCGCCGCCACGCCGCTTCATCCCCTCTCCGTCCACGCTCCGCCTCCGTCCCCGTCGTCGTCCCGTCGCCGTTCTCGTCCTCGCGAGGGTGAATAATTAGTAGTGTCAGCGCAGCGGCGGCCGAGGTCCGAATTTTAACCGTGGATTTCAGGGGGGGAATGGGAGATGTAACTTAATCACGGGCGCTGCATTAGAGGAATAATGGCGGAGGGAGGCGGGTATGCAGGCCCGGCTTCGCATCGAAAGGCGACACCGGTCGAGGGAAAAGATTGTGACGTGGGGGCGGACACACCGCCGCCCCGGCGAGGGTCGGAGCGCGTGCCGCTTGCTACACTCTGCTCCTCAAGCAGCGGCAAGTCGCGTAAAAAAGTATAGGAACTGATTGTAGATAAAAAGTTCCTTCGACAAGAATTGTTTTATTAGAATGTAGAAGTGTAGAAATTGTTCCATGAAAACTGATTTACGCTGATACACAGTTTGCACGGGCTGTATATATTAGAAAGAGCATGAGTGATGATAAATATTTGTGAACGTAAGATTAAAAAAATTAAATGAACAATGTTCTATAGAATCCTATATGTCATGTTTTAAGTTGTACTTCAGAAGCAAGCCATTGCGAGAAGTACAGGAATTGAATCAACATGACGAATTTCTTTAGCGTAAATTTTCGTGCAGCATTAAGGAAATAAACAAACGTCATTTTAGGAATAATGGTTTTGACGAATGACGTTTGAAAGCAGTTCATAAACGTTTAATTGAGGAAGTAATGTACACCTTGTTCAATTTTTAAAATATGATTGATGACATGTAATTGTGAAAGAAATTTTATTTGGCCTGCCTGAAGATTAAACATTAAATTATTTCATGAACATCAGTATATTCTAGCTGGTGAAATAAATTAAATAACTTGGAGAAATAAGTGTGGCTTGTTAAAGCTGTCCTACGTAATGCCGACATTTTTTCTTAGTGGAAAAGGGTAATTGATCACAAATTAAATACGTTCTCAGATCTCAACCACTTGCACTACTTCATCAGAAGACAATTTTAAACCACGGTGTAGCGAATCGCTTTCCACTGTTAGCTGCGCCTCTCTCCACCTCGGATCCCGCTGTCAAGCGAGGTACATTTCACGTCATAAAAAGCTGCGGTACGCTCGCTCGAGATTGGGCAAAGGGAAGTTGCATTAGATGCGCGGCTCAGATTTCATATTAATTTTTTTTGTTCCATGTCCCCGAGGAAGGAAATAATATTTTAGAACGCTCGCTGCGTTATTCCATCCTCATGTTCATTACTGATTCAAAAAATCGCGTCTACTCTGCATTATATACATCGCTTATTTTTCTTAATGGTTGAACTTGTTAAACTTTCTTTGATGTGTATGGCTCTGAATGCAGTAAAAATGTTTCGTATGTTATTTCGGTGTGTGGATATAAACAGAAAATAAGGTGGTTTTACAATTATTTCTGTGAATTTTTAGAATATATGGAAAAATACGTTTATAAATGAGTGCTAAAAAACACGTTAACAGGAGGAATATATTAGTATTTACGTCATAAAAATCGTTGGAGTAATAACTTTCATAAAAATCTTCTTTAAATGTTTGGCATAGCTTTCTCGTAAATTTTATTACGGAGAATTTTTTTTTCTTTTTGCCCTGGCGATCGAGAGGCCGTGTAAAGCGCGATGTATTGTTTACAATATTGTCCCGATGTGCCAAATATAATAAGTTTTGTTCGCAGAATCCTTTATGAGGGACCTACAATCCTGCTTCAACAGAGCTTTACATGTTGTTCCGCCCATCTTCACAACAAATCGTCATACAGATGTCACCTTCACAACTTTCATAGTGCCATCTATCTGAGGATCAATCTCTCCAGGCCACTCGCCTGCACTAACCATGTACTTCGGCCCACCTTAAGCACTTGCCGCCACATTCCGCTGAGCCACGCGTTACCATATTGCCTGCCTCGCATCATCCTCAGCCGTAGTGTTTGTTTTCGCGCGTGCGCGCGCCGCCGCACCGCTGTAACATCTCGGCATCGCCGGCGTCTTGCTGCGAATTCCTGCGCGTCATTCCGCGGCGCCGAAGCGGCGTCGTCGTTGGGCCGGGCCGAGCCGCGCCGGGCGTCGGCGGGCGTCGGTGGGCGGCGACGGGGGGCGATGCGGCGGTGGCGGCGGCCGCGCCGAGCCAACATATTTTCCAGGCGAGCGCGCTTGTGTGGGGCCTTCGCCGCCGGCGTCGCCGTGATAAATTGCCGAAGTGCGTGCAAGGTGGCGGCGTCGGGGGCAGAGGAGTCGACGACGACGACGGCGGCGGTGGCGGCGGCGTCGATGGAGGGGATTTCGCGCCCCGGCGGAGCCATCGTCTCTCCCCGACCTCCCCTGCCGTGCCCCGCCCCGCGCCGCCCCCCTCCGCTCCTAGGTCCTTCTTTGGCCCCGCTCCGCCGCCGGAACAAAGCGCCATTGTGTCCGGGGATGGGCCGGAAGGGGCGCACGGGCGGCGCCGGAGGGGGCGGCGGATGCGTCGGTGGCGGGCAGCGATTGCGCTTGGGACGCAGGAAGCCCTCGCGTGCTCTCTAGTTGCCGCCCGGGCGACAGGCCCGATGCCCGACAGCTCGATGGACAGGCAGACACGGGGTTGGTTGGGAAAACAAGAGTTATTTTGGACGCACGCGATGGAATTGATTCGTTGCTCGCGAATATGTTAGTTTACATACGCGCCCTCGTGCGCTTGCTGGACCTCGCCTAATAAACCTTTTATAATAAATTATATAAAACCTTTTATATAATATATAAAACCTTTTATAATAAAACTTATCACCTCGCCTAAAAAACCTTTTTTCGCTTTTTCCATTCTTACGAGAATAAAACAAAGGTGAAGATGTATTTGAATCTTTGAGATAATGCGACAATAGTTGACAGTCCAAAATAGTATCGTCGTAATAATGTATTTTAATGTGAAATGTAAATGTATTTTAAAAGACACAATAAGCAACTACAATATTCCTCATGTATTGGTCATGTTGCAATAACTTAATTCCATTAAAAATGAATTCATTATTTATTATGTCACTTTATTTTAAATTCATAACAAACATTACTTTGTATTTTTCAAATACTTCTCAAATGTATCCTTCAAATTTGGAAATAGTAAATTGTGATGGAAGTGCAAAAAGTATCCTTAAAATATTTTAAAATGTTGAACATGCTCGAACAAACAAATGGAAAGATGATGTAATTCTTACTCACTGAAATGATGTAACAGTTTGCGAATTTTTACTTTTCGTTTGATGCTCAAGAATTTGCGATTCAAATGGATTGTCTCACGTTCTCCAAATGGCCACCGGACGCACTTGCGACTCGCCCGGCACCCGCGGAGAATGTTTAACTGTGGCGGAGACAAAGCCAAAAGCACGGGCGTCTTTTTGAGCGGCGGTGACGCGGCCGTGGCACTTCGCCAACTCGCGCGCGCGCTGCTGCTGCTGCTGCTGCTGCTGCTCAGAAGCGGCTGAGAGGCATCGCGAAGCGAAAAGGTCTCCGGGACTGTCACTTGCGTGTTCCCGTTCATATCGAACTTCGCGGGGCTCCGCCAAGGACTTTCCCACTTTGCCCGTTCGCGCCCGCGGGAAACGCCGCTTTGCCCGCTCGCTTCGCCGCGCGGCGCTCGCGGATTTATGCGCGGCCTGCCTGCTTGCGGCGGCCTCGCCACGCCTCGCGCCATTGAACGGAGGCCGCGGAAGCGGAGAAGAAGCGCGGGCTTCCCTCTACCTGGCGCTTGAACGCGTTCCAGGGCAAACAGTCGAAGACAGCTCTTTGAATTATTGGAAGGAAAATAAACACGTGTACTCTTTTATTTTTAGGGTTCACAGTTTCGGTGGTCATGGCGTCATTTGTGATATATATATATATATATATATATATATATATATATATATATATATGCGAGTGCGTAACATTAATATTTCATGATCTGCAAACAGTTTTGGGCTATATATATATATATATATATATATATATATATATATATATATATATACTGCAATAAACATATGATATTTATTTTAAGTTTAATGTAATCATATAAACAAATTGTTGTACAAAAAATATTCTGGAATTGAGACTTACCTTTTTGACATTATGTATTTCGTCCTTACGTGAAGTCGCAAACCACTTCTTTTATATTTTTCTGCAAATATGAAATATCCAAAATGTAGTGAGTTCTACATTGTTGTTAATTGTAATTACATTAATGCAGTAATTATGTTATTGTATCATATTTTACATATATATTGTGTATTCTTTAATTGAAAATGAAAACCCTTCATGATCTTGGTCGCGTCTAAAGGAGAACACAATGTTCTGAATTTCTCTTCATAATTCAATTCTAGTGCATACCACATACACTGTTTGACGAATATTACAACGTATCAGCAATTTTTTTCAAAATAGTTAAATATTCTCCCAAAGAAGTACAAAAAATGGAAGTTATGTTGGTATATTAGAAATATTGATTGTATTTAAGCTTGTTAATAGTGTGCTGTGCTTGTTATTTCCAATGAGCAAAATTCGCGCTGGATGTGTTGAGGGGCTTTGGAAGCGCCCTCCGAGCGGGGCGGCTTCTGCGAAGGCAGTGAGGTGCAGGGGATGCTGCCTAGCGGCGGCCTCGGCAACCACAGGCAGCGCGGCTCTCCCCCCCTCGCAAGACGCGAGGCCTCCCGCCTTTGGCCATTCAGCGTCGTCCCACCCCACCCCCTCCCCGACCCTCACTGGCGTCCTCGCCTCCGAGGCTCTCGCCAGCGTCGGCCCCATCCCGCCAGTTCGTGTCCCCGCCACCGCCGCCCTCTGCCCCGCGGTCGCTCATTACAGGAGCGCGCGGGGGTTGCAAATCTCGCATTCAGCCCGTCCCCGCCACCTCTCGCCCCCCTTCCCCCGCCCGCGCCTCATCGCACCGCTGCCGCCGTCCTTTTTCTCCGCCCTCGCGGGACCCATATCTGTCTTTTTCCTTACTTCCCATAAAGGTACCAATTTATATCTGTCTAGAAATTTCCGTACAAAAACGGGATTTGGCAGGAGGCGACGCGAGTGCGTTCTTGGCGACCTGCTGCGGGCGTTGCCGGCGGCGGCGATGAGTAATGCCGCCCCCACCCCCGCCCCCGTATCTGCCTCCACCTTTCCTCGCGCATACCACAGCCTGCCTCGCAAGTCCCGCTCGCGGTCATCAGGTGGAGCGCTAGACTCGAGAGATTTTTCAGAACGGTCTTTTCTTAGCCTTGATGGCGCTTTGACGCCAAAATCAAAATTGGCGCTTTGACGCCAATTTTGTAGTGGGGCTTCCGTTGAACGTTAATGAAATTATACAAAGTATTTGCAACGTTCGCGTGTGAGTATTAGTATGTACTGTAAAATCTGTTATTGTCATTTGCGAACGTAAATACGTTAATTTTTTTTATTAAAGTTGATTTAACTACTATTTTATTTCACTTGTTTTTCGGAATTTCAATTAAAAGCATTATCTATAATGTAAAACCAAGCATAAAATGCTTTTTGAAATAAAGGCTACTGTGCATGTAGTCTTTTGTCGAAACTCTAATTTTTTTTCTCAACTAGTTCACTTAACAAACAAACCATATGTAAACAGGAAAAGTGCAATAAAACTCTTGACTATTCAGTTTCTGAGGTTGCTCTAATGAATATTTTCCCGAGGACTAATGACAGAGAAAGTTTTAAATACCAAATGCCGCTGGGTTTTAATCGGAAGGCCGGAAGACAGGTGGAAATGAACTTCTGACCTGGCAGCGCTTACGAAGAACGTAATTCTGCGCTCACTGGATTTAGGATGAAACGGGCTTTCGCCACAGCAAAGCTCCGAGGGTTCCGAAACGCACTTAACTCGTAAATTAATCGCCAACGGATCTCCGGCAAAGCAGCGGGGCAGAGGCGAGGGTGGTGCGGAAATGGAGGTACACAAGAGGAGCATACGACTAAAAGAAGAGAATACTCGTTTGACAAGGAGAGATATTGTAATATAAAAGAAATCATGAGAACAATTTTGAGGAAGGTGAACTAATCAAATGAAATATATCAGGGAATTCAAACGAATAAAACCACCGATAATGAGGGTGGCGAAGAGGCAGGAGAGAGAGAGAGAGAGAGAGAGAGAGAGAGGAATGGAGAAAGTGAAAGGAGGGGGAAGGTCAAACCTCAGACGAGGAGAGACGGTATCAAGGAAGAAGGGAGAAACTGATATCAAAAAAAGAGATTGAGGAAGCAGATACGAATAGGCAGAGTGAAGTAGGAGAGATACATAGTTGGAGCGGGAGATAGGCACAGCTGTAGGAGATGAAAAGGAAAGGACAGCGAGAGGCGCGATGGAATTGGCAGAGGGAAGGGAAATTCGTTGGCGTGAGACTGAGATGGAAGGAGATAGTTGAGAGAGAGAGAGAGAGAGAGAGAGAGAGAGAGAGAGAGGAGAGAGGAGAGAGATGAGAGAGAGAGAGAGAGGGGGGAGTAGCAAGTCCAGCTTCGCAACGCACCGGAGCGTACCACCGCCACCGCCGCATCTCCATTTCACTTTGCCACTCTTCCCCCCCCCCCCCCTACACGGTGTCTGCCTGCGATCCTCGCATCTCCCGCGCCGAGTTTTTTTTTTTCCGCGCGCGGTAATTCCATATGAAGCACGGCTCCAATTTTTGCCCGTGCGCGGGAGGTCGCGCTCCGAGCGGGGAGGGAAAGGGGGACGGGGCCCCCCGGGGGACGGGGCCCCCCGGGGGGGGGGGGGGGGGCTTCCGCCGATGGTCAGCGACCGCGACGCGAGAGGAGCGGGGACCGGGAGCTCTGCGATTCTGCCGCGTTCCATAAAACATGAGCCTCCCCGCTAGTAAGCAGTCGCGCCGGCGCGCGCGCGGCGTGGCGCGGCGTCGATTCGAAAGGCGTTGCAAGGACAGCGCTGACTCGTTGAGTGAGATGGTCAGAGACTGAGAGAGACGTGGTGGGAAGGTGTTGGAATGGGAAGAAAGAAAAGGAAGAGGTGCTAAGGAAGGGTCTTGGAAAGACCTCATCGAAACTGGACGATTCAATCGCAAATTGAGAATATTTAATTAGTGTTGGAAAATTCCTTGTGTGTTATTACATATATCATTATATAGTAATGGAGTAACCCGCGTCCGTCCATCAGTCTGTCTGTCACACACGGTTAGATCCCTTCGGTTCCACCGGACGGGACAAATGAGGTGTCATTTGACACGTCTGTCTCCTGGAAGGGAGGGGAACTTATCATATTTTTTGCGGATCCGTCGAGAATATTCTAAGACTTTTTTTAAACATGTGTTTCGTGCTTTATTAGAAAATAAAACGCATTTTGAATGATTTACGGTTCCTACAGATGTGATCAGTAGTTCAATCGATTCCACTCGGCAAGACAAATCGATTGGGATAATTTTTATCCCGTTTTCTTTAGCGACAAAAGTTCAGTTTCTGTAATAAATCTGGAAAAAAAGTGATTTGATGGTTTTGAAGAATGGAGTATTGTGTAAGCTGCATTTTATTATAGAATGGAGGAAAATAGTATGTTGTCGAAGGAGACAAAAAAGTACGAGAGTTGTTTGATGAATGAAAAAAATGATATATGCTTAAAAACTGAGGGTAAAATTGTATAATTTCAGTTATAATGTTGTAATGAAATGAAATGTGGCAATAGTACATTGTCTGCCCCAAAAACATGCGGTGTAATTTTGAAGAAATAAACTGAATTCTTTCTTTGTTTGTTTTGTGTAGTTATATGTGCGCTATTAATATTATACTCTGTAAAGAAATCCAAAACATAATACATGCGAACAGCGGGACAGAATAAATGCTGTATATATACAAAACAAGTATTGGATAAGAACAGAAGGTCACGTGTACGACTGGCGATGGTGTGGCTGAAGGCCACAAGAAACCCATGGGCGGCGCTCCGCCTTGAGAGTTCATAGCTCCTTCTTTCGTTTCCAACGCGTACGTGTCCTCAGTTACGCCCGGGAGGGGGCGGGGCGCGCGCCACGCCACGCCACGCCGCGCCACGCCGCGCCGGGCGGGGCTTCCATCGCGGGGCTTCGCGGCGCGACGCCACAGCGCCCGGCCCAACTCCTGGCCCGGTGCTCGCCGAGCAACTATCATGAGAACTTTTGCAAAAACGCATTGGCTTCCTTTGTTTTGAACTATAGCTGGTCCACTGAGAATAAGTTTTAAGTTTTTTAATTAATCTTTATACGGTCATGTTATGCGCATGATGGACGACAACTAGCCAATGAGTCCTGTAGTGGATTCTGGGAGAAAGACAGAAGAGAGGAAGACCCTGACTTTCATGGCAAGAGAAATGCAGGGTGGTCTATGGACAAATAGAGATGCATAGAGAATGAGAGTGGAAGAAACGGTGACAGCTGCAGTGCAACTCCATATTATATTATATTAATCTAGTTATAAGTTAGTATGTTTAAATAGTCCCGATCCAGACTGCATGAGCGTAATCGACTGCAGTAAAGCGGTAACGCGTTGTATAAATAAATTCCCACCCTCCCTGGGATCCTGGAGAGGGAAAACTGAAAAACGCCGAACGTCAACGGAACGCGGGTCCTGCAGGTCCCTAATTCGTCTGTATTCTTTCAGAACTTCCATTATTCTATTCGTTTTCCATCTGTCTTGACTTCCGCGTTCTTTTCATTATGTTGCCAGCGTAGTTAATTTATTTGTGAGTCTTTATACACACATTTTTGTTTTTTTATTGAAATGTATGTAAGTGTTCTGTGCTAACATTCTTAAAAGTCCACACATTTCGCTCCTTCTAGCTTCTATACTTTCATGTTCTGTGTACTTCGTAATTCCGTATTTTCTATTTTTGCATTGAGTTACATACTCGTATTATGATATTAAATCTTTACATGATTTGAAGAGGTTAACCTTGTTTTCTCTTGTATATTGAATTTCTCTTTCTCCTTTCTTGAAGCACTTATTGCGTGAAGTAGTTTCCCATAATGTACTACGTACCTCTCATTATATTATTTACTCACAATAAAAATAGTTACATCCTTATTCAAGTAATATTTAGCAATCTTGAACAAGAGTATTATTCTATGTCGCATTCTCACGTATCATATCATTTGTGTCTATATCCCGACACCACGACCTCGTGAACTTCTGACCTTCGGTATGAAATTATTCAAGGTGTTTTTGTATCCCTTTTACGCTACATTGCATTGTGTTATGGAAAAAACCATTGCGTGGGGTGTCAAAACAATGTTTTTTGCAATGAAATGAGGATAAACAATTATTAATTAACAACACGAATTGATGTTTCATATTTTATCTGTATTTACCAATATTTTAGTAATTGAAAAAAGTATTCGAAACTCTCTCATAAATTTAGCAAGATGAAATAATTCAACCATATTTAAAATATTCAATTGTCTGCACATGGTTTACTGGAATTTACCATTTATTTCAATTTATTCATGGAAAAAGCGTTATACTACAACTTCATTTGTCCCTGAAAACAACCTACCTATGTAGAAGGTATTAAATAATAAGATACATTTTGTTTAAGTTACATTTCAGTGTTTGCTCTTTAATGAAAGTGTCACTACTTCAGTGTTTGCTCTGAAACCCTGCGCACACATTTTAAGGTAGCTATGTCATTTGTGATGCTCATGTGGGAAAGTTTCGCGCCCGTATTTTACAGTGGTGGCTGAAGTTCTATGGCTAACTTTCGGGAAACCCAGTAAAGTGCTACAATTGAAGACAGGATTCTTTACAATCAAAGGCTGCTTTTTATTGTATCGTTTTATATGCCATTAACCTAATACACCCCTCTTTCGGGGAGAAAGAACGAGGAGGTGAAAGAGGCCGCAGTAGCAGCGTTTCGGAGAACGCGGATTATATGGATTTAAAACCCCTTGCTTAATATTTGAAGCACCGGCGCCCAGGGGGAGGGGGGCAAGGCGGAGCGAGGAGTGGAGGGGAAAGGCAGTGATGCGGTGCTGGGTGGTGCGGCGAGTATAGGGAGAATCGCTGGAGGGCGGGAAGCTATTTATGCACGGAGACGACCCTGCCCCTTCCCCTCCCGCCCGCACCCTGCCCCACCCGTTCCTTCTCGCTCGCTGGGGGCTGGCGCAACCAAAGGGGCGTGAAGACGGCGGTGGAGCGAGGGGGCGGGGCCGCGGGCACTGAGAACGCTTCGATGAGCTGCTTGCTCTTCCCCTCGTCCTTTGCTGGCTCCCTCCCCCTCCCCTTCTCTTTCACCATCTCTACCACCGTCGACGATGCCCTTGCGTCTCCTCGGGCGCCGCTTGCGCGACCCGCGTCTCACCTCTCCCGCCTGGCCCCCGCGCTGGTTCGTCCTCCCCCCCCCCTCGTGGCGGTCGCCGTCTTGTCCTATCCCTCCTCCCCGCCACACTCTCTTCCCCCGCCCGCCGCGACCGCGCGGCCCGAGCGGACGGCCTCAACAGATAATAGCGAGCTTTACGATGCTTTTTATGCCCAGGTACGTGCCGTAAAACCGGCAGTCTACACGGCAGCGCTGTTTCTCCCCTCCCCGCCCTGCCCCTCCGCCGCCACCACCCACTTTCGCCACGCCTCTCCCCTCTCTGCTCACTTCCACCACCCACATCCACCATGTTACCCTCCTCCCCCACTGCCGCACCATCCTACGCTACGCCCCTCTCCCCTCTTCTCAGCCCACCCACCTACGTCATGACCCGCCCACCGCCGCCGCCCACCATCGCTACGCCTCTCTCCGCCCTTTGCCGCCCCCTACCCACCTCCGCACCGCCCCTCCCCGCCCGGGCCGCTGCCGCAACCCCTTTCACGCGGCCGTTGCCGCGCCCCGCGGCCCCTCCGGCCGGCCGCAGCGCGGAGCGGCGGCGCGCTTTCAATCTCGGCCTGAGGCTGCGGCGGTGGCGGAGCGGCCTCTGAGGAATGAATAGAATATGCAGAAGTGCTGACCCGGCCCAGCTTATTCGCCCGCGCGGCCGCGTCAAGGGGATGAGCCCAGGGCAGCCAACTGCGCCGATCCGATCCGCGTTGGAAGGTAGAAACGGGGAGGGCGAAGAAGGGACGACACAGGCTCCGGTGATCAGCGATCGCGTTTGACAAGCCTTCCCTTTTCCAACTTATCTCAAACTGTAGGTTGTGTCATACATCAGACCCTTTGTGTCATACATCTGAAAGGCAGTTGGGTTTTCAGCGTATTCATGTTCCCACAATATTATACTATTTTTGGAAACGTGCTTAACTTCTACATGAATTTGTATTTTCCAAATCTAAATATATTATTTTTCTACAATTTTCTGTCATTGGTTTTATCCGCTCTGCGTCATTTATTCGACCTCTAAAAGGCTGCACATTAAATAAGCATGGTTATGCACTGTACAACAGTATTCGTTAGTGAAAAACAACTTAAAATAAAAATATATTTGCATTTAAATATTATTGCTGTAATTCAATATCTACCGCGTAAAACATTTATACATTCAGTGGAATTATTATGAACAGATGAATGTTCAATTTCAAATTGTATATTAAGATCTTTAATATTTAGAATTCTTTTATATTAAATATTAAGATCCAAGGCATACTTATGAGATAATAAGAAAATAAATGACTCAGAAAAAATCTATTATATATTAAAAAATATAAACCTTTTTATATTATCTTTGGAAAAATTGGTGGAATAATCTTTAAAAAGTAAGATGAACGCACTATATACTGCCATAATTTCGGCATCCTCTCGTCCGTAAGACTTCATTTATAGTCACTGCAATTTTGAGTCACCGACATCATTATTTCTTTTCTAAAATTATTTCTTGTAGACCAGATGTGTGTTTTCTGTTGTTGTTCGATATTTTTCTAATTCGATTAATCACAAATACGTTTGGTAGTTCATTTCTTAATGATCTTTTAAAATTCTATTTCGTTTTTTATGTTCTTACTACGGCAAGAAAATTTCTTTGATGCATTTATTCTTTGTGTCGATCTCGTATGACATTATAATGTTGTGAAAGGATGCGCAGAAGATGTATCTATGCTTATTGTTCCTGTTTGAAGTAATTCCCTATGTAGTTCTACATCACATTTCATTTAGTACTACAAATTTTCTCCATTGTCTCTACGATGGGCATGATGACCTTTTGTTTATTGCGGTCGCGAACTCACGCGTGCCGCCCTGCCCGTTCTTCCACTGCCACCTGTCGCGACCTTCATCTTTCTCTGCCGCGCGGTGTGCGTGCAGGGGGGGCAGCCCGCCCGGTGGTATATGCATGCGCTGCTCGCCCGTTGTGTCTTCTGCCCGACACCCTGCGTGCACGGCGAGCCCCTTTTCCGCCTCCGCCTCCACAGCTGCCTCCACCTCCTCCTGCCGCCCCCGCTCCCGTCCCCGCCGCCCCCGCCGCCATCCCCACCCCGGTCCCTCCGCTGTTCCACAGTCGCCGCCACCGCCACCGTCGCCGGTAGCACCACTGCAACCACCACAGCCGCCATCACCACCACCACCACCACCGCCGCCGCCGCCGGACCCATTTGCATAGAGAAGCGACAGCGGCGGCTACCGCGTCCAACCTACACCCCTGCACCCGTCTCCGGCGCCGCCGCCGCCGCTCCCCGCTCCCCGCCCACCGTCCTCGCCCCCTTCCAGCGTGTCGAGCGCGCGCGCGCTCTCGCCAACTTTCAGGCGACGGGCAGCAAATTTACGCGCCTCTCGTGTCTCGCCACACGCGCGTGCCGCTAGCAGTGTCGCCCCGCCCCTTCGCCCGCTCCCCTCGCCCTCCGCCGTCCCCTGCCCCCGGACCCGGCCTCGCTGGGGTTTCCGTTGCCTCCACCTGCACCTCACAGGCGCTCGCATGCGGCCGGCATCGCTGGCCAGGACACAGTGGCTGCGACGAGATCGGACGCGAATTGCAATTCTGTGGCCGAATGAGGTTCCGTGTTGGTTCGTGTATCTGGGTTTGAGGTCAGAAGAACATCATCAACTCGATTTTCCTGGAGAGGGTTAAAAAGGCTTTGTGATCAATTTTCATTACGTCACACATGAAATATTTAATAACAAAAAATTACATTTTTCAAGGTCAGATGTTCGTGAAACTGGTCTGTGTGTGTGAAGAAAGTATACTTTGGCTTCTGTTAATGATTAATTTGACAACCCTTAGTTAACAACGACAACCACAGTAGTTAAGGAACAATGTAGTTGATTGGAGATAGCATTTGTAATACTTCGTACATGGATAAGCACAATAACTGAGTGGACCTTCTAAATCAAACATCCATCTTCATTTTAAGGTCAACAAAAACATTATGGCAATTATTAGCAAGTTGTAAATTGATGCGGTTGTTGATTGATGCAAACTCTCAACATGGACTGGTAGTCATTTTATTTTGATTCTGAAGGTTTCGCCAACCAAATTGTTATTTCTTCAGAGACTTATGGCATTAATTTACAAAAAACCTCCATTTCTGGACATCCAAGGTCGAAACGAAGTGAAAAGATTATGCATATAGATCACGAAATTGGAATAATTTAACTTACGCCCTCAATTTCAGCAATTTTTAGGAATACGTCAAAAAGGAAATTTATTTTGAAATCGATTTGGTTGTGAAGGATATCGGACGAGATTGAGGGTATTTAATGTGGAGATTTGTGGTGTGGAGAAATAGAAGTTGGAGACGAGATAATTGATATGGTTGGCTATGGGTTCGATGGATAGTTCTTTGTAAAGTTGATCGTCGATGGCAAACCAAGGGGTGTTCAGGTTCCTGTATGGAGACAACTGACAACGGTAACCCACCACGTTACAATCTCCGAGCAGTGGCGCTTGCGTGCGCTCCTTGCGCTACACCTCATTTGCCCGGAGGGCCTCGAGGTTTCCGCGCACGCACCGGACGCGGCCCCCCTCCCCTCCCCTCAACGCCCCGTCCACTCACGCACGCGTGCGCGTGACTCGCCTGGCCATGGCCCCGGCGCCAGCTGACACACACGCCGCCTCACGCGTCGCGCGTCTAACGGCACTCGGAAGCGACGCGGGTTCCGGCGACGGAGAAGGGCGTTGGCGTTGCACGGAAGCGGGCGGGCAGGCACTCGGGAGCAGGGATGCGACGTCGTGACGATGTTTTAATCATCGCTATATTTAAGACGATGTGTTTATCATAGTGATATTTAGTGTGACTATTTCAGGAATTAAGATATTACATCAATCGATTGGATAATTAAAATCACAGGAAATACGAAGAAGAGAAATATTTCAAACTTTCATTCAGCTCCGAGTTATCACTGCCACCTGGAATTAATTATAATCAAGTAAAATATGAATAACATATGTAACGCAGAAAATGATTTCAAATATGTTTTGACTTTATGGCAACAAAACTTTAAAAAAATTGCAAAGCAGAACATTAATGTTCAAATTATAGACATAGTAACATTCAAATTATGGACATTATAGTAACATCGATGTTTTGTTATTGATTTCGTGTCGGTACTCGGGAGTCACATTGTATACATGGGAATCTTTTTAGGACATCGTGCGATAAGAGAAGTCGCAGCATCAATAGCTCTTCTCAATTCAACTTACTAACATTGCCACAATAAAAGCACTTCTCTTCCTCCTCCTAAACGACGTATCCTGGAGACAAAGAACGTTTCCTCTGTCTAAGTCTTGGAATTACTCTTATGGAGGTCTGGGCGACGTTTCCCTATCTTTCAAGAACGTTTTAGAGATGCATATAACTTTAAAGAACATGAACTTCTTAGTTCTCGTGAAAATTACGAAGTTTTGATTTCATTCTGACTACGTGCATTCTTCGTGTTTCCAAATAAGTATTTTCCTGACATTTTATATCCATTTATGTGTTAGAATCTCATTGGTGCATTTCAGTTTCTTCAGAAAAATAATTGTGTTACATTTTATTGTTTTTGATTTGATTCCTTTTTTCTTGTATTCTTGTGGTTTTTGCTGAATTTCTTGAATTGTTTTTTATGGCTGCAACGTGCTCACGTGTAGAAAAGTAAGCAATTGTTGTTTTTTATCTTTCTCGTAATCGAATGGAAAATTCCTTCGAAGGAATTCTATTTCTAAATCTTCTTTCCCGTACCTTCTAAACCTACACTGCCCCATCCTTGTTCACCGTATTTCAATCTCGACTTCCTTTAGCCGCCTGCGTTGACGACCTCCCCCGCGTTCATGGTACTCGTTGGAAAGCTCTGCTGGTTGCTCCTCGAAGCGGAAGGAGAAATCGGCAGGCCAGGCCAACGCAGGGCAGGCCAGCGCCCCTCAGGAAACGGCGACGGCGGAGGCGGTAGGGGCCGTTGCTGCTGCTGCATTACAGGCGCGGCCGGTGCGGAGGGCAAGAGGAGGGGAGCGCAGAAGGAGAAAGAAAAATGCGTGTCCCGGTGAAGCGATTCTTAATCCGGGCCGGCTGCTGCCGAGCGTGAAATTTTAATGATTTCTTCTTCTTCCTCTTCCTCCGCCCTTTCCCTCGAGCGCCGCCGTTGCGTGGGCGACCGCAGCTGGCGCCGGCCCCGCGCCCGCCTCCGTCCCCGCTCCCGTCTTGCCCGGTTCCGCCTTGCCCCGCCCCGCCCCTTGGCTGACCTTCTCTGGTCGCCGTCGGTGCGCGTTCCCCGCGAGTACAAACATTTGGGAAAGGCTCCGCCTCTCGTCGTTACTTTATCGACTCGACATCTTTGTGGAAAGAAAATTCTGTTCACCGACTGATTAACTTTTGCGTATTTGCGCCTACGTCGCTAAAACGAAGATTTTTTTAAAAAAATGTGACTGAGCTCGTGAGATTTATTTATTTATATTTTAGTTGTGATTTACGAGTTGAATAGTAAGTCCTCCATTTTTTATTATTTCATGAACTACTTATATTGCTATAATTCTTTCATGCAGTATTTTACATTCTTTTCTTGCATTTTATTAATATAACTATATAATTATTCCTGGACTTGTGGATGTGGACTTTTATTTCGTGGTCTGAGACCGATTGTTATTTATTTATATTTTTGGGAGTGAAAAAATCTCTAAGTGGTTTTCTGTCTCATATTTGCAATAATACAAGCAATTATTTCAAGATACCGTGTGGGGTTTATTCAAAGTATTATTTGAGACAGATTCTTGTACGCTTAAATTAACCTAACAGACATCATATTTTGGCTATTGATGTGCAATCGTGCAAATGCAGGGTCACTACTAGCCTCCTCTTGCAACATTCTCCGTTTGAGGGGAGTCCACTAACCCACAAGAAACATGGCGCCGGCGACGATGCATCACGTGAATCTTGGGCGTGCTCATTGAACAAGGGCGTGCGCGTGTTCGCGCGCGGTCGCAGACGCCCCTGGCCGCCCCCCGCGCGTCGAAGGGGCCCCGCGGGACGCGCGCGCGCGGTGCAGGTGTCGACTCGCCGTGACGGACGACGCGCCGCAATCGTGGCGCGCATCTAATGGCGACCTCGAGCGCGTGGCTCGCTCTGGCTCGCGGCGCTCCGCCTTCCGCGCCTCGGCTGTCCATCTTCGCCCCGCCCTGTGTCTCCGCTCCGCTCCGCCCTGCGTAACCCCACCCACCTCTCGCCACCCAACTCCGTTCGTCTCCATCTCGCGCCTCTCTGCCTCTCCCCGCTCGCCACTGACCTCCCCGCTCCGCTCGTCCCCGTCCCGCCTCTCCGCACCCCGCCAAGCCACTCCCGCTCCACCCCGCCCCTTGCGCTCAGACCTGCCTTTCACCCCGCTATGTTCCACCCTGTCCAACTCCTCCCCGCCGCGCTACTCCCAGTATTGCTTCGCCCCGCTCCGATCCGTCCCACTTCTCGCCGCAGCGCTCCGCCTCACACCACCCTCATTCCTTTCCGATCCGTACTCTCCCTCTCCACCACACCCGATCCTGCAACGCACGACCTCTCCATCTCCACCCGTCCCGATCTATTCCTCGCCTCTCCCCGCTTCTCATCCCCCTCCCTAACTCCCCGTCCCGCCCGCTCCGCGCTGCCCGGGAACCACCTCTGCGGCCGTCAATGCGGCTCGTTGCCAGACGAGGGGCGGGGCGTGCAGGCGGGTGGCGCGGGGAGGTGCTTGCATTGCCCCCCTGGGGGCGGGGCCCGCCGCTATTGGAGTAATCACCTTAATTACGCGGAGGGAAGCGGCGGTGAAATATAGTTCGCAGGCGCGCGCGGCGCGCGACGCTGGGGCCAGTTGAGGTATGCACGCAAGCGGAATGCGTGTATGACGCAGAGAGGTAAGGAGAGTGAATTATGGCAATTGTCATTTGTGTGTCGCACTCGCGTCTCTTTAAAGTCTTGCAGAAATTCCGCCTGTGTGCGAAACACGCGTAGGTGAAACGGTAGCTGCTGGGGAAGGAAACGAAGGTTTGAAACCTCTTTGAAGAATAGATGATTTCACCTCGTTGTGGCATGGAAGGTAATTCACCTCAGAACTCGTAGTGTCATGCAAATAGCTTTCATAAATAAATAGTCCGTTTTGATATTTGGGGACAAAGGTTAGCCCTTTTTGCATATGCAACCATTTTAATTTCTATCAGAGTTAAGTATTTTTCGAACCCAACTTCATATTTTAAAAATGTTTGGGACGAATGAGCTAAGTTCATGGAATTAGTTTTACCTTCGAAACTGTGTTGTTGCTAAATAAAATTTGTACAATACTGTACTTCTCTCTTTACTTCATTCCGTGAAAATAAAATGTATTTAAAAATGTGACAGATTGCCCCATGAGAATCTTATGAAGAAAATTGAACGTCAGAATTTATCAAGTCATATTTATCATCATTTGCCCCATGATCCTTTAAAGCAGAGAAAGTCATGAGTTAAACCTTTAAACTTTATTGAAGTTTATTACAAAAACCGTTGTTTTTTTTTCGTGGAATGTAGACGGCTGCGATTTAGGAAACAGAATTTCCGAGTATGTCGTCGAAAGTGAAAGAACGTCGCTTGGATGAGGCAGTGGCTGTGAAATGTTGTGGATGTTTCGCTCTGTTTCATTTGAATTTTTAATTTGACTGGCACGCGAAAATGGACGCCTAATGGTCTCAACATTTTTTGTGATTCCTCAAACGAATTTTTAATTATCCATCCGGAAAAAATATTGTTTAAATGTTTAATAACACGTTGCGCGACGTCACCCCCTTTCGCATTCTCTTCTTACAGCAATGCTGGGCGAAAATATTTCCGTTTGTCTTTCATTGTCTGATGAATTTATTTAACAACAAAATATAATTTCCAACCCGTACAGAAGTGTTGCTTACAAGTCTGTAAAATCGAATTAGTGATTTGTACTCGTATGTGATAACTGGTTACGTTTTCTGTAGGATAACGGTATAAAAAGTAAGTCTTCTTTAAAAAAATAATATAAGACTCTAATAATAAAGAATGTAATGGTGTACGAATGTGAGTAACTGTCTTCTGTGGAAATGAGAAAACACGTGACAGTTTGAAAAAGTGGATAGTCAAAGTTCGTGTGTATCTGTGTTTTGCATTCTACAACTATCCGATTTTGTAACGAAAAATTTATTATGATGTAAATATATTTTGGGTGGCTTCTCTTCATCGTGTAATGTCAGGAAACTAATTGATATTCTGTCACTTATCTAATATCGACAGTAAATTTATTAACTTGTCTCTCCAAGAGAATTGACTTTCAAGACGATTTCGTTGCTTACCACATGATGACATGTTACGGAATAACGAACAATACTTCCACGTTCATAATTCATTCGAAAAGAAGTGCATTGGTGAATTCTGTCCCATCCAAAAGTTCCTATCTTCAATCGCTACTATCTGTTAATTTATTTAATGGGACAGCAAAAGAAGTCAGATGGTAATAATGTGCAGCCTTCTAGGAATGGACTGGTTAATTATTGACCGGTGCCTAAAAATGAACCACTGCCTCCTTGAGCTACGTCGCTCGCAACTCATGGTCGGCCTTGAAATAGTCCTCGCGGAGGGCGGGCGTCTTATCATCGCGCGCCGGCGTTATCGCGGCGGCGCGGTCGGCGCCCGGCCCCGCGTCAGCGGCGGATATTTCCAGCCGCCCCACGCCGCTCGGAGCCGTGTGCGTGCGAGCGCGTGCCGGGGCTCGAGGACTTCCTCCGCGATAAAGGGCTCTTTCTGCCTGCCGCCGAGCGACGGAGCCGTCGCTGCGTGCACTCGACAGCGCCCGCTGCCATCCGCGCGCCCTCAAGGATGGAGGGCTGCAGGGTTGAAGGCCTCGAGTGGGAGCGGCGGCCGAGTGAGCGGCGGTGTGGTGGAAGGC
Organism: Gryllus longicercus; assembly: GCA_038098605.1. Taxonomy (NCBI): domain Eukaryota; kingdom Metazoa; phylum Arthropoda; class Insecta; order Orthoptera; family Gryllidae; genus Gryllus; species Gryllus longicercus. The sequence continues at coordinate 316,168 of JAZDUA010000108.1, read as the reverse complement.
TGCATGCGCCCCTCGGAAAACGTGATACTTGTTGGTATTGGATTATTTGAAGTTGTCTTCTGTTTCGTGGGTCGGTATTGCATTGCGTACGCTTCTCAGGACTGTGTTCGAAATGAATAACATAATTTTCTTATACTTACAAAGAGTTGTATCCAGGGTGGTTGTTTTTTTTTCGGGGAAGCATGGGCTACAGATATAATGTTCACCCGACTTTGTGTTCCTTCATAAATAATTTTTAATTTATGCTGATATAAAATGTATTTTCTTTTGGACTATTTATAACGTAAACTTTTTAAATAGTTAATTCGTTTCGTTACTTAATAAAATTGGTAAATTCTTGTTTTTTAATATGTATCATTGATTTTGCTGGCGTGTGGGCTGAAGCCGTATGAGTCCCTCGCCCTGGTATGCGCCACTTCACGTACATGAACACTATCGAGGATCATGTAGTATGCTGTTGTAGTCACATATTTCCTACGTAGTCACGTATCTTCTCATTTCAGTTTCGGTGTTCATTTTCTTAAAATCAAATTCTTTTCTTCACACTTAACCACCTTTTATCTTTCCGCAATACATTTAATACCATCACATGTACGTTATTTATACTCCTGTACGTTTCTCATTAGGATTTCTCAAACGTCTCTGCTCTTGCTACATTTCTGTTGCTCCAGTTCTTCTTTCAAAGCAAATTCCAACCTCCTCCACCTGTGTTTTCACAGTCGCACGACCCCCCTTCCATCGCTCCGCCTCCTTCCTCTTTTCCAGCGTCGGGGGGAAACCACGGGGCAATTTATGAAAATACCCTTGCGTTTGCGGTATTTAAACTTAAATCTGTGTTTTGTGCTGGCTTATTCCGCTTCTTTCTCCGGTGCCCAGATTAAACCTTCCCCGTCGCGGCCGCGGACAAAAACCACCCCTCTCGGGAAGAGGGATGTGATGCGAGACTCTGCCGGCGCCTTTCTCGTCCGTGGCCGGGAGAGGACGGGGGTTAGTCGGGGCGAAGTTCTGAGTTTTTGGAAGCGGTCAAAAGCACCAAGGTGCACTGGCTCCAACAAACCAGTGCAACGTACAATGACAATTACAAGACGTCCGATGCAAGGAATTTACTATTTGAAATGTAACAATGAAAGTGGGCTGATTGCACGTACTTTTTGCGGCACCAAGCTTGAACTGTGTTTGTTTAGTTTTTATGTATTTATTTTTAGAAACATCGAGAAAACGGACGTAGCACTTAGAATTGCGATGCAAGTAGAATTTTGTTATATTATTTTAGTTTTTTCTTCTTCTTTATCCTCTTCTTCTTATTTCTTTCTTCTTCTTATTCTTCTTTCCCTTTGTGCCTTTTAGCATTGGGATCGCCACTGGGCGGTATTTGGGGGATGCCTGACGAAGCACAGTGAAATAAGTAATATAATATTCATACATCATATTCTCTCATCCATACGTCTGATTCGAAATTTGAGTTTATAATGTTTTACCGACATTATATTGGAGGGAATATTCATCATAATCGTATATATTTATACATATTAATGCAGAAGTATTATACTGAAACTGATGCTGTAGTATATCTAATATATTTTTTCCAAATTTGAGTGAAACATACCGAAGGGAATTTTGATTATTTGCCGATAAAATAGATATCACTAAATCCTTGAATTGTATGCTTACGAGTAAAATGCATCTCATTCGCAACAACTTTCGCATTTTGTAGTTGGCACCGGCCGTTGGTGAAGGCGAACAAGGCGTCGTTATGCCTTGCTTCTCGCATTAACAATTCTACCGGAGTCACCGCGGCTACGCCGGGACCGTGCCAAATACGGCAGCGGCACAACATCGGACACGTCATCGTGTTCCGTTCGAACGTGTACCGGCTAGCGGGAACGCGTCGCCGTGCTCCACACGACGCGATGTCACGCGTCGCCCCCCCTCCCGCAAACGCCTGCCCCGCCCCCAGAGCGCTGTAATCGAGCATCGGCGTCCGCACGTGTGATGATCGCGCATGCCAATATGAAATGGAATCCAAACAAAGCCTGCGGACAATGTGCGTGCGTTGCGCGATGGCGACACGATGTTCAAACGTCCAGCCACATGCATATTCCCTTAAGCTTAATGCTGCGTTAGTAAAAAGTTACCGATTGTCAAAATTGTAAAAACGTAATTAACGCGTTTTTAAAGTACGTTGTACTTTCATTTTTTTTTCAAAATGTTTCGAACATCGGCATATTCACATGCAGAACTTTCAGTTAACAATATGGTAATTGAAGTGATGTCAAAATTGTTACGTCGTGAAGTAACTGAAATAAATGTTCTGGTAAAATGAGTACTTCATAACACAAGCGACTAAAGTGGTAAACTACGCAAATAGTCGTGATATAGTAAACATCATTTACTCTGATGTATGGCAGTGATAATTTTAAATTAACATCTAATTTGACCTGCACAAGTGGTAGGCTTGAGGGGAATCCATTGTCGGGAATATGGGTTCGAAACTGCGGCCAATATCAATTTCTCTGCTTATTATCCACACCCAAAAAAATGGTTCTCAAGTTTGCAGCACCTTTGCCACTAACGTACTTCAGCGTTGGTAGGAAAGTATTTATTTTGCTGCAATGTTTTTCTTTTTTATCTCACCTTGCCAACGTTTTCCTTTGTGTCCTCCTGAATTCATTACGTCGATTCCGACTTTGTATATACAAGGTGGTTCAAATATGACCGGGACTGATTTTTTTTCAAATACCCCGACATACGCATTAACTGCGCCGCCTGGAGAGAATCTAGCCACAACCCCCCACCTCCCTCCTTTGCAGGTTAGAACCTGTTCAGTCGCGTCTGGGTCTTGCTAGAACGATGAGTGAACAAAAGGTGCCGCGGTGCGTGGAACAACGCATTATCATCAAATTTCTCGTTGGAGAAAACGTTCAACCGTCGGAAATTTTGCAGAGACTCAAAAAACAGTACAGGGAAGAGTGCCTCTCACGGACCCGTGTGTTTGAATGGTGTAAGTGTTTCAGACAGGGACGAGAGCGCGTTGAGAATGAACCTCATAATCGTCGGCCGCGAACATCCATAACCCCAACAAACATTGATCGTGTTAATGCGGTTATTTGTGAGAACAGGCGCATCACTATCAAAGAAGTTGCATCAGTAATTGGCATCAGTGTGGGTAGTGTAGAAGACATGATAAAAAAACACCTAAAATATAGAAAAGTGAATGCTAGGTGGGTTCCACGCACTTTGACGGACGAGAACAAATTGATGCGCATGCAAGCTGCCAGTGTTCTTCTAATGCGGTTTGAAAATGAAGGAGATGCATTTTTGAAGTCCATTGTAACCACTGATGAAACGTGGGTTCACTATTTTATTCCTGAGTCCCAGCAGGCATCACGTGAATGGCGACACGCCTCTTCTCCAAAAGCCAAGAGAGCGCGGAAGATCCGTTCGGCGGGAAAAGTGATGGCAACATTTTTTTGGGACTGGATGGGTGTTATCCATGTAGACTTTCTTACAGAAGCTAACACCATCAATGCAGCTTATTATTCAGCACTTTTGGAAACAGAAATCAAAGAAAAGATCCGATCCAAACGGAAGAGAGGTGGGAAACGGGTAGCATTCCTTCAAGACAATGCACGGCCTCATACTGCTAAAACAACCATGGCAACCATCAGCAAATTGAAGTGGGACCTTCTACCACATCCGCCGTACAGTCCAGATTTGGCCCCAAGTGATTTTTACCTTTTGGACAGCTTAAATCACATTTGCAAGGCATGCGATTTGCGGATAATGACGCAGTCATCCACAGTGTTCGGGAGTGGATATGCCGACAACCAAAAGACTTTTATGAAAAGGGCATTAGGATTCTCCCAGGACGTTGGAAAAAATGTATAGAATCTGGAGGGGAGTACTTTGAAGAATGACATGTACAAATAAATTTTTGCTAAAAAATATTTCGTAAAAAAATCAGTCCCGGTCATATTTGAACCACCTTGTATAACGCGACCTGTGTTGGCCGATATTCACGCCACAATGTTCGAATATTTTTTTGCCAGAAATGAAATAACCTCGACGGCGTGCGTGTCTCTCTCCTCCCGATTTAAAATTCAATTCATTTTATTGGGAACCTGTTTTGGACGTTTTATGTATACATGCGACCACGACATGTTATCTGTCTCGCTTTTTTCGGCTGGTATAGGAGGCATTCGGATGACGTGAGGGTTGATGAAAGATAGGCTGTTTCTGTAACGACCAGAAAGCGCATCTCTTCTTCAATCGTGTTCGTTTCGAATCGGAATGAACTTCGCTGATCTCACTCCAAAAAACCTGTTTGAAACACGCCGGTGCCACCCTGGATATTTTAATTCCTCTGCTGCTGCAACGGTGCCTGTGGTGACCGTTGAATATTGATATCGAAAGAATTGAGGCTTCTATCCTAACTTTTGATGCCAGGGATCGATCCCCGCGGAATGAAATCGAACTGGTCGACGAAAGGGTGAACGATAGAGAATTTGGGCGAGTGAATATGATAGTCCCTTCTTGCGGTTAAGTTGGGTGTTCGGTGATATATAAATAGGTTTGTTAGGCTACCAAATCTATAAGTAGGTTAAGGTAACTTTGAATTTACGAAATGTTTACACAAGCAAATACTGACACTACACGAATTTATGCTCAAAAATCTTTAACTTAAATGCTTTTATTCGCCTAAAACCTTTATTGTAAATACTAACTCGAATTAAGAACCCAAATGAGGGGACAGGGCAAGCCAGATCGTAAACACTAATAGTAAACATTCCGCGTCTGGTGCAGGCAGCAATTTGTTCCTGTGTCTTCGCCTCTTAGTTTTATGTGCATCGTAAAGCAGCAGTGTTTCCGCAGCGCTCGAAGTGGGCGTGTCCTGCTCGAGTGTCTCAGCCGACTTCCCATTTCGCTGCGGGGCGCGGGGCGGGGTCGCGCGAGGGGAAGGAGCTGTCAAAGCCACGGCCCCCGCGCGCGCGTGTGTGGTCGGGGCCAGGCGAGCGCGTACGTGCGTGCGTGGACACACGCACGAGCTTGCGGGTCTCGTTTGGCACAGACGGCGTCGCCCACCGCCCACCGCCCACTGCCCAGCGCGCCTGCCGAATTGCCCGTCACACTCCGCCCTCCGCCCCACGTCGGTCCGCTCTACTCCGCTCCACTCCTTCCCGCGCGGTCTCGCACCGCGGCGCGGCGCGGCGCGGCGCGGCCCGCGCCTATAAACAAGGTTTTGCGGCTCCTAGTTTTGACTGCATCCGACAGCCCGTATATTTCTGCGCCCACTCCGACCCCTCGCGTTCTCTCGGCCCCTCGCTGGCGCAATCTTTCATACGCACCCCGCCCCCTCCAGCTCCCACCCTCCCCGACCGTCCCTTGCCGCGCCGTCGCCGCAGCCCTCCTCCACCGGGTCGCTTCGCGTTCCTCCCATCTGTCCCCGCCCACCACGTCTTTCTCCCCCGCCCTCCCGCGCCACGCCTTCGCCTCGTGTGGAGAGAGCGGGCGAGCGGGCGCGCGTATCTGAAAACCATTAGGCGCCACAATAAATAGGATATACTATATTATGTTTCCTCGGCGGCACCGCCGGCGTTGGAAGCCGGAAGGCGTGTGTTTTGCACAGGTTGGCACTATTTGGAAGGCAAATTGCGCCGTTTGCACGGTTCCCGGAAAGTGCTTGGGCACGTGAGCGGCGGCTGGGAGGGGGTGAGGGCGGGGGCGGGGTGGAGTCGGCGGCCGCTCGCGGAGGCCTGGGAAGAACGTGAGCGAACGCGTTTTTTCGTCACCCGCCTGTCCTTCGCCCGATGCGAAAATGATGGACTCCGACAAGGAGGGCGTAATATTTTTACGACGAATTAGAGACTGCCCCCACCCCGCCGCCTGCCCGCTGCCGCACCAGTGCCAGGGCTGTATCCTCCTCCTCCTCCCTCCCTCCCTCCCGCCCTCATTCCTCCGCGCGCGCCGCACCCACCCGCGCGTCCCTGTTCGCGGGATGAAATGTTTCCCAATTCCGAGTGGATTCGCAGTTTATGGCGGGTACTTCCATTTTATGATTACCTAAAGTTTCACTGTCTCCGTAAATTCAGCGACGTACGCGCGCGCAGCACGAGTAGGCATGCCACTGTGGGTGTATGTGTGAGCAGCCGTGGTGTCTGTGACTGTGAGTGTATGTATTTACGTATATACGCATGTGTGCTTGTGTATGTTTATATATGTACGTGTGAACGTGTATGTGTGTGTATGTGTGTGTTTGCATTCAAACGTGACTACGTAAGTACGTGGTGCTCGTGTGTGTTCGGCGGTGGAGTGTGTGGGTGGCGAGAAAAAAAGGAGATACTAGGGTTACCTCGTATATTTTTTCCGAAAGAAGTAGAGCGCTGCAGCGGCGCGTGTTCATAAAAGCTTATACAACTGCGCGGGAGATACTGCTCCGCGCACCAGCGACGATGGTTTCATAACTTTATCAACCTTAAAGCGTTCCCACGTAGCCGCCTGCGCCACCGCCGCCGCCACCGCGAAGGCTGCGCGCCGTCCTTGTGCCTCCTCTCACTTGCACTCTCATTGCTCGTACTCAACCTCTCCTCTACCCTCCCTCCTTCCCTCCCTCCCACCCTACCGCCAACCCCTTCGTCGCGCGCCTCGTGGCCCGGCCCCGCGTTGAAGCTCTCCAGTCGGTGCTTGCGCCGCGTTCAAATGCATTTCTGTAAACATATATTCAAGGGTTCCAGCCGTTGCCGAGCTTATATCGGGGCCCATAGCGGGTGCTTGGAGCGCTCGCTCGGTCGCTGGCGCCGCCGCCGCCGCCGCCGCGCGTGCGGTGCCGAGCCGGGCGAAGCCGGTTGGGGGCGGCGCGAGTGGTGAAAGACGAGGCGGGGTGGGCGGTGGATGGCTGACGGCCCCGCGCCGACGCGCATATCACCCGCGCGCAGGGCCCCTCTTTTGCCGTCCGCCGCTGCCACCGCGCAGCGGCGCGGCGCTCGCGGATGGAAATGGAAAGCTTACCCCGGCGCGGCGCCGCCGGGAAATATCCATATCTCTAAGTGAAAATTTTGATTATTCGTCGGCGCCGCCGCCGCCGCACCGCGCGCGCTTGCCCGCCGCCTCTCCGCCGTCTCGCGCGCGCCGCTCGGGGCGACGACGCGCGAACGAGCTGAAGACGAGCTAGCGGCGGCGGAGGACGAGGAGGAGGACGAGGAGGAGGAGGAGGATAATGTGCAGGCGGCGGCGGAAGGCGGGTGTGGGAGGCGGTGGCGAGGGGGGTGACGGAGAATTCTGCGGAGTAGGTGGGGTGGAGGTGAGAGTGCTCGCGGTGAAAGCGGGGTCGGAGGGCATCGGCAGCCAGGTCAGGTCCGACGTTGGTGGTGGGGCAGGGGTAGAACTAGTGGGGTGATCGGAAACTGTGACGTAGCTGGCGGGGGCGGTAGAGGGTTTTCAGGCGGCGACGGTGGTAGCTGCGTTAGGAGGAGCCGTGGGTGCTAGTGGGGGAGGGGGGCTCGTCGGCGATGGCTGGGGAGGCAGACTCTTACGTGATACGACGAGAGAGGATCGGAAAAAAAGACGTCCCATCCCGTCCTTGTCGTCTCCTACGCTTGACGCCGCCGCCGCCACCGCATTTCTCCCGAGATTGGTTCCGAGAACCTGCGGTTAAGTTTCCATTTTGAAAGAGAGGGTTTGCCAGGGAGTTGCACGCGGAGAAAGGTACGACGCGACGTCGGACGCGGGCGAGAGGCACTCATGAAAGCCTTGTCTGGAGGAAAGAGAGGAATCGGAGTAAGCGCGGAATTTCCTTGGAAATACGGAATCGTGTAATGAAGACGGCGTATAGGCTTTGAAAGAACATCGCAGATAAAAGTTAAATTCTTTGTGAGATGGAATAGGGGGGACGGCGATTAGGGGAGTACTCCCGGAGAGAACGCGACGTAAGCGCTGAGGGATGGAGTGCGCGAGGCCGGCGCAGCGGTTGGAGTGCCGCGAGAGCGGGAGAGTGATCAAAGAACGCGCAGCGTTCGGACTAATTATCTCTGAAAGGCTTCTCCCCCACCCCCGTTTCGTTCTCTTCCACTGCAGCCGCCGCCGCCGCCGCCTCCTCCATAGCTCCGCCGAGCGACCTAGATACGTCGCGGAGCGAGCCTTTCCGCTGGACGAATGCGATGCGGGAGATTCAGCGGGATCGGCTCGTCAACGGAGCCATGTGGGTGTGTGCAGAGAGCGGATCTGCGAAGTGATAACGGAAGAAATGCTTTGTGGAAATATATTGTGCAATTGTTATAGTTGACGCGTTGTTTCTAAAATGACACAATTAAAGAATGTGGGAAATTACTTATTTCAATGTGACATTACTGTAATGACATTACTGTAATTTTGTCCCATAGAACCAAATGAATATTTGGATGATATTTATCTACCAGTTAGATTAGTTAGGTCGTACTACAATGTTTTCTCGGTTTTACAATGTATGGATTCTTCGTTAATTTTTTAATTCAGTACTTGTATTTTGAAACTAAAAGTGATAAATATTTTTCAAGCCATTACGTGATACATGTTCGTTAGTGAATAAAATTATATCTTGTCTCCTAATTTGTATTCAAAATGTTGGACTATTACGATGAGACTATGTGATGGAATCTTAGTACGAATACGATCGAATCATACGTAATAACATAATTTTCCGTTTTATTTTGCAATGTATAATTATGATGGATATTAGCGTTTCAAGAAAATGATAAAATTCCAAAATCCTGTATTTAGTTCTGTAAGTGACAAGTAATTCTTGACATGCTCTATTTCATGACATGCGAGTGCTATTTCAATGAACTCCTCTGATTCCGAAAGGAAATATTTGTAGTTTTCTTACGTCTTTTTCTAGCAGAGCCAGTTACAGCGTGGAGTTTATTTGAATCATTTACTAATACATACAAGTGATAATACACTTGAGAGGAAATGGATAATCATTAATTCCAAGGACGAGATCCGATACCGCGATCTTTCGCGCGGAGTCGGTGGGCTATCGTGCGCTGAAGCCTCACCTCAGCCAACCAGCCTGATAGCGAACATCTGGAAATGAAAAACCGATAGAAAACCAAGAAAGAAATATTTTTTTGTTAATACATCACACATTTGTTTGCACTCAGTCGCTTCGCCACTTCATTGATCATGTCGCCCGCGCCGCAATCGCATCTCTTTGCCGCTCGCAGTGATCTGCGCCGGTGGCGCTTTGCGGCGATGCGGTGCGTCGCGTCGCGGGCAGACATGGCACTGGGACGCGCGGTAACAATACATGAGGGCGATACCATCGCCCGCTCAGAACCGTTTTGCAGTTAAAGGCCTTCCGTGCGCCGCGCGGCGCTCTGCATATTTGTTGGTGGCCGCGGGGCGGAAGGGGGCGGGGAGATTCAATCTAAAAATAAATAGATATATACGGCGTCGCCGAGATGTTTAAATTCGTTTTCTCCCCTCTTCTTTCGCGGTTTACAATACGAAGCAGAACAACAAAACAAAAGAATGGCGGCCTCGCGGCCGCTTGTAGGTCGGGGTGGGAAGTGGAAGGCGATGGGTGTGGGGGGTTTGGGTGTGGGAAAGAGAGGGGGTGCAGTGGAGAGGGGCGTGGAGAGAGGGAAGGAGGGAGTCTCAAGATATATATTGCTTGCTTTATTGCAGTGCTATTCCGAGTTATTCAAGATAGTGATGTATTTTTCATATTTCAATATGGAGAGTCGGTCCGAACCTGGCACGGAGCAATTTGAGCACGACATATTTATAAAAGTTCTCCGTCATCGTCGATACCTCCACTTCCGCCTTTTGTCACACACTTCGCTCCTACTCCAGGCCGATTCGTGCCGCTTCGTCGACGTCGTCCTCCTCCCCCTTGTTCTCCTCTCCCCCGTCTGTATCCCCTCCTCGTACACCTCTTTCGTCTCTTCTTTTCGACTTCCCCCACCTTCTGGTGTCTTCGACAGTGTGTCTCTGTTGTTTTCGACATAACCTATTCGTTCCCTCCACGGGCGTAGCACAGTGTGCCGAAATGACACGGAAACCTCTCCTTTTTTTATTATCCAGCAGTTGCTTTAACACACTATGTTTTTGAAGTAATATTTAAGAATAAAATAACGAAAAATAAATATGTTATGGTTTTCATTTTTTGTAAACCTTTCATTTTTTGTACACATGTGGTCCTTTAAATACGCATTTTCTTTTAGTTATGTTGGAATATTAATAGCAGCAATATTCTGTTTGTACGCATGTCAAATTTGGTTTCAAAAATTCGAATTCTCATAAGTTTGTTTTTAAATACTTCAACGAGGAAATTCTGTTATTCTTTCAGGATTGTATAGTTTTTTTCCCAATGGAAATACAATATATCAAATGAAATAAATTTTGTCGAATATTTTCACATACTGAGATTTGCGATACCGAGCGTCTTGTGTTTAGGAGAGACGTTTAGGAATTAATAAAATTGAAAACATCTGATAATCCGAATTATCAGAGTTGGAATTAAGTAAATCAGATTCCTCGTTTTGTGTACTGATGAGACATGTTCTGTTGAAAAAGCATCTTGTAAGCAACATCGAAGGAGAAAAACACTATACAGTGCAATAGCCTTAATAATAATAGTAATAATAATAATAATAATAATAATAATAATAATAATAATAGAATCTGTACGTTGTCTCTCATGAAAGTCACTTGATTTAAGTAATAATTTGTAATTCTTTCCGAATTCTTGTCTTCCATTTTGTTTTTATGCCAGTTATTTCGACTCAGTGTACAACAGGAGTGGCGCGGCGGGAGGAAGTGGAGGAGGAGTCGGTGGGGGGGGGGGGGGGGGGCGCCCCGGTGGCACGCGAGCGCGCGGCCGGACGCGCATTAAATATGCATTACCGTCGTCGATGGGCGGCGCGCGGCGCCGGGGGCGGGGGCGGAGGCGGGGGCGGAGGCGGAGGCGATCGGGATGCGGCGGCGCATAGGCCGGCGGGCGCGGCACGAATGTCGCTGGGTATTCTGGACGACCGTGGGCCGCGGCTCTCGCATAGATCTGTTTCCATGGCGGAACCGTTGCGATGCGCCTCCCGCATATACATGGATTTAAACATAGGTGCAGTTGACGTAAATCAGATGTTACGGCGACATCCAATCGCGAGGTTAAACGTTACCATAGTGACGTGTATTCTTCCGATTGGATGACTCTGTAACAGCTGATGATCTGTCAAATGATGCTCTTAATAAATCGTAGGGCAGATCTGTTTCCATGGCGGAACCGCCGCGATGCGCCGTGCTTTGGAAGTGACTTTGCAACCCAGACACGCTGAGACGTGGATTGGTGGAATAATGTTTGTGGTCATGTCAACTACTATGATCATTAGTCCCGTTGATGTAATGAAAGGTTTTGTCCCGGGAGGGGAGGTAGTGGAATTTGTAAACGTAAGCTTCCTCGGCTTAAGTCCATATCTTCCTCGCTATTCGGGTGACGCCGCGTCTTAGCCTGAGAGGCCCACGTTTTGCCTGTCATATTCCTAGCTTCCTGAGGACATGGACCAGCCTGCAAGATGACAATCCTTGTCGTGAGGAAAAACAGGTGATGTTATTCCTCCCCCTGCCCCGGATGATAAGTTCCGGCACCGTCCGGCACCGAGCTCGGCTTGCGGAGGTCTCCCCATACATGAATCTCCTACCAGCTCTGGTCCTAGCCAAGATAAACTCTAAGCTCCCTGAAGGTCTGCCGACATATGAGGTGGTGTGTATGGCATTTAAGTGTAAATGAATGTGTATAAGGGCAGAGGATAGAACAAAGAAGCGGAAGGAATGATCCGTGGTCCCTTTGTTAGGTTATATGATTCGATCTGCCGCGTAGCCGCAATTTTTAATGATTCCAGGATATTCATCCGAAGTGTGTTCACAAGTGCAATGCAGGGGAAATAAAACTTATTTTTATGTTTTAGGTAAAAATGTTTATTTCGTTTTTATTGTAATTTTACCTATATATTTTTTGTCTACTGTGTAGACTTAATATTTGAAAAATGTGTTATAATCTACATAAAATCAGTTATATTGGATATGAGAAATGTAGAGAGAAGGCATTAGTAATTTAGGGAGAAAAATACTTTCTTCGCAACGTTAATGCTTCGACTTTGCTTGCATTGTATCTTTTTTAGAACCCTTTATTTATGCGTAAACTCTAACGTTGGGTACAATTTACCTGAGTAAGGCACTTTACAACTCGCGCAGTTCATTTTCCTCTTCTAGTTTCCCGTGCACCGAGCGAGATAGGCCAACGGCTCTCTCTACAAAACCCCGACCCACTCTCCACCGTGGCGTTGGCACTAAGTTTGTTGTAGCTCTGCGCAGCAGCCTTAATGCAGTCCGTTGCAACCGCCGTTGCCGTCGCCGTCCCAGATTTCGCCGTTATTTCCCCCTGCCGCTCTCGCTAGCGCTGTAGCTACCGGTTCTGTTCCCTACAGCTCACGCGACCCACCGCCAACGCCGTTCCGCAATAAATCGCCTCGCAGCAGGTAGAGCAATCGCCCGGAAACTCCGCGTGGAGCTCGGCCGCGCGCCGCGACCGCGAAAGCAAAGACAGCTCCTTGCCAGCAGGCTGAATTGTGGCCAGCGCTGGACCGCAATCGCTGCGCGCTTCACCTGTGGCGGTCCGGGGTTGGTGCTCTCCATCCTCGAACCAATTTCGGAATCTTCCCACACTCTCGCATTTCATTTTGTTAGTCTGGTTTCATTTTGTAAGTTATACTAAATTTCGGGGTCATCACTACAATTATTGTTCATTTTTTCTTACAATTCAACAAATAAGAAATATAATAATTAATATTGTATAATTTTGAGGGAAATTGACGAGGCACACAAATTTGATAAAATTCTTTCATCGAACCTTTAGAACGATCAGAATTGTATTGGGATCTTTTCATAATGTCTGGCTTCTTAAATTATGATTTTTTAAACACCGATTGGATGTAGATTATCACTGATTGACTGTGCGCGTTTATTTATGTTGATAGGTAAAAGACGAATTTGTGTTAATACGTACCTTTTTGGGAGAAGCAAACAAATTATTACTTACCATCATCGTTCGATATAAATCTAGTAGTCAACTAACGTGAATAAAGTATTTCACCTACAATTTTCGTAACGTTGCCAGAACTTTCCTTTGCGGAGAGTTTTTCTCCATTGAAGTGCATAACGGATCTCATTCGTTGTTCTCATTGTGGTTCGCGGTAAACATGCCATGGGCAGTGTGGGCCCCAGCAACGAGCGTGTGTGCGTCGGGAGTGCTCGTAGAAAGGGCAATATCCCTTCGAAGGGCGCGCGGAGGGTTCCGGGCCGGGCCGCGCCGCGCCGGTGGCAGATGAGGCGGCGAGCGCCGCCGGCCGCGGCCGAAAGGCGGCCGCTCCGCCGGAAGGGCAAACGCTGCGCGGCGCGGCGCGGCGCGGCGCGGAGGGCGCAGACGCGATATTACAGGAACTGCTTCCGCCGCCGCGGCCCTCGATCGAGGCCCCGAGGCCCTCGGCGGAAGCACCCAGCCCCCCCCCGCCCCCGCACCAGATTGCCTTCCCTTGCGGCCCCTCTGCTGCCCGCCCCTGCCTACCTCTAACTTCTCTACCTCTACCTTGCCCCTCCCTCGCCCGACTCGCCCGGCACGGAAGCCTTGTGGACACGCCCCCCTCACCTGCCCGGCCACACCCTCACACCAGAGTCTGTGTGTGCCCTCCCGTCTTTCCTCACCCTCCTTACCTTCACTTCTCTAGCACCTCACGTGCCCGGCCATGTCCTCGCCTCCATCTTCTGTGTGTGTCCTCACCCTTCTTACCTTCTCCTACTTCGTTCTTACTCTCAAGCCCCTTCATTTCCTCCGTTCCAATCCTATTCTTTCTTTGGTCAGATGCACCTTTTCCTCCCTCTCGGCACTTGTAAGATTTTCCATTTCCCCAGGTCTCGGTCTGCGGCTACGTACTCTTGCTTGTTTGATTCGCCGCAGATTTAGATTTGCTCATTGCGCGCCCGTGTTCTCCAAGTCTTCGGCACTAGTTCAATACTCATCACCCGCCTCTCGTCGACTCCTCACCACGAAAGCCAAAATATACTTTCCCTTGTTTCAGCTGCTATCTTTTCTATTGAACACTTGAAATTAGTTTCTTTTTATTTAATCTAGACATTTCCCGCTCAATGTGTATTCAGTTCAGTAATTATTTATATCATTATTAGAATTAGTTACAACCTCTCCTAACCACTCCCATAATTATTACACTTATTTTTTACTATTTACTAGTTGTTAGTACAAACGGCAGAGCGAGATTCTACATCTTCAATGTCACACCCCACAGCACTTAATCTTCCCCCCCTTTCCGTTCCCATCGCTGCCTTGCCCCCTCCTCTCCTTCCAACCCCTCAGCCCTTCGTACCTACCGGAAACCAAAACGAAGGAGGAGTCGCCGCCGGCGCCCAGGCTGTTTGCCGAGAAGTCGCTGTAGTACACGCTGCTGGTGCTCCAGCTACGTCTGCAGCCGCCAGCCAACCGCGTGTTCGGTTCGTGGACTAAGTGATTCCGAAAAGAAAAGGCAATATCGAAGCACCTTAATCTTTAGAGGTTGGTTTGAGGAAAGGGGATTCGATGGGCGTTCATCGAATGTTTGCTGTCTCCTCCTGACCCCTCCTTCAATCGCGGGTTCTTGCAATATTGAAGGGGTCGCTTCAGAAGTCACTTTGTCTTCCCGATTCCATCGATTGCTCACATCCCAGATGAAGATTTTCATTTCTGAAAAAATGTTCTTTCTGTTCTTAGACGTTATTCTTTCTTCCTTCCTTCCTTTCTTTCTGTTTTGGTAGTTGATGAGCTTCGCTTCGCTATTTATTATGAAGATAAATTTCCTGACAACACCATTTCTTGACTAATAATCTTTGTACGGTTGAGTCAATTAAAAATAGTTATTTGTCAAAGGTTCCTATGCAACCAGGAAAATGTTTACATATTCTTTCATTTATTACCGCAACATTTAATGGGAATTTGTACATTATTACGATCATCACTCGGTTCAGTCGCTTGCAGTTTTCTCTACCTGCAAAGTTGTTACCATTTTGTGACAATCTTATAGGCCATTGCGGTTCTATCTACATCCTCTCTTTCTCAAAGAAATCACGTTTGATGTGCACTAGCAAGCAACTTCCAAAGATAGATAGCAGCTTGTTCGTGGACTCGAGAGTCGTGAGCTTCGGATACGAGCAGAGCCGTGGCACGTCTACTTCTGCAGCTGTGGTTTCCTTTCCTTTTTTCTTCTACGAGCCCTTCTCTCCTCCACGCACAAGAAGGCCCACGGACAGCCAATCAGGAAAGCGCATTAATCAGGACGCAGTGGACGACTTGAAGGGCCCTCGCGCGAGCCGCGAAGGAAGTTGTGCTGGACGGGGTTGGGGTGGGGTGAGGGTTGGAGTTGAAGACTGCCTCTGCCGCGAAAAGCAGCGGGCGAGGATTCGGGAGGAAAAGTTTGTGGCCTTGATGTTAGAGGTTGCGTGGACCGTGTTGGAAAATAAAGTCAGGTGAGGTTTACAAAGGACTCAGGTTCTCAAGAAGGATTGGAATGGCATAGAAACAACTCAAATAATGATAATAATGATAATAATGATAATAATAATAATAATAATAATAATAATAATAATAATAATAATAATAATAATAATAATAATAATAATAACCGAAAATTTGAGTGCAGAAACAATTAAGAGAGTGGGAATCGCAATACCATGTAAGAGAGGTAACAGTGATCGCATAAAAACACGGAGGGGCAGGTCAGTGAGCATGGAAATGGACCGCAGACCATAAAAGGTGCGAGAATTAGTCTCGGCGCCTCGTAAATGAGAACAAAATCAGTGGATCAAGGAACGCAGGATTAGGAAGAGCGGGGAGTAGGAGCGGGAAACGTGAAGCTTGGAGCCGGGAACGTGTTGCAGGGACCGGCGAATGGGGAACGTGGAGCCAAAAACGGAGGGGGGCAGGGGCGGGGAGCGGAGAAGGAGCGGGGAGCCGAGAACGAGGAGTTGGCAGCGAAGAACGCGGAGCGTGGTGCGTGGGGAGCGCGCAGCTGACAAAAGAGCAGCGCGGAGCGGACGTGGAGAAATGACGCTGGCGCTGGAGGAGGTGGCGCTTGTGGTAGGGAAGATCTTGCATCTAATCGAGATGCGCCAAGTACGACGCGAGTATCTCGCATGAAGGAAAAGCTTCACGCAAATTATGGTTAAAAGATTCATAACGTGTACACGAGTTGACGCAATGTGTTATCTCAATATTAAGAATAATACATCTTCACAAGGAAAGAACAAATATTTTAAACTATTTTTTCAAATGATCTGATTTTCCTGATATTTTTCTTTTTGTGTTGTTACTCTTTTGCCTTCAGAAGTTCGACATTTCTCTCGTTGTTTCATACCTTTAGGATCATTGAATCGGTGTAATAAATGGGCAAATTACTGTCCTATTCGAAAATAGATTTCTATTATTGATGACATCTGTCACTTTTATCTTTACCTGTCGTCAGAATGTATTATCAGAGAAACCTGTCTCCAGGGAATGCCGGTTCTATCCCAAATACTGTAATAGAACGATAGATTCATGACATTGATGGATTATTTCTGTAATAAAATCCTTTGCTAAGCTCTACAAGAAAAATAGTTTAAAATGAAATATAATTGACTTCCGTTCGCGATGTCGGCATTGTAATTCGATAGATCATAGCTTGAATTAGTTTCGAAATTAACCTATAAACGTAACTATCAAATAACTTGTAATCACGAATGACACAATAAATCAATCTTTGCAGGATATTCTGATTAATTGGGGGGGGGGATTGATCTGGTTACTACAAGTCTTGAGATTTGCATCTATGTAAGCAAGTATGTGTGTGTGTTTATTAGTGAATATGCGTTTAAAAGCTATCACGGAATCTGTATGTATGCGAATGTTGTCTGGTCAGTTATTTTTTAGCAATATTTTGTTGGAGAATAATCTTCTTATCCCAATGCAATAAGATCATTATTATTATATTTTCAGTACGGTGACTTTTGCGTTAATTTACAAGGCTATGAATTATTGTAACCGACAACTCCATCAAGCATAGTCGTTAACGATTAGACGACGTCTACCGTATTCGCAATGCAACGAGTTTTCTATTTTTTGTGTGGCTTTTTTCACGACGAAGCCGGATCCCACGGGGTCTCTGTAGTCGAAGCCGCAAAACGGACGCCACGTCCCCGTTCAGTGCCCTCACGGCCATCGTGGAAATTAAAATAAAAGGCGGATTGTGCTGGGATCCCACCGACCGGACCGCACCGCGCCGTTGGCTGATTGTCCTCGCGTTGGCCCGCGCCGCCCGCCCCTTCCGCCAACCACACTCTCTCTTCCCGCCGCCACGGGCGCGCCCTAACCGCCGGCCCTAGTGATAAAAGCACCTCCTACTTACTCGCCGCCTTAGTACAATGAGCTATTTACATAATGAAACGGTCTCCCGCTTCGGCGTAATCCTTTTGTTAGACCCCATTGACCGGCGAATGAGCGTAATGAATGAATTTATATAGTGTTTGTTTTAATACGCGACCGCCCGCGGGGCTGGGCGTTTCGGCTGGGGCGGGGCGGGGTGGGGAGGAGGGGGAGGGAGCGGAGAACGAGCTTATTTCCTGGAGGTCCGGGCGGGGCGAGAGGCGGATGAGGGGGAGGATCAAATCGCCTCGGGCGATCGCTCCTCGGAGGCTTTTCGACCTCGGGGTCGTGGGGGTGGGGGAGGGGGAGGAAGGGGGAGGGGGAGCGCTGACGACGAAGGCGCGGTTATCGGAGCCTCCGGGGTCAACGCACGCGGCTTTGTCTTGGGCGGCTGCCCATGTCTCGATCAGCCGTCCGGAAGTGGCTTTGAGAGTGGACAGGGCTGCCCAGTCGCGTCAGTCGGCTTCTCTCCTGGAAGTTAGGACGGAGAGCCAAGACCTGTGGCCTTCAACGTTCCAATCTAAACCCTGCATTGTGAGTGTTGTATTGAATAGTGAAAAGAGATGTCTTCTTTCATGCGAAACTCTGAAATGAGTTTTACGAGTGTTTACGATTGTACAGATGCTATAAACAAGTATACATATAATTTTGCATCTTGTAATCATTAATGTCAGTCAGAAATTAAGTATTTCTGAACAGATTAGTTCAGTAACAGATGTTCGCGTACCTTTTAAAACGTAATATACTAACTAATTCTGCTGATTTCAATAAAAATATTCCGGTACTGTTTTTTATCTTAAAATATTTACATTTGAGAGAATGGGTCAGAGAATGTGTTTAACTAGCAAAAAAAATATCAGTTTTTAATATTAATGTCTCGATCTAGTTTGAATTGTCAATTTCGAGTTTTCATCATTTATATAATTAAAATAAATACGGCTAGATTAAATAATTTAGTTCTAAATGGTTAATTATAGATTTCCCTAGAGTCACGCATTTTTTAACATTTGTTGAGATCGGACTTCTCTTGAACTACGTTCGTAAGTTTTTTATTTAAGGAAGACTTCGTACAGCTCTTAGAAATGAAAGATGTAATTGAGAAACTGGGAAGCGAAAGTAATTATACTAAAGTTGCGAGTTTCCGTGAGGACAAGTCAAAAATTTGAGTAACGGAGATTTTGATGGCGTACTTCACAGATTATTCAAGAGTATCGTACTAATTGGTTAGACTGCAATTATTTCGGTCTCCTCTAAAGTTTGATGAATACATATTCGCTTTTGAAACTGTTCCTCTCATAAATGTACTCAATTTTGGTGTGGAACAGAGAGAAAGTTTCTTTTCCGGCTAATTATATACGCCATGTGCTTCTCTAAGAGGCTCAATAGTGCATATCATGTACATTAGGATGTGTTTATTCCAACGGTAAACTTGGTGTATTTTCTATTTCAATAGATTCTCCGATACGGTCCTCAACCTTTCAAGGAAACGTCAAACATTTTTTCATTCATGGGAAACTTGTTTCAATTTAGTATTCGTTTAATTTCTTCAGTCTTGATATCTAGATAAAGTGACAAATTGTTTAATTGAGAATATTTAATTATATTTATTAAGAGTATTTAATGGGAAGTATTCTTGTTTGATTCCGAAAAATTGTTTTCGGAATCAGCTGTTTATTTGACGCACGTAGTTAAATATTTAGTGTTTAGAAAATTAAAAAGTATGAACTGTGTTTTCTTTAAAATAATATCTGCTAATGAAAATATTTTTTCTATGTTACAGATCGAGGATGCCATGCTTATGTTCGATAAGCAGACCAACCGACATAGAGGTAAGTAAGCTCTTACGTTACTTCTCGAATTATTGAAATGTTTCAAAATAATAAATTACAGTAGATAAAATTGTGTACGACGTGACATGTTTGTAAAATGTTTACGATTCTTAATTACTTCTACATCTCATCATGCTTCATTTCACGCCTCCAAGAACAGTGCTATTTTGTAAAGTTGCCTTGCTCTACTGCATCCTAAAACATAAGAAATCTGACCTCAAAATTTTTAATTAAATATTGATTAATAATAAAATGATACTAAAAATAATGGGAATTCTTTCGCCTTTTAATGACAAAATCCTGATGGTGTTTGGAGGTCCGAACGCGAGGAAAATATAGCAAACCCCCTTCTCGACGTTTCTGACCCTTTCACATCTTGCTCTTAAACATGACTTTCTTCCCCGTATCCGCTTGCCACCATTCTCCTACTCCGGCCGACCATGTCCTTCTCCCAATCCGTTTGTGTATATTCGTCCCTTTACTTACAGAAGTTACCATATGTTTTCGTAAATATTTATTCATTTCAATTTTTTTTCGAGTTAATTTTTTATTGTACATGTATTTTTGTGACCAGTTCCGCCCAACCCTTAAATTTTTTAGAAGAAATGTTTGACATTTTTCTTTAACATAGTGAAATACCGTTTTCTCTTCTTTCACATGAGTATTTCAAAACACATTTCAAATTTACTCTCCCATTTTTTGTCATTATCAGTTCATTTGTCATACGTCCTTCACTCGCCTAGTCGTTTCTATATTTCTTACGTGTCTCAATTTCTGGCGTCTCCTTCGTCTCCGTGCGCCAAGCGCGTCCTGCCATTGTGCCGGCTGTCCGTCTGCCCGACGACCTGCTCGCCACCTGCACGCATTTCACCCGCTCCCTCTCAGTTTCCCGGAACGTCCGCGAGTCGGCGCCACCGGCGCGGCGGCAGCGCGCGGAAATGACGTCTTATATCATTTTTTCCAATCCATCCATATAAGAAGGCGGCACGGGCCACGGCGGAGCCGCGGTTGGGAGACGGCATCGCGAGCGCGGGAGGGAGTAGCAGCGGGGGGAGGGGCAAGGACGATGGCAGCGGCGCGGCGCGGAGCGGAGCGGAATTTGAAAAAGATACCGCGCTGTCAGGCGAGTGGCGTGACAGCGGGGAAATCTGGGTTGGAAATCTTATATAAAGGGAAAGGTTTTCTTGTGTGTGTATATATATAGCTATCTATAAAAATGATTCAATTTCTCCCGTTCTCTCACGGCGATTCCGCCGGATGACTTGCCGTTGCCGCTCCTACTCGTCTCCCAACCGACACTTCTGGTGCAACTGCCTCAGCCACTGCCGAGCCACTATCACTCCTCACCGAGCAACGAATCGATAGTTTTGTCCGCAGCACTTTCCCATGCTGTTTGCGCGTGGTGCACAAGACAAGATATTCCCCGAAAAGTAGGAAAATTAATTATAAACGTTCATTTCAACAACGACAAATAAATGGGAGTAAATAATGATATTTGCTTTCAAATTTATTTTGTCAATATTTTAGTTTTTTCGGGTCGCATCGAACCTTCAAGTTCAGTGCCTCAGAGCCATGTCTTTTTCCTTCTTGCTACGAACGAAATACATTGCAATGTAATGTATGAACTTCGACCCTTATTACAGAAAGTGTATAATTGGGAAAAAAGGATTCTTTCATTGGATTTATCATGGTTTTTATATCCTCATTTCATCTACTTCTAATTAAAATTTATCCGTTAGGTAATATACATTCATCATGTTTGCCTCTCGTCGTTGAAAATCTTGCTCTTTTCACAAATTTGAGAATATTTTGGAAACATGCGAATGCAAGAATATATTTACACAATGATTTTGTACGATTCATAAGACCAATCGACACAATATCTCATAAATGTACTTCTGTAGAATAAGTAATTATTCTCTAAGAGTTCAATAAACAGCGCTAATAAATCGGCGTGTTTCCCATCTTAGCACGGGTCGTCAGAAACGTAGAGAATCTCGGAATCTATCTAAGGTGAGAGTGGATATTTGATATTCTGCGCAATTTCAATGCACACGTTTTGGGAATTTTGTTGTTAATAAATGCACAGCAATATCATAATCTTTGCGTGCACTTATGATCCGACCTGCTGAATGTTCATGGTCTAGCCATTCGAATTGAAGATGGGTTTCATTATGAAGCAATTTTCATTTTTAAAATGATGATTTACAAACTGCAAAATATTTGCACGGATTCAACTTGTTTAGATTAACACAAAAACAGTGCGTGTAGCAATTTATTGATAATATTTCGGAGTAATTGAGCTGTGGTTTTATCACTGGCCATTGTAACTAAATATATTACCGTCGTATTGATATTTATATTTTACTGAAATTTTCAACTTTTTCTTAATTTCTTATAGTTTTCTTATATTCTATTATTTATATCTGTTATAATTATTATCGTAACTCATTCGTATTACGCAAGTTACACATTCAAAAATAGATACCCGTTTATTTCGTATACTCTTGCCATCACCAATGCCACGCTGCCTCTTGGAGCCTCCTATTTTTTGTTACTTATGTATGTTATAATTATTATCATATCTTATGCTGTGTAACATAAGTTCCCCACTTGAATATAGATTCCCGATTTTTCATTTGCTTTTTGGGCGAGACCCGATGTCTCACCCGGCCTGCTTCCCATCGCCATCACCATCGCCGCACTGCCTCTTGGAGCGGTGGCGGCTGCGGCACAGCCCGCCCTCGCTTCTCGTAAAGAGAAACAAGGATTTCTCCGCGTCTTGTTCTGTGTTGAAATATCAAAAAGTTTCCGTCAGAAGTTTCTTGTTTGCTTTCGTGTTCGCTTTCTCTGCCGGCGACGGGGGAGACTGAGAGACGGAAAGAGGCCCTGGAGTGAGTGGACGAAATGAGGAAAGCGAAGCTTCACGACAAACATTAGGCGGAGTTAAATAACGAGGAATGTAACGTATTTTATGTATGCGTTTCAGAGCCGTGTGCGCAGTAGTAGCGTCTGTAGTGAAGAAATGAATGTTATGAATATTTAGAGTATGTCGCTTGATTCTCATAGCGGAATGTTTTCAATTCGAAAATCAATATTTTTGAGATTATGTATTTTGTCAGCAAGCGTGTGCAAAAGTGAGTTTAAAATATAGGAACAAAATATATTTGGCGTATTTCGTTCAAATTTCTTATATCATTCAGAGCGGACTTTCAAAGTCATATAGCTTTTAGAAGAGTAAATTAACATTCGTAACACTTCAGTCAGAATTACTGATTATTTTTGTGTGAAAAGCAAAGATGTGTGTACGAACGTTTCTTTTAAATAATACTTAAATGTAAAATCTAAAACTTTTATGCTTTCAGGAAATCAAGGTACACCTTAATTTTTTCAGTGCCAAAATTATAAAACGGGATGGAAATTCCTAGATGTTTTGGAAGAAAGTCTGAAAGAAATTGGATTTATCGAAATTTCATCAATTTGAATCGCGTGTTCTTGACAGCATACACGTGGTTGTGGACGAGAACACCACCGACCACCGACCACTGATCCCCGCCCCCTCCTCCAATCGCCGACACCGGCGCCGGACTAGTCGCCGACGCGGCGTCGCAAAACTCGCCAACTAAGTGTGTGTCCGCTTCGCTTCTCTTCTCTTTTTCTTGGGCCCCCCTCTCCCGCCTCTTCCCGTCGCGGCTCTCCCCGCTCCGACCCTCCCCCTCCCTCACGGCCATTCCTCACCCCGCTCTGACCCGCCCTAGCCGTGCCCCACCCTGTCTTCACCCGCCTCAGCCCAACCCTGCTCACATCGCCTGCCCTGCTCCGCCCTGCCCCATCCAGCGCGCTCAGCCCAGCCCCGCCACGCCCGCCCCAACCACGCCCCACCCACCCCACACTGTCCGCCCCGCGCTCCTACCTCGCTCCGCCCTCTCGCGAGCTCCTTGCCGTCCCATTCCCTTCCCGTCGAGATGTCGCCGACTTCTGCTGATGATGAGGACTAATGGCGCCGCGTTCCGCGCGAGAAGTTTACTGGCGCGTCGGACTGCTTCGCCCCGGCCCGCCCTCGCCTCGTCCCGCTGCGAGACGCTCGCTCGCTCGCTCCTTCCGATACTTCGCGCCAGATCCCACCACTCCGGCTCGCCCTTGTGCACTCCACTCTGTTCTTCTCTAGGGCAGTCCTTTTCAGGGCTGTGTGCAGATCCCGCTCAATCCCGTTAGATCTCTCTGCACTTGTCGCGTCTTATATTTTTCATGCTTGCTCGTTTCGAATCGGGTCTGACACGTTTTTTCCGTATCCGCTGAGCTTCTTCGTAATCCCTATCATGTGTTACTTTTTATCAAGCTTCTACAAGCTTTGTATATTTTCGTCTCATAGATCGATGTGCGTATTATTGCTGTTTGAAATTCTATAAGTGAATGAAATCAATTCAAAATTGATCTCTAGAGCATAAATTCTATATTTTCTGTCGCATTGGGCAAGTAAGTTCATGCAAACATTTCGTGTAAATTGTTCAATAAACACGTTTCCTCTTATTCAATTACAAATTTACTTGCGAGAAGAACTTAATTTTCCCGGGTGAAATCAGCGCGATAATTTCGTCTCTTTTATTATTTTGTATGGTTTCTTTACTCTTCAACACCTTTCTAAAGTTGGAAAGATTTTTGACAGAGGCGAATCTTTCAAAATGAGGCGAATCCTAGTGAGATCAAAGATTCGAAGATCGTAGAATGTGTGGTGGTTCATTCAGGTGATCCAATGCCATAGTGTGGTAAAAGAAATAAAAGAGCAACGTTTCAGATAGTTTCACTTGATAGTTGTTCACTTCACCTTCATTTACTTATAATAATAAATTATTACTTATAATAACAATAATAATTTATCCTTAAATCAATTTAATAATATAAATTAATTTTTGTAATGTCACAAACGGAATCCATTGTTGCCATTCAATCCACGAAAATGTTAGCATATTATTATTATTTTAAAATTATTTTGCAAATTTCAATGTAACACGAACAGCACTGGGAGAAATCGAGGTGTAAAACCAAGTGTAGAGGATCACACCTGGACACCTGCTTGCTGGATCGCGCTAGAATGTATGGAAGGTGGCAGGCGGGGGGGTCTGGGTAGATGGAACACGGGGAAAAATAATACGGTGGTGGGGCAAGGCGTGGGTGTGAAAGGAACGGGGTTGGAGCAAAAGAAGAAGCGGGGCAGGAGGGGGGAAGTGTGGTGCGGGGCGGGGCGGGGCGGGACAGCTGTGGGTCGGAGCGGAGCGGGGGCGTCAGTCCGGGCGCGGCGCCGGCAACGCCGTTTCGACTCTGGCGAACTTCGGGCGCTCTTTCCGTCGCCGTGCCTGTCAACTGTCACTTCCGCAAGTTTCGTCACATGGCGGTGGCAGGGGCGGCGTCTGCGGGCGTCCCTTCGTTACGCCGGAGACGATTTTCTCTCTCTCTCTCCCTCTCTCTCTATCTCTCTCTCACTCACTCACGCTCCTCTCTCTCTCCCTCTCTCTCCCTCTCTCTCGCTCTCTCTCCCTCTCTCCCTCTCCCTCTCTCTCCCTCTCTCTCCCTCTCTCTCCCTCTCTCTCCCTCTCTCCCCCTCTCTCTCCCTCTCTCTCCCTCTCTCTCTCCCCCTCTCTCTCCCTCTCTCTCCCTCTCTCTCCCTCTCTCTCCCTCTCTCTCTCCCTCTCTCTCCCTCTCTCTCCCCCTCTCTCCCTCTCTCTCCCTCCCTCCCACCCTCCTCCCTCCCTCCCTCTCACCCTCCTTTTGACCCGGTAGGGTTCCCCTTCCGCCGGAGGCCATCGCTCATTCGCCTCCGTGTCGTCGCACTTCCTCGCGTTTCTTCTTTGCCTTGTACTCAGCCGGTATGCCTATCGAATATTTTGCTTGATGAGAGTGCACGTTTTCTTTCACGAATTAATGTGAGAACGGATGTATCGATATGTGATTGCCGATAAATATATTTTGCTTTGCTGAAAATATTATTATTTAATGTAAATGCCATCTAACAATGAAATTACCAAAGTATTGTTCAATTAATTACAAGAATTAATAACGTTTCATACAAACTGTTACATTCGAAATGCGTTGATTTCATTTATTAAATTATAAGTAAATGCAGTTGAAGTAAACAATGATAAATAGGAAGCGAAAGACGCCATATGAAAGAATGCATTTTTTGACAGTGAGGCTACGTTCTTCTTCCCAAAAGCTTCGTACAATCACAAAAGGGAGTAACGGTATCAGCACTGCGTAGCAGTCTCCAGACGAGCAGCAACTCGTTCTTTTTTTGACTGGGTTTTCGTTTCCTCCTTTCTTCTTTCTTTTTTACATTCTTTTTTTTATCCTTTCCTGGCCCTCCCGTTCTCCGGGGCCGCTGTACAAATTTAATATGCTCACATCCTACGCAGTGTTTGCCACTTCCTTCAGACGCGCAGCGTGTCTCTTGGCGCCGCTGCCTGAGCCGCCAGCGGAGGCGGGGGGACGGGGGTGCTCAGGGGGGAGGAGAGCGGGGGCGGCGTAGCTCCGACTCAGCTGGGCGTCGAGCGCACTGCATGACGCCGCAGCGCGAACAGCTAGACGGTTCTGTAATATTCCGATGTATATTTCTAGCGGCGCTGTCAGGGGCTGTGTGTTGTCGGGATATGAAGTTTCGTGTCTGTTGTTTAATGGAAATATTATAGAGCGGGAAAATTGCCCCCTGCGGCTCGCGGGAGACAGGCGTCCGCGGTGGCGGCGGCGGCGGCGGTGGGAAGGAGATATGGAGAGGAAGTGAGAAAGGTAGAAGACGGGGTAGGGCACGGATGCGTCGGGGAAAGATCACGGCGGACTGCTGTTGAAGAAACTTAGAAAATGAGGCACTTTAAAGAAATAAGAGCTCCGTAGGAAATAATGAAAAGGAAACATACTTAAATGTGTACTATTTTTTTTTCCACTTTAACACTAGAATGTTTGAATTTATCTTGCTACCTAGGTCGAGTAAATACGCAAGGCCCCTAGAACTCCTAACATGGTCAGTTAAGTATATTACTTCTTGAATTACTTCCGTGTATCAGTGCTCTATAGTTATTTAAGGGAATAAACGGGAGGAAAATTTCATCCGAAAATTGTAATGTTCGTAGTTCCGTACAATAACACGTATTTCGAATGTTGTTCCATTCAGTTTCATTTGAATTTTCCCCCAAATAGCATTTAAATATTTATTTTTATAGCCAATATACTCGTACTGATAATAATGAATCTGAAAATAATTTATAAATGTTGGAATTGTTTAATTGTGCGTTATAATTTCGCTTTATTATGATAACTATCAACTGACGCTTTGAATGGAATGAAAATAGAATTACATTGAATTGTATTCACATTTAATTTCAAACGAAGTACTTTTGCAAGTATTACATGCGAAAAACGTTTAAATATTCGTTAAATCATCTATTATGTAATTATTCACGTGGATTCTACACTTCGTTGACTGCGTTTAGATATTGCAAATTGAGTCAATTGGGAAACTAAATCATAACTTAGTGGTTATCCAAGGATTTGTTGCAACGGAACGATAATCAGCATGCTATAACTCCATTTCAAAATTATCCTCAATTCCAGGGAAACATTTATTTTCTATTCATTTCCTATCAAAACACTAAGTCGACATTAGCTTCCCTGAACCTTGGCCGGCGTAATTTGCCTTGAAAATATGGCTCCGGCGGAGCACGCGGTCGGCGGCGGTGGCGCGCAGCCCGTAGTCACGAATCGTTCTCTTTCTGCATATTGCGGTTTAATTTCGAGCACCGACCGCCCGGGCCGAATATAATAAGGGCGGCTCCGCTGCACGCCACGGCCTCCTGCGATTCGGCAAAGCGCGCGCGCCGCACGCCGCGGCGGCACGGCCTTCGCTTTGCCCCGCGACCGCTGCGCCGTCTAGCGGGCCCGAGAGTAAACATAATCCCGCTTTTCGCGCTCCCGGAAAGTGCGCTTGTCGCTGAGGGTTGCAAAATGTCTCGTCGGAGACTTGCGAGATTGACGTCATGTGTCTCGGAAATCCCAAAATTTTCCAGCGAAAATTCTTCCGTGTTTTGCGATTAGAGGGGAATTGTACAAATTTATCGGGATTGTAGCTTGCATGGAAGTAATCAGTGACAGATACGCGAGCTTTTCAAACATCCAAATTTTCTTCTTTAATTCAATTTAATTTTTTAAAGAACACTGTGAATACATGATCTTCTAATTCTTCTTTCTTGACATTCAAAATCGACACAAGAGTATTAGATCATATTGAGAATCACATGTGATTTATTAATATTTAAATTTTTTGTTACTATTTTCATTATTGAAATTATCTCTTCAAAATATAATTGTAACGTACGTAAACAAGAAATATTCATAGAGTACGTTGACATTTTATCCCTTAATGAATAAGATGTAATAGAGTTCTCTAAATAGTTTCTGTTATTATCAAAATAGCGTATATGCGAATGTTTCCAGTTTCAATGTCCTTTTATTAGAAACGGTTCACAGGCTTAAAAAGATTGAGAGGAAATTAATCATTACACTCGTATCTGCGATGCACATATGCATCTCCTACTAGATACATGTATAATGCTGATATGAAGAGCGTCTCATTAGTATAGAAATAATAAAAAAAAAGAATGAAAACCGGTCCGAATAATCTTTTAGACTTCGCATTACGATTCATGCCTTTCGTAGCCCTGCATCACGTGGTTCCACCAACAAACCGCACCGTGTCGCACCGACCGTGTTGACATTGCAGCGGGGCACGGGTCGCTGCGTCGTTGTTATTGCCGTTATGAGCCTCCGCCGGCGCTAGCGCTGCGGTCGTCGCCGCCGCCACCGCCGCTGCCTCCGCCGAAGCCGCCGCCAACGCTGCCGCCGTTCGAAAGTTTATTTGCTCCGTGCGGATATTGCGGCATCAGAATATTGAGCTTCCGCCTCCCACACCGCCCCCGCGTGTTCCGCGAGCGCGCAGAGCACAGCCCTGCAGCACGCTCCGCTCCCGCCCCGCCCCCGCCCCGCCCCCGCCCCCGCTCCCGCCCCCACCTCCGCCCCCGCTCCCGCCCCCGCCTCCGCCTGAACCTCCCATTCCCGTTGTCGCTGTCGGCGCCCGCAGCCTCGAGCCAAAGGGATTTCTTGTGTGCTGGCGCATCTGGCAATAATAACACTGCTGTTCATGCGGGGCGTCGCGCCACACTCTGCGTGTGTGATAGTCTCTCTCTAGCCTTGGTGGAAAGACGGTGAGACAGTTGTGCATAGTTGTGCAGTGCCGAGACGGACGGACGGAAGCGGGCTTCGGACGGGAACTTTTTAAAGGATGACACTCTAGCTTTCCATTCTTCTTGTAGCACTGAATTTACATCGGCAAAACCGTTCTCCCATTCTTGCTTAATATTTAAATACTTCATCGATTACTCCTTCTCTTTGAATAGGAACTAGATTAACATAAGTTTACGGTTTTGTAGAATTTATAAGAAACCAGCGATTCAAAACTATGTTAAGTGCATTACTTCTTGAGACTTCCTGCTTCAAAAATATTTAAAATGAAAACGTAATTTACATGACTAGGCTAGAGAGTGCATATTTTCATTTCACGGGATAGTCCCCCGACGAGGTCGATTGGCTGAGCCAAGAATTCCTGTCGTTTCTGGGAAACACTTTTCCCATGCGATATACAATATTTTATTCGAGACCTCAATTTGTCCGTGTGATAATACAAATTTAATTGACGATTACGAGTACACACTACGCGTTTCTTTTCGAACAGGTGTTGGTAGATATTTTGTTTTCTTTTCTTGTACATTCAGTACTTGTACGGGAAGTATTTTCGATACGTATACATGCTTGTGTTGAAACAAGTTGCACTTTTATGTCCGAATTCTGTGTTGATATGCATCACTTTCTTGGGGGTATCGAATTAAAGTAAAAGTTCGCAGATTATGGTCTGGAGGGGAAGCAGGCGCACAGGCAACCCGCAACACATGTAACGGTGGAACATCCAGTACCAACTTGAATAACTCGGGAACGACTGATTATAGATCCTGAAAATTGAGTTGTCATAACACAGGAAGCACACGAGTTATGTTTGTGCCTTAATCTACAAAGTCTGAACTCTCAAGACATTCTATAACATTTTTGGAAGGTGTCCTTACTCCGTTGTCAGAATCATTCGAAGTTGAATTTTAATATGGAGTCAGTTTTACTTTTAGTTTTTAGTTTTTTAGGGCTCAGGATAACATACTCCTAAAAAGCCGTTGATGGTACTATAATAACTGCTATTTATGCCTTTCGACGTTCCATGATTCATGTGATCGTTTGTGGAACTCACGTGGAAGGCGGACAAATGTGGCGCTGTATAACAGTAGCCATTCGCATGTTTGTCGTCAAAGAAGGGTTGCTGTAAACCTGCTGTATTTCTAGATATATTGTAAAGTCTTCTAAGTGTTCGTTTCGAAGAGTCGCGTGCTGACATCCCTTGAATGGCTATTATTGGGTTCTCGTGCTATGCGATCCGATGACATTATATTAATATATCTTGTCACAAATATCCATTGATGAGGTACTATTTTTAATATGTTGAGTCTTATATCATTTGAGAACAGTATTGAAATCCGAATAGGCAAATCTCTAAATTCTCCGGAATATCTAACGAATGCTATTTATTATCTATAACTGATTTTTGGGTCCATTCATTAAATCAAAGTATATATTTATTCCAGAATCAAGAATAATAAAAGTGAAAAGGTGCTACATAAATAGAAGATTTGGACAAAGTAGTACAAAATTGTCTTCATAACGTTAAAGTAGCCGAAGGTAATTTTAAAATATCTCTAGTTGTGTAAACCTTGTAGCTTAATACGAGCGAACGTTTAATGAAAGTCTATGAATGAGGACAATATTGTAAAACAGATCAAGTGTCAAAAGCACAATTTACTTAAAGGTAGAACACTCACATAAATGTTTTGCAGTGCAACTCACAGACATATGTTAACGAGCAGCAATGCTCCGGTGTCTTCCACTCGCGGTTGCAAGCGAGCGGCTCGCGACCGCAGTGCGGAGACTGGCCCCGCACGGGGGGCGAGGAGAGAGGGGCGTGGCGTGGCGTGGCGTGTGGCGGGGGTGGGGGCGGGGACGTGGGCGCGGCGAGGCGAACAGCGGGCGAGTTGTACGCCTGCGGCTGGCAGTGCTATTAACTCGCACCCCGACGTGTCCCTCGCGCGAAATGTAAATATAACACTACACCGCCCCGTCGCTGTGGCGGCGGCGGCGGCAGCAGCAGAAGCAACAGCCAGCGAGGTCGGTAATCCCCTACGAAAACACGACGCTCGTCCGGCGCTGCAGCCAACGCGACCGCGCCGCGCGGTCAATGGCTCCCCGGGTCGCCGGCTGCACCCGCAGATGAGCCCTAAAACTCCCCCGTGGATGCGAGGGACACGCGGTTTTTGCACCAACGAGTTGTTCAGGGTAAACACTGGAATGCAAGCTCTCGACTCTTGTGTGTTTTGGATATATAACTGCAGGTAGGAATCAGAAGTTAACGGATAAAAGAAGTGTTGTTTACACACATTTTAACGTGATCTATAGATGCAGAAATAGAAGATAACTAGAAAAAGTAAATTGAAACCAATTTGATAAACAGAGGTCTTTTGATGGATTAAATTTAGATTTTCTTTAAATGAAAATATCTCACATTTTCGATTAAAATTAATTCGTTTTATGTCTGATACAGTCGGCTTATTCAAATGTCTAAAACGCTTTTCAACGTCGGACTCCCAAGAAATGCCATTAAAGATTTCGTGTAGTGTCTGCCGTGGAAGTTTCTCTCATATCCAATGAAACTTTCGTTCGATAGTCGCCCCGTTCCCTCTTGGAGATTCCCCGCTTCGCTGCGAGAGCGCTCTGCGAGCACGTTCGCGCGAACAATCACACAGCGTTTTGCGCGCCCGCAAAGCCCACCCGCAAGCCCCCGTTTTGCGCGGGGCGCTCAAGTTCTTAGCCACAAGTTGGGCGATCGCACGCCGGGTGCCCGGCGCACCGGCCCGGCGACGCCGCGTCCTGAGTTGGGCGACGGCGCTAATTGTCCTTGAAATCGCGTCGATCGCCCTCGCAAAACGCCCCAGCGCCGCCGCCGATATCCGCTCATCGCGACTGCCCCCACCTCCTCCCGTTCCACCATCCCGCCGTCTTCGCTTCAGCCTCCGACTCTGCTCTCCTCCCTCCGCTTTCCACGTGAATAACCTCCTTCCCTCACCCACCCGCCCGCTCGGAAACCGACAGTTGGGGAGCGCGGAAGACAGGCGGAGGGCGCGAGGGCGGAAAGGAAGAGGTCAAACTTTCTCGCGCGACGCGACGCGCTGCGCGGCGTGTCCGCCTCTCGGATGGCGGCGCTCGCTCCTCTTCACAACGCCTCAACCCGAGCGAAAACTGGATTAAACGCGCTCGCGGAAATCGGAAGAAGTTCATTCACAACCCTCTCGGAATATCTTTTGTGGGAGCGCTTCCGTCGCGATGCTTTCCGATTATTATTTTTCCCGTTGAGCTGCTGCTTTGTGTTTCATTTCTCGCCGCTTCATTTTGCTTCAAGAAACAAATTGTATACGAAAAGAAAAGTTAACGCCGGAGAGAAAAAAAATATAAACGTGTGAAAAGTAATTGTAGAAATTGTGGACTAGAGTGAATATAAATCATAGATTTGCAACAGGGCCAAACCGCCACCACCCGGGGGTGCAACTTCCATAGGGGTGGTGGAACTTCCATGGGTTTACTCTGAGGCAAATGAAGGGGCGTTGGGGGAGACAAGAGAGGCAACCGCAGCCTACTAGCCCTATTAGCACAGAAAAGTGTCAATATGCATATTTCCGATATTTAAAAAAATAACATTTATTGTAGATAGTTAACGAATATTGCTCGCTTGAGCGGACCACATTGGCTGCTTTTTCTTCCGACAACGACTGCAGCTATCGAGACAATTTTGCAGGAAAGGACGCAAGTCTAGTGTGAAGTTAAGTTCATTTTTTGTTTATATAATTATTTTAATTTTTTAATGATTTGGTGTTCATTTTTAAACATTAATAAAAATGTTGTAGATTTCGTTTTTGTCTCATTAATTTCTATTTTAGGATTATTTATAGATAAACAGATAAAATAGAAACACATAACATGCAACAATATTTTGATATTGCAAGTAAAATTAACTGTTACGGTCTACGGAGCGTGGAATTTGTTTTCTTCTACAGGGGACGGTGGTCCAGAAAATGTTGGAAACCTCTGATATAAAACATTTCCTGGAAAAGGAACATACAGTGTATGCAGGATTCGAGTCCCAAAGGGCGAAAACGCCCAGCCGCGTGGTGCACAGCGTTGGCGCGCTCCTGCCACACACGACGGGTACATCGGTGTTCGAATAGATATCCCCAGGCGCGGTAATATTTTAACCGCCGCCACCGCCTCCGCCACCGCCGCCGCCACGCCGGCAGCACCAAGAGACCCCAGGACGATGCGACGGGTAGAGGCGCAATGCAGCACAGATCAGCCCCTCAGGCATCCCGCACCCTTGCTACCTGTCTTTTCTTGTCAGCCATTACTCCATGTATTCCCGTCAGTAGACCGGATTCCCGGGTTTTTGTTTTCTTATCGTTCTCTCTACTTCCTGAGCTTCTTGCCCCCTGATAAGACGTCATATCATTTGCACTTATATATTTGCTAGTATCTATGTAAACATGTTTACTAGATAGTAATCAGTATATTTCCATTCTGTGAAGAGACGTGAATGAAGTAAATATACAATATTTATATTTGTAATTTTTTTAGTGTAAAGTTTTTTAAATCATCTTAATTATAGTTTTTGCCTTTTTTGCGGGGTTCTACTGTCATTTTCATACGTTATTTCAAGCTTATTATCTTCTCAATATATTCACGTAAAGAGATCTATTGGAACGATGAAGTTTTATTGTTATTATAATAATTATTAACTCGAAGCTTTAAACAAAATAATTCATATGCCAAAATATAACTTAGAGCTGAAGAAGAGAATTGTCGGAGTGTGAAGCTACATTGTCCTACATCCGTCTTACTTCCGTTCATCCTTGGCGTGTCCTATGCAGGATCACCTGCGTCCTCTCCCTGCCCCCCGCTGCGCCAAACCTCCGCCCATTCAACGCTGCCAGACCTGGCCACCGGCAGCCCGGCGCGCCGATGAATATCGAACACCATGCGGGGGAGAGCGTCATCCTCTGACAGATAGAGCGGACATTGAGTAACCCAATATTCTATTAATATATACAGTTTTCAATAAGGTCGACGGAGACCGCTGCCCGACCTGCCAATGTATCATGTTAATTCAGAGCACGCAATTATGCGGCATTAACCCATTAATGCGCGCAACACGGGCCCTTGTGTGTTAATGCGGGGGAGGGCGCGGGGAGACAGGGGAAGCCGGACGTAGCTCCCCGCGCCGCCCCCGCTCCGCCCTATCCCGCCCTGCCCCGCCCTGCGACGCTCCCCGCTCACCTGGATCGCGGGCGCGCGCCGCGCGTCCCCCGGGGACCGTAAATATCGGCGGAGCAGCTCAATGCCCGAGTCCCCTTGCCAACGGCGAGGGGAGCGAGGTTACGCCCTCCCTGCGCAGCTCTGGCGCCTCCCCCAACTCTCGCGCCCCCCTCGACACCTGATGCCGGACCTGCGGGCGACAGCGGCGCCGCCGCCCTTCCGTCACGCTGCACAACCCCCTCTACCTCCTCCCCTTCCTCCCTCGCGTCCTCATCCTCCTCTACCTCAACCTCCTTTTCTTCGTCCTCTCCCTCCTCCTCGTCCTCTTCCACCAAGTCGACATCCTCCCCCCCCCCCGCACTGACCTGACCATCCACGTCCTCATCATCTCTCTCCACGTCGCTCTCATTCTTTCTCTTCCCCTTCTTCCTGCGTCTCCTCCACCACTTCGCTTTCTCTCTCTCTCTCTTTCTCTCTCTCTCTTTCTCTCTCTCTCTCTCCGACTCTCTTTCTCTTTCTGTCCCTCTCTCTTTCTCCCTCTCTCTTTCTCTGATTCAGAAACGATTCTTTGCCCTAAGGAAGCGACACATAGCTTATTAGACTTAATCCCATTAAAATACAAGGTGTTTCATTGTGGTTTCCTCGACTCTCGAGTTCTCTCCCCTTTACACCTGATGCCACTCCTGCGGGCAATAGCAAGGACACTGTTCTTCCATCACTCCACATACCGCTGTTTATCGACCTCTTCTACCACCTCTTTTGTCCCGTTCTTCTCTCCCTTCTTATCCTACCCCGTGCTTCTACTACTCTTTCTCCTCTCCACTTCCCTTCCCCTCCCTTTCAGTCTTCGTACACTATTTGTAGATTTTTTTAACATGGGTATACTATCAGATTCGTTAGAATATATACAGAATTAATTTCAACTACGACATGTTTCCTAAAAGCATCTCTATTTTTCATGTATGATACTGTTGCTCACCAGGTTTCATTGTACAGAAAATATCGTACTTCATTTTTTACGTCTATGCTACTAAGTAATAACATTGAGATAAATATTTCCATCTCCATTGTACTACATCTTTCCATTTTCAAAATAATTTGGAAATTTCAAGTCTTATTTCCTTTTCATAGATTTTTTGTAGCTACATCTTGCTCTATACAATTTAAATTCGTTATGTATTGTATTAAAAAATTCCTTACTTTTTGTGTTCTGAGTGGAAGCGATGTTTCGTAATATGCAAACATTTTTCAAATGAATATTCAATGCATGTTCTTCAGCTGGAAACGTTAATGTAACCACAGCGGAAATTTTCCACGCACTCGAATAGTAGAAGGAAACTGATAATTCACCGTCGCGCGAAATGCACGAGTACCAGACTGCTTGAAATGCCGATGGTAAACAGCAGCAAAGGCAGAAGTGGTTTCGTGAGTTTGCGAAGTTTTTCCTCATCGATCGCAGAAACTTGCGTAGTATCGTATCGGGAGCTGCTGCGAACTTGGCTCTCCCGATGGGCGGCGAGGAAGCGGAGGAGCAGCCAGTGCTGCGGGCACCGCGAGGGCGGCAGTAAAGAGGACGGTGGGGGTGGGGGCGTGCCCGCCGAAGGGAACAGCGCCGGTTGTTCCGGCCAGCAGCGTAATTAACGTACCGGTGATTGCCGGGACGATAAGCCGCCAGGTGGAGATGTACGGAAGAAGCTGGGTTTGCAATGTTCCTGTGTTGTACTGTTTCGTGCCGCGCTCTCTCTTTCTCTTCCTGTGGAAATCCAGTAGTTAGGACACGTTTCATCTGTTGCGTGAATATGTGGCTACCACTACGACTATTAATGCCGTTATCTCTTAGACAGGGTATATTTATATTTATAAATGTAACTATAATTGTAACCATCGGCATTAGTAGATTTCTCCTTCTCTCTCGTCACCTCCACGCTAATCTAACCAAACAGATAGCTTTGAAATGAATTGCAAAAGCGATATAGGACTTAGGCACAATACCATTAATTATTTCAGGATGATGACACCCAAGACACGAAGAGAAGATAGTGTTAGATAAGAATGGATGTTGCCTCGGAGGATGTGCTTTCTATGACGTACTATGTGTGTGGATTTTATTCCGGCGACTCACAAACATCTACAACTCTAGGATTAAAGTGTTACCTTGAACGTCTCACTCGATGCTTCTTACTTCATTCAATTGAATTATATTACTAGGTATCATAAGTAAACATGTTCGTGTAAATCGTAGCCCGGTAAGATTTTGAAGACACACCTCTACGTAATATTCATTACTAACCGAGGAACTCTACTTAACGTTATCTTAAGAGATCGTCTTGCCCTTAACAACATTTTTTTGTAATTGCAACCCTCCACCCAGCCACTGCATTTCGCTAGCCCTTTCCTCAAGTGTATCCCGGCGTTCCACGGCGCCCAATCTCCGCTCCCGAAGCTGCTTCCCGAAGCCGATACCAGGCGGCGCTCAAGTCGGGGTATGCGTCATCGGCCGGAAGAGGGTCTGGGGCATGCGGGCGCTTTGGGACGGCGGGGCAAGGCCGCTCGCAGAGCAGTTTCGGCACCTCCATCCCTCCCTCCGCCCTTCCCGCTCTCGAACGGTATTCTTGCGGCTGCAGTCATCAGGGCCTCCCGGCTGCCTTCCAGAAAAGGGGTGGAGCCGAAGCGGGCGGGCGAGCGGGCCGGCGAGCGCGCCGGCGAGCGCTGCATTCTGCACTAATTAGCCCTGTAAGACGCTAATTAATTGTCAACAGCCAGCGGGGACGACGTCGTCGTAGCCGCCGCCGCCGCCTCCGCCGAAGATGGCTGTTCTTCTGCTCCTCGTCAGGAACTTGCGCAAACACTCATTAACGCCCTCTGGAAGCCCAGACCGCTCGCGCACGGCTCGTCCTCGGCCACGCCTTCGCTTCCGCCCCCGCCGACACCTCCTCCGACGACGCTCCCACCCCTCCTGCACCTCATCCCCAAAACCGCTACCTCCTCCGAATCACCCCGCGACTCCTCCAACGCTCTCGTTTGCGCCCCGCCCCTCCCCTCTCTCCTCTGCCTCTCCCACCGCTGGTGCTCTCTCAAATCCCCGCCTCTTCTCAATCCTACTCGCTTCTTTGCTCGGATCATTCTTCCGTCCCATCCTCGCCTCCATCCCACTCCTCCCTCCCTCCTCCTCCCCGCCCACCACTCCGGGTCTCTCTAATCCCCGCCCCACTTTTTCCTCCGCCCCGCCCTCCCCCGCTCCCTACCACCTCTCCCAGTCGCTCTAATCGCCGTTTCTGCTTCGCCCCACTCTCTTCCCCGCCCCATGCTGTCCTCCACCCCACTTTCACCTCTTTCTCGCTCCTCCGCCCCGCACTCACCAACACCTCAACCCCTCCTGTGCCGCGCCCCCCACTTCTGGTCATTCTAATTTCCACCTCGGTCCCCGCCTTCGTGAGGGTTTTCACGCGCGCGTCACGTCGACCGCCTCCACGTCTTTTCCCCTGCCCACTTCCCCCACTGCCTCGCAGATCGCTTTCTTCCGGCGTCGCCCGGAGGAAGGGAACGCGCGTGCGAAATCGAAACCTGCCCGTTTCGGCGGAGCCTCGAGAATCCTCCCTTCGGCTTCTCTGGAGTATGGCACGTCGAAGAACAACTCGACTCGCTTATGGTGTAAAGCACAAGCCTCGCGATGCAGTGTAAATACGGCGGGGTGATGAGAAGCATACACGGCTTCTAAATGAGGAAACATTATGCGCGAACTAAACACGAAACCTCCCGACGCACGCTAAGGAAATAATGGTAGAGTTGTACTGAATATCTGGTAATTACCTTCGTTTCTATTGTTGACTGAGCTGTCTTATTAAATCATGAACATTATTTGTAGAGGCTCTAATTGAGGAACGTCAAGAACGCTGGGCACCTTGGAATGAAAACCCTTAAACACCTCTAAGCATTTCCCAACAGTGCCCGCTGCGTTAGCACACGTGAACATAAAACTAACAGACATGTGGAACGGAAAATGATGATGCGTAGTTGTTACTTCAATATCGTCTTTCATTTAATATGTTACAAACATTATATCAGCAATTAATGACAAGTTCTAATAGAGAAGAAGGTAAAATAGGTTACTTTCTATTTTCTTGCCTTACTACGTAAGAAGGTAAAGTATTGTAATTTGCAATGTAAATCTATAGTATTTTATATGAAGGCTTATTGATCGTTTGATTTCCTTAAATTATGTTAGAATTAAATGACTACATATTTCCATACCTCTGTATTTCCTGGACTTTCTGTGCGAATAATGGATTTAATTCCCTTTTTAAAAGCCCCACATGCAATTCCTTACGACACCCCTGCTGTTCCATTGGAGAAACGCTAGTACTGTAGCAGGATCGAAAAGCGAACAAAGTAATTCGCGAACAAATTCCGAATCTATACGAAACCCGTGTTTGCGCTGGAATTTTAAACTTCCCTTTTCCCTGGGCCTAATCTGAGCGCGCGTCAGGCGGCGGGCGGCGAGCCGGCTCCGCGGCGGTGAGGAAAACGGGCAGGGAGCGCAGAGAGAGGAGCGAGACGAAAGCAGCCGCTGGTGCGGTGCAAGGCCTCTTCCCCGCGGTCGTTCTTGCGAATTCGGCGCCCGGGGATCCCTCGTCCCTCCCCACCCCACTCCGGTCTCCTCGACCCTCGCACGCTCTCGTCGCCGCGCCAGCTCAGCAGCCACCCCCGCGCCGCCGCCGCCCCGGTTGCCGTAGTGCGGCGCCGAGAGGACCCCGAAATGGGCTAAAAATTCAAATGCGGACCCGTGGCGGTGGCGTCGGTTCCAGCGCGGGGGAGCGGCCCGCGGCTCCAGCGCCGCTGCCTGCCGAGGCCTCCGGGGTCGGAGGAGCCGCTCGGCAGAACACGCGTTCCTTGGGATGTAAAAGAGGCCGACGCGATGGCTGCGGGGGCGGGGCGCGCCACCGCGCGAAGCGGCAGACTGCGGGGGCGGAGTTACGAAGCGCGCGATTAAATTAATGTGTGGAGTAGGCGCCGCGCCCGCGCCCGCCCCCGCCCCGCTCCGCCCTTTGGCGCTCGGCGGCGCCGTCAGCGCCTTCGCCATCTGCGCTCCAAGGAGTTCCAAGGAGAGAGGCCTCGCGACTTACGTGAAGCGGGAGAATGTATTGGAGATTTGTTGGTTGCGAAGGCGTGGGAATAAAGAGGGCCACTGGGGCCTTGGCACCCCGGAAAACTTCGAATGCTGCCCCTGTATCAGTATGTAATAAACCATTTTATTTCCGTAAATATGTTCAATTCTTGATTTTAGCTCTTTGTAAGCTCACAGTTTGCGGAACTAAACACCAAACCAATTGCACTTATTGGTTGAATAATTCAAGTTTTTTTTTCATTTTCCTTGTTTTATGTTGTACATATTAATAAATAATAAATGCAGTAATAAAATAAGTCACTTGAAGTAATTCAAT
This sequence comes from Gryllus longicercus, assembly GCA_038098605.1. Classification (NCBI taxonomy): domain Eukaryota; kingdom Metazoa; phylum Arthropoda; class Insecta; order Orthoptera; family Gryllidae; genus Gryllus; species Gryllus longicercus. The sequence goes on along the minus strand of JAZDUA010000108.1, from coordinate 276,929 downwards.
GGAAAAAAGGACTCAGACAGGGTCAGAGGGGCCCAGAAATATATACTGTTGTAGGCAGCACACACCTATGGTTGGTCACAAACTTCCATATGTTGATGGATTTAGACGTTCTTTCAAATATAGAACATGAAATTATCGCTTCTCTTCGAAAGGCTGTGCCATAAGAGAAATGTCGAGATGAGTCTTGTAATGGTGTTGGAATTGCGGAAAAGCCTGTGTTTGCTTGTATTCCATGATCTGTGTTAAGTAATGTCCTGAACATTTCACTTATTCTCAGAGTTTGATGTTAAAACGAGACCGTTGCTGGTCACTAAGTAATTGCTATATCGGTGTGCCTGAGAGGATAATAATAAACATGCTGATAACAGAAATCATAGATGTTCGTTCATACACAATTCTCGCAGGCTTAAAGCAGGAAATATCAATGAATTACTATCGAATTTTTGCGGAAAGAAATAAACATGCTGAGAAACTAGAAGTTGCCTGTTCATTGTATCTAAAAATGCAACCTGCACTATTGAACGAAAATGGAAAACGGACAGTTTCATCGTTTGTTTAATATCATATAATCGATTACGCATATTTTTCTCAATTCAAACGCGTATAATAGCGTTCAATCTGCAATAATCTCAATTAGTGCATTTCCAGCATACTTTTTTTGCCTACCCTGTCGTTAAATTGCAATATTACTTCTTCTCTTGGCAGGGTAATTCTCGTTCAAGGTTGCATATTTGAGTCGCTCTAGGTAACAGCAGCAGTTGACAATTGGTCTGCACGCAAAGCCGCCACGTAGCCGTGTTCGCACACGTGCGACCTTTTCTGTGCCTTCCCATTCCACCTTCTTCCTCGCGGCTTCGCTCCGAGGGCGTGGCGACGCCTCCGCGATGTCACTTCAACCTTCACCTGCAGGCGCCGCCGTACGCGTCTCCACTTTCTATTCCACCTTTCTCTCCCCCACCCCATCCCCGCGAGGTGGAGGCGCTGTGCAGGGGAGGAAAGGCAGTTGGTGCAAGTTGGTGCGCGATGCGTACGCGAAGAACCGGGCGAACTTGTGTGCGCGCGCGCGTGTGTGTGTCCGTAAACAGAGCGAAGAGTCGACTCTCTGAGCGGAGACGAGCGCGGCCGCTAACTCAGTTGTCGTCGGTGACTACCGCGCTTCCGGAGTATGGATCAGTTCCAGAACAGGTTCTGGGTCTGTGCCGCAAGATGTACGGCGGTACTATGTTTTTTTTTTATTATTTCAGGGTGCTGGAAGTTTTCTGCACTAAAATAAAAGCGTAGTGTGAGAAAGTTCGCTGAACTTTTTTATATTTTATAGCATTCTAAAATTGCTATTTTTTACTAAGTGTGCTGGAATCCCGTACTTGAGTGTGTTGTGGAGAACATGAATCGATTCATGGAATTAATCTCTATAACCAAAGCTTCTACTTTAGGCGACCGAACAAACGGTTCAGAAAGGACTAAGCTAAATCAGCCGCTTCTCTACTGTACCAAAATCAGAAGAAACTAATTGCGAATAAAAGAGTTGACTTCTTTGAAGTGTCCCTGCTATTTTTGTTGAAACGTCTCAATAGGCAAAATTGGGTTGATACGAAAAAGTAGCAAACAATTTGTAATTTAAATTAAATATTGTGCAATGTATTTTTTTAAGTTCCAAATTTACGATTGTATCCGAAATATTTTAAAATAAAATTATTTTCAATCGTGTAGAACGTGCTAAATAATTAACAAAATTATTCGTAATTGAACAAAAAGAATGATACACTTGGAAACATTTCACATCTAATTAAATGGAAAATTCAGACAAGGTCGTCGTTTGTTCGTCATTTTACTCTTTTTTTTTATTATTGACATTTGCTTCTGTCGTTTTACTGCCGAACTTTCATTTATTTGACGTTGGAAAAATCACGACACATTCTTTAGAGATCCATTTCATAATTCGCAGTAAGTACGTTGATAGAAGTATAAGCGTTTTTCTCTCCCAAACATTCCCAAACTTTCCCGCAGACCTCGTCAATAGAGTGTCACTGGAACGTCCGGCATTGTCATCCTCACGACGACGGCAGTCGTCATGCCCTGGGACCGGCGCTTTAGTTTCGCGGCGCCAAGCGCAAGCGCTTACGCTACGGCGTCGCCTGGACAAGCGACGGTTGCGCGCGACTGTTGCTAGGGACATCTGACGCAGCGCAACGCGGCGTGGGGGCGGCGCCTAAAAAAAAAAAGAGTCGGGTTCTCCGCTCTTCGCCCGTCCGTCGCCCATCGGCAGCTGGGCCTGGCCGTCCGTCGCCCGTCCGTCGTCACTCGTCGCCCGCGGCCGCCTTCTGGCGGGCTGTCGCTCGCCTCGTCAGCCGCGGGCTGTCAACCGTCAGCCTTCCGCGTCAGTGCGCCAGCTGCCTGCGCGCCCCGATCTGCCGCGCGTCGCCGCCGGAGGTTCTCGACGCCGACGTCCCCCCCGCCCCCCCGACGCATCTGCTTCCACCCCCCTCCACCACCGCCCCGCAGCTAGTTCTCCCGTCTCCGTTATGAGTTCTGTGATCGAAAGTAAAGTCGACGCGTTTCACTGCAGTGCGAAGTCAACTTGCATTCAAAGTGACTAGCAGTGAATTTTTGAAACAAGTTTATTCTAAAGCCTTTCTTTTATGTTTTACAATCAGAAATATATTTAATTTATTTTGTACTAATGTGTCGCACGACCGCCAAGAGTCGCCAAGACCGCCAAGAGTCGACGCGTTTCACTGCAGTGCGAAGTCAACTTGCATTCAAAGTGACTAGCAGTGAATTTTTGAAACAATTTTATTCTAAAGCCTTTCTTTTATGTTTAACCATCAGAAATATATTTAATTTATTTTGTACTAATGTGTCGCACGACCGCCAAAATAGTCTATCAGGAAGGTAACAATGCATACTTTATATGCATCGTAAGAAGTACAAAGAAAAGGTTAGCAATGTTTGCTGTAGTTCACAAATATAATATAATATAATGTTTGTTGTTTCCCCTAAACCGTTTTAATGTCTGAAAAAAGTTCTAGCGGTGAATACTAGCCCAAATTTGGTCTCTTAGACCGTTGAATGGTTTTCTAGCCACAGATGAATATTGTCAAAATTCGTTTGGTAGTCCAAGAAATAAACGGCATCGAAACCTCGTGTTAAATTCCTCTAATTTATTGAACCTGCGATAAAATTTACATTGTGTGCAGCGACTATGCCTTAACGACATAAAAATTCGTTATTTCCTCAAGTCCAAACGATATATTTTAATATTTAATTTCTGCTTTAATGAGTGGCAAATGAAATTATGAAATTATTAGCGTCACGTAGATTACACTCCAACAGAAAGCACCTTCGCCAGGTCTTGTATTTCATAGTAGGAGACAGCCTTCAGCCATTCAGAACTGTGAGAGTAGCAATAGTGGCGCGCAGCGCGAGGTGAGGTACAGTGCTCAGGGTTGTCTCGGAGCGGAGAGCAGATACGCGGAGTTACGCACGGCGGAGGAGATGTCCGAAGCAGTGAGAAACCGTTGACCCGGTTCGTTCGTAGAGCTAGAGTTTACATTGATGAAGACGGGGTACGAAAGGCATGATCACTAGGCACTGCTCTTCTAAATTGGGTAGTTAGGATATGCCTAATGCAAAAATTATCGCAATACTGGGCTGCTGAGTGGCCCCGTCCGTAATTACACTTCTACAAATGCTGCAACTCTGATATGGGTTCACGGTTCAGGTAATCTATCACAATGGTAATCATTGTCATTGTAATTAAAATAAGAAGCTGAATTTACATAACATACAATCAGTAACAGAAGATTTTAATCTAAATTATTGAGCTATGTAGTGTCCTTCGAGGAATCCGCCATCGTGCAGTGCATTTCACTCAGAAAGAAATAGCAGACTTGAAACCTGAGATTTTTCTGACGAGTAAAGCTATACAGTAAGGCTCGGGATAGAGGAGTAGGCGAAAAGGTGAGACGTGAAGTTGGGAAGACAATGGGTGAGACGCGCGGGGTAGGGCGGGGCGGGGAGGGGCGGGGCGGAGCGTGGTGTGGCGGGGCTGGGCGGGGCGGGGAGGAACGGGGCGGGGCGGGGGGAACGGGGCGGGGGGAACGGGGCGGGGCGGGACGGGGCGGGACGTGGCTGGGCGGGGTGGGGCGATGTGGGCATCGCGGGGCAGGCTGGGGCGGGGCGTTGGCGGTGGTCGAACACGCGTCAGCTGCGTCTGGCGGGCGCGCGCGCGGACGTCAGTCGCGCGAAAGCGTTTCCCTCTCACCCTTCCCCCTCCTCCTTCCCTCCCTCACTCCCTCCCGCTCGCCCTCCTCTTCGTAGCCCGGCTCCCGCCCCGCCCATGCGTTCCGCGCTCTCGTTCCCGTTGTCCGTCATAATTAGCTTAATTCCACGCCACGGTGGCCGCTCCGCGGGCTCGTGGACGCCACCACCCACCCCCCTCGACCCGCGGACGACCAACAAGGCTAGCGCGCGCGCGCACCCCGGTGTAACTCTCTTGAGGGTTTTTCGCGCGTCACTCCTGGCCGGCGATCTCGCCTTTTTCGCATAGCCTGCGCCGCAATTCAACCCAGATAACTGACAATCAGACCGTGGCTGCGGTCCACTGGTGCGAGAGGTTGGTTGCGATAAAATTGATTCCTGGGAACATATTCGATTTTTTTGTTCTCCCTTTTTTTGTCAAACCTAACAAGACCTTGACCTATTCGCGTTTATTTCGCATTGTTTGTTCGTTCAAATAGATGTAAAGGTTTCAAACATGTGGATCACTGTGAAAATGGCATTATTTGGCTATGCAATTATACAATCAGGAAACTATCTCGTTAGAACGGTATGGTTCGCGTTAGTGTTTTCCAATGAACACAATGTTGCAGAGAGCGGACGTTAATCTAGACCGACTTTTATGATGCTAATTCTATAGCATTGTAAAACGTGATATCGAAAAAACACGATACTGGCTGTTCCAGTCATTGTTATTTTTTAAAAGATATCATATCTAATTGCTGACGATTAAAATAATGTTGACAGGTGTGGAATCATTCCGTTTTATTTTTCTAGAAAATAATTTGTGAATTGTATTACCACACTACATGATGTTCCCTAATTCAGAATATTAGAAATACGAGGCTTATTTTGTATTATAACAAATCTACTCAACGTTCCAATCCTAATTACTTTATGTACACGCAATTCACCCGCGCTAATATGTACAATGGCGTCCTCAATTCCCAGAAAACAAGTAGTAGTGCCCTGAAGCCGCAGCTACCCCCCCCCCTTCATTTCCCAGAGCTCACCTGTTGGGCCCAGTCGCGCTGCCGCGTCACGCCGCCCGCAAGCGGGCCGACCTACACGCGACGCTACCGCCAAGCGCGGGCGTTAATGGAAAGCGAATTAATAATTCTCGCGGAGATTTGGCCGGGTCCGTGCGACGCGTGTCCCGCGGCTCACATTAATTAAACAAATACGGGAGCGGCTATACGTTAATTTCTGGGGGCGGCGCGCGGCAGCCGCTGTGGCGGCGGTGGTGCGGCGAGCGGGGCCCGCGGGGTCTACTGCAGCCGCGCCGCCGCCGCCCCCGCCGCGGTGACGAATGTAGCCGCGGCCCCTAACAACAGGGCGCGGGTATCCTTCACTGCGCTGTCTCGCGCGCGGAGGGTAATTAAAGGCCCCGAGGTTGGCACGCCTGGCCGCACGCACTCGGCCGCCGGTCATCCATCTTGCACTCCGCTCGCGGAGGCGGGCCTCCGCCCTGAGCCGGAAGGAAGGAAGCAAGGCGGACGTCGACGAGTGTTCTCTCGTTCCACCTGCACTCCGCGCCGCGCCGCTCCACCCACGCGTCCGTCCAGCGCGCGGCTCTCCTTCTTTGCTTCTTAGCTGCCCACACGCATTTTTAAGACTTTTGCAACAGGGGAAGAGCTCTGAGTGGTTGGGCAAATGCGTTGAAAAAAATCTTTGGAAAGTCATGTCAATGCTTCATAATTTATTAGTAATTATAGTATTTCCTTGCGGGGTGTTATTCATTGTCCCATATGAAATTATCAGTGTTATCTTGTGAACACTTATTAAAGTTATTGTCTTCTGAACAATTTTTAAAAAATGAGTTAAAATAAATCGTATTCTTAAGACAAGTATCTTAATTCCTCTTCTCGCAAAGGCTTGAAGCTTGGTTTTATATTCAGCTGGACAATACAATTTCATTTTCGCTATATGTTTTCATTCCTACAGTTTTACTTAAAAAGATCTTAGCACCTTTCCTATCTCGCCTTTATCTCGTTTTCTAATAAGGTTGTAAAGAAGTTTTAAAGACCAACTGACGAACTCTTCTCTGTCCTCTCACCCCGCGCCGGTTACAGTCTTTAGCAACCGCTCGTGAGGCGTGGCGGCGGGAGGGGGTCGTTGGCGTGGGTGGGCGAGGTCATGCGTTGTGTGTCCCTGGTGCGGGTGAGGAATGGCAGTCTCCGTGGCACGCCCTCGAGACGGAGGCGCCGAAGAGTCAAGTGATGGTGTGATGTCTTCAGTGCAGTCTCTGGAGATCGTACTGCGGGGGGCGAGCGGGGCGGAGATGGTACGATGAAAAAGAGACGGATTTGGCGGAATCATTGAGAGTGCGGAGGTGGATAACAAAAATAACTCGCTTAATTAGTAGTTTGGTGTGTTTTTCGAAAAATACTCGTAATATAAAATTAATTTACATTTACCTTCAATATTATTTTTAACTACTGTTGCAAGATTGACGCGGGATGTATTTTTGTAATGTTTATTTTCAAATACCACAATTCCTAGAAATATGGTCGAGAGCCATCAGATATTGAAATAATATTATTTTGGGCCCAGAGTATTTTTGTTTGTAAAATCTGTTGTTTTTCCTGTTATTTTTATTAGGGGTAAGGTTCTTCTGTGATTTAAATGACTTCTACTTTATTATAGAAATTTAAAAGCATTCAATTCTTACTTACTCGGGAGCTTAATTTGTTGATTATTAGTGCTTTCACATTTTTTTCTATTTTTAGTCTGGAAAAATGATGTTTTTGATGAGTTACAAATTTCTTATACTAATTGTTTGTGCTTATAAGTGAAATGCATTCAATATTCTACTTGGAGTTGGTTTCACATTCAGTATGCATATTCTGGATTTTTAAGTTCTTGCGACATAAAAAAAATATATCAAAAGTCTCTATTAGGTCAAACACACAAAACAACTGACAAGCCAAACATTTCAATGTCGAGGCAGTAGAATTCGAAAGAACAGATGCCGAGTATCAAATACATTTAACTTTGGTGCTGCGTCTGTCGGCAGCGAGGGGGAGTGGGGGTGAAGCATGAGCCTATCACTACTGCGACTTCCTCCTAAACCCTCACCACCACTCCTGCCTCCGTTGCGTCTCCGTCACAGCAGTCGCCTATGCCGCTTCCGTCACTGCTATTACAAATGTTGCCACCGCCTCCGCCTCCACCTCCACCTTGGCCTCCCCCTCTGCCACCACCACCGCCGCCGCCACCGCCGCCGCCACCGCCACCGCCACTGCCTCCGTCGCCGCCGAGGTTACCGTCCCTGTTACCATCGCTGCCACCAACGGCCCTGACGCGCGCCCCGCCGCTGCCCCTCGCCACCCCCCACCAACGCCCACCACGGCCGTGATTTGCGTCCGCGCCGTCGGGCGGCCCGACGGGGGCGGAGCGGGGTGCAGGGAGGCTGTTGGGGTTGGGGCGAGGGCTCGCCGGCCAGCGTCAGCCGGCGCCGCGTGGACGTGACGGGCGTCGGGTGTCGGATTATCCGGGGTTCGCTGCCCGTTGTCCTCTGCAGCCCTCGCCGCGCCGTCCGCCGTCCGCCCTGCGCCGTCCCTCCTCGCCCCGGCGCCGGCCGCGCCGCTCTCTGACGCTGCGCGGATATGCAGAGCGCCGCGACGACGCCAGGCGGCCCCCGGGTTCATTCCGCCGCGCCGCCGCGTTGCGCTGGAGGGTTCGCTCAGGCTAAGGACGTGTCGCGGGTGCAAGCCTCCCAGTGTGTTGCATGCGGACTCGTTGGGGACTAGGATATAGAGAAAATCCTCCATAACGTCTCTCAAAAGATTCGTTTGCATCGATCACTAAAGAACTCACTGAGGCTAAGGACATGTCATGATGGAAATGGATGAGCGAGCTATTGCGCTTCGTATCCGACTTCAGCCAATGAGCTTGAGACACCAGTTTGCGTTACAATATTAACGAGAATTTAAGTACAGTCAGATACCAAAATTATCACTTTGTTACTAGTCATTGCAACAGATGAATGAAACACTTCTTTAAATATTGCATCTTATCGTGTTATTTTTGGTTGAAAATTGTCACTTTATGCCTCTTTAAAAATGTTTCTCAACACTTCTCGCTCTCCATGCAACAAGGCGGCCAGCATTTGGTCTGGCTTTTGAAACGAAGTGACCGTGCTGTGGTTACGTGGTTTGTCACGCCAGCTGGTGCCGCCCAAAACGAGCAAAAACGTCGCGGGAGTGTGTTTCATGCAAAATCGTTGGGGAAGGAGGATATAAGGAAAACTCCCGTGTTCCCAAAAGGCGAGCTTGCATCATTCACAATTTGATGAAAGTTAGAAATAGTCCTGTGGATTACATTTTTGTTAATGTATGACTGGACTACACTGATTTAAACTTAAATAAACGTCATAAAAATCAATAATTCTAATCATTTTTACTTCAAATGTAATTTTTCCTGGATGCTGGAACCGAAGTTCAAACTCCCTGTCCCTGAACTATGCGTTAGAGCCATGCGACTAAATTTCATTGAAATTCAATACTTTCATTTTTCCTACATTTGGAAATTCTTCTCATTTCTGCCTACTTTGGAATGTCCTGGAGTGGGGTTACCATAAGACCTAACCTTCAAAAATTAATGGAAAGTACAAAAATGTCTCATTTTTTAGTTTACGACATGAGAAACGTAACTCGTAGCTTACTGCAAGGGCACGAAAACCGGGAAACTGGGTTTTAAGGTTTTTATATATATAAAGTTTCACTGTTTTCCCCAAGAGGGCTCAAACTTCGCAGACTCAAGTACTCAAGTATTTATACGCAGGGGGATTCTAAGTTCTCAACAGCTTACACGCGGTGACCTTTGCTGAGGTGGAAGACGTCGGGAGATTAACCCTCTCTCGGGGGCTGACGAATTTATTAGTGCGGAGGAGCTTGCGAGTTTTCCGAGTACACAGCTGCCGCCCCCCCCCCCCCCCCGCGCCTCAGCTGCCGGCCTTGCCGGCCCCTCTCCCTTCCCCGGCGCGTTCAAAGCCATCTGTGTCGTGGGGCAGGTTATCCTCCGCCAGTGAGCCTCGAACCCTAAGCCTCCCAGTTGGGGAACCTGTTCTACGCAGCCCACGGCCAACTCGTAGGCGCCCGCCAAAGACCGCGGGGGCGAGCGGTCGCGGACCGAAGGGTGGGATAGGAGCGTTGGGTTTGGGGGGAGAGGGCGAGGGGCTCAAAAGTCGGCTGCCCTCGGCCGACCACAAGGAGCGCTGAGCTGCTGCACCGACCGCCACCGCAGTGGCAGAGCCCTCTAGCGTGCGCGCGCCGCAACTGATACCCCCATTCGCTCAGGAAGCTTACGCTGCAAGCACGCCCGTCGCGTTCCTCTGCCCCGTGCACTTGTCTTTGCATGTGTTCTTGTTTCCACGAACTATCGATTCTGAAAGGTGTAACGCGACAATTTGCTGCAAGCTTTGTAGTTTAGCAAAAGCTCTTGTCACCAGTAAAAAGTATCTTGTATCATGTTTACTAATTGGTGATGCATATTCACCTTTGCGTGAAATTCCTGACGTATGAAACGTCATGATCTCTGTTTGCAAAGCGGATCTATGAAGTTAGTAATATTACATAGAATACTCATCACGTAATTAAATCTTAACAATGACATCTTTCAATTATACTAACATTATTGCTCTTGACATGACCCCTCCTATTGCTCAAAGCTTCTACCTCATAGGTGCTTCGTGATATTGATGTCACATCTTGCAAAAGAAATCTACCCCTTTGCTGCATTTTGTTTTCAATATATTCCGCAAATTCACTGCTCTTAGAAACGTAAATGTTTGTTTTAAGGTTAAAAAAGAGTGATTTTTTAATAGAAATTAAGAAAAATTAACAAAAAATTCACAAGCAAATAAGCAATTAGTTTACGAATTTTTTTAAAACTTCTGCATTTTTATACTCACATCAGAAAGCGTTTGGCTGAGAGTGAAAACAAATCGACTGGAGTTGGAATGAAACGTCAGGGTAATATTAACATTGCAGCATATAATAAGATTACCGTATTGGAAATATATTCATCATTCCCAATTCTTGAAGCTCTACATTAACGTTTAATTGTTAGAATAACGATTGAAAGAGATGACTTCTTTACCAAAACGAAAACGCTGTTCTGTTCCGACGTACCCAACGCACGCAATGCAGACTGAGAGAGCCAGCTGGGGAGATTTTCGGTCCAATAGAACGCGTCGATCGAGCACGCGCGAGGCACGCGCCAGCTCCACGCGTCACGCGTCGCTCGTCACGCGCGCGCAACGCGGAGCGATGGCCGCGTGCGCTGGCGCCCAGCCAGGCCACGCGCCGCGGCGCTGGCGTCCGGCCGCAGCTTCCTCGAACGCACAGCAGAGCATCGCTCCGCACACGCGCGCACGCGAACCAATTGACGCTGGCGGTCATTGACTGCCCGCGAAGATCGGTAGAGTTCGCGCAAGATATTAGGGAGTTTGTGCACGTCATATCGAACAGCACTATCGATCTTCGTCGCATGCGCAGATGCACTTAAGTGATGCAAAATTTGAACTGCACCTGCGCAGAAAACCGATAGTGCGTTAACGTTCAAGGATGCACAAACGCCCTGTTTGTACACACGGCGACCGTTAAATGAGAGCAAGATACACGAGGCAGTTAAGCTGCATATGTGTGTACTGTCGCTGTTCTCATGACGACAATTCAATCTAGTGATTGTAATCGCTAAACGCACGACCAGAAGTGTTTTGTGCGTTAAGAATAATGTTTCATTGTATTTTTGTGTGCATCCTTACACGAAATGTAAACGTAAATATTTTTTTGCTGAGGATGCTTTCGGAAAAGTGGGGAAGTCGATGTTTTTAAAACGGCATTCAGAGTGTCCCTCATTTGTAACATCACCAATGAAAAAAAAATGAGCGCGATGAGATTCCCTTGAGAAAGCAGGGAAAAGTAGCTCATTGAAACGTAGGCACGCTTTTGATCTAAAAGGTCTACGAGACCTCTTCAGAAAGAAATAACAGTACACCGGGTTAGATGATAGAGTAGTGTAGAGTGTTTCAAATATATATATTTGTATACGCGATATTTTATTTTTTATGTACTTAATGCGAAAAATAGTTAACACTGTGTGTGGCGTGCAGGGGAGAAAAAACTCCAAAACACCTACAACGTACGTTATTTGCTCTATTACGTCGTATTGTAAATTACGTAATAATGGTTGTTTTTGGCAAAATTCTTTAAAAAGAGATAAACAATATAAAACGCTATAAAACTGTATACATTTTACAATAGGTATCAATGGCAAAGGGCGGTGCTAACGGTAATACTTGAAACAGTTGAAGGATCTAAGGTTTATGCTGAGTTCCCCAGAAATATTTTTTTAAAAGTCGACAGGGTAATAAATTAGATATGGATAGTGTTTCGATTAAACATTTTATTTTATCACATTTCTCTTCCTCGCACTTCTTTTGGTTCAAAGTCGTTTAATTTAATGCTGAATTAAGGAGAATAAATATCATTATTCTTCAACGGTTATGCACGTTTTAAGCCTTCTCTCAACTCCCTCGGGTCGTTCCTGAAATTGGAAATTGAAAGTGGATGCTAATTTTTTGATTATCCCTTGTTGGACAATAGAAATTTCCCCAACTTTAAAACCGATGTCAAAAGGTTTTAGCGTGTTTATGAAATACTCATCATATCCTACGGTTCTCATTGCCAACACAACGCACGTACACTCGCCTCTGCCCTGACGCCTTTCACATTAAACCGCCGCTCTCACGCAGCGCGCCTCCGCATGCTTTCCGATGTTGCCCACCGCGACTCTTGACCAGAGCCACTATGATCCCTATCGCTACTACTGTGCAGTTTGCCACCCTCCGCCTCATCTGCTCTCGGGTGCCATTGCGACTGAATCCACTTCCACCGACACTTGGGTCATCCGCACTTGACTCTCGTCCATCCACTTGTAGTTAGTCATCGACCTCGACAACCCCACCATCACTCGTCACGCCCACTGCCACTGCCTACATCACCACCATCACTGCCCACATCTACGTCATCGCCATAGCCACCGTCAACGTCACCGCCTCCACCTCCACAATCTCCTCTACCACCGCCACCGCCTGCGCCAACGCCACTACCTTCGCCTCAACCTCTTCCTCCCACCTCCTCCAACGCCCACGCTATAGCCCCAGGTACCGCCATAACCATAGCGTCGCCACCTCCTCCACCATCCTTACCCTCACCGCCACCGCCTTCGCCTCCGCTCCCACCAAATCCACCGCCGCCGCTGCCGCCCCCGTTCCCACTGCTGCCCACGCACTCGCCGCTGCCCACTCCGCCTCCTCCTCCTCCTCTTGTTCCGCCTCCACCACCGCCGCCGCCGCGACCCCGCAGCTAACGCGCCTCTACTTACCGCCCTTTGTCGGGGCGCGTTCCGCGCTGTTTAACATTGACATGTAAAGCCGTTGAAAGCGCCGCCGGGATAATGCCCCCGGCGCGGCGCGCGGGGTCGGCGTGGACGGCGTGGGCGGCGTGGACGGCGCGGACGACGCGAGAGGCGTGGTCCTAGCGGAAGGCGGACCCTCCCACTCGCCCACCGTCCCACCCGCGAGAGCCACGAACCACGTATCGGAGTATGCGCCGCTTGAAATTCTGTCGGCGTCGAGTACTCCCGCGCTCCCGTTAAATCCGTGACGCACATGAAGTGTAATACTCCACGTTCCCCGCGTTTTTAATTTTTTGCTTTGTTTTGTTTAGCGTGCGTGTGTGTGGGCGTGCGTGAGTTAACGCACATGCGGATATTAAAGTTTTCATCTGTATGCTGTTCCTGTGTCCCAAGGATAAGGAGATGATGTATTATGCGGAACTGCCGAGGATGTGTTTGCTGGATGGAAAAATGGCATGGCCGTATGTGCGGTATTACAGAGAAGCAAAAGCTTATTGGAACAAGAGTATCATGTTAAATGAGTTCACGGGAATATTAGAGTTTTAGCAATATTAGCATGTTGAAACCAGAATCATATGAAATAATTTTTTCTAACTTATTTGAAATTCTTTAATGTAGTGTTATCTTTTTCATTATCAGAGCAAGCAATTCAAATATTCCAGATACTACTAAAAACTGACAATTCTGATCTCACTTTTCTATTTACATAAAAGCAACAAGACACATAGACTGTTTATCCACTTTATTAATTAGGCTTATATTTTAAATTATTTATATTTAAAATCATTCGCTTTAGAGATCATTGTTGTATTCTACAAAAAAATAATCATATATAGAAATAAATTGTAACAAAAACAAGATTTATGGAGTACAAAATAATAATGTGAAAATGTAAATAACGGCGATTTTTAATGACATCAAATATTCAAAACCTGATTTTCTGCCTTCCTTTGGTCCACTACATAGAATCTGATCGGCAATATTTTTCCGCGAAGTCTATTGATTTGGTGAGAGACAATGCATGTGATGAGCTCTGATCGAACGCAGCTCGTCACCAGGCAAGGGTATAATGAACAGCCTCTGTCACTCTTTCTCTCTCTTTCTCTCTCTCTCTCTCTCTCTCTCTCTCTCTCATTCCCTCCCTCTTTTCCTTTCTCCCTCCCTCTCCCTCCATCTTTCTCTCTCCGGACCTTCCCGCCTCCGAGTACACTTCCCACGCAGGCTGCCTCGCTCGCTGGCGGCCTAATGACAGGCTAATCCCCTAATTGGTTTTAATTAATGATCAAATTCGCGCGGATCTTTTGTGCGCGGGCGCCGTGACGTACCGCGCGAAATAAAAGAGGAAACGGTTCGCGCCCCCTGTCGAGACCGCGGACGCCTCTCCAATTACCACCTGGCACCTCCGCGCATGCGCGCCGTTCGAGTCTGGAAGAAACTGCGCGTCTACCTTTTTTCCGCTCCGCGTTTCTTTCCCCGTCCTGCATCTCTCGCCCCGCCTCTTGCGGCGCCGCAGTCTTAATTTGAACGGAGGGAACAGTTTATGCCGCCATTTCTCTCCGAGACACCGTTCTCTAGATATTTCCCTAATTTCAAGACTCTTTGAAGTTCCTTTGGCGCCGCTGAAATCCGGCTGCAGCCCCCGTCGCCGTTGACGCCGTCCCTGGCGCCCGCCCGCGCGCGCGTATTACCGCAGCCACGGGGCGTAACACGTTTGTTCGCTGAGAGCATCGTTAAATTTTCGTTTCCGACGACATTTTGTTGTAATGCGAGGCATTAAGATTACACACTCGAGTGTCTTGCCTCTGGGATCTGGTTTCGCGGAAGTAATTGCTTCATTAAGCCGGAAATATGTCACGGTCCCGTCGAAAATGGGCACTTCCGTTTTATAACGATAAGCGCCGCTAATGAAAGGCTTCAGAAACACGCGTCCCCTTTCTCAAGATGTTAGTGGAATAAATGGAAATGGAAGAGATAGTTTATGAACTTTCGTGTTGTGAAGAAAATCATTCTAATATTGCTTTGCCAGCCTCTCATTCTTTTTCTTTTTAACAATAAAAACTACAGATTTTATTATGATACGTTTTGTTTCTTTATGCAATGAATTATAACTTTGGTTTGCACAGTCATCCAGTTTCAAAACCTTTTTCTAGAAGTGGGTTATGTACGAGTTCGAGCTACATTTTAGATCGGATCTGCTTCTCGTGTGTGCATCGAACTAAAGATGTCCACCTTAAATAAGAAACGGTTTACTGTTTATCGATCCCAATGCATTCCCAGACATGAATTTTTCTGTATGCGTTCGCTTTTGTGTGGATGTAATTGATAATTCTTAACAAACATCCAGGACAGAAAATGAGAACAAGGAAATATTTTCCCCGTAATGACCTTTCCTTGTGTCGGTTCTGCGGATTGTGAGTGTCTGCGTTGGCTGCCCCCTCCTACGCAGAATGGGCGCAGCTGCCGCTGCTATCGGCGCCGTTGCCAATGATTGCCCCATGAATAAGAAATTACAGATTCGTCGGCTAATTACAGAGCCCCGCTCGCGCGGGAGCAGGGCCGGGGCCTCGGGAGGGAGGCCGGGAGCGGGCGGGAAGCGAGGCTGGAAGTAGACGAGAAACCGTGGATGAGGAAACTGTCGAGAAAACACCTGCTGCTGCTGCTGCTGCTGCTTGCGTGGAGTATGCGCTAGTTGCGGTCAGTTCCACACTCGCGAACCTGGCGGATGTTTGAAAAGTTATTTCCAAGGGCAAATGGAGAACATTTTCGCCTCTGGGTAGCAACAACTGTTTTGTAATATTAAGACTGTAAATGAAATGACATATGAGCATGACGAAATAATCAGGTTGATAACTTAATTATTGGGAAACATAGCACGTTATCACTTTGTATCCGGCAGTTCCGTGAGTACAAGGTATCCTACGACTAAGCGGGATATAGCGCAATCGTGGATTGTTAGCCATCACTAGAACAGGGCGATGGGGGGGGGATAGAGGACAGAGGACAGAGGATAGAGGACGGCGGACGGAGCCAGGGGGCGGAACGGGCGCGCAGCGACCGACTACGCACCTTGAGTATTAATCACGCCCCCCTCCGCCCCCGGGCCGTTAGCGGGCCCGTTAGCACCGCCCGTTAGCCGGCCGTTATAATTATTGCAGTTTAACCGGCGCCGTCGCCGACTAGCCTGCAATTACCTATATTGCATTAATCTAAATTAAACGCCGCTACTCTGAGGTTAATTGCTATTATTTTTATTATAGCGCCTATTAGTGAGCGCCCGGATATATACTGTCCGGAGGAGGATTGCGGCGGCTTTAGCGGCGGCGGGGAAGGCGTGCCCGCCGAATGGTCCCCCGCTACGAGCCCTTGGAAGCAGTGCGACGCGGGGCGGGGCAGTGCGGGGCTGGCACGATTCGCAGCTGAAAGCGTCCCGCTAGCGCAGCAGGCGCGAGCGCAGAGGTCGTACGTAAAACGTTTCGGAAAGTGAATAATCCGGCGAGGTGATTTCGCGGAGCGCGGCACCTCGGCTGCGAGAGAGGCGCGCGTCGTATGACAGCGGAGTGGCGGAGGGGCCGGGAAGGGGAGGGTCGCGGGGTAACGCCTCGTGTCGTAACCGTGGCGGCGGGTGGGCGAAAGGGAAGGGGGTGCGGGGAAACGTTCTCGCGCCAGTAACGACTGCGGGCTGCGCGAACGAGCCGCTCCGTTCCGCCCGGGAGACGCCGCTGCCGTCGGGGCTCGGTGTAGCTAGGAGCGCGAGTAAGGGCGGGTTTTGTAGCGCGCGCCTAACGGCGAAGTGGCGGACGCGTTCGCGCCCTACTTTGCGTCCGCGCGCGAGGGGGTTCTTGTGCGACGGGGTGCGCGGTGGAGGGGAGGAGGGGAATGGGGCTTTTGCGAGCCCAGTCCAAAGATCGTCTGCGCTTGCGAAACTGAAGGTAATGGTCAATAATTTTCAGCGTTGTAAGCGTAGCGTACTTTCGGTTCGGTTCAAATGTGACGCATTGGGTTATGTTTTCTTCACACCTGATGTCTCGCGTATAATTTCACTCAGGATGGCCCTGCATTATTGTGAAAAGTCGCCTCCATATGGTTCATGTTTGCAGGGGGGGGGTTCAGATTTTCTGGTGTACGTGAAATTGCGGTACTTGTCGGTACTCAAAATGTCGTTTGGTATACGAGAATGGCAAAGGAGGAGGATGTTTTTTTGACAACGTACAGAGACTGTTCCTGATGTTTTGTAGACATTTTCCCTTGGTTCCGAATTTCTTTTCTGAGTGCACATAATGAGGTCAACTTAACAGAATTAATTTCAAAATAGTAAATTGTTTCTGTAATGCAATGCTCAGTGAGAATTGCTTTTAGAACTCTTTGGTAATCCTAAATGGAAAATGAAAATAATCAACATGAAGAATAAACATTCTTCTTTAAGGAAGTATTTCACAACTCATAGAACAACTGACTTTTATTTCCAGATATCATTGGTAATGCAATTAAGAGAAAACTAATATCCCAATCAGAATATGTATTACTTTCTGTTCATCATAGTTGCGAACGCTGAGCGAAGATTTAGAGCTTGATTTACAAAGAAGCCGAGCACAAGTGGCCTGAAGATGTACAAAGAAAAACAAGAATGAGATTAATGAGTTGCACGCATTTATTAGCGGCTACCTTGCTACAGCGCAGCATCTCCGGGTTCACGGGGGCCACTGAAACAATGGGAACGTCCCGGACGTGGCCGCTCGTGACGTGGCCAAGGCCAGAGCAGTCCGGTTGCTCAGAAGTAAGTGAATACACCTCGAGGCCGACTTGGGCGTGATTGAAACATACAGTTTTATAGAATCTGTAGCGCTTTTTGTTGTTTGCTCATAAGGCAAACTGTGCTAAAAAACAGTTTCTTGAGAATATTTCGACTTTAATAGTGTATTAAAATATAAATGTTAATCACATCACTTACTAAAAATCACCAATAAAAAAACTCGCGAAAGAAAAATCACTTGTTTTTCGTTCCTAGAATGGCCTTCAATGAAGACAGCAGCAATTAATTAACTTGTACATATTTCAAGTACTTCATACCAAACGTGATTCACTTTCCAGTGAGTATTATCGAAATTAACATGCAAAGTTTCGGTTTTGTTGTGTTCACATTGTATTTATAAAACTAAAAATATTTATTTATTTTTTCGGTAATTAAATTGGTTCACAGAATTGTGACCCCGGCAGGGACTCGAACTCGGGCCCTTTTAATATGCTTAAATATGAAAATACACATTGATTTCTTAGTAACAAGGTCACATCTTGGATGCATTTCCTGTGCGGTATTTCCGACGTAATTGCTTTTCCAATAAGGTGACAGGGTGGTGACATTTATTGATATAGTATGAGAAAATAAGCAAATGGCTGGAATTGGTTTACGTGAACATCTGGTGGGGAAGATATCTTACAAAAACATCTGGCCTCAGGAACAGCCAGAAGCAACACCTCACGAGCGCGAGACGAAGAAAGGGCTTGGAAGCGAAGGCAGGGCGGGGCGGGGGCTGGGAGGTGACGGATAAGGCCGATAGACGCGCCGTGGGCGAGAGGGCGGGGACGCGAGCGTGTCGGGTGTCGCCGGCGCATTCAACGCCATCCCCGACGCCGGCGTCGTTTGTGCCTCCTCCCCTCCCTCCCCCTTCTCACCCCACCCCTCGCCCTTCTCCCCCACCTCTTCTCACGCCCAGGGCGCTGTCGCTTAGCCGGTGCCTCAGCTGTCTTATCCGCTGCTTTTCCGCGGGGATATCAGATGTTGGTTGGCGCGTCATCTCCCTCGCCCTTTCCCCGCCCCCCGCCGCCACTTCTTCCCGTGCTCTCGCCGCGGCGCGAGAGGTGTCTCGGCTGGCAGGCTTTCAGGGTTGTCCAAATGTACAGCGCTCTTCACCTTCGACTGCTGTTTGTAAGGCGAAGGTGTAGTATATAATTTCTCTTGGAGAAGAATGTTTTGTCTTGTCAGATAGCTTTTATAAGTGCACTTTTAAACTTTCTCGAAAAATTAACTGATAAATTAAGGGTTCTTTTTAGTAAATCATTATAAGGCGGTGATAATGTTTTATGCTTTCCAAGCAATAATGTTTAACAAGATTCGGTGCCGAAAAATAGTGAACAAGTGCGAGTGTGTTTAATTAGTGTATAGTAAAAATACATACAATTATTCTCCTTTATTCACAAATTATCATAGAGGGAGTTAAAGTTCAACAATATTGTTTTCTTTACCTTGGAGTTCTTCAACAGAACTAATAAGTGTTGAACCTTCCACCGTATGAACCCCTGCATTGAAGCTTTAGAACTGTGTCAGAAACACTTCGCGTATAGCACGAAAGCATTTTTGAACTTATCACAGAAAACCTATTTCCTAGTGCAGTTGAATCTTCGACATACGATGTAGGAAGCGGTTGGTGCTATAATAGGACGGATCCTCTGCGCGTTACTTGGCGCTCTCACATGCGCACACATACGCGCTTCGCTGCGCTAATACGGCTTCAGTCGCGACGTTCCCCGCCCGTACTCTCCGGAGACAACGCGCGCCGCTCTCACCGTAATACTCGGCGAGAATGAAGCGAGCTCACCGCGCCACCGCCATTTTCATCTCACCCATCGTCGCACTGTCGGCTTCGCCACCGCCACCGCCACCGCCACCGCCACCGCCACCGCCACCGCCACCGCCTCCGCCACCGCCTCCGCCTCCGCCTCCGCCACCGCCTCCGCCTCCGCCTCCGCCTCCGCCTCCGCCTCCGCCTCCGCCTCCGCCTCCGCCTCCGCCTCCGCCTCCGCCTCCGCCACCGCCACCGCCTCCGCCACCGCCTCCGCCACCGCCTCCGTCACCGCCTCCGCCTCCGCCTCCGCCTCCGCTGCCGCCTTCGTCGCTTGTGCCCCGTCGCGAACGAAGCGACACATGTGCTGCAGAGTTGTCGCCTTCGGAGTGTCTCCTCTGCCGCCACATCTCATTCTCCTCGAAGAGACTCACCTGATGGGACCACTCCCAATTTTCGGAGCGGTGACGGCGCCGATAGCGGCGGCGGTGGCGGCAGCCGTTGAGAAGTGACGCTCGACGACGCTGCATCGCTGCGCGTACGGGAGATTACCTGACACGAGTTTAGTGTTGTTGCCGCGCCACCTCTGGCGTTCTCTGTATGCTCTGTATGCCGGTATGAAATTTTCCCCGAAATCAATTACCTTCTTTCTGGAGATGATTTTTAGAAACTTTTCATAGAGAATTTACGGTCTTTTCTGCTTTTATTTTTATTATTTCGAATATTTTGCAAACTGTGTAGGAGGCATTCAAATGATACGTTCGATTTTAGATAAGAGAGATGTCCTGAAGTAGGGGGTTGGCAAAAAATTAATATTCCTTGTTATTTCCTTCAAACCAAAAAGACTGTTGGAGTGGAGCAAAAACAACTCCTGAAGTACAATATGAAAAATTGTTTTCATATCTGCGTGTAATTTCCTCCATTTTTATTGCAGTCGTTTCTGTTTAATACATAAAATTAGGTGACTGACATGAAACAGCCATCTCGGAGAGGCGTGTTAGTAAGCGTCAAAGTTTTCATAAAATGTGGGGGGATGAAAAGCAAATTTTTGCGAACGTACATTTAATTGCTCATAATTATTTCGAAAATATAAATTAATAAAGTGTTTTATATATCAAGATTTATATAATCTATAAGCAAACAATTTACTCCATCATTACCTTCTAATGGGTTAAAAAATATCGTGTCGGCATTTCTTGTTCGGTAGGATTGTTATCGAATACCGCGTAAGGCGTCTGTCCTTGAGATTGTGGCTTAAGAGAGAATAACATAACCTCAAGTATATGGTACATTCATAAAATACCATTTTTTCATTTCTTAGTAATTGTTCGCGAAAGCGAAGTGACAGTTTTATGTAATTGTTCTCCCACTTTATTCGGGATATGTTGCAAGAAGAATAGAATTGTGTACTGAACCTTTTCCATTTCTCCCGATGGGCGCTATATTACTATTTTGATTAATTAATACAACACAAAGTTATCATATTACCTATAAAGGTTCCCTGCCTGTGTGGTTTCTTCTCACCTATTCCTTGCCTCTCCCTGAATTGCGTTAGCTCCCATCTCACCGACACTCTCCCTCGTCCTCATATGACACATTCGCGTTTTCGGTCCGCTGGAATTAGACTCCACTGTCTCTGTGGAGCTCCGAGGAAATTGCTGTGGGAGCTCATCCCATATCCACCGACACTGCTTGCTTCTCATTTTGCACGTCTGGCGTCAGGAGCTACTCTGCCGCTGCCTGCCGAAATGAATACAATAGGAGGAGGGAGCGTTTGAAGAGGATGTGGTAAGGGATGTTACCTTACGTGACGAAATGACGCTCAAATGGGATCAGAGTATCACATGTGTATGTAATTGCTTTCCGTGACTTGTGTTGGGAGATAAAATTCGGCCTTTTTTGCCTGAAAATGCTGTACCACACTATTTTTCATATTATTCATTTGTGAGGATGAGGCAGACGAATTACATAAGGGGGATTAATTAGATAAACAAGGTACGTTAGCGTGTGTTCTTGCGTATCCCCAAGTGAAACTTCGTAATCAGGAAGTCATTGCTAGTAATCACTTCTGAGGCGAATTAATCACACTAAGTAAGTACATATATCGAACACTAGCATCACTTTAATGAGAATTTTAGGCTGGTTAGGTGGTCGATCTTTTTCTTTGCTTCTATCTCCAGTCATTTTGTGACTGATGCCGAAGATGTACCTCAAATCACGTACTTCCATCCCCAATCAAACCTGACATCCCTTATCTTCAAGATCGGACAATAGAGTAATTCTCCTCCACGTACTACCCATCCCCTTTGAGAGCCGAAGTCTCCCGCAATGAATGAATGTGAATGCCCTGATGAAAGTGAATGCTGTCCTCTAAGTCGCAGAAGGCCGATGAATAAAAAGAAGGTGAATGCGAAGAATGTAGATAAATAAAAGCAGCCAGAGCAGAATAATTGTTTTTCTATAGGGAAGAGAATCGAATACCGTGACGATTTACCAAGAATTTTTCATATTTCGAAGAAGCAGATACGCTCAGACCATTCGATTCCACCTTGAGCGCCCCGTGATATTTTAAATCTTCCCCGGGAAGGCGGAGCGTTTCGCCGACATTTTACGGTCGGCTGCTGCGAGGGGTCTTTAGGAGCGGATTCCGTATTCGGCGAAGTCGCTCAGGGATTCTCCCTGCTAGGCAGCGCTTCGGAGCGGCTACCTGCGCGCAGCCTAAGGCCGGAGGCGGCGGCGCCGTCCTCGTCCTCGAGAGACCGCGGGGAGCCGCACTTGATAACTAACGTCCTCGGTTATGCCGAGGGGCTATCCCCAAGGGGGCGTGGTCGGGGATGGCCCTGCTGGTTGCCCGCCTGTTCGATGAGCAACGCTGCGCTTCGCCAGGCGGACGAACCATTCGACAGCGATGCTTCTCCGCTCTTCGCAGAGAAATATCAAAAATATGTTTTATAGTATGCACTTATTAGGTCGCTTTTTGGCCTGTTTCGGCCCTTTCGGTGACCCTCGTTCCGGTCACTCTGATTTACCGCGTGTTCTCGGAACGTGCCGTCCTCTCGCTCTTCCACTTCTGTATACGAGATCGTAAAGATGTAACCTTCGTCAAAATCTAGGCTACTCAGGTTGACATTTCAGAATTATATCAATAAAATACGAACAGTATGCCGATAATTTAAAAAATCTTGTTTTTGGACACATTCCTTTACAGAATTCAACACTTCACCATGGAAGACGTATGATTTATGATTTGCCAACGGTGACATAATGGTGATTTCCTCAAGATGAAAGCGTAATTAGATTAAATGTGAAATTTATTTAATGTTTTGTGAATGCATTTGGCAAGAAAACTAGAAAAAAATGAGAAGCCTCCTGCCTTCCTTATTAGCAACTGCTGACAGACGGACTCACCATATGGAATCCCTCCTCCACGAACATTCTTAAATTAGGAGAATTTCGTAACAATTTCATTTTTGATCTAAAAAATATATAAATGATGTACATACAATAATTACAAGGGATGAATATTTCCTAGAGACAAATTATAAAATATGACAGGAACTGGCCGTCAGTATCTGGCTCCGGGTTGCCATTAGACTACCGCGACCTCCTCTCTCACCTCCTCATCGACCTCACGCGTCACGTTGCCTCGTCCGCAGCAGGTAAGCGGAGAGGAGAGGAAACGAGACGAGAGAGGGTCGGGCGGTCGCCGCGCTCCTCGGTGGCTAAACTAGAGTAAGTAATTAATTAATTCGGCGTTTGGCGTCGGTCGGGTGCGCAGCGCTCGGAGCTGCTGCGGCGGTCCACGCACCCGTCGACCCTTAGCGTCGGCCCCATCTGCTCCCACTCCCACACTCGCCCCCCGGCGCGCCGCTGCCCACCGCCCGCGTTAAGCAGATTATGCGTCTCGGCCGCTTGCGACCGACCGCTAGCCTCCGAGGCGCGCGCCACCGATCTGGGAGATTTGGCCTTCGCGTGCGCGGCTGCTTTACTCTTTGCCGCCGAGCGGCGGCCAGAGGTAGTCCCAATCAAAGGAGAAGAGACAGCACCGGTCAGAGGATGGACGATAGTAAGGAATGCCTAAAATAGTACAAGACGAATGACTGGGGAAGTATGTACCATGCTCTCTGGCGAATCTAGAGTGAGAAGTCGAAGGTGAAAAGTAGTGACATTTAGTAAAAAGTATGAAATAGAACTTGCCATTTTTTATAATATCAGGAAGAAGTGTGTTGTATTTCATGATTTTAATGTTGTTCACGGTTAATTCGAACGAATCATAACCTACCATAGTATTCAAATTGTTGTACACTCCAAATCTGTATAATTATTACTAACTTTTCCATGGATCCCCAATCTTTGATGGATCCCACCTTCCGTGGGATTTGGTGCCCAAATGAGACAGACCAGTGTAAACATTAGCTCCTAAGACGCTGAGTCCGACGACGACCAGCCCTATGAGACGCGAGGCAGCGAGGGGGAATATAGGGTGGCAACGGAGACGGCATCAGAAAGCGGGATCGGTCACGCGGCAGGGGCGTGCCGCTGGAAGATAGTCGTCCCCCCCTTCCCGCCAAACATGAAGCTTGGTGCGCCTTTGGCGGCTTTGGCCGCGTGCGCGAAATCGAATTAAAACGCACCGCTCGACTGCGGCGGACTGCGCGCGCGGAGCCCGCCCCCGCGCAGCCGCTTCTGCGCAGTGGAGCAGCGCCGCAGCCGCTTTGAGCGCGCTTCGCCAGGTGCAGCGCCGCCCGCGGGCAAGGCCTCCGCCGCGTCGTCTGGAAAGGTCTTCTGGGCCTTGACGCTGCTTCCACAGTAGACGCCTCATTTCGTTCGTTTTGGACTGGTAATATTAACCAGGGAGTTTCAAGGTCGCGTGGAGCTGAAAAGAACATTATAAATGTAAATTAATAAAATTGTATAATCATGGAATAGCTGAGAAGATTATTACATTACGCCTTTAGTTGTCTTTGTTTCTTTTACGTGTAAACTGTTTTTATCTTTCCAAAAATATTTGAATTTTTGACTTTGAATGAAAATTGAAATTTTTGAATGAAAAAATTGACCACATCAACGGATTTAAAATTGCATTGAAATTAAAATATTTAGTTTACCAATAAAGGCTTCACTTAATTTTGTGTATGATAGTGTAGTGCATGTAAATATATGCGGGGAGGGTGGGGGTGGGGGGTGGGTAAGAGAAGAGGACAGGACGAAGAGGAAGGAAATGTCGTTCGCGGCTCGTGGCCCATTTGAGAGAGTACTGCTCCTGCTTTCACCTGCTATTGATCAGAGCAGCTGCCAGATAGAATTGCTCACTACATAGACTGCTACTGAATTTGACCCAGCTATCTAGGTAGTGTCGAAAATCCTGTCACCGTCAGAACACCAAGCCTAGGACCTTCCGGACAGAGGCTGAAACGGATCATCAACTAATGCCTTTAATAACCTCAATCGGCGAGAGGCGGTTTCGGAAACATCAACATATGCCCGAAGTCCGACAGAAGAAGGCGTGGTGAGGTAATGGAAATGAGGCGAGAAGACGAGAGGTGAGATGATCGTGATGCGAAGTGATGTGAGGGCGATCGGGGAATGGATTTCTGACTGCGATGGAGGGATGGATGATGGATTTCTGACTGCGATGGATGATGTTAGGGTGACGGAAGGGCGATATTAGAGGGACGGTGATGACGATCGGGTGGTGGAAGTCAGTTGATGTCCGCCTCAGTCGGTATGAAGGAGGCTTGGTGAGGTGATAGAAATGAGTTAAGGCGATGGGAGTTGTGGTAAGATAATGGGGATGAGGTGAAGTGAGGAGAGGGCTATAAGGAGATGCCGGCCTCATTGCGATGATGGCGCTCCAGTGAAGAAACTGTGTTTTCGAGGTAAGGTTTTGACAGTCAGGTGATGACGGTCGGGTGGTGGAAGTCAGACGATGATGTCTGAGAGGAGGCGGCAGCGACCCGTTCGGACGGGGGACAGCGGGGTGGGCGTGGCTGTCAGGTGAGATCGGCGTCTGGAGGGCCGCACCGCGCCGCGGGGTCGGGGTCAGGGGGCGGCAGCGGAAGGCAGTTTGACCGACAACTCTAATGAGGCGAGCGTTATCGCGCGTGCGGCGTGTCACGCCGCCTAATGAGGCGGACGCGATCTGCGCGGGCGGAGGATGGGCGGACGTGAGAGAGAGGAGTGGCGGTTCTGGAGAGTGAGGGGATGTAGGAATGGAGTCGTGGGCGTAGGCTGCCGCAGTGGAAGGTCGCGATCTGCATTGGGAGTGTTCGAACAGAAATAGGAAGAGCCGAAGGGGGTATGTAAATGCCGGCGATTTTATTAGGCAGTTATCAGTGAAACGTTCCGGAAATGTATTCATAGAAGATGCAAATATCCCTATTTAAATAATTGTGTTTCGAGACAAAGGCATGGTTGTAATGGAGAAATATAACGGACAGTATTAAAAGAGGGGTGTGCGAAATTTCGTTCTACACTTTTGTTAGTGATAAGCCGCCTCTTTATTTTTATATTTCGTGACTACACACAGCGTACGCAAACTATTTCAAACTATTAAGTCATTTAGTTATGGAGTTTTGGAATTAAATAAGTTATTGATTATGGATAAATGGATATTTGTACTTACGTAGGAAACTTGAGAAACAAAAGTGAAAGATTACATCGTGACTTTTCGTACATCGCCGGCTTACTTAAAGAAGTATCTCGTTTCTTTGGACATTCCCGTGGAAAGGTTTTGTATTATTATTCTAAATCCATGACGTGTGTTGAAATATAATCGTTTCAGATTATCTGTAGTTGGTAATGAATGTTTCAGTTACCTCTACATTAAGTGTTGTGATCCATGTAATGAATTCATATACACAAAGAGGATGACAATATATGTAAATGAAAGTTTATGAAATAACGTGTTTAATGACGCTGACGAATGACATGTACAAATTTTCATATCAATGACGATCTAACATTAGCAATTTGCGATTTCGGCCCAGTCGGTAGGCGAGGCCTGCTTTAACCCTTTTGTATCCTTAACGGAGAGCAAGAGGAAACGATGAAGGGAATGGCCAACGGCGACGACTGCGCAGAGAAGATCTAACCCCATTCCTGGCGCACAGTTAGTTAAATTCCCCGAGCGATCCCGCGTTATAATTGGGCCAAGCTTGCTCAATTAATTACGACATTAATTAGAGATTAATGGCGGCAGACGCGTTGGCGACACTGGCGGCGGCAGCGGGAGTTCGATAATATTGAAACTCGCATCACCCACTTGGATTTAATTAGAACGACCTCGTGTGGAAGACTGCGGTGACGGGGTTTCCGCTGCGGTGATGGCAGACTCGGAGTTCTGTTCTCCCCTTTTAAAAGCACGTGCCGACTTACAGAAGCGTTTTGGCGCCCTCAGTAGATGGCAGAGGTACTCCACAGAAGTTGGTGGGTATCATGATTTGGTGTTGACGGTCATAATTGGATCAATAATATTTCAAACGTGAAGTGTGCAAGAAGCTAGTCCTTTTCTTCTTTTCATAATATTAGAAATGAACATAATTTATGGGGTTGTGAAGATTTTAATGATTATGGAATGCAGCTAAAAGGGTCATTAAAGTTCGTTTGAGTTACAAAATAGTTCAGTGTATTTGTTAATTCTGATCTTTGTCACAGTGTCTTTGACATCAGTGGATAATATTGTTTTCTGCAGTCGAATTTTTATTCTTCGAAGTAATTATAATGAAATATTGTAGAAGCAGTGGATAGAACTTTTCCTTTTGTGTAACTGATATCGTGACACACGAGCAACATTAGAGTACATCAAGTGTGCATGAAGGCAAACTTCTAGAAACTACGCGCATTAATGTTCGTAAAGGCATATCTTGTCTTGCATATTTAAAGTTGCAAGATGCAATTTTGTGATATGAGTTGAATGACTGATAATTGAAGGAAGGAAAATTTTTAAGAAGGAAAAATAATGTTTAACTCAGAAATACTCCATGAAGTAAATATCATCCGTTCGCACTCGTCATCGTCGTGCATTTATGAAATATGTACTCGACTCATCTGCTCGGACCTTTAAACCGCAATGTCGTGCGGTCTGGCGGCTCGTGGGTGAATTATCAAATGGTCAGAGGTTGCTTTCTCCTATTCACTTGTCTCAGAACTTGTGCATCATCACGTCCGCCATTATCTCCATCTCCACCTCTACCGTCTCGTCCATTTCTCTCTCCTATCACCACCTCCGCTGTCATCTCTATCGTCACCTTCATCATCTCCTGTCACCTCCATCATCACCTCTCACCTCCATGCTCACCTCCGCTGTTGCATTTACCTTTGTCTCCTCCCTTATCGTATTCTTCACCGCCACGTACGTCTTTGAAGTTGCCTTGAGCATCGCCATCGCGTTCATTACGAGCCGTGAGAAAACTGCGAACGGTGCAGAGGAGAGATGAGAAAAGGGCGGAAGAAGAGAAGGGAGCCTTGGAGGAATACGTTGTAAACGCCCGGAGACGCGGCGCCCAAATCTAGTGTTTGTGTGCGCATCTAGTGTGTGGGTCTGTGTGTGTGTGCGCTGCGCGACCGTCTCGCGCTTAATTCAACATAGACTGCGTCGCATGTTAGCATAGGACCCGAAAGCACACCGCGGATGTGAAGCGCGCTTGGGCACAATGGCGAAGAGTTTGGTGACAATGTGATCAATGTAACGGAGAATCGCGTTGAATGAATGAATGTTTTATGAAGTTATTGAAATGTCGTTTGTGGAAGAAATGTGAAGTAGAAATGATAGTAAATTTTCGCAATAGAGGGATTGGTATACATTATTTGGAGATAAACTCGAGGTGTGTTTCTTGACATGTTTGTTGATGAAGACTTTTTGTTGCTTTTACAAGTACTTTATCGCTGATTTAGAGAGATTAAATGCTCATATTTGGAAAAGTTTACTTTTTCCCTCTCCAAGACTTGACTGTAAACATCAACGCACAAGTTGAATAAATATGCCGGCGCCATGTTATTTTAGAACTAACATTTCATCTGAGGACCAACTACTGAATTTGTCTTAGACGAAATCTCATTAAATAACGTACCTTTATAATTGTTTTGTCATCACAATCAATAAAGTGTTTTATTAAAACTATATAGCTGTATAAAATATTTCATGATTATTTACCAGATCAAAATCAGCACTCGCCCCTTTAGAATATATCAGCAAGTTGCAATTAACTACAGCTTTCATGTGCAAAGGTTATAATCGGGGATTAAAATTTAAAAAAGCACAGAGTTATGAAGAATGTTATTTTTGCTAGTGACTAAGATGTTTAAAGATATTTTATGACCAAGATATTTAAAGCTTTCAGAAAGGGATACAAATTTAGATATTTTTTCTCACCAACATGTTCTGGATGTTTTTCAAAATTTGTTTAATGAAACTAATTTTCCTACTCTTTTTTCATTATTATATCGTGCGTGAATATTTATATTAATGTTGCAATTAAGGTGCTACATTTTATAAAATTGAAGGAATACAATTAAAACTAATGAATGGACGTATTTCTTGAGCCTACTTATAAAATTGGTCTGAACCTTACACTTAGTGAATTGCGTATTGCATTATATTGTATTACATGCCTGTGTCACGAAATATATCAAGATAAAATTGTTGTTTGTACACAGTACTCTTGAGTTAAGAAGGGATCTCTTGAATTAAAATATTACTAACATTCCAGACTTACATACATACATTGCATTACATATTTCAGTGAAATGAGTGTTGAAATTTTCAGTCTCTTGTATGAAATTAGAATATTTAATTTAAATCATTTTTATATAGCGAGATAAAACGATTTTAATAATTTTCTTCTCTCTTTTCAGGTGAGTGTGACTTTCAAACCTGCTGGGAATGACTTTAAGAGATTATATTGTGAGTACTACCTTTCAATATTATTTTGTCCGGTGAAGTTAGTTTAATCTTCCCTAAAAGCATTTAGAGTTCCATTGACTTCATACAAAAATGTATACGTTCTGGTAATCGATTACTAAATAATGGCGCATTTGTTGTTGAGCATTTGTTGTTATGAAGATTCTGCTGTTGTCGGGAAATGCGCAATGAAGATACTTCTACTCTTTACCTCTTTCTCCTCCTCTTCTTCCTCCTGCTCCTCCACCACCACCTCCACTTCCTCCTTCTCTCTGTCCTCGACCGTGCCGCCTCCATCGCGTCCCGACCGCGCCCCTCGGTGGTTTTGTGTGTGGTACGTGCTCGGCGATCGGGGCGTGCCTCTTATCTCTAGGCGCGGGCACGATTGCCGCAAATATTGTTCCTCGTGTTCTTGGCCCAAGAAAATAATTTACTATATCAACTGAACGTTGTAACAGTTATCTCAAATATGCAAAGCTGTTTGGAACCCCAAAAAACAGTTATATAAAGATATCGCAAAATATAGTGAACCCGCTGCTGGAATTCTTTTTCGAAAGGGACAAATATATTAGCTGCACGCTGTATGCAAACACACAAGCCTTAAGTGCACGATAGGCAATTTCTAATGGGTTTTGAAACCGACGGGAAATTTAAGACTTTGGGAACGGAGTTCCTAAGAGACAGTTCCATTCCTAAAAACGGAATGTTGACCAGAGGATACCGCAGTTTGAAATTGGGACTGTAAATCATTCGCAAACCAACATAAATGTGTTTTTTGTTTTTAAATAGTTTGCGTACATCAACTTCACATCTTCACAGTATTGATTGTTACGACTTATGTTCATTGTAAAGGTTCTGTGATCTGATCAAGACGTTTTCCATTATATTGTTGTGAGTAAATTCCCTCTATGAGTATTGAAATCTTCCTTTGTTCACTCTAGATACGACTTGTGTGTGATAGAAAATATTTCAAACTATTGAAACATTTACTAATGAAAAAAATCCGTACATTCTAGATGTTCCTTTTAACTTCTCGTACTTTTCCACGTTATGAAGGTTTGAACATCAAGTTCATTCACTATGCATATTGTTTATTTCAAACTATCGTTTTCGTAGAGTACTGTGAATTTCATTCCGTTATTCCTCAACCATAATACATCTTATCTTCATTTTACGACGATATTTTCTATAAGTTTGTGTGTATTTGGCTAAACTTCGCAATTTCTTGAAAGTTTTCTGGACAATAATTTGAATAGGTATTGATTGAAAATGCCGTCACATTAAAAAAGTAAATGATATAAAGCCAAACTAAGTATCATCGTTAACATTGTGTTAATAGTATCACTGTAATGTGTTTATTGTGATTGTGTTACAATCTAATAACATGCCACTATGTAATTGTATGCGTAAGAGTTAGGTTCTTTAAAATAATTACATCCTACGATAAGTTGAATAGTACATACATCTGAAATCGCCTTGTGCCTTCCTGTATGGTGATTCACAAACATTTCGAATATTTTCTCTTTTACAACTTCAGAATTTTGCTCAGTGCTTCTTGTCGCTCAGAAACTCGTACCTTCTGGGAGAGCTCGTCGCGATCCTCTTCTGTGATGTTCGTCCAAACACAGACTACGTCGCGAGTTCGTTAGCCCGCCTCTGCGGTCGACGCCTCCATCCCAACTCCTGCCACCATCTCTACCACTCACCTTCACCTTCTGGCCTCCTCCTCTGCCGCCTTGCCCCCGCTGCTGCTTCGCCCCTACTACCACCTCCGCCAGTGCCCTCGCCTTCACCGTCTCACCCCCTCCCTCCTCTTCCTCCTCCGCCACCGCCTTGCCTCCACCCCTCGCCCCCGCCTCTGTCACGCCCCCTCCCCTCTTGCATTGCGTGGCTTCCGTCCTCATCGTCGCCGACGCCCTCCGCACCGCGGCCGCAACAGACCGCCCCTCCGCACTCGACTCAGCGTCTGGCGAGCGTCACCCTTGCTCCTGAGCACTTGGGCAAACAGAGCCCCGAGCGCTTACTGCCCACGCGACCTTGCCATGTGTAGCAGTGGCGCAGTCTTGCTATTCCGGGGAGGTAAACCTCACGTTCCGCATTGTCTCTCCGTTGTGTTTTCCGAGACTTTTGTCGTTTTTGTTTATAACGTAGCTGGATAATACAGAATCTCGAGTTTAGTCATGTTCTCTGCACAGATGGGATTTTTTCTTCAGAACGACTCGAAGAGAACATCTCTAGAGAAATTTCCTTGGTTGATTCTATATGTTAGATTTGCGTTATGATACTGACTTGAAATATGTTGAACTAATTAAAATTTATAGGTAGTCTAAATTATTTTAAACAACCAAGATAAATTTTTTATTTAAAAATTCACTAGGAAATGATGAACAAACTTGATTAATAGCAACTTATCTGCGCTAGTAGAAGTGCCCTGAAGGAGAGAAAGGAGCTTTACCAAGTGCGAAGAGAGATGGTGCACTTGTTAACGCAGTTTCCATCACCATCCCTCTCATCGTCCGCTACCCTCTCATCTTCTTACTACCCACATCTTCAACCTCATTTTCCCACCTCCATTTCCTTTCCCTCCTCCTCCGTGCCCCACCTCCGCTCCGCCTCGCCCACATCGCTGCCACGCCCACGCCCGCCGCAGACTTGCCCCCGCTGCCACCTTGCCACGACCGCCGCCTTCTCTCAGTCGCCGCAACGCCCCCTCCCCCCGCCGCATGGCGCCGCCGCTGCCATCTCGCCACCGTTTCCGCTTCCGCTGCCGCCGCCGCCTTGTTGCAGCCGCCGCCGCGCCCCCACCCGCACCACCTGCCTTCGCCGCCGCCTCGGCCCCGCCGTCGCCACACCCCAGCCACCGCGTCGCTCTCGCGCGCGCCACAGCCGCCCTACCCTCGCCGCCACATCGCCCCCTTCTCATCACTGTTGCGTGGCTTCCGTCTTCATCCTTGCCGACGCCTTCCCAGTACCCTCCCTTTCTTATCCCCTCACCACTCTCTCCTCTTCCTCGCCAGATTTCCACCTCCATTCCCTCCTCCTCCGTTTCCCACCTCCGCACCCTCCTCTTCTTCCTCCCCCTTCTGCACCGCCACCCTTCCCTCGCCAATGCCCCCGCCCCCACCCACTCTGCGCCGGCGCGCGCGCGCGGGGCGGTCTCTTTACGCGCACCGCAGGTTCATTACGGGGTAGTGAGGCGCCCGCCGCGGCATCTTTAGAGCGCGCCCCGCCCCCTCGCCGCGGCCCGCTACAGTCACGTTCCGCTCTCTCCGGGCGCCGCGCCCGCGCCCCCGCGACCTCACCAGGCAACGCAACGATATACAGCGTGGCCCATTGCGGCTGCTCTGCCGGTGGGAGCTGCCTGCACGATAGCAGTTCGCGAGGAAATTCAAATAAGCTCAGGTCGTGTTATTGTGGGCTTTAAATTGTCTAGATAAACATTTGAAAAAATACATTTGCATTGCTTTGGTTCAAGTAACGAATGGTGTAGCTGTTCATGAATTTAGACAAACCTTTAAATACTCAGTTTTGCGAAATATTTTGTGGGAATTCATCGCTTTGTTTATCACATTCGATTTTAACACTCACATAACAATTTGAAGGGTGACAGTACAGTTTTTTTCTCTATAATTGATAATATTTAAAAGTTAACATGCAGAAAATGTATGTAACATATTGTTTAATGAATGTTTAGTTCTTCAATTCATACATTTTTTCTCCAATTATTTTTCTATTTGTTCTGTAGTTCTTTGTCGCCTTCGCCTATTGGTGTTCTCCCGATATCGGGATAGTACTAGTATGCAAGTATTTAGCACAAAGCCTTACCAACATTTTTTTTAAATAGTCGTATTCAATATAAATGATTCTAAGTGTAAGAACTAAATAATTCTGATTTTGAATTTAATTTCCCGGCGAGAACTGTTCGATCTCTAGTAATTCAATGTCGCCTCCCCTTCATTCGTCGATCGTCCAATAAGGCGGGCATCGGAGATCGCATTGCGCGCGTCGCCGGCGCGTGGGAACGACCTTGCGCGGTTGGCGGGCGCGGCGCGCGGGGCGCCCGCTGTAGCGCTCGCGCTGAATTTTCCGCAGCGCTGCCAAGCGGCGGCGACGGCTGTAATTCCATTACGTCGCCCGAGGAGCCTCGGGTGATTGGGCGGAGACGAGGGCGCCGCGCCGCGGCCGCCAATCGAAGCTCGTCAGCTCCCCGGGTCGTTACGGGCGCGCCGTAACTCCCGCTGCCTGAGGGCGCGAGACGACGCGTCGTGGCGCGGCGTGGCGCGGCGCGGTCGGCCTCTCCGCTCCGCTCTGAGGCGTGTCTATCCGTTCTAGCCTGCTCCTCGCACAGTTCGCTTCGTCACAACTACGAACCGGGGTGATCCCCTTCCAATCGACTCCGATCGTTTTCAGGCATCGACCATTCTCCTACCTGACTCCTTCCCCACCAATATTCGACACCTTTTCGACATCTTTCCGATCCCGTTTCGACTTCCTTTCGCCCACTTTTTGACCCCCTTTCCGACCCCTTTCCAATCCTTCCTGACCCTTACTTTTTGTCTTCTCAATCCTATCCCCAATGCCTCTTTAACCTGCCTCTCCGAATCCGGCAAACCTCAATACCTTTATGGCCCTTTTCCAAATCCGCTTCTTCCCTAATCATAATCCTCGCATTAAATACATTTATGATAGAGGAGGAGGATTCGTTAAACGCCACATCTATTAATTTTCTTTTTTCTTTATTTTTAATATATTTTTTATTTTAATTATTTTTTGATTTATTGAATTTAGTGCTGCGTTATCAAGAATACACATTACACATTAACTGCTATACATACATTACTTTCTGCTTCAAGTCACAAACTTTGCTTTCTTACTTTAAATTTCTGTGATCTGTTAGCCCACACGTGATAAAAGAAGAGATGATGAAAAGACGGAATCATAGTAAAGCCAAGAACACAAAGCAGAAAAGTGGACGAGAAATATGTGACCTTACCAACGCTCGTGGCGCCCGTGATATTTTTAGCGCATGCAACAAACACGCCCTGGGGGTGACAAGGGTGGAGTGTGAACAACTTCAAATTTCCTTAGGTCAGTCGGATGTAAAATGGCCGGCAGAGTTTCTTTTTCTGTTCTTACCGCACCGTGCATTGCTCCCTCACACCAACCCTACACCATCCTCACCGTAGTAACGCCAGGAACCGGTGGCTAGGGACGGGTGTAAAACCAGCGCCGTTAACCCGCGCGTAACAATGCAGCCATCAGGCGCGCTATCTCCGCGGAGATAAGCCGTCGCCTCATCAGCTCGTCAGCGCCACCGCCGCCGCCGCCGCGGCCCCGGTCCGTATGTACGCAGGCAGCTCCGCCCCATTCGTCGCTTCCCCTGGCCTGGCACAGCCCTGTGCTCGGTCTGCGCGCCGCACCGCGCTACGCCGCGCCGCGCACGCGAGGCGTACATCAGGGGTAATTTACATCTCGGTGGTTGGCGAGCCTGACCACCGACGCGCTCGTTTCCCTCCCCCCCCCCTCGCCCGCGCCGCCTCACACCGAGCTTCCTTTCCGCCTCTCCTGCTGGTGGGAGATGGGACGGGATAGGGTGACGGCGGTGATAGCTGGTGTTATCCACCCACGCGACCTATCTGCAGTAGCTCTGCCATCGCCGGCGCACTACCCTCTGGGGGTATTAACACATTTTAAAGCCGGTTGGTTGCCTGCCTCCTCGCTGTCGACTCCCCGATGTCGACTCCGGTCGACCCTCTTTTGACGGTGCCCCTGCGCATCCTTCTCTTCTTCGTTATCCCTCTCTCGCTCTCTTGCTTCCGCTGTGCTCGCCCGTCTCGCCTGCTACACGGGGGCGCCCGAAGGCGGCGTGTCTCGCCGTATCTGGCCTGTTTATTACTGTCATATTTGGACACATGCATTAATGGAGTCTGAAGTCCCCGGAGGACGACGCGCCGCAAGTTGGCGCCGATTCCTGCCAACCTCGCTGCGCGGGTGAGGGGGCGAGAGTGCGCGGCGGGTTGCATACCAAGATCGCGGAAGGCGCCCAGGGCGCTTTCGCGGAATCGGGATGCTCAGAATTGCAGCTCTCTGCGGGATACAACAGGCACCCTTTTGAAAACAAGTTGGAAAACTGAGAAACTTCGGAGTTGAGCAATGTTGAAGACAGGGGCAATTGAATGGTGATATTCTTATTTTTAGTTAGAATAGAAGAAAAACATATCACTTTCGATTCGGAATCATTGACTGAATTTAATTATACATAGTAAAATCTCTTAATTTAATATTATAATTTATAATTTATTCATTTAATTTTACATAGTAATAATCTTCATTTTTATAACATCAGTGGCATTGTATATAATGTCGTACATGATTTGTATCGTACAAAATGTATCCTTTTTTAACAGTCCATTTGTAGTAGGACGTCGTGTATCCAAAATTTGATTAGTCTTTCATATTAATTAACTCTTTTCGGAAGAGCAACTCCATAAAATATTTTCGGATAAATATATTAGGAACTATTTTAAGGGAATAGCTAATGATTTACGTCATGAGTCTGTAGGAAATGTAGAAATAAATAGTCTAGGACTGAAAAAAGATCAAGAAATCCAACAAGCAACAGAGCGATGTAAAAAAGCAGCCAGGCGGAATCCGTGACGTCCGCTTGCAGATTCTCGGCACGAACAGCCAGCTTCGCTTCCTTAAAACGGAAATGTTCCTTACTTTCCTTTCCAGCTCTAATAGAACATTTCCGAATCGCACAAAACTTTCGGTTCGTTTTAAGCTTTAATTCGTTCTGTACACGAGACTTTGACGAATACTTTATGCTACCTAGACACTAATGCCGAAATTTGCTTATTGGTGATCAAAGAGTGTGAGCCCAAAACCAATTAACATAATAAGTTGTTTTACCAGAGGCGCAGAGTTTAGCAAATTTGTGGGAGTTAATATTCAAATTGAATTCACATTTATCCAAGAAAATTCGTCATTGTAGAATGAAATTAATATATTGGGTATTTGAGATATTACCGTTAAGTTAACCTTTGTTTGTACAAATAATGAAAAAGTAAAAAAATATAGAAATTTATTTGTTATTTTAATGTTGAATAATATTTATAACAAACGTCTGTGAAACCATTCTGCGTGTGACTACTCCAAACACGACTGCTCTTGGCCATCATTTTAGTCAATAATAGTATCAAGAAAAAAGAGCCGTTCTTACTCGAGCGAATCGACGAATAAGGCCAGGTCCGAACGGCGGCTCCGATTTCAGCAGCCATGATGAGTACGCCAGGGCATTCCATTCTCCAGCGTCCGGCCGTCAGTCCGTGGGGCACCGGGGGGCGGGGCCCCCGACGAGATGGGTTTTCCTGCGCCTCCGCCCCCCAGAGGAAAGGCGGGGGCGGGGCGCACGGGGCCCCGCGTGGCGACGCAGCCGGCCCAGCCCCCGTCCCCGGCTGCGGGCGGCTACCGGGGGCAGGGAGCGTCACCGCAAACTTTGTCGTGGTGGATCGATGCTTTTTAATCCCGGGTGGGAGCGCGGGGGCGGCACGGCGGCGGTCGCAGGCAGAGCAGGGCAGCAGGGGAAACATCGGTGGCAGCGCCGCGCCGACGTCGGCCCTACCTGGAATTAAATTCCAGGCCACAGAATGCCCCGACCGCGACGCGGATAACAATGTCAGCACCCGCCTCCGCCGGCGCCACCGTCGACGTCCCCCTCCCCCGTTGTCCCCGGCCTCTTTCCCGCCGCCCACGCTCGACGCTGCTCCGGCGTCGCTCTCGTCGTGCGCGTCTTAAGTAATTTCTGCGCGAGATTCATTTGCGTTCGGGAGCAAGTGGATTCCGACGGGGGCGGACCGAGGTCGCGACAGGGACTTGAATTCACTTACGCTCCTGTTTGCTGCGAAACGGAATAGCTGGCGCACCGCGCTATGGAAACGCGGCCTCGTCGGCGAAGACGACGTGGCTCCCGCCGAGCGGTCATATATTATATTCACCGTCTCCTGCTAATTTCCCCTCGCGGTGTCTCTGCGGTGATAAATATTAGTGCAGACAAAGTGTGGATTTTAAACCACTCTAGAACGAGAAAAATACTTATTTTCAGACTTTTCAAAGTTTCAGTAAGATATTACTAACTTCAACTTTAATATTGTTTTAAAAATAAAATGATTAACCATCAAAACCTTGTACCAGAGAATAGGGCAATTTACATGAGAAATAACATTAACTAAATTAAAGCCTATTTTTCTAATGAAACTAGACGATAAAACAGGAGATTAACTTACATTCTTATACATATTCTGAACTGTTATTCTTGAAATATTCATATATTTCGTAGAGATCATAATTATCATTCAAACATGATCTATAACGGCTTTAAAAAGGATTAAGTGCAAATGTTTAGGAATTGGGACCAACTAGACGTAATACAAGCTATATTTGAAGCGTATATAGTAGATAGAATTTGTAGAAAAAATGTTTTTTATGAAACCGAACGTTCTTTGTTATTTTTATTTAATTAATAGATGGCCACATTCATTAGTCTTAAAAATACATTAAATATGAAATATATTTTACAGTTCTCTGAAACAGCAGTAAGCCTCGTGCGTATGCAAAACGTGCGCGCGTGAAATGAATTTAATGAAAATCGTAAAAGAAAGCGGTAGCCGGGAGGAACAGGGCGAGCGGTAAACTCCCAGGAGCGTTGAGCTGCCGGAGCTCGCGAGGGCAGGGCGTGCAGGCGTGGGCGAGGCGGAGGAGCAGGAGCAGGCGTAGGCGGAGACGGGGGGTGGAGGCAGGCGTCCGCTGGCGGGCGGGAGGCAGCGTCGGAGCCAGCGCCAAGCAACCGCACGGCTAATGGAGGCTCGAATAATTCACGGCCAGGAAGCGAGGAGGTCCTTGCTGCGCCTGCGTCCCTCCATCTCCCCTTTCCTGTTTCCGCCCGTCTTCCCTCCCCGTCCCCCCACACTCTCACCCTCCCTCCCTCGCCCGCCTCGTCCCGCCTTCGCCACTGCCGCCGCCGCCGCCGCCGCCGCCTCCGCGGCACCCCGCTAAATTATATTAAGTTCGGAGCACTTCCCAACTCAAGCGCCGGCCGGGCAGATTACACGGCCCCGCGTGAGATAATGGATTCTGGACGAGGCCGCCGTTGCTGCAGCCGACGCTGGGCGCAGGGCGGCGCGGCGCGGCGTGGTGCTCCCGCGGGCGTCGCGCCGCCCCCGCCGCCCCCAGGCCTCCCGGCGGTGGCGGTGGGGGTGGTGGTGGTGGTGCTGCTGGTCGCGTTCCCTCCTGCGCACGGCCGCGCTCGCCGCCGCCGCCGCCGCTGCCCTGCGCTGCTGTGATGAACGGGCCCGCAGTTACACATGCTCACTCGCTTAGAGCGCCCTGCGCCGCTTGTAATTAATAGCACTGTCCTCCTCGCTCGCGCTGGTCTGCTCTGGCCGTCCGTTGCTCGTGCTTGCCCGTTGCTCTTTCAGTCTCTTTCGCGCATTTGCTCTCTCGCTCCCGTTCACTCTCACCGTCACTGCGCTCTCTCGATTCCGTTCATTCTCACGTTTTTTGTCACTTTATTTCACTACCTCGCAATTTCACTTGTACTCATTCTCACTTATTTCTCACTCTCATTACATCTCTCTTTCATTCCCCCTCACTGTCTCGTTTTACTCTCACTACCTCTTTCACTCTCAATCCATTCCACTTCCATTCTCACTCACCGTAATTCTCCCTCTTATAGCCTCATCTATCGTCTCTACTTCCCCTGTGTGGACGAATTTTTGTATTTTTCGGACAGTCACTTTTTCTCCTTTTATCACTCTGATTTCAAAGACTAATAATTTCGAAGTTCAATGATCGTCAGGTAGCTATTATAAGTCATCCCCTTCAACTCAGAGATTTTATGAAAAATGAATGAAAGAAAAACATTTCAAACACATGGATATCAACATGTTTGCAATAAGCGTCTGAAACCTCCCCTTGCTTTGTATAAATGTGTTTGTGGTTGTAAACCTGTAGGGGTACATTCTTCTACTAAGAAATATGTATGTTTCCAATTGCATCGAATGGATATGGTATCTTTTTATTATTTGCTGTGTTTTGTTGTTGTTTAGAAGAATTTTAAAAATGTAGACATTGAAGCATGTAAATTGTAACGTTGTAGTCTTTTGGTGCATAAACATAATTTTGAGGGATATTTCTGTTTCATTTTTTTATCCTTACGAAAAACAACAGTTCTACCTGTAAGAAAATGAAAAAAAATGTTTTGTTTGATTGTACTGCTCTTACAATCATACCCTTGTATATAAATACCAACTATTTCCTATTATGAAATTTGAAAACTCAGTGTTCACTTTCCACTTTCATTTTAAAAATGACGTAATAACCGGCAAAAGCAGCAGCCCTCGCTGAAGTTCGCGTCCGACTCGCCAGGGATTTTCAGATATGCACGCGGTTCCTAGAAGGCTGCCTCCACAGGTATTAGAGATCCGCAATTACTCCCGGGCAATCTCGCCGGCCGCGAAGTCGCGGCGAGCGAATCTGCATGATGGAATAAAACGGGGAGCTCGCGAGGAAGTGACGTCGGGAGGGCAGGAAGAGGGAAGGAGGGGGAGGCGCCACGGGATCCAAGGAGCGCGAGGGCGGCGGAGGTGGGGAGGGAGGCGCTTTTGCATACCATGGTCGGCGGCGCCGCGGAGGGGCGGGGACGCAGCGGGAGCGCACGGCGGGGCGGGAGGAGAGCGAGCAGGGCGGGGCGGGAGGAACGCTGATAGCACCCCGAGAACAGAGTCATCTGAAACACGCAACTTGCATTTCGATTCTGACCCCCGTGAAACGCGCATTGAGTGCCGAAGCGGAGGCAGGAGGCTTGCGGCGGCGGCGGGGGCGGAGAGAGGGGCGGGGATGCGACTGGAGGCGGCTGCGAGCGTGGGGGTGGTGTTGGGGGGTGGGGCGAAGGGCGCGGCTGAAAGTCGGAGCGACGCCTGCCTGCCCGTCCTTCCACCGACTGCCAGAAAAGTTAGTCCCTCGCGTCGCCGCGAGCTGCGCGCGCTGTCACCGAGCAAACTAGTGTAAAATGCGGGAATGCAAATGACGGGCCTTCCCGCCGAGTAGTTTCGCATTTGAAATTTGTTCGTTACGCTGAATCAGTCATGTCTCTTCACCCGATGCGGTGCTTTATGCGTAAATAATTTGTGGTGAGCCTGTTCGGGGATAAATGCACGGTTATAAATTCAACCATTTGGCGGATATATCGAGTTATAGTGGCTTGTATCGTAAATTCAGAATTGCGCAACCACGTCTATACTAAACCTAAAGAGAATGCTTGCGAAAATCTTCTCCCCCGACTTTATGAAATATTTCTCATGGTGTTGGCATTTGTTCAAATGAATATAAAATATGTATGTTTGAATGCTTTCGTTTTGTTCGCGTATACTATTAACATTAGAATATGTATTTTGAGAACAATATCTAATTGGATTTTCAATTTATTGCAGAAACCGAAAATGTGTTATGGAGAGGTTTTAGTACCAAATTCTCTTAGGGACATACGGATGAATTCATAAAATTCACAAACTAATAAATCATCATTTCGTGAAACATGTACACGTACGTGGAGGATCTATTAAAGGCAGAGACTCTTCAAATGTCTGTCCTTATCCTAAACACATATTGTGTCATAAAATATATATTACTAGTTACCATGGGAAGAAAAGTTTAGTTACTTTTACAGACACATTGTCCCATCTTTTAGCTGTGCAGTTCGAAGATTGCATCGTAACACGAGATCTCTGCCTCCCATAATGTATTTCCCTGCAGCGAGTACCCATGTGCTCCTCTTGACTTCCTCCCCTGCGCTCGCCGCCTGTCGTGCTCTGTTGTTCCCCGGGATCGTCCGGCCCGGGGCGTCCCTCGCCCCAGCGCTCGGCTGGTGGCCTCGCGTGCTGCGTACGCGCGGGTGCCCCGCTCCGAACCCCTCCCCCCTCCAGGCCTCTCTCTTTCCGCTCCCAGTCCCCGG
Organism: Gryllus longicercus; assembly: GCA_038098605.1. NCBI lineage: Eukaryota > Metazoa > Arthropoda > Insecta > Orthoptera > Gryllidae > Gryllus > Gryllus longicercus. The sequence continues at coordinate 235,759 of JAZDUA010000108.1, read as the reverse complement.
GGCGGCGGCGGCGGCGGCGGCGGTGGCAAATGGCTGGAACAAATCGCGCCCCCGCCTGGCCCGGCCCTCCGCCGCTCCCAGGCATCAGGCGCCTCGTTTTCCCCGCCCCGCCCCGCCCCTCCCCGCCCTTCCCCTCCACCATCCCATCCGCTCCCCGTCGCGCGTTCTCTCCTCTTCGTTTGTGGCTATGCCGGTCCCTTCCCTGCCCCGCCCCGCCGCTGCCCCGCCCAGCCGCACGCGAAATCTCGCACTCGCCATGAGGCCGCGTGCCCCCCCCCCCCCTCTTCTCTGGCGCAGCTTTACACAACGTCCGTACTACACCAGCGGGCTCGCCTCTAGACGCTGGCTAGCGCGGGTTGTAAATCTATGCAGCATTATGGGAAGAATAGGGCAGGTAGCTTCAACGCCAGATTTACATGTTAATGAGCGTGGTGAACCACGCTTGCTGGTGTGCGGCCTCCATCAATGCCTTTGCCTGTGCCGTTCTCAGAATTTGCTTTCGTTCCTGAAAAGGAACATCGGCCAAGATTAAATTCGTAGATATTTGTTTTGCGTAGCAATTCGAGAAACACTCATAGACAATTTCGAATCAAATCAATGAGATAAAGATGACTTCTATTTATTGGAGATGTTTTTAGACGCTCACTGTAAAATTAGTTAATTAGTAACGGCAAATTTCAAAAGATAAAAGCTTGGGGCAGTGTTAACCAGAATTATAACTTTTCGAAAGTGTCTTTTGCCTCTCAGATCTCTTTTTGGCAACATTATTGAGCCAATTACGTTCCGATTTGTACCGATTACGTTCCGATGTGGTCAATTTTCGTTGGGCATATTTTAATATTTGGTGATTTTATTGTATTATTAGTAGACAATTCTTTCTTATAGTAGAAATAATTCTTTAATGGAGGATTAAATGTTTATAAAACATTAAAATTAATTTTAATTTACAGTAACCATCAAGTTGTACTCAATTATGCGATAATTAGAGCTCAATTAAATTAAATGAATATTGCAGTATTGCCTAGAGTGTCTACGTCTTTTGTGCATTGTAATGTGTTGCTTGTGATGAAAAACCATCATTATTTTTATTTTCTTACCTTGCGTATTCCACTTATCTTGGCATACGGTTTTTAATTCGTATCCGCTGTATGCAAAGTTGTGAAAGTCTTTCTAAAAGCACTCGTCGAAAGAAACGGCCGTGCTTAAACGGGAAGCTATCGCACTTGGCCTATTCGTGCGGCCGCGTTCTCACCTTCCGTGATTAACCGTGTTTACTCCTTCCGCCCGCCCACTTTCAACGAGAGGAGTAAAGAGCGTTGCCCGCGTGAAGTATTGCGACCGCGCGCGCCTCCTGTGGCACCCTGCTGCGCCGCTTTTTGCCGGGGGCGCGGGGCGGGGTGGAGGGGGCCGCAGCGGGGGACGGTCGTCGAGGCGGGGGTCCTCGCTTCGAGCCGGAGCTCGCGTGCACCTCGCCAGGGGGCAAACGGTCGCCGCCGCCACCACCACCACTACTACGGCGACTCCGCTGGTATTTTGTAAGACCACGTTGACGTGCCGAGGGCTTGAGAGTCTAGTGAGTGGAATTATAACTCTTCTGAAGCTGGTTTCAGAATACGTACTATTTTAAATGCAATCCGCGTTTAATGTTCTTGTGGTTTGGAAGAGTTCTTGAATCACCTGAAATATGCGATTAAACAGAAATTAATTACTAACTGTACTTGATAATTTCGTTGTTTATCATTCTAGACTAAATATGTTTTATACATGTGTTATTGATACGTCTGTAGATATTAATGCTTACTGGTAACGACGAACATAAAATTGCGTTTTAAATATTATTTTTTTATTTGGCTGATTTCAAGAAAAAAAATGATACTGCAATGTAAGTATTACAAAAATCAGAGTTATTCGATTTGTGGTCGATCTCTATTTAATCCAAATTTGAATTTCTACTTTTGCTACTTTTCCGTTGTATTATCTGGGATACGTTCTATTTTCTCTGTGGCCCTGTGCACTTTCACCTTCTTGGGTTCCCTGGTTCGTGCTATAGCCCACTTCCTGACCTCGCCTCAGCGTCTATAGATACTCCACTTCCTCCAGTTTGCGACCCGGCCAGCGCGCCCTCGACCTCGTTGCCAGAGACGCGATCCCCCCCCCTCCGCGACCCCACCCGCGCCTGGCCACGCCCCCATCGCTGCTCCCGCCTCTCCATCACCTTTTCCCAGCACGCGAGGGCGGCCTCCGCGTGAACCTCACCCCCTCCCCGTCATCCCGCGATCTCGTCCGCGAAAATTAGGATGCACCGCCACACTCGGTTGCCGCGCCGGCCAAGGCAGCGCACCCAGCGAAATAATTACGCCCTCACGCGTCGCCTCCAGGGCCGCCTTAAGAATGACGAGAACGCGGGCCTTGAGCAATTGTGGCGAATTGAAATGTAATATTTCAAGTACACTGAATATATGTAATTTGACAATAAAGTAACTCGTTTAATTTTTTTTAATGGTTTGTACGCTGGAATGACAAACATTTTTGCAACGGCCATTGCGTTATTATACTAGGCAATTAATTTACGCTCACATTTTAAAAGGACGAATTTCATAACGCGGTCGCTTGTGGCAGTAATCGCTCGGTGGTGTAGTGTAGATTTATATCACGCGTAAAACACGGAGTTTTGATCGTATGATTGTGGCATGTGGGCAAATGCAAACGAACATAAAACCCGTGTAATCGTGTAAATCATTTTAAATTTTGACATGATTAGTAAAAAAAGGAAAGTCCCTTCTCTGTGTTTGGTCGCCATCACCTTTTACAATAGATGAATAAAAAAAACATTTTTTTAAATAATCGACATTTTAAGCAACTGTTGAAAAATTATACCAAACCTTGCAAATAAAATAGTAGCATAATTAAACTAAAAATGCAAAAATTATATTTTTTAACGACGTTTCATGAACATTTTAATAAATATAATTACTTTTTTATTTACTTAATTTAAATTATGTTGATTATGAAGTTGAATTGATTTGATTTATTTAGTCGAAAACAGTAAAAAAGGAATACGATTATTCGCGCTCCAATTAAGCCGGACTGTGGATAAAAGCAGTTCCCCTCTGCTCCAAACCACTCACCTCCGCCCCGGCCCCCAAGTCTCTTCCCCCTGTCAGGTCCGCGGGACCGAGAAAACAAGCGGCCGCCAACTCTTAATCTGGCCGCCCTCTAGGCGTTAACCGGCGGCCAAGTACGAGGGGACCGGCGGAGAAGGAGGGAGTGGGAGAATTTTTAATCGCCCGTTATCGCGCTTCCGGTACTCGTCGGCCGGTGTTTCTTTTTCTGTCCCTCTTTTTCGCGCCCCGCTTCCTTCTCTCATCCCCCTCCCTCCCCCCTCCCCTGCCATATCGGAGTAACGCGACCGCAATTACGCTGGGTTGTAAATCGGGGACCGCTCGGCGGGCGGGAGCAGCGAGCCATCGCCGAGCGTAATCTACCCGCGCCGCGCCGCCTAAACGCTTTAAGGTGGGGATGGGGGCGGGAGTGAGCGGGACGCGGCCCAGGGTCCGATGGGCGCGCATTCTTCACGACCGCCCCCGCAGATTAGTGTATGCGCGTGTTCTAATAGGGCTCTCGCCGGCCGACGGGGTAGTTTATCAAAGGTCACCGTAAGCCACTTACGTCGACGCTCGCCCGCCCGGTTGGTCGTTGGCGGCGCTGTAGTAGCAACAGCAGTAGTAGCGTGTGCCCGTTGCAGCAACGGCCGCTCGGGGCGGCGGTGGTTGCTTGGGATATGATTACGGCTGATTGATTTAGTGCTGGCCGCCCCCGCCCTGCGCGCCGCCTCCGCCCCACCCTGCCTCTGGCCGCGGCGCAGCCGGAGTGTATTATCCCTTCCAGTGTATCGGCCTCGAGCTTAGCGGCCGCAGCCAGGTAGGGACGTCTGCGGCGGGGGCGGGAGCGGTAGGGATGTGGGCGGGGCGGGCGGGAGGCGGCGTATTTCGAATGCTAATGCGGCCGTCTTCTCCTGTTTGTGGCTTCTGCCTGCGGGGCGGGGAGGGGAGGATCCGCGCGGCCCGCTAAGACTGCATGAAAGCGGAGGCATTCGGGTTATCCCTCTGTTGGATGTATCGCTGCCGTGGAGGGGGGAGCGGGGCTCGCGGCACGCCGCATGAATCTCCTTTATTCGTGGAATTATTTGGATGCGGTCGCAGGATTTCGCGTATTTACACCTGGAATTGTGTGGATAGTTCCGCTAGAGAAGTTAATTGATGGATTGTTTCTGCTCAGAGGAGTGGGATATGATGTATGTTTAGAATGGTGGTGTTGGGGCAGAAATGAATAGTCAACAGACAGAGTTTGTGGTTTGGGAAACATGAATTGGGTTTTTAACGATTCCACGCTATCTTGTATGTTATGTGAAGAATGTATAATCCAGAGTAAAATTGTGTGCGCCAAAAATATTAAATTTCAGTAAGATTCAGTACTTCTTACGAATCATCACACTTTATTAGATGATTTCCATACAGCAAAAAATTGGTTCACGACGTTTATATTTCAATGGTAATTGTTTCTATGTCATTGGTTGGGATCACAGGGTTAATGAAATTCAATTGTCAATGTATAGACGTTTGGTGAAGGTAGTTTTTATGTTTCTGTGACCCAAAGAGCTAAGAGAGCGTTGCAGTACGTTGACCCGAAGTGACAAGACACGTACAGTAAATAAATTAGTCCAGTGCCGATAAAAGTAAACTCTGCCTCTTTCCTAAGAGAAACCGGGAAGGTGGTGTTTTGCTCAGAAAAGCGAGAAGGAAGGAGGTCGCCTGGAAGCATGACAGAGCGTCGGGGGGCGGTGGTCGTAATGAAGGCGGCAGCAGGAGGCAACGACAGCCGCCGATGGAAGGATCACGGCCACGGGGTTAAGCAGGCCCGCTGCTCCATCAGTCCGGCGGCGGCGACGGGGGCGGCGGCGGGCGACCGAAGCACAGAGCAGCCGCGCAGGCATTATTCATCGGGCCCCATCCATCAATTTGCCGCCGCCTCCTGCTGGCGCCAGCAGCCTCGCGCTGACCCGCTCCGCCCCTCCCCGCTCCGCCCCGCCCCATCGCCCTGTGGCCGCGCCGCCGGTGCCGCGGCGAATCCATCCTCGCGTTGAGCCCCAGCCCTCTTGCGGTCACGCCGTCTCCGCCCCGTCTTTGTTCTTTATGGCCTGGCCAGATAACAGTGGTCGAAAACATTGATTCCTTTCCTTTGCATATCATGATACAAATAAGAAACTTGTGGGATTAGATGGTAATTACCGCCGTTTCATTAAGCAATAATGGACACAATTTTTATTATTGAAGGCTTTTCAATATAATTGCAATACACTACTACCTGTTATTAGTCATGGCTGTGTTCACCTTTTAATACCTTTATTCTTCATTATAGTTTACTTAACTTTTAAATACACGCCCTTAACTGATTATTTATGCAAATTCTGAATAACGTTCTAGGTAAATTCTGTAGAGTGTTAAAATATATTATTATGAAGGTACACATGTGAGAATCTGAAAATCTAATGAGGGTTCTCTTTTAAAGGTCTTTTAAGCCTATTAAGGGATAAAACACAAATCGCAAAGTAAGTGGAAACTACCGAGATTTATATAAAATAGTTGAAGGAAAAAACGCTAAACGTATGTAGCTTGAGCTTAAAAATAAAAACAAACTAGCAGTTTCTCTTCACACACTGTTGGAAATGTGTAATGGAATGTTTCCGAGTAGCCGAGAGCTTTTGTGAAATTCATATTCCGGTGAGCAGAGGTACGCAAATGCAATCACTTACTGCGAACCATTTGAAAGCGCGTTCCAAGGCGACGTTGGCGCGAATGACGGCGCGCATTATGTCGTGCAGCGCGGCGCTCGACGCCGCCGCCGCCGCCACTCGACCGTCGCGTCGCGACGCGCAATTGCTTCCAACGCTATTACACGGCGGCGGTGGCGCGGTGCGGCGTGCCTCCCTCGGCGCGCGCGCGCGTGGGCCGTCGCTCAATGGCTTTGCCATTGTCCGGCGCCTGGGCGGAGAGCGCGACGGACAAGTCGCGGCCGCCACTGCGACGCTCCGCCCGCGCCCTTTGATTGCCGCGACCCGCGAGCACGGGGCGGGGCCTTCTCTGATGCCGCTGCCGTCGCCGCCCCGCTGCCTGTACCGCCGCACGGCCGTCACCGCCCCACAAACGTCACCACCCCACTGTACCATCCCACTGCTGTCATAGCGCCACTGCCTTCACCGTCCCCAACTGCCTTCACCGCCCCTAACTGCCGTAACCGCCGCCACTGCCTTCACCGCCCCCACTGCCTTCACCGCTCCCACTGCCTTCACCGCTCCCACTGCCTTCACCGCCCCCACTGCCTTCACCGCCCCCACTGCCTTCACCGCTCCCACTGCCTTCACCGCTGCCACTGCCTTCACCGCCCCCACTGCCTTCCCCACCTCTCTACTTTCACCGCCCCACTGCCTTCACCACCCCACAGCTGTCACCGCCCCACTGCCTTCACTGCACCACTGCCCTCATTGACACATTCCTCACCAATTCATAGTCTTCACCGCCCCACTACCTTTACCACCTCACCGAAATCAGCATTTCGACACCGCGCCATCCCCATATTAATCTGTCCACTTCAGAGTGACTATCCTTCTGTCCTGCGTGTGAAATCATCCAGTCTTTATTAGTACCAAACTGTCTCCATTGCGTCATTCGTCCATCACCAGGACTCTCTGTCTGGACTGTCTTGCTACTTCATTTCCATCATTAATTTTCCCGTTCCGCCACAATGCTAGTTTTATTTATGAATTACCTTTGTGTCTATTCACTTCTACACATTGCACTTTCTTCTTCAACCCTTTTCCATTTAAGAATTTGGCCTCTTTTTGTCTTCCATTGCCTTTGATGCCTGTGACAGTTTGACACATTATTACTCTTCACTATTCATCAACTCTCTCCCACTGTACTATCACCACATCATAGCCATCTGTACCACCACTACAAGTATAATTACAGTGAACACTGACACCACTGCCACTACCACTACCTTCACGTCTATCTCCACTTCCATCAGTACCAACGCCTCTTCCTTCACCATCACCAACACCACAACAATCGCTCCTACCACAACTATTACGAAAGTCTCCACTACCCCTACCCTGCCTCCTCCACTGCCTTCACTGCCCCCCTCTCCACTGCCCTCACCGCTCCAATGACCACCCCACCCCTCTGCCTTTATCGCCCCACTGCCATCACCACACCACTGCCTTCGCTACTGCCACGACTACACCCCTCCCCCACTTCTGTTGCATCAGCAAGAGCACTATCACTTCCCCGCCACCAAAACTGTACTCATTACCACCAACGAAAAGCGGTCGTGCGAGTCGAACCCTAGTGTGCTCGCATGCAATGTCGTTTCCCCATCGCCCCCCCTCCCCCATCGCTTGCACGGACCGAACGGCGCTGCCCGCCTCGCGTTATGTTGTCGAGCGGCGCAGAGCTCGCCGAGTCGTTCGTTTGGCGCGACGCGGCGGCGGCAGCCGCAGCGGTTGCGCGACGCGGGCGAGAGCGAGAGCGGGGGGGGGGACGCAGCGTGCTCTGTGGGGGCGCGTCCGCCTCATTGGAAAACGGAACCACCGCCGATCGCGGACTTTGTGAACCGTCAGCGGCCACCGGCCGGCACGGTCCATCGGACGCCCTCCCGAGCCAGCGCCAGCGCCCGCGCCCACGCCCTCGCCCTCGCCCTCGCCCGCGCCCGCGCCAACGCTCGCGTTGCGCTTTGTTGGCGGCCGTGCGGCGCGGAGCGACGTGGCGTGGCGTAGAGCGGGGCCGCGAGGTCGCTGCACTACGAAGTTGGTTAGCGCGGGTGCAGGTGCGGGAGCGAAACTTAGTCGCAGGGTTGGACGTCGGAGACTGGGTGGAGGGCGCAGGAAATGAGGTGGAAGGGGAGGTGATTATCCAACAGCCTGACGTCATCGAAAGTAAAAATGCTCACTGAATTGGTTTATTGCCACTGTAAAATAAATTTAATTTTGATTATTAATATATTTTTGTTACCGTCTGTCCAAATTTTATGGATTTTCGTATCTTTTAATTTTAGACAATCAAATTTGTAATAATTTTATTACATTACGTGTAATGATTTGACTGTACATGATTAAGAGATACTATAATCCATTGAATATTAATATTCCACATTCATCTAGGACAAATTATTTTACTGACATAAGTGGGTGTTAAATTTATTTTCTATAACATGAATATATTAATTAGAATACTCTTCTGTTATAATTCTGAGAATGCACTGGAGAACGTACAGTGAAAATTAAAGAAGCGAATTACACGTGAATAATTGGCAGGCAAGATACAGAATCAGTTTCGTTATTCTCAGCAGGTACATATGCAATTATACGTCTAAAAACTTAAGTTATCTTCAGAATAAATACCTCTAAAATTTGATGAAGTGGTTTATTATAATTTTTGGTATACAATAATCTTCAGTTTACATCTGCAGCGTTTTTAAATTAATGAAAATAAAATAAATCGAATGCTGATACACGAGTCGCGTAAGTGATGAGGTGCCCACTTATCAGTTGATAAATTCATATCAGAGAGGATGTAGAAGCGTCGGACGAACGGAATCCGCATCAAGTAGGACGAACGAGACAGCAAAAGATACAGGAGAGCAATTGGCGGCTGGCGCGAGGGCCTAGCTGCGGGCGAGTGGCGAGGCCGAGGCGGACAAGGGGCGACGAAAGCTTCAGAGGCCCCGATGCGTGACGAGCACGGCCAGTACGTTTGTCGAATTAGGCTTTCTCCTACCACCACCACCACCACCACCACCTCCACCACCACCACCACCACCACCACCACCACTCCACAACCATCGCCGCCGCCTCGCTGTGCCATTCGCAATTGGAGACCGGAGCTCGCAATCGACACGACCAGTGAAAGCTTTTCTCCCTTCGGGCGTCATCAAAGACACTCGGCGCAAGTTGATTTTCTGATAATTCAATTGGAAAACGACCGACCTCTTCCATACTTCGTTTGGGAGACCATCAAAATAGTAGTCTCCACATTTTGACAGAATGACCGAAAATAAATTATCCTCTTCTTAATTTCTATGATTGTACTGTGTATGAGAAACGACTTCCATTTGCGAAGTTCTCGTTAACATATCGATACTCACATCTCTACCCTTTATTACGTGTTTTCACAAAATGAAAATACATACGTATTAGCGAAATATACACAGGTAAACGTCAAGTAGTACACACTCTTTTTTTGGAGCGTCAGTAAGTTGTGTTTATGTCTACGTAAATTTTTCCCACTTATCCCAGCACCGCGTTCCTTGCAAGGCTCTAGCGTGAGAACGTCTCCCTCGTTTCCGGCTCGGATGCATAAAACGCCTGTTCGTGAATCGTTTTGACGTTGCCTCACTCGGCGGCCGGCCGAGGAGGCCATTTCGACCGCGTCCACGGACAGATCGCTGCGCATAAATCGGCGCCGAAAAGAACCAACCGGAGCACTCTTTTGCCCGGCGAGGAACGATCTGTGTGCCTAGCGCTCATGCGTCATTCTGGTAATTCGAAGTTATCCCGCGAGAGAAAATTAGCTCATAAAACTGTTGCATAAATACGCGCGTGTACCGCTTTGATGACCGCTAGATCCATATCTAACGAGCGTCCGCCTCCACCGCTGCTCGTGGCCGGGCTCGCAACCACCGCCTCCGGCGGCCCCGCCGCCCGTTGCAGGGGAGGGCACGGGATTATTTTTCTTCCCGATTCGAAAATAGCGGTTAGAGTTGTGGCGCGGGAAGTTTCTCGCGTCCGGGAGCGGAAACTCGGGGGAACGACGCGAGGAAGGTGGGTGTGGGTGGGGGCGGAGACGGGGCGAAGAGGAAGGAACCGGAGAAGAGGAAGGGCGGGGTCGCCGCGTCCGCTGACAGTTGTGGGGCGCCCCCGACCAGCAGAGTGAGGTGGGCGGGGCGGGGCGGGTGTCGTGACCCGGCCCCGTAAGGCAGTGGCCTACTCCAAGGGATGGCGGGGCACGGGGGCGGGCAGTGGCCGGTGGTCTGCGGGCGGGCCCGCCCGTTATCGCGCTGCCCAATTAACAGAGCACAGGTGGCCGCTGCGGGGGAGTGAAAGGGGGTCTGGGGCAGTGGCCACGCGGACGGTGTCGTCCGTCGCTCGCTTTGTGCGCTCTACTTAACGAGAGGCTGCTGGCCTCGACGCATAGACGTCACTCTCTGGTTCATAGCGTCTTTAGGATAGACGCCTCTTCTCCCTGACTGTAAGTCTGTAAGTCGTAGAAACATGGAAAATGGAATCAGCCTACTTCTTCCTCTCTTGAAGTTGGGTATGATCCTCATTTTCAAATGAAGTTCGTATCTTTTCGATTTCACGGTATAAAATGTATAAATGTATAGCATGTATGTAAATATAATCGACATTTAAGCCACTTCCATAACGCAACCCAACATTGCAAAAAATCTCTCTGCAAAACTTGCCCATTTCCTCTTGAGCAATTCTTGCAGCGCGCGTCCCTGTACTTGAAGTGCTCGAAATTGGTACAACCTGGCACGTGCTCAGCGTTGAACTGCGTTTGCGGTGCCGGCTTCGGGCGCTTAAGGTCAGAACGTTCCTTCAAAACGCTCTGAAACAGAAGACTGCCTCCGGCGCCGGCGCCACCACCCCTCGACGCCGCCATCATCGCCGTTCCATTGCTGTCTATATCACCACCACAGTTACTATTGCATCTGCCTCCGCCACCCCCACTGCCTCCGCCCCCGCGATCTACCGATTTCTCCGAATTCACCTTCGCAGAATCCACCTGCGCAACCGCCAACACAGTATTCCCCTCCCCCCGTTCCTCAGGCCGTCGCTCTCACAGCAGCTTCTGCCGTCGTCACCGTCACTTCCAAGGCGCGATGCCCGGCCACTGTAATACAGCGCACCACTCCACCGCCGTTGCCACCACGCCTCTGCCGCCGGCTCGCGTATGTACACACCCCTGCGGGCAGGCGGGCGCGCGCTCTCCGCACACACCCTCTCTCGCACACACGCAGCGCACTCGTGGGGACCGCGGCGCTGCGAACCGCGCTGTTTGTAATCTTTGCGAACTTGACAGGTTATTGTGCTGACGCCTGCAGACCCGCAGGGACGCTGTGTGCGCCAGACGGAGAGGGAAACAGCGAGCGTGTGTGTGTTGCGAGCGTGAGTGCGACAAGGAGAGCAACAGTTGGAGAGGAGAGCGCGGGTCGGCCCGCACGTAGAACAAACGCGCAACTTCGCAGACCGCATTAACTCTCCCATCGCGCTCGGATATTGTTCGCTCCGGCGTCGCACTGAGCCGCACCCCCCTCTTCCTCACCCCTCCCCCTCACAACGCTTCCACCCCCGCGAGCTCCACCCACGCATGCCCGGCTCACCCCTCACCCTACAGCCCCCGCCCGCACGTTAAAACAGTGCACTTCTGGCCTAATCTTTGTCTGAAGTTTGTTTCCATCCGGCGCGCAGGACGGCGGAGCGGCGGTGGTCGTGGGAAGGGGTAATGGCAGGGGGGAGGGGACGGTTAAGGCTCGTACGGGGATCGGGAAGGGGGAACGTGGGCTCTCGAATTTCCATAGCAATGAACGATGCCGAAAGTTTCGTCGCCGTCTTCCTCGCGCTGCAGCCTAAGGGCTGCGGAAGAAAATGATGTAGCGAATTGAATTCTGAATTCATTATGAAACAAATCACCCGAACTGAAAAGCCAAGTTGAGGACGCGGGAGTATCTTCTCGAGGAGTGCGCCTTTGGGGTGGTTAATGAAGAGAACCAAGGTGCAAGCTGTCACGTTACCATGCGGGCGGAAGATGTGAGATGTTCATATTAAATTTAGTATGATGGTTAATTTGAATTAATGTTAGCGATAGTTACTGACTTCTAATATGGCGTTTTAAAAAATGTATACTTTTTAAAGCAAATATTTTGTAGAAATAAGAATTTGATTTAATTAAATTATTTTACATTGTGCGGTCGCAGTTCGTGAAATTCGTCGATAAGAACGCTTTCGATTCTACATTTGTTTATGACGATTTACTTTAAATAGATTGCTACTTAAAACGTTATTTAATACGGATTTATTCTATCTTATTGAATCTATTCTCCTTTTTATCATGCCCATCAATGTTGCATTTCTGTTTCATTTTAGACCGTTCTTTTTAAAAGTGTTCCGTGTAAACGCTGTGAAGGGCTTTCAGACGCTTGATACACAAGCGTTGAACATGCGAGGGGGTAAACACAGGCCCTCCTGCCAAATCGAAGAGAGAGAAGCTGCGTGATCCGGCTCTTGAATAACACCGCACTAAAACTGAAGAGAAGCTACCAACAGTCCTCGCCTCACCCCGTCTCCACCACCCACATCCCACATCACGCAGTCCCCGTGCTGACGTGTTTGGACGTCTCTAAAACGCTGCCTCTTCTACCTCCTTCACTCACATTACATGACCAGTCGCACACACTCACACACATGTATACACACACACACACACACATTGTACGAATACTCACGCGCACATAGAGCGGCGTTGTTGTACATCAAAAAGCGAACGCGCTGAAAAGTATCGCGGTTTTTGTGGGTGCGTTTGTGCTCAGTAGCATTTTTGTCGGTGGCTCGAGTCTTTAAGCAGCTGATCCTCTTTGTTGAAGGCCTCCAAGGCGTTTCCATCCCTTCCGTCGTTTTCCTTTTTTCTCTTGCTTTTGAGAGAGCGGTTGAAAGAAAAAGGGAAGCAAGAAAACTTGGTTCGTTCTCCCTTCATGAAAACGCTCGTCACGTCTTTACCTTTTCGTATCATTTTCTTTCGTACTGTTACTCTCTCGCATCTTAAAGTGTCGCTTAAAATTTCCTCTTTTTTTACTTTTCATTATTTTTTTTTTTTTTTAGATTTTAAATAAATCGTTCCATCTTATTGTACAGTACATTGCTCACTCATTTGTACTCATTATTGTGTATTTAAGAGTAGTAACTTATTTTTACACATTATACCCTCGCAACTACTAGTGAAGATTTTGATTGTCGTGTAGATGCCGCGTCGTAGACTGGTTGTGTGACGATTTGTTTATCCTATCGTTCTTGCGTCATTGTTCGATCTTCAAGTGTCAAGTGATCTTTAAGACTTAACGTAGTATTCTTCCTGTCATCTGCAATTGATCAATGTTACCAGCATCCACATTAAACCAAATCTGACGCCAGCAGCCGGTCACTAGTCTACTGATTCTTGTTCTTTACTCAATTGTTGCATAATCCTGTATGTTACTCTTTTCGAACGGTCATCAAAACGTGAGACTGTAAAAACCTGAAGTTGTGAAAAACCTGAAGTTGTGTTCTGGTTCTGCATGAGACCCTGAAAATTTCCGAAAAAAAGCGCTAGCATTTACGTGATATTATTTAAAGAATTTTTTTCCGTCTATGATTCACTCTTTAGCCCTTGGTTATTTTCGAAATGACTAATTCCAAGAAGTAACATTCCTTTCGAATGTGATGTTAACTTGGGAGATCAAGAAACTGAACTGTTTACACAATCATCGATAACAGATCCGCAACTTCGAAGAGAAAGAACTACTCGCCTTCTGAAGCCATCCGCCCCTGCCTGACGCTACCGGCTTGATTTTTTTCCGGTGCTTTCTCCACCTCGTTCCCCTCCGCTGCCTTTCTCCTCGTCCTCGGGCGCCGGGGGCTCGTCCACTTCTCCTCGGCCTTTCCCCTCGTCCCGCTCGGGGATGCCATGGGTGGGAGCAGGGGTTATCAGTGGCATACGACGCGTCTCGGGCGGGCGGGTGACGTGGGCTACGCTGGGCGGTGCTTGGGCCTCATCACCGGCGTCAACAGCGCGTGCGACGAGCGCCCGCAACGAACAGGCTGGCGCTCTTTTCTGACAATCCCCAAAGGCTCTTATGGGGGAGTATACCCTTGGAACTCGCGCATGGGACGTGCTGATACCGTGAAAGCGCTGGTCTAAAGGCGTTAGAAGATTCAATTTTCTTTTGTATGCATTTCTATTAAACGAATATTGCTTGCCGAATGGGACACGGTACGTCAGTCACCTGTAGTAGCAGCTATAAGATATTTATCGCAACCATTTTCCTTAAAAAACATGCCAGTTAATTATCACTTGATAAAAATAGATACGTACTAGATTATGTAGTGATTGTATCATTATTTAATTTCAACTATTCTGAACAGCCCTTCTGGAATAAGCGTTCAGATGTACTGAAGTACTCAAACTATGAAATAACATTTTACGTCAATTCACGACGAAGCACACATCTTTGCCTTCATTAGATCCGCGCCTGTCCATTATGGACGTTGCACTCTCGTCCTCGTCGGTATCATTTCCGCCTCGCGCGTGCCTCCGCCCTCGCGCTCCGCCCGCACTCGGCTCCACGAGCGTCCTCGAGCGACGCCCTTGCGCCCTCCGACGCCCTCTCCCCCTCCCCCTCCCGCCCTCGCCTCGTGAGGGCTCTCGACGCGTCGCCTCGCAGTGCGGAGCGGAGTAGACTAGAGCGGAGCGGAGCGGGGCGGGGCGGAGGGGACGCAGTGCGGGGAGCAATCGGATTCGCGGGGCCGCAGCCCCGCCGACACGCTTCCGTCATTTGCCCGCGCCGCGCCGCGCCGCGCCGCGCCGTGACGCAGCGCGTCGCGACGCCGCCGCCGGGCGGACGGTGCAGCTGCGCCGCGGCGCGCCGAGCGACGCCGCGCTCCCACGCCGAGCGCCTCTTTCTCGCAATGCGCGGCCCCTGCGCACCACACGTGTCCACGCGCTCGGGGGCGGATTAATAACTAGAGAGGCGCGAGGCAGAACTAAAGCATGTGGCCTTCTAATAAAATTTGGAATGTTGAAATATTCAAATCGAGCTATACATTTATTAATATTATTTATAATATTAATTATATTATATAATATTTGAAATGTTTCCTTTTATTTTCAAGTATTGTACAAAATTAATAGTAATAGTAAATAATAAAGTGAAATGTATAAAATTTAGTTCAAAATAATTTGGTTCCCCGGTACAGCGATGGCCTAATTTATAGGATTAGTTTGCATATTCATTGATCCACCCCTTCATGTGCGCGTCCGCCATTCCAAGGGGGTGTACTCTTGAGAAAAGGAGTTTCACTTTTTTTTTATTTCACCTACAATTTATTTGTTTCATGGATTTTCAGATTCTACTTTCCGGTGCTTTTAATTTTATATATGTAATACATAAACACTTATGAAAACTGTATTATAACACACTTTGCTTGAAATGGGAGAGAAAACTGTAAATTAATAAAAAAAATAAAACTACTTTATAGTGTTATTTGCTGTGATTTTAGAGTGAGATTTTAGAGTTGTGCAATGAAAATGAAGTTATTTCCAATGTACTTATTTAAGATTTATTTTACCATTATTTTTGACTTCATTAAAAAAGTATTCAATTGTATAAAATTGCTCAGATTAGTAATCAAGGGCGCCAGAGATATTATTTGATTTATCTGAACTGTTTGTGTACTCTTGCGAAATTATCTTTATTATTAACTGAAAATGAGTATGAAATAAATTACATGTTCGTATGAAATTATTTTGTCTTCGTCATGAATGAAGGCTCACAAATGACATATGTAATAAAAGCTGCTCTTCTGCTCATGGAAGGAACCCAAATGACACTCGCGCGCGTGCTCGTGCACGCAGACATTGTGGCGAGGTGGAGCGGGGCGGGGCGGGGCGGGGCGGGGCGGCGGCGCGTGTTTGCTCAGCCGGGAGAGAACCCGAGGAAGCGCAGCAGGTGCGGGGGCTGGGGACGGGCGCCGCTGACAGCTTAGTGCGTGGGTGGGCGGGTGCGTCGCTCGCGCGCGCGCGTGAGTGCGTGCCGGGCTGAGCCGCCTCCGCCCCCGCCTCCGCCTCGATCGATCGAGTGCGAACAACGAGCGTTGCGCCCGCGGCGGTGATGGCTCGGGTGATGGCGGCGAAGGCTGCGCCGACGCGCCCCCGGGGCTGCGTCACGCCGCTCGCTCGTCAGCGCTGCGGCCCCTGGGGGCGGCGGCGGCGGCGGCGGCGGCGGAAGCAAAGAGCGCGGGGCGACGGCGAAGATGGGAGGAAATGAGACAGGGAAGGGGCAGGGCGCCACGCGAGATGGAAGGCGATGGGGGAGGCGGACAGGCCAGAGCCGCTTTGGCTGCGGAACGCCTCGGAAGATATTTTTCTTCACGTCCACTTCTACGTCCATAACGTTTACTTTACTCTCATTTCACAGCGGTCTTAATGCTTTAATCTTCTCCTAAGAACCTAATATTTTTACAAGAAATCTCACCTTTTATTTCACTGTGAAGTTTCGTGCAATAGGTATGAATATAAGGAAAAAAACATGACAAATATAATCAGTCTTGAATATGACCATAAGGACTTTTTTATAATCATAAACATTTATTGATATTTGTGAAAGTTCTGGACCCAATATCAAACATAAATTTTTATTGTATTCGAATTTACGATTGCATTTAAAGTACGTTTAATGTTTTCAGATATTTGGCAGAAATTACTTCACGATAAGAGGAATTTTAAATCTGCATTGTTGGAATGTGTGTGCAATTCTTTCAACATTTATATGAATGAAATGGAAATTATTTAATTGCTCAACAACTACTGGAAAGTTTATCTGCATCGCTGCGTGTTTGTGTATAAAAGAATATTTTGCAAAAGCCTTCCTGTGAAAATATGTGTGCGAAATTGTTGGGAAAAATATATTAATGTCGATCAAAAACGGGTGTAATCTTGAGAATAGACGTGCTAAATTTGTTTTTGTAAAACACGTATTACAGTTGAAGTTAATAATTTAATGTTTTAACGTGAAATGAAAACTGATTACTTTCTACAACATGTGTAATTGATATTGAACGTTCTCCCACGTTCTTTTGTCTGTCGAGCTTCACGGAGGATTTTATACCTCACATATTTGCGGAACCCATCCCATTCCGTTGTGTCCGCCGCTTCACCCGGGCCGGTGCGAGAGAACCGCCGAGCGGTGGCGAAGAGAATTTCGCCGCGAGTGCCGGCAGCCCGCCCCGCTCTGGAAGGCGGCCGCACGCGGGGCGGCACGGCGCTAGGAGGCCGCAAAGCGAGAAATGGAAATTTTCGGAAAACGTAATTCAAGGCAGTTGGGAAGAGCGCGTTGGCCTCGAGGCGAAGAGATGTGGGTGGGGGCGGGAGGAGGAGGAGGAGGGGGAGAAGGAGAGGGAGGATGCCCGCCCGCCGCGGAAAAGGGAGAAAAGCCGGCGCGCATTCGCATTATACAGCGCGGGAGGAGGTAACGCGGTTATTTTGGAAATTGGCCTCACGCGAAATCCCTTTTGAGTTACGCGGCGAAAGTGCGAGTGCGAATTAGCCACAGAGCTTCGCCTTCGCCGTCATTGTTCCATCCACCTCCCCCTCCCCTCTACTTGCCACACCAGCGCCTCGCGCGGGCGTTCTGCTCTTGCCACCGTGACTTGTGCACCACTTGCACTTTTATGCTTTCTTTGATGAATGTGGGCCTGAGGTTTATTTTCACTTCCTTTCGTGTCATAGAATCGCCTTCTATTTCAAATATAAACTGTACAGTACATTGTTTTAACTTATCATTATTTAAATTGTATTAATTTATTTTGTACTCTCATTTACGAAAAAATTTCGTTATTAGTGAAGTATTATTCGTATTTCCAGATGTAAATTAATTTTCAAGCACGGCGCAGACTCGATTTTTGGAATTGATGCGGTTTCAGGAAAACATTTTCCCGTGATTACAATTTCGCTTCATCTCCAAAATGCTTTTTCGGTAATATTGCAAATTGTGTTATTACCTTGTATTTCGTACACAACACACGATGAAGAGACCACTTTTAACATTACTTGCACCGAAGGACTGTGTACTTATTAGCATCCAGGATTTCTTTTTTTTATCTATTTCAACGTTCATTAACTTTCGTGTCAATTACCATTTCTTTTACAATAGTAAAGTAGTTATATTTGTCTTAAATGTTCGTTTCCTTCGAACTTCTGTTGCACGTTTGTCCATTAATTTCGTTCTTTTCCAATTTTAATTTACACTCAGTTTTACTTCCACATTTGCGGCTGATCGTGAGATTTAGAAACTTCTGTCGATAGACCAAGTGATCTTAGACTTCAACGAGAATTACCCGCGAACGTTTTTTCGGAAGTAGCAAGTTCCTAGCGCCGTTCCGGGAACAAACGAGCCGTGTTAAATTCGGCAACCGTTCGATAATTCGATTAGAGAATCGAGGGCGATAGCTGTCGGGGAACAGAAGGCCACACGCCCGGCGAAGGGTTGCGGACTTCCGGGCAATAAATGGCTTTTTAAAAATATTTAATCTCCGATTCTAATTCATTTTGCAGTAAACAGAGAGAGGGAGAGAGCAGGCGGAGAGGGGGTGGGGCTGGAGACGAGGCAGGTTCTGGCGATGGGGCGCGATGTATCGCTAATATCCAGCGGCAAATTAATAGGGCGTGGCGCGACGCGGCGCTGGAAATGAAGACAGATGACGGCGCGGCCACGCGGGAGATTGATTTGTCAGGAGGAGCGCTGGAGCTGGGGCAGCGGCGAGGGTTAAACTTGTGGCGCAGGGACTGCTCGAGATCTACCGTTCTTACTCTTGCGTGCCTCTTCCGAAAAAACGAAAAAGAACTAGAGAGAATGCGAGAGTACGACACTTTCCCTCCTCTTTATTGTCTAACTACTATATTTTTTAATGTACAGGACATCGTTTAAAGATGTAAAATTTAAGGATAAATTGCATTGAAAGGGAAATCTCGGACATTGGTGGACACGTTCGAAAATACATTTTAACATTGGAATTTTCAAAATTTCATGGGTTGGAATGAATATCGGAACTATACAATCTTTGTAAATGCACTTTCTTCCATTCCAGAGAAAAACAAACGAAAAATTAAGGGCATTTCTCAGAACATTTTGAGAAGTCACAGGCGCTTCAGTAAAGATCGCCTGAAAATTAAACTATCTTAATTCTATTAAACTCAAACTCTATTAAACTTAAACTTATCTTGATCTTCGCAACTGCACAACTAGCTCTCACCTCTGGCGTATTTACCGAGTTTCAACTCGTAATCTAACCTGACAGAGTAATGCGTGGCACATACTTCCGTCCATACAGACAAACATCCCGAATTGCGGGTGAAAAATTGCTTGCATCGTTTCGCCACCTGCACCCATCTTAACCATATTGGGAACAGCTAATAGAGCCAACATCACTAATAGAACTTTATTACATTGTATGAACAAAGTTACAACTTGAACGGATTTTTTGACTGAAAATTCGAGATGGTATAGTTGAGATGATTCTAATACTTCACCTCCTTGCATTAGAGTTGGAAGCATTCTGGACAGCATTTGACAACAATTTCGATAAAACTTCAGTGCCAAGGAAATGTTCTAAAATGAAACTTTCATAGAAGTTTTGTCCCCTGTATGATATATGGGCCTAAACTAATGTAGACGCTTTCTGACTGCTCGGGCAGGAGGAGGGTGGGAAGGAAAGAGGGGTATGGAGGACGGAAGGGAGAGAGACGTGTCGAGGAGGCGCCATAGGTCGCGAGGGGCCGGCAACGAACGGTGCTCTTTCCTCGCACCTGATTAATTGTTCTGATCGTTAGACTGCCTGCTCCGCCCGCTACTCCGACCCCCCTTCGCTGTAGTCTCTCCGCTTTGCTTAAAGCGAGTGCATAGTGCCATACAACATTCTGAACGTGTCTCTTTTCCATTCTAGGAGCGAAAAAAGAACTTGAATTTCAAAGTGATTCGCGCAAAGTGATTTGCAATATAGCATGAAACAATCATTGACGCGAAGTGTTTCCCATGGCATATCTTAATAATAATACGCATGGCATCATTGGAGCTAAGATCTTGTTTTGTGAAGTTTTAGGCCTCTGGTATCTACGAATTACTTAACCTTGCCTACTGTTATAACTGACTAGTTTCTGCGTGTTCTGTATTATAATCATACAGTAAATCGATTGTATTGCTGCTCTCTGTGCTACGGAAAATTTTTAAAGTGTCGGTTATGAATCCAAAACGTAAAGTGGTTACGAATGAAGGCGATAATTTTCTTTGAACTATGGGATAATATTTTAGAAGTTAATAAAATATATTGCTCTTCATTTTAAGTGCCTGAAATATCCATTTTCTAACCCCCATGTCTTCGATCGCTATACATTGATTTTTGTGTCTCAAAATCTCTCAGATGTTTGTCTCATTACTTTGTATTTTTTCTTAACTTGAGTTACATTTTTTTCTATTAATGTAACTTAACGTATTGTAGTGTAATAAATGAAAAAGTTATCTTGGCATATTGTATATTCCTTATTTGTTTGCTTAATTCCATACGTTACTTGTATAATATATTTGTACAACTGGAAAAGGTTTGATAACTAATGATTTTTTTCTTTTTTAGGTAAGTTCACATGTCTAGAAACAAAGGCTGTAAAGGCGTATCAGTGAGTACATTACGTCAATTAGTGTCTTAAGAATTAGATCATCAATTTTTTTCGAAATAATTTAGTCGAACATTCTCCGACGGTGAATAATAGTTCTGACCAAAGTCGCCAAGAAAACTGTTTTCGGGTGTTCGAAAAGAAATTATTACGCTTAAAGAGTCAAGTTTTTTGCTTCTAAATTTTATTTCAACATAATAAGATGTTACGTACTATGTTTGCCGAAAAGACATTTATATTCACATAACATTAATATCTGAAACTTGAGTTTATAAAATGCTGGTCTAAATATACATATTTTGATTGATATCGAAGTGATTTACTGAATTCACCGTCTGAGAAACGACTGTGTTCATTGTCGATTTTGAATATCTGATGCCTATATCTAACGAATGGTTCAACGGAAATAGGCTTTGATTTATCGACAGTTGCACCGGCAGTTCCCGCCCTTTATTTTTCGGCTCGTTACGAGTTCAAACTAGCACTGGATAAATAGTGGTGTCCGTCCAGAGATATGGACGACAGGGGGGCGGAAAAAGCCGTATGATATAATGCCCGAGCTTGTTTCAAACATCTAAACCTTTCTGATGTTTTTGTATGCGTATCCTCGTGATTTGTCGATCGCAGTGTTGTTTAATTTCTGCTTGTGTATATGCGTAATTTCAAAATTGTCAGGTTCGTGGAGTGTACTGCATTTGCAATCGGAAGACATTCTTTTTTAAATTTTGTTTTGTAACGCGGTGGCGGCAGGGCCGCGACGGATTCGACGTTCGGTGAATATTCATCACTCCGGACGATGATTTACAGGCCCTAGACGCGGTTTCGCATTATGGGCCATTGCATTCGCGTGCGAGAGAATACAATGCGGGGAAGAAGCGGCGCCGCAGAGAGAGACGAAAGAAATAGATGGGCCATTACGCGGCGAATTTACTGCCGTGGTTTGCGAGCGGGCAACCGGCGGCGCGCGCGGCCCGGGAAGAGCATGGCGGCGCGGAGGAGGGGGTGGGGGCGTGGGAGGCAGAAGGGGGAAGGGGAGGGGAGGGGACGGGGCCGCATCTGGGAAGGGCGAAGGCCAGGCCCAGTTCTGTACGGGAAGCTGCTCGCTTGTCTTGAATAATGATTTTTAGTTTCCTTTCCCAATCAGTTGTCTATGCACGGTCTGGAACTATCTTCTGAGATCGTGAGCATAATCTTGAGTTGAAGTTTAGCTGAGTATATTACCAGAAGCATATGCTAACTTTTGAACTTGGTAGTTTGCAGACTATCTGGAAAAATAAAACTTGTTGCAACTTTTTAAACGTTATTCGTTATTTGAAGTTAAATCGGCATCATTTTGAGTTTAATAATTTAGGATATCGTAATTATCAAATAGTAGATGCAATATTTACTTTTTGTTGAATTCTTGAATTAAATATATATTAAAAATTTAATGAATTCAAGGATATGAGACATAACACATGGAGGGGGACTCCGAAGCTCTCAGTTTCTTTCCAGAGTCGTCTAAATGTAATCCTATTTACAATAAAAAGTAGCAAGACTTCGTTTTCATTCTTTCACGTTATTCTGCATAGATTTTTCAATGTCTCTGCGTGTCGTAATATGATAATAAAACTTTTTGGGAGTTAACAATCAATTACTTCTCTTTTTAAATTTGCAAACTTTATATTTATTACCTATAACACTTCATTAACTGTAGTATATACGCGCCAGTTGCAAGTGTATTGATTTTTTGTTATTGCGTTGCTAGTACAACACCACTGTATGCTTTGTATTAGAATAGATACTATGTGTTCTAGAAGTATAAGCATTTAACTGCCTATCAATTACGCTATATTAACAACATTCTTATGTCGGTGAAAGGTAGGGCGTTTTTTTGAGTTGAGCTTTGCATCGTGATTAGCATTGTTTTAATCCAAGTCGCAGGATGATGAGGTCCGTCGAAGTGGCAACACCGCCTGAGCACGCGCTTTCGGGCAACTCCCGTCCCCCTTCAACGGCGGCCCCACGCCCGGGGCGTCCGTAATTCGTAAATAACTCAATTTATTGCGCGGCCTTATCTGCGCTTCACGGTAGTTTAAACGTCGAACGCGGCACGTACCCGGAGGGCCGGGCCGGGCGGGGCCGGGCCTCGCTAGGCGCACGTAGCGCATGCCCGTAATGCATAGGGACACCGTAATCTGCTCCTTATACGACCGAGTGGAGGCGAGAGATGGCCATCCCGAACTAGCACGCAGCTTCGTACCGCCGCTGGTCTCGCCCTTGCCTTCGTCTTTGCCATCACCCTCGCCCCCCACTCCCTCCCCCCATCTCTCTCTCTCTCTCTCTCTCTCTCTCTCTCTCTCTCTCTCTTTCTCTCTCTTTCTCTTGCCCCTGCCATGTCTTTTCACATCCCAAGTTACATTTGCCCAAATTGTCTCATAAGAATCATTCTTCGATAATTTTCCACACTATCACTTCATCTTCATTCCTTATCCAAAAAATGTTCCTTCTTAGCCATTCCTGATTTCAGTTTTCCTCCGAAGGGGAACACCTCTCCCTATATACTCACTTTAGTCTTCCCTTTATACGCCTACGTCTTTAACGATTCGTGCTTTCGTCGGTATTGAATTTTGAATCTTGCAGATTTTCCTGCTGGCTTAGACGAAATTTCCTATCGACGTTTTCTTTGCTTGTCCGTTTTGTCTGAGAATTGCCTTCGGAGGTGCCACCTTCTCTTCGCTCGCTGCTGCAACCCTCACCCGTCTGTTCCCACCGCTTCTCGCAAACCCTCGGCCCTGTCACGGCCTCCGCCGCCGCCGTCGCCGCCGTCGCCGCACGTCGCTGCCGCAGTCATTGTATTAAAGTGTAATATGTAGCACACAATTAGCCGAGAGCCGGAGAGCGGCGCCGTGGCGGGGAGGGAGGAGGGTGGGGAGAAGCGATGGTATCGCCGCATCCCTGGCCTCGGGCGCTTGAATGTCCGTCAGCCCCTCCCTCCGTCCCCGCTCCTCTCCGCGTACTCCGCTTTGCCCCGCCACGGCCGCCTGCCCGTTCGGTGAACCTTGGGTGGTGCCGCCTTTGCCTCGGGACGGAGGCGAGCGATGGGGAGGCGATTGCGGGGCGGGGTGGCGGGGAGTCTCCTCTTTAAGGGAATTTAAAGGGTGGTATTGTTAGGGATAATGGCGCCTCCCCCGCGCCCTCTCTCCCGGGATGAGCGCGCGAGATTTGTAGCGGCGCCATTGTGCCGTCGGCGCGCGCGCGCCCGCCCGCCCCCGCCCACGCGCGAATTGTCCACAGAGGCGTGGCGGCGCGGGGACGGGCCGGGGCGGGGAGGGATGGGGCGGGGGTGAAACAAGAAGGGCACGACAAGGCAACGCTGGGTGGAGGCAACGTGTGGCACGGATATTCTAGCACAGCGTCTCAGAATTGGGCTCTGAGAGCTCTTAGACGGCTGGAGGAAGGTGGGAAAGGGAGATGGGTAGTACAGTGATCGAGGAAGAGAAAGGAACGACACGACATATCAAAGAAACATGGTAATACGGAGAAGAATGTCAGCAATATTACGGCGACAACGTATGAAGAAAGGTGGTAGATGGAAAGGATGAAGATTTTAAAAAGATATAAATGAAAATTTTAAAGTACAGTGACAGATAATCCTCTAAACTAAAGCAGGAGATGCATGTGTAATCGTTAAATCTTGTTACTTAGGAAAATTGTAAGAGAAAAGAAGTTTTCAGAAATATCATTTTGAAGTGAATGTTTCAGAGAAGCTCTCTAAACATAAAGACTTTCTTAAATTAAGTTTTGAATATGTTACGAGATGTTCGAATTAACATCAAAATTGTCTTCGGATTCAGCGGTGATGATGGTTAGGACATTAGTAATCTACGCATCGTACTGGAAATTCGTTGCCCGCATTCACTCCGCTCTTGACGCAAATACAAATGAGGGGTGTCTTTTGAATAGATCACGGCCCGAAAGATAATTTTAATTGTGATTGCGGCTGTGAAAACGTACATTAATTTTTAGAATAGCTATTTTGGTTTATAACAGTTTTATTTTCTATTATATAGAATATTTTCAAAATTACAATACAGCAATGTGCATTTACGAAGTTTTAATTCAAACTGGAAATGCTTTTTAGACTATGTCTAAGAAATTACGAGCTATAATTCTTCAAACATAATATAAGCCAGTTTTTGTGAATCATTAAACGAAGACATGTAATAACGAAATTTACCACATCCTGTATGTTACACAAGAGACACACATGGAAAAAAGTTGGGCAGAACAGAAACATGACGTTTTTACGTCTGGCAAACCCCTACTCCTCCGTTGTTTTCCGCCAGTTACAAATTATGACGCGCTTTTTGAGTGCGCGTCCCGTCTTAGCCCCTGCCTCCGCGGCTCTCATTTATTTGGAAGGCCAACTCTGCCACGGAGCTCCTGCGTCCTCGCCGCTCGCCGTCCGTTGTCCCCGTCTTCTGTTCCCAAGAGCCACCGCCACTCTCGATGCCTCCGCTGTCACTGTCGCTTGGCCCTCTTCGCGCCGTCCTCGTTGGCCACATCACGGTCACTCACTTTGATGCCGATCCCAACGACCTGGATGTCCATATACATTCTGTCTCACTAATGCCCGTACCACCTCTAACGCCCCCACCGTCCCTATCTCCCCCACCATCCCTAAACGCCATCTATCACCCTAAGGCCCCTACCATCCCTAACGCACTTCCATTCCAAACGGCCCTCCCAGTCCTAAGGCCTATTATCTCTAATGTCCCTACCATTCCTAAGGCCCAATCATCTCTAATGCCTCTTCATTCCTAACGCCCCTACCTTCCGTTTTACCCATCACTAAAATCCCTACCATCCCTAACGACTCTCTACCAACCCCATCAGACTCTACCGTCTCTTCCATACCTGACATCCTTATCATTCCTAATGATTTAATCCCTAACGCTTCTACCCTCCCTTCATCTCGTAACGCTCTAACGCTGATCGCGCCCCTAACGCTCGTAAGGCTTCCAACTCCTCGCGCTCTCGTGACGCCTTGTGTGCTCGCCCGAGCTATTTAGGCTTCTCGCCGCGCCCCGTTCCTGCTTCTCCGCCAACCCCGTCTCCCTCCATTCCGTTCCCGCTCGCGCCGCGTCATCCACCCACATCGCCGCCCTGCATTGCCGAAATTGGGGAGGGCCTGGCCGGGAGCAGAGGGCCGTGTTTGCACGCATCTCGCGCCGCACCTTCCCTTATTTATCGCCCTGCGTCGGCGACGTCTCGCCCCGCCACCCCCGCGCCGCGCCCCCGCCGCGGCCCCGGCTCCGCTTCCATTCCGCCCGCAGTTTAGGCGGAGCGGATGTAGGAAAATACTTCTTGCGTAAGAATCCTTGTCCTCTTTTTTACGCTCGTACCCTCGCTCGCTCTTCGCTGCCTTCGCCGCCGCCTGCGCCGCCGCCTGCGCCGCCGCCTGCGCCGCCGCCTGCGCCGCCGCCTGCGCCGCCGCCCGGCCGAGGACATTTTTCAGGCTTCATCCAATTTCCGAAAACAATTGAACCATCCCTAGCGAGAAGGAGGAGGCGAAGAGGCCTAGGTAATAAGGGAGGAAAAGGGCGCGGAGAAGAATACGCATTGGGCCGCCTGGCGATGAGGTGCTGACGGCGATGGTGCGCGTCTTGCGAACTTACCGAGCTCCCCCGGACTCCGAGAACGTATTGTTCGCTTGGCTGTTGGAAAAAAGAATCGGAACAGAAATATTCCGGGTTCAGATTGTATTACTATAAGTTAGTTGTATGAAACAGAAATGTTGTTTGATTTCTGAATAATCTGACATTGGAGAAAATCAGAACTGCTTCTCTTTTGTCTAAAAAAATCAATTATGGGTAGGAAAATGAAATACAATCGATTTCTTTATCTTTAAAGTAATCATTTATTTGTAACATCATTCTCTTTTAAATAATTAAGTCTCAGTCGGTATTTAGTTATTATAATTAAGTCTTATCGGTATTTTTTCAGTTTCGTGACTTAGTCCATTTCCTTCATTGTGTATTAATCTCTCTCGAACACCCTAAACGCCGTACTTACATGCTCTGTATTCCCTTTCTATTTATATATCTGCCTCTGTGTTCTCTTAACTTTCCCAACGTCTTCAACGCAGTCCCGTGATGTGTTCGCAACGTTCCTTTAACGGCGTCCCAACGCTGGCTCCGATGTCCTTCAGATGCAGTTCGTTTCTTTCGCGAGCTCTCACGGCCGAGCGCCCGCCTCTGCCCCGCCTACGGCACATTGCGTCCCCGTCCGCTCTCCCCCCCCCCGCCCCCGCCTCACACTCCCACTCCCCCGGCCACGCCCCCGCCCCCGCCCCCGATCCGCCCCGGCCTCCGCCTCAGCCGCCGCGCGTCCTTTCCGTAATGTCATCCCATTACCGTAACGCGCCCAGAGAAGCGTCTTGCAGCGCCGGGACGCCGGCGTCAGCCCGCCGCCGCCTTCGCCGCCGCCGCCCCGACCGCCTTCCGACGCGACGCCGTCGTTTCACTTAGATAAAACCCTTCCCCGTTACTGTCCCACTCAGCTGCCCCGGGCCTGCGGCGGCAGTCGTCTCCGCAGCGGCGAAGCTCTCCGCTTCTCGGGGAACCGGAAATGGGCGGACAATTGACAGCAGGGTCGGGATTGCGCCGTCGCGAGCGCGGCCTGGCTGGCTCGGGCGTTGGCGAGGGGAGGGCGGGGCGGAGCGGGATG
Organism: Gryllus longicercus; assembly: GCA_038098605.1. Taxonomy (NCBI): domain Eukaryota; kingdom Metazoa; phylum Arthropoda; class Insecta; order Orthoptera; family Gryllidae; genus Gryllus; species Gryllus longicercus. The sequence continues at coordinate 208,514 of JAZDUA010000108.1, read as the reverse complement.
GCGTTGAGGAAGTGGGGCGGGGCGGGGCGGGAGCCACACAGCGGGCGGGGCCGGGTGATGGCCAACTTGCTGGCGCTCTGACGGCCGTTGCTGTAATTAAAGACCGAGCGATCGCTGGCGGGAGGAAGGGCGTGGCTCTTGCGGCGCGCAACGCACTGCCGGAATGGGGCTGCGGCTGCGGATGAGCGGCTGGCACGCTCTGTTGGGCGACTTCGCCTCTCCCCCCCCCCCCCCAACAATATCATTGGTTGGATTTTAAGTTAGAATTCCTTGTGATTTCGCTTGCGTAGATTTTGGAATGCAATATTTCTTACTATTCAAACAGACAACATTTCAAAGTTTTGGTTGTTTCTTAGAGTAGATTCGTCGGCGATAACAGTCTACGTTCATTTTGCCTGCAATATCGGTATGAGTACTAATATCGCTATTAATCATGATAGAGGTAAATCTTCATGAAGGGTACACTGCAACTGATATTCTGTGGAAATAATACGTAGAAGTTGTTCATCTTTCAAATCTGTGTATATCATCAAAATAAGTATAAAATAAAGAACTAGTGTGCACGGAGAGAACATGAACCATAAATTCCGGGAAATGTTTAACAAAAAACGGCGTGTAGGAAGGATTTGCATACTCACAAAAAACATATTTAAATTATATTTTTTCTTGTAAGTCATTAAAACTTTCTTATAATTTTCACTTTGCTTGTTCGGTTCTTATTTATTTCATTACTTTCCTTATTCAGTTCGTACTTAGATTGTATTGAACTCATTTTATTTATATGCCTAATTTATCATTTCAGCATGAAAAACTCAATAATCAGTTGTTTATTCTGAGAACTTGGAAAACTTTTCCGAGTTGCCTACTACGTAATATGTGTCGCTTCCAGCATTGACTACCATGCTATTTGTATTTACATTTTCGTCCGTAGAAATTAGATGCTAAACGACAGATTAGGGTGAGTCTGTGCAGTAAAAATGTTAAACAAGAGATTCCCATCAGCACTGCTTTGGAGGCCCATCTTTGCACCGCTTGGGAGGTTTTAGCACCATCATTCTGAAATTACAAATGAGCGACGAGGGATAATGGAACTCAGTAAGAAGGATGGCAACATAAAATTATTTGCGAGTTTTATTACATGAGCAGCTAGTTCATTTTGAGACTTCTGGTTATTTTTTTTATGTAGCCACTTGTACTGACAGATTCAAACTGTTTCTACATTCAAATAGAAAGAATAAAAATTATTTTAAAAATTTTAACTTTCCGAAGGTTTTTCGCCTGTATTTCCAATAAAAAATATTCATAATGGAACCAGCTTCTTTCTCACCGCAGAAAGGAGTGCTTTTTTCGTACATCCTTAAACCATTTTCAATGGGATCCCTTGTTCCATTCTGCACCCTGGGGCCACCACCTCGTACCAGCACTACCCCGACCCCCTATAACATTCCACGTGCCCACCCTCCTCTCCCCGCCGCCGGCGCCTTTCTTAATTTGTATTAATTACCCCGAGAACAATGCAAGCGCCGGGCCGCGTCTTAACGACCTAATGAAGCTCGCTGAGCGGCGCGATGCGGAGCGGCGTAATGCCTGTGCGTGAGGTGCGTGCCGCACGATGCGTGCTCGGGGCGTGGATTGATGCGCGCGGTCGCCGCTGCACGCGCGCGCGTCGACGCACCGCAGCTGTCGTGCCATCTATTCGTCTTGCGTAATGTATGTGCATTGTCTTTGGGTAGCGTTTGTCATCGACCTTTTCTTTGTGTTTGTTTTCGTTGGACGCGTGTGATGGAAGAACTACAAAATACGCGTGAATTTAATTGCTGCTTTAGTTGCGTACAGGAATAAATCACGTTCCTAGGTTTACTAATTTGTAAAATTCATTACGTAAAATACATTTGTGCCTGTCCAATTATAGTGATTCAACGTACTTCTTGAAAATCACGCAAGCAAAAGTTATATATTTTAATAAATAAATGTCATGATGTTAGAATCATACAAACGATGTTATATGATTTGTGTGTAATATATCACGAATATTATCTAATGCGATAGTTTGTGAGGGGGCTGAAACCTTCTTTCCTTATATTGACATTCTTACCTCTATGACCTGCCAACTTACAATTTTTTATTCGTTATGTTTGCATACTTTTGATAAATTAAGCTTTTTGTATCAGCAGTTCACTCTGCGTTCTGTCAGTTACGACTGTTGTCACGTCATTTGCTGATTCTGCAAAACACGGTCAGTGTTGTACGCAAATGGAAATGTCTGGCATTTCGACATTCGGTAGACAGATACACGTCCAACACGTAAATAGACGTTTCCTTTTTATCTCGAAAACATTGGGGACCACGGTAACAGCTGTAGGTACATGGGAATACTTGTAGCATATTGGGATTGGAATAATTTGTTTACGCATTTGAGGATTGAGTTGCGTTGAGCCAGCAAGTGGGTAAGATAATAGTAATTTGCTGCAATTTCCATCAAACTTTACCTCTTTGATCTGACGTGACCTACAATCTAGTAATTCTGTGCAATAAAAGGATTTCGTATTTTTCTATCTCGCCAACAGAAATATGTCACCCCCTTTTTACCTCATTTCTCTCTTTTCCTTGTGTGCAAAGCCTTATTTGACGTCGCGTGGCGATATATCTCACTATAATGAATCCATATGAAACAGTTGTCTTTCTTTTTTATATGTTCCAATCTTCTCTCTGTACTGGCAAAAGGGAAGGAAGGAAATGTGTCGCTGGCGCAGTTCAAGGAGGGAGATTTTGTATTTGGTTATGAAAGAAGCAAATGAAAGGAATTATTGTCACCATAAAGTGTCTGTGTCCATATGACATATCATTACAGAAATATGCTATGCAGAATTCAGAGTAAATGCAAAATTTACTAAACCTTTCGATAAGATCGCATTTTGATAAGATGAGTATAAAATAAACCTTTCACAGATGACCGTAGAGTATGGTAACACAAACTACAAAATTGAAAGTGAGCAAATGTAGAACGAAAATTATTGACTAAGAAATTCGGAAATATGACATGAAGATACTTGTTTAATATTTTCTTATGATGATCACCGTCACATGAGATGGATGGTAGGAAAGTTTAGGATGTCAAATTAAACGTTTTAGGGAGAAGAAAATCTCCAGACACTTGGCAATAGGCACAGAAAGGTGAGAAGAGGCTTTAAAGATTGAAACATAGCGAAAAATATTGTAAGAAAAAAATTAAAAGTGTTTGATTCACAGGGAAAAGAGGCAAAAAACAAAATTTGTTTTGGAGTCGTCGTTCAATGGGCTAGGAAGGCGGCGCGGGCGATAGTGGAGACAGAAGCAGAGTGAACGTGAGGAAAGCGGGCAGAACGCAGACGCGAAGACTCGACGGGGAAAGGGCTAGAGGACGCCACCTCATTTATCCCGGTAGAGGCGGCGTCGGCGTAGGCGGCAGCGGCGAGGGGGGGGGGGGGGGAGGGTGGTAGTTCGAAGGTGGCTCCGCCGGCGGCAGCCGGGGCAATCGATCAAAACAAAAGACGGCGACGACGCGGGCGGGACGCAAACCCGGCGGCGACGGCTGCGGCGGGATGGGCTTCCGGCGAGGGGGACTGTAGGGGGGCGGTGTTGGCGTCTCAGAGGAGACGAAATACGCGCGGCGCCCGGCAGGCGCTTTCAGGATAAAGAAGTCACCGGCGACGGGGCCTTGTGTGGGCATTGCGCCGCCTTAGGTGTTGGCACATGACAGGAGCTCTGTGAAATATTTTATTTTCATTTTTTGTCGTTCTTTTTGGGATATATCTGTGAGTTCTAAAATGTTTGTAAATACTCTATGGCCAAGAAATGCTCGAACTTTAATATTGTTTTATTCGTTAATGATGTCAATAAATACAACGTTCTCGTAAATAGAACAGCTTTTCCCCAAAAATGTTTGCCATCCATTAATACGACTGCGATAAATGTCAATGAGAAATATATTCGGTGCAGATGAATAACACAACGTATAATGAAACCTCAATATTTGTCTCATTATGTTATTTCGTTATCAGTATAAATGCAACTACCGACAATGACTTTTTTAAAATATATTCATTGTTTTCCTGAGGATAATAATATAGTTCATATTATGGAGCTACTTTTGATTTTCAAATAATTAACCCTTCTTCAACAATCATAACATTTAATGTAACATGAGTGTTTGCGTTCTGAATTTCAAATTGACCATTTCTGCCTTCATATTGAAATTTCCGGTCCCTCTTTCATTTTAATCTGCTTTTTCTGCCGCTCGGCGGGCAGTCTCTTCCTGCAGCTCCCTCATTTCTCTCTTTGAAACATCCGCCTGCCTCTACCGACTTTCTGCTTGCCCAGAGGCAGTTCCGGCGAGCTTCTGCGACGTTGCCTCAGCTCTAGAAAATCCCGTGCGCGCCCGTCCCTGCCGCCGCCAGCGTCACCACCGTCGTCACACACAGTGCCGTATGCACCTGCAATCACCACCAAACATCCTGACAACGTGGGCATCTCCTCTCCTGTCGATCCTCTTACCGCTGCCACTTCCGGCAATAGGCGCGAGCATCTCTACCCCACCGTCTCTGTATTTCCACTCTGTTGCCTAATCACCTACGCCCCCGATTTAAAACTATGGCTGCCAGCGCTCCTCTACCCTTGGCCCGTCTCACCACAACTGCCATCGTAGCCCATGCTATTCGCACCGGCCCATTCTTTTTCAGCCACCGTCACCTCCACCGTTTCTCCGCCGATCTCGTCACCTCCACTTCATCCGGCCGCCCACACCCCCGCCCCCGTTGCCAGCGTCGCCCGAGGAGCCTTGGCGGAGAAAAGGTGGACGCGCGGGCCAGGAAATTGCGTGGAGGTGGCGAGGCGGCCGGCGGCGGCGGTGGCGGCGGTGGCGGCGGCGCAAAGTCTATGGGCCGGCGCTTCACCCTCGCCACAGTAGCTCCGCTCGCCTTCAGCCGCGCCCCGCCCCCCTCTGCGCAGGGGGCCTGCCCGTCCGCCCTGTCTCCCGGCGGCTGTTTGTCGAGCATCGGATCCCAACCCCGAACCCCCTTAGCTCAGCTCTCTCTCTCTCGCTTTCCCGCCCTTTTCCCCTCTCTCTCTCTCTGTCTACTCTTTCGCGTCGTTCGCTTGCCGCCCTTTCATCCACCAGCGCTGCCGCCACCCGTCCCTCGACCCGCTCGCGCGCTTGACGTATCGCGGGGGAGCGCAACTGGGGGAGGCATTTACGAGACACGGCTGGACATATCTGTTGCCGGCGCTGCGCCGACGCGACGCCGAAGAGCGGCGGCGGCGGCGGCGACGGCGGCTAACAAATCGCTTATGGCGTCGTGGAGGACCCCGAAAGAGGCGACTCAGCACTTTCTGCGCGCGCTGCTTCTTGCGCTGCGCCCCTCCCCCAGCCCCCGTCACCTTTCTTACGCGCGCTCCCCACGCGCAGCCGCCCCCGCCGCACCCCCTGCTGCGAATTCTTTCTGTGGCGACGAGCGCCGCGCCGCGGGAGAGAATATGTCACTGTCCGCGCGCCCCTATCACGATGCACGGCGGCGGAAGCGCGCGCCGACTTGACGAGGCGGGGTCAGTCACGAGGCGAAGCGAGGGCGGGGGCGGAGGCGTAGATGGCGGAGGCGGGTGTGGGGTCAATGGTGGAGGCAGGGGCGGAGGTAGAGGAAGCGCTGGAGGCGGAGACGGGGCTATGCCGATGACGGTGGCGGAGGCGGGTTAGGGTGCGAAGGCGGGAGCGGGAGCGGTGGCGGAGGCGGGTTAGGGTGCGAAGGCGGGAGCGGGAGCGGTGGCGGAGGTGGAGGCGGTGGTGCAGGCAGAGGCGGAAACGGGGTGATGCCGGTGGCTATTACGGAGGCGGAGGCGTGTCTGGGGATGGTGGCGGGAGCGGTGGAGGAGGCGGAGACAGAGGCGGAGGCGGAGACAGAGGCGGAGATGGAGGTAGAGGCGGAGATGGAGGTAGAGGCGGAGATGGAGGTAGAGGCGGAGATGGAGGTAGAGGCGGAGATGGAGGTAGAGGCGGAGATGGAGGCGGTGGCGCAGGCGGATGGGAGGCGGTGCCGGTGTTGGGAACGGAGGCGGGGGTGGGTGTGGGGGCGGGAACGGGAGCGGGAGCGGAGGTGGGGTCCACAATAGTGAAGGTGATGTGGCGGCGCGGGCGGTTGTGATGGCGAGGGCGGTGGTAGATCGTTGCGCCTTTTTCAAGCGCTGGTGATAGGGACTATACGGGCCGCTGTTTATTGGAAGGTGGCGCTAACATTGCAATAGGTTCGTTAATTTTGTGAAGGATAACGGTAAAGCTTCATATCTATTAAAACACATTACAAAATATATTTGTTTTCAATGGTTGAAAATGAATTTGGTGTCAATTCCATTTGTTTTCTTATCGTTTCGTTACAGTTGGTTCGATTTATTCGTTTGCAACATTTACTGCAGTATTTTGAGTTATTATTCGAACTTTGTTCTACTAAATCTTTGACATTTATACGCGTAATGTTTGAGGGTAGTTATTGGCAATTTCAATTTACCTCCATAAACCTGCTTTGTTATCGACTTTTTAAATTATCAGTTTATCTTTGTTTACTAAAATCATTTTACAACTATACATATTTTTTTCTGTCTGTTAATGAATACATTTGTCTATGAATAAAATTTCACTCACAACATATTTTGCAATTTTTTTCGTAATCTTTAGTTATTATGTAAAATTTCAAATATTTCTTCAAATAAAGTAAAGCCGTTTTGTTATTAACAGTATGGTTTTTACATGTTCACAAATAACTTTCTCTCTTTTAATCAATGAATTCTGCGAAAACACTTTATTTCATGGGAAGGTTAATATTTCATTTCCTTTTTGTTTTCCCCAAGATACAAACTTCGTTTGCATCTTTCCCCTGTTCGTTTTTGTATATTTTTGCAATGTCAGTAGTCTCATTTGAAAACGTTAGGGGCTTGCGGTTTACTTTTGAAGGTTTTCTTACTTTCACGGATTTCAATTTTCGCTGTCAAGCGACTCTCTTGCACAACCTTGACCTCAATGCTGAAGATATCTACCAATGACAACATAGTTGTCTTCCTTTCTCTCTATTTCACACTCCTCATCTCTTCGCTACCGTTTAAAGATTTCTCTCATGTACTATATAAATCTGTGACACGCGATCACTGTTTCGTCCCTTCAACTGCTTAAAACACCTTTTACTCCCCCTCTTGTTCTCTTCCTCGCAACACACAGTCAGCAGACCCCTCGCGCCGAGGAGGCGGGAAAGCCTCCGAAGGGTTCCCGCGCCTTCGCCGAAGCCCTCGGGCGCCGCAGGCCGCCGACGGAGGTGGGAAAGGCGGTGGCGGCGGCGGCGGCTGCGAGAAGCAAGAGGATGAAAGCCGGAACGTATCGCGGCGAATGAAGCGGTGCGCCTGCCTTTTCACGCGGCTCGTTACCGCACAAAAATTCCCACTCCGCTTTGCGTCACGCCCCGCCCCGCCCCGCCCCGCCCCGCTTCCGCCGCCCCGCCCCGCTCCAGCCGCCCCGCCCCCGTGTCCCGCCTTGCCCCTCTCTCCCCACTCGCCACACCCCTTCCCCCGCCTGCCCCCGCCCTCCTCCCTCCTCTTCATCCCCGGCCCTCTTCTCCCCTCCCCTTCCCTTCCACCCGCCCCCACCTCTCCCCGACCTCCCCCGCCCCGCCCCCACTGCGTCTCGTCCCGCCACGCGGCCGCCGCGCTTAACGCGTCTTTTGTTCTGGCTTTTCCCCGGCCGCCCGCGGCTCGCCCTGTGTTCCTCACAACCGCGCCTCGCCGCGCGGGGTGCAACGGGGCGAGGCTGCTGTGGCTGACGCAGATTCTGTGCTCCTGACGTTTAGGCGTCAAATAGCTGCCAGTTGGGATGTTGCGAGAGCTCATTGTATGTAAAAAAGGGCGTTGAGACTCGAGAAATAGGATTATAACAATACGTTTCGATACCACAGTAGAATCTTATAACAAATATCTAAACATATGCACTCTATTTGTGATTTTTATCAAAGTACTTTTATTATGCGTTCGTACGAGCTAAATTTCAAAATAATTATATTGTCTCTTATCGTCGTCGCTGACGTATTTGGTTTTGTAATGTTTAACGCCTCAGGAAATGCAATATCATAAATGCGTTTTTTCGGGTAGGGTATTTTAGTTTATTATAAATTTGAAATTTTTGGGGTTAAATAATGTTGTTTGCTCAATGTCGATTTTAGTTTTTCCTTATTCTAGGTAAGTGACGTAGTGAAGTATATAAGTGAATACTTCGATCTTGAAGCAGTCGTTGTGAATAGACTTGAAGGTGCTCAAGATGTGTTAGAAAAATTACATCCAAAAAATGACAACTCCGCATCATGTGTGAAAAAAAACTCTTCGCACCTTCCGTTAGAAATGATTTTTTCGTCATTAATTGTTTACAGTAATCTCTTTACATTTACGAGTTCTATTTACGAGTCGTCAGCAATTGTAATTTCATGACGGCATGTGACTGTGAAAGTGAACGTGCAGTGTACTGAAAATATTTATAATTCATCAAACGGCCCTCTGTGAATGGTCAGGTGTCTTCCGGCGGGGCTTTTATTTTAATGGTATTCGATATCCTATTTTCGGACTGAAGCGACACGAAAATACCCTACGATATCTTGTGAGCGTCGAGGCTCTATCAATACTTCCAGAGCAGTGAGCCCCAGCGCGTTGCGTTTTATTATTGTCTCCTTCCGCGTCACGCGCGGCGTACGACGTCGATCGGCGCGCAAGGTCGCTGGAGCGTGAGTTCAAAGCGCCGAGCCGGGCGTCTTGCCTCCTCGCCCAGCGGACGCTGTTTCCTCGCCCTTCTTCGAGTTCTCCTTCGCTGCCCCTGTTTTGCGCAGTTAGACGGATTTTCGTGAGTTGCTCACTCCTGCAGCATACTCTGATACTCTGAAATTGAAGGTTCCTGGACGTAGTTGGCAAAAGTGCGACCATGTTGTAAAGAATAGTTATTTACGCACCCAAGGCGTTACAAGGGTTCTAATGACAAAATGCCCGAGGACCTCTCGCCCCGATGGCGTTTAGTCCCACGAAATCTTTAGAACCAGTTAACGCCCGTAATACATACATAATTTTATTTTTTACTTAGTTGTATTAATTTAGATTTACTTATTTACTTGTTAACTAGAATGAAATAGTTATATGAGTCATTGCCAACAATATGGTTTATTACAATAGCAGCTTTCCATGGCTTAGACATCATCGTCTGTTTTCTGCTGTATGGAAGTCACAAAACGACTACACATCGTAGTCGTTAGTTACAATATTGTTGACAATGACGACTCATAATTATTTCGTTGTAAATGCCAACGAAAACGCACCACATTACCAATATTGTTAACTAGATGTTAACTTGGTTCGGTTTGTTTTTCATACTTCCCTCCCACGATTTCCATTCATAATTCACTCCATAAGTGAATATGTAGCATCATTGAACTGTTTTCGTGTTCCCTCGTAACCACGATCATATCGATCGAAGTGCGTTATGCAGTGTACATCGAACTCCATATCGAAAGCAATATGGAAGGTAAGCTCCGTATCGAAGCTATAACGTACCAGTAAAATCTGAAATTTATTTGTATTTTGTAATGCTCTACCCTAACACGTTATCTGAAATTGAGTAGGGTCCCCGTCACTCCATAGAGCAAGCTAATACCTCTTATTGCTGGAAGCTTCCCTTGCATCGGGGCCCTCCCGGGCATGATGTATTGGAAGCAGTTTGGTGGCAACGCGCAGCATGTAGTGCTTGCGTGATGTATGACGCCGCCAGGGGCAAGGACTCAGCGCGCTCCGCGTAGCTCACTCACCCCTTCCTCCCCAGCGCCGCCCCCTCGCCGCGCCCCGCGCGGGCTCTGATAACGGACGAGCGACCTTGGACCTCTGTACACAGACGCAGCGTCAACACGTATCAGTCCGCGACGCGTGGCGTCGCCGCCCCCGCCCGTCGCCTTGGCCGCCAATCCCGCCGCCGCCTCCTCCTCAGCACCGCTGCCACTGTATTTTTCGCCCTCGCCTCCGCAGTTGCCACGACCACCACCACCTCCTCCGCCTCCTCCTACCACTGGCCACCTCCGTCGACCACTTTCACCACCGCTGCCTCTGTCAATTCCAATCCCGCCATCGCTGCTTCCCGCCGCCTCCTCAGTTACCACGGCTTCCATCACCGCCTGTGCCTATGCCTGTGCCTCCACCACAACCTATGCCGGCACCGCTCCCTCCGCCACCACCGCCGCCCCTGCTGATTCCAATCCAGCCACCACCGACGCACCTGCCCCGTCCCGCCCCGTTTCTCCGCGCCTTGCGGCGACAGCAGCACCTTCTCACCACCTCGGCCGTCGTGCCTCAGGGCTTCCGTGTCTTGTCGCATTCCGCTTTGCGTCTCCTCGCGCGCGCCTGATCCGTGCCAGTCGCCCGCGCCTCCACGCGTCACGCTCTGCCCCGCCCCATCTCACCCCTCCGCGCCCCGCGTCGCCCCGCCCCCTTCTACCTCTCGGTGCGGCGCCGCCGCGCGCGGTCGCCTAACCGCCGCCCAATCTGTCGCCGTGACATGCGGGCAGGCCAAACATCCCGGAGCTGCGCATTCCCTCCCGGCCCCCCGCCGATCCGACAGCGCCCGCCGCCGTCACGCCTCCGCGCCCTCGCCCCGGGCCCACCGCCGCCACGAGGTATTTGTCCGCAATTAATCAGTGGGATGCGCGCGGGCGGCAGCGCCGATGGCGACGTCAGCGGCGGCGGAGGCGGAGGCGGCCGCGAACGGCGCCATTTGGGACGAAGGAAAGGGGGTCCATGATGACTCGAGGAAGTTAGGGGGATGGAAGAAGAGGGAGGGAGGAAGTCACAAGTAGTCGTCACGGAATCATGGATGATTTGGAAAATTTCTATTAGGAAAAACAAAATAGTTGTGGAAATTTCTTACATACCTGGAAAAGTTCCTTTTGACGTGCACTTTCTAAATACCACTGATTTGTGGACGTCGTGGCAGTTGCATTGATTTTGTGCCAAAATATCAGGAGGGACAGATTAAGCACGTAAATTCCCAATCATCTCAACTTTCATAACTACTCCGAGCGTTCTTGTAAATACATGTGCATGTGAATGCATTATTTAACAAACGCTTAATATTGGTTACCACCTATACCAACACAATATCTTTGAATTAAGGAATAAGGTTTCTTTACAACATAATCGTTGAGGTATAGGTCCGGGGCTACCTTATTTCCTAAATGTAATGTTATGAGATTTTGGCAAGGAATATTGCGAACACGAAATGTTCTAGAATTGTAAGGAAACGCTTCACACGTTCCATCTATGAATTTGTTTGCACTTGCTTGCGCAAGGGAACATCAGAGCGACGCCGCTTTGGCGCAAGTCACGCCGGGGGCTGTGGCGGTGTGCGGGGTCCGCGAGGAGCGCGAGCTGCTGGGGGGATGGGCGCAATGCGCGAGCTGTGAGTGGGCGTGAGTCCCTTGTGTGTTATTCGCAAAGGCGGCGGCGACGACGGTGGCGCGTCGACGCGCGACTGCCCGTGGGCGGGGCGGACGGGCAGTTCCGAGATGTCACCCACGCGCGAGGTTCGTCTCTCGGAACGAGGCCATCACGTCGGAGGAATAAGCAGTTTTCACACAGCGGTCCGAGGGCGTGGGATAGTCGTTTCGGAAACCGTTCTTTTGATGAAATATTGTAAATTGAATAGTTGGTTTAAATGTTAAAATGTTTCACAAGCGAAAAAAGTTTTTGGGCTTGCCGTTTTAATACTTATGACCAGTAGAAATATACAAGGGAAAGGGAGATATTCGGAATACCGCATGGTAGTGTGTTTCCAGATCTAAAGAGATGATAGATATATTTCAGAAATTGCCTCATTTCTGGATTGATATTAAGATATTAACATGACATCCTCGTGTCGAGACTATTATCTTCTTGCTTCATACTCTGGATACATAGATTCAGATCACTTCCGCTTTGTAGAAAATGTTCTTTATGACCGGACAAATACAAGCAAGTCACGCCTACTGCTTTTACAGTGAAAAAAGAGAAAAATATGTGAGTGCGAAGATCTCTCGAAATTAAACTCGTAACTACATAACAATACGTGCCCTATTTGTTCAACGAAATAACACCCTTACGTAAGCAATAAAGGCTGCACACGCATACGCTATGCACTAAAGTTCTCAGAATGTTTTTCTTTTATGCTGCTGTTTATGCAATGTTTGAGTCTTGCCTTTGGTGATAATCCGTCAACTTCGCGTGAGAAAATAAACGAAGAACCGATGCAAAGGGGATGTTGGGAAAGCGGCTTTCGTCCATCGTGTCCCACCCCTCATGCCGCGTTGCAGACCTCTGCCACACACACAATCTCCGCTGACCTTACCCCTTACGCCCACATAGCTGCTCCCGGCGTCCCCGCTACCCGATTGTCCCCGCCGCCCTCACCGTTTCCGCTGCCCCACCACCCCTCCACCTCGTCGCCTCTACCGTTTCTCCGCCCCGTCTCCCTCTCTCGGCCGCCCTGAAGCCCCGCTCCCGCTGCTGCCTCCCGCGACATCTCCGCCCCCACCGCCGCCGTCTTAGCCGTCGTTGACATCGTCCCCATGGCATCCGCCATCGTCGCCACCACCACAGTCCCCCTTGCACCCGCCGCCCCCGCCCCCCTCCCCCTCCGCCTCCGGCGACGACGCGACGCGTCTCGTCCCCTCGCGCCCTCTCTCGGCGATTAAATAGTCGGCGCGGAAGGGAAGGGCTGCGAGGGCGCTGGGCTCAGGGGCCCCTGGCGCCTCGCGGATGAGCGTTATGGGGCGAATTCTGCATAATAGCCACGATATTCATTCATAAATTCATGAACTTTTTGTGTCTCTCTGTGGTGGTGGTGGTGAATGTTGTTCGAAAGCGTTGAGTAAATTTCCACCGACGCACCGCTGTTTTCGTTGCTTTCGAGAACGAAAATATGACGTTGTTCGAATTACATTTCCGTAGAGGGTGAATCGGCTTTAATTGTCAACATAATGTTGCAAGTTTTATAATGGAAAATTTTATTGCCGTACAAATAAATTTATGATGTACGAAAGTTCTATAAAATATTGGGTAGATTTGATGTTTCACATCAAAATAAAGTGTGTTCGGCATCGAAATTGTGTAATACGATTTGTTTTCTTTCCTTCTTTCAAACAGCATTCAAATATCTACTTGTTTACAAAAATCCACATGGGAGTCATACGTTGCAGATGTGTCCCAATCATGTAATAAAATAAATTGGAATAGACATGTCATTCACTAAAATGTACCTTCTGGACTTGTTATCAATTTTCACGGAATGAAAGAAGAAAAATGGCATTTTAAATGGCAAATTTCCTTTTTAAAATAGTATATTTTTCGTTTACAGTTAGCTCATTTGTAAATGGATTTATCACTGTGTCTTGCAATGCCATCGCTCTACATGTCGTTCGTTTCCCGAATTGTAAAAAGTGGTCCCTTCTTAGGGTAACTCCTCTGTACCCCTTAAGTATTATATTGCTAGCTGCGATGTGAACTTCTACCACCTAGTGTATTTTCTTTAATAAAGCACGAAAATAATTATTATTTCGGGTACTAACTCCCAAAAAAATCTCTGATCGTCGGTCGTCTTTGGAAGAAAACAGGAAAGTCAGGCCAAAACGTGTTAGTGGATCCCCGCCTTTATTGCTTTCGCGGGTTTCAAACCCCATCTTCTCTGATCCAAATCTCATCTCGCACACCACACCAACTGGCACTCTGCCCTTGGTATCCGTTATGCATCGTATTACCTGTTACACGAGGAACATTCTCCTTCCAATACCTAGAGCACTTTATTTGACAAGGCGGGGAGAAAACGATAATTTCGGGCACAAAATCCCGAAAGTTACTCGAAGAACCACATATCGCCGGTCATCAGAGGAATCGAAACATAAAATTCAGACCAAAAAGTGTTGGAGCCTTTTTCCGACGCGCGTTTCAAAAACCTCATCTTCACCGATCCAAATCCCACGTGTCGATTCAGAAGTACCTGACAGCCCACGCGGAGCGGCGCGCCGCCCTCGCTGCCCCTTCGTGCATTATGCCTGCTGGGCGTGAGGCGACGCGCGTCCCCCGTGGCGAAGGCCGACGCGATCCAACAAAGAATTCTCTTTGGGCGCCGTCGCGCCCCGCGACAATGAATAATTCCTCGGCCCCCGCGTCCGGCGACGCCGCTGTTTTCCGCCGGATTTCACCCCCCCCCCGTCCCCCTCCCATCCGTGCCACGCAGCTTCCAGGAAGCGCGCGCGGCACTAAAGGTCAGCCGTGCGACGCCGATCCCTCCTTCCGCGAACCTTCGCTCCCGAGAGATGACCAGAGGTGTACAGTGGGATTATTTTTTGTGAGGCGGATTGCGGGCGCTTTAAACATGGACGCTGATGCGTTCTGTCGAGAAGATGGCACTCAAATTCCCTGTTCTACCTATAGCGGGCAATGTAGCTGGCTTACTGAAGTTCGCAGGCAGTGTGGCAAGAGAAAATGTCGCGATGTTCAAAAGTAAGGTTTGTACATATTACTCCGACAATGGCGGTGCATCATTGTGTACCTGACCTATGACAGCCTTATGGAGAATTCAATTGAGAGTGGTTGCACAAAATTTAGCTGTACTAATTATCATTTCCTTCACTACAGAAAATCAGTTATAATTAATTATAATTATAATCAATTATTATTAATCAATTATAATGAGATCTGCTGACCTCTTCAGTTCTTGTCCAGAGAGTGACACGATCCGTTATATTATTTCAGTTTTCTCGAAAATATGTCGCTGAGTTGTGAACCTAGCTAGAAACTCCAAATACACGAATAAATGCAGACACATAGACAGGCACAATATCAGTTATCTTCCGAGCTCTTACGAATTTATTTTCTGACAATCGCAAACTGCCAAATAAAAATATTGAATCTAACCTACATGCCACCAAATATACCAGAGGTCGATATATAAACAATCTTTACTGTGAAACGTATAAAATCGATAATTCAACGAATTGTATGCTCTTGTTGTGACTTCTAGAGAAAATCAGTCATTCAATTGTGAAACGTGTGCCTCATATATACTATAGGCAGAATGTAATTAAGGCCACTACATTCATAATTTGTACATGTATGCGCTTGACATTATTTATTCTCTCATATTTGTTTTACTGTTTGAGTGAGCATTTGTACAAAGCTGCGTAATATCGCAGAGAAGGGAAAGTCAGTCTAAACAAATTAATGGCAATAATTCATTACAATATATGAAGGTTCATTCTTTTGTTCTTAATATTTGCAGATACTATGGATTTCTGTCAAACGCTGCAAGGAAGATCTCAGCTCTATCGTAATTGCTTACAACATTAAAAAATAGTTTTAATGCACAAAATTGAAATTCAGCAGAAATTCGTCTGTACTGTATTCAGTTGCATTGCATTGCATTACATGTTAATGCGATTTCTCAAACAAAATCTGTTCTTGTATTTAGCGATTTCATCACGCCTCCATTTTATCTTATTTAACATTTCACATTTTTTGTTTCATTATCATTTACTGGCGCGTTTCGCTATTCGAGAATTCCGAGGGATTTTTTGCTGCAGTCAGCTGTACCAGAAGTCAGTAATATTTACTCACATTTTCATTATGCGGAGAGTGAATATTTGTCTTTCCTTTTGAAAATACTCGTGGTTATAATTCCTTTTTCAGAAAGGTAACTTTTGAGTTATATATAACTAAAGTCATATCAGTCCATCCAATTAAGATAACAAAAGTGCTCTTGTTGAAACGTACATTTTCTGCATTTACATGAAATAATGGGATTGAAAATTCCCCCAGGCAGCACAATATCTATTTTATGCTCAATTTATTGCCGTTTGTGGATATAAATTACGCTTGACTGGCGTAGCGTATAGTTCCACAGAACTTTTTCTGCTCACTTTCGTGTCAGAGTAATTTGCGTACCTTCGAGACAACCAAGTTACCGCATGGACGTGATTCAATTGATGCGCGCCGCGACTGTTCGTAAAACATATCAATTAAATGCGATATTGCGTTATTGCTCTGCGCTTTGGGCGACGAAGAATACAGCATCCAACAGTCAGTCGCACGCTTCGTAATAAATTTAACAACACAATTTTGGCGATAAATGTAGCCGTGGTTATCGGTCATCCTGCTCGGAGGCTCTCGCTTTTAAATGTATTCGCATAAATTTCCCGTCTAAGCTAAATTATAAATACGCTTAATTCAAAGCCTGTGCGACGACGTTTAAGCATGATCTCTTCAGAGGCAACTGGCTTCATTAGGAAGAGGGCGGAAGGAGAGAAAACAAGGAAAGGAGTGGCCGCTGAAAGAACATGGCGGCGGGGGGTAAGGGAAACGGGGTGGGGGAGGAGAGGGCGTCTGCGCTTTTTGCGTGACCTCCCGCATTGTTCCTCTTTCAACGGTCAGTTTGCATTTTAAAACTTCGTAAAGCCCTGATTAGCCGCCTTGCGCTGCCTGCGCTCGGCCACAAGAAGGCCCTGGGGGAAGGGGGGCGGGGAGGGCGAGAGCAGTAGCTGCGTCCGAGCAAGTGAGTCGTCTGGAATTTGCAGATAAATGGCGGCGCGGACTTTTGACCTCGTGGACGGTAGGTCACCTCTCCTAGACCTCGTTCCTTCTGGAACTATGAAATGTAATATGTAGAAAATAAACTGAATAAAACGCGGCGAGATTTCATTGTGTGAGTTGTTCATCGAAGTAGAAAAAATAAATGAGATTCTGGAATGACGAAGTTTCAACTAAAAACTCGAAGAAATTAAGTTGTTAGCGTGACAAGTTTCTGCCGCTAGTAGAACATACTCGTTCTTACAATCTGTGAACAAATAACTACTGTGAAAATCACTACAGAAGGTGTAGAGATAGCTGAATAATGAGTTAATGAAACTTGTACCACAATTTACTCGAAACGATTGAAATATTAGTTGGGACGTTCTCTTTCTGAAAAGTCGAAATATTAGCTTTACTTCCAAGTACATATAGGCAATAGTGACTTTCGATCCTGCTGAATACATTTTAATATGAAACGACTAGAAATAAAGTAATCAAGTAATTTGTAGCGTAATGCCAATACTAATTTCGTTTTAGTTTATCATTATACTTTTGATGTTGTGTTTCAAGGCTATCACGAATATGTTCTGTGCATCTATTAATGTGAACCTGCCTCATTTTCAGCAAGACATTATTTTAAACGTGCTTGTAGCAGAAATACATTTTGTTAGTAGTTTGAATCGAGTTTTTATGTCTGTGTTTTGTGTAGATATTTGGCACTATCAAATAAACTGCAATAACTCAATACATAAAATTTAACATAGTGACACTGAATAAGATGTAATTTCGTTGTTTCGAGTTCCTTGCCTTCGCAGTATCTCAGAGGACAGAAAAGCAACTTTTTTCTGCATTTTCTCGATTTCTGTGAGACAATTACTGTGTCAAGGCACAAAATAAAGACGTTCTTATCTAGATAATGTAGGATCCCATTTAGTCGAAATATATTGAAAGCGTTCCTTTTTTGCCGTGTCCGTTTTAAATGCTTCAAAGGAGAAATGACCTCTGGAAACTCCCTCTGCTTCGGAAATACCCCCTGCCTTTCGCGCGTCTTTGGAGAGGTGCGGTCGGCGCTGTCCGCCAGGGTCGCTGGCAGCGGGCGAGTGGCCGTGTCGCCCGCGTGTCGGGGGAGGGAGCGGCGAGCGCCGGCGATGGTGGCCAAGGCGAAGCGGCGCTGGGGGCGTGGCGCGGACGCGGCGCGCACGCCCCTCCCGTGTCGTTCCCTCCGCGTCCCGCGCCGCCCACGGGCTCGGAAACTGCAGCGTTGGCAGTTTCCGCTTACTGACGGGTCTCAGCGCTCCCGACTCCTTCGGGATGCTTTCCTCCGACGCGTTCGGCGGGGGCGACCCGCCCTGCAGCGGCCAGACAGCGCGTCTCCTACCGCAGGGAGGGGGGGGGTTCGAATCCCTGTCGATTTATGTGGACTTTGTGGTGGAGTGAAAGCGTGTTTGCGGCGGGTTGTCTCGGGGTTGATATGGATTCCTGTGCCTCACATTCGAACTTTGTCATTTCATCCATATCTTCATAACTTCCCATCATAACCACTCACCCATTTCCACGTATGGCCATTAGGCTTAGGTGTTTATCATAATGAATATGAATTGTGCTCCTTTGTCCTCCAGCTCCCTCTATATACGAGGAACCCGCACATTTGTGAATGATCCAATGATTACCCGGTCTTGAGAGGTTGCAAAGAATTAGACAAAGAGCATTAGAAAAAACATGTGGTATTAATATTCAGAATTATGTCATCGATGAATACCCTTACGAAATTTGTTTTCAAAAATTGAATGCTTGATTCAAGGGTTTTTAATGAAATAACAGGAAAAATTGAATTGGTGAACAGAAATGAATTAATGGGATATGTAACATATTTCTCGTGTTTGGGCGAGTCTGATGATTACTTCAGCATATTAATATATTTTTATATTATCAAAGTATTGAGGTAGGGTAAATTGAATTATAATAAGCTAAATAATATCGGTGAATAGCTCGTAAAGAATGATACATACGATGAAGCAAATATAAATTGAAATGACGTTTCAATTGTTTTATGAAATTTTATTACGTAAAATGTCTATTACCGAATACGTTGGCATTTTCTGTACACCCAGAGATTGAAATGATTTTAAAGAAATAGTTGAAATAATTTTTTAAAACAAATTAAACATGACGTTTCATTTCGACAACCTATTTAATCAACTCCAGCCACAGGGGCGGTACGCAATGGGCTAAGCCGCCTGCCACCGCGCCGGGCGCTTTGTCTCTGCGCAGACCATCGCTCGCGGCCGTTCACCGGGGATGAACCCCGCCCCTCCGGCCACGAGCCCCGCACGTGGCGCGTGCACGTATCGCGCCGGCCGCCGCTCCCTCACCGACCTCCTGCCCCGCCCCTCCCGCCACACCCCACCCCACCCTTTCTCTCGGTCATCCATTTCCAGGAACAGCAACTCCCCTCCCCGTCGCTCCGCCACAGTCCCGCCCCCCGCCACGGGTTTCGCCGCTTTTATTCCGCTCGCGCTAAATGTATTATTAACAAGATTAATGAAATCGCATATAAAATGTAATTGCGCGAGGCGTTAATTCATTTTGGACTGCGGCGGTCGCGTTGTTGTACCGCGCCACCCCCACCGCCTCCGCCCCCCGCCCTCACCGCCACCGCCGGTGTTGCACTGGGTTTGCGTTGCTGGTTTATTTAATAAGCCGTGTCAGGTCAAGTATGGTTTGCCGGCAGAGACATCCACCCAGAGAGCCATGATGTCTGGCCTCCCGGCAGCCCGGCAGTTATCTTCTCGTACTCCCGAAATTTCTGCCGCGTCTGTCCGTTTTATTTTATTCCGCGTTGACTACCATTTTTGAGCCAACAAATCATACTAAGTTGATGTTCAGTTCTTATAACTAATCTCAATTATTATCGCACTATTTCAAATTTCATCAGTGGTCTCGCGATTTGTAAAGCCCTCATTTCAAGTAAAGCAATCCAGTAATGCAAATATATTTAAGGCCGAGAAATTACAATACAGCAATGTTTTAAGAACTTAATAAAAACAGACTCAGTACGATGTTATACCTTAACCCTCACTGAGAAGTTACACACTAAAATATTGAAGAATAAATATAAACAAACATGATAGTTAATTAAATAGAAAAATATTGATCATAGTTGATACAATAACTAAACTTCAAATTCATGGAAGTTTTCAACCAATTACCTCTGATGCGTATATTACTGAGTATTTATTTTCCAGCTCATGGTCTGCAGCAAAATGCGGTCTAATTCACAAAGTGATCAGGATGCGATTGTGTGGGATGTTATGCATGCATGCGTATGTGCGTGCGTCCACTTTGGCTAATATGTGCGTCTGTGTAGTTCCGCGCCGCGTTCTTCATTCCCTTAAATCCCAAAACTCATCCCTTTCCTCCTGGCTCCATATCAAACTCTCAACATTCTCCTGCCGCTCCATGTAGCCGGGAGCGAACTCAACTCTTACCGCAGTGCAGCGCAGGGCAGGGTAGGGCAGAGCAGGACGTAGCAGGGCAAAAACTGGAACCGCGGCCAGAGCGAGTGCCCACTCGAAAAAAAATGTTTAAATGGGAAAATTATTGTAATCTGCGGTTGCGCAAATGGAATTGTTGTTGTTAAAGCGGAAATGTAAATGGCTGGCTCCGGGATGGGGCGCACACTGAGGCGAGCACACAGCCCGTTCCGGGGATTTCAATCTGCGTGCTCCGGAATAGAGGAAGTTGTAACACGGTTAAGCTCGCACATCGTAGCCAAAAAGACATGCGTGTCTGTTTAGAATGGATGGATTATTTGACTTTTTTATTGAGAATTTCTTCGCATTCACGTTGTCAGCCTTCACACATTGTATAATATTCACTACATACTCATTTCAGATCGGAAACTCTCGCAAATGTACCAGCTAAGTTTAGCTCAGAGCCAGCTTTCACTCTGATTCTGCAGTAGCTCTGACCGGAGAGTCTGAGAGATCAAGGGACGATGCACCACGGTGGCGCATTTTCTACAAGAAGTACATAGCTAGGTTAAATGCACACGCTCTTTGGATGATAATTCTAGTGCGCTGAACGATAGTTTTCCAATCCATACCAGGCGAGTATCGGAGCAGTACTAGAACAAAGGTGTCACGGACAGTGCGCATTCTTTCCTTTCTCTTTTTCTACCCCCCCCTCTCACACACACACACACTTACACGTACAAACACTACACTACAACAAATGTCGGGAAACCCAGTCAGGAGTTTTAGAGATCGTGCAGTATCCCACTGGAGGAGACACCTGAAAGGGGATATCTCTCGCAAACCGACGTGCAGTTCAGCGACGAATCTGCAGGAAAGGAACGGCGCCACCTCCTGAGATAAATATTAACTCCACTAACGGGACTAATGACCATAGCAGTTGACGTGCCCATGACGGAAAAATCAATTAATCAATCACACATTGCAAATCTCATTATACCGGCACGAATAATATGTCATGAATAGTTGTATTTTTAGTGTTATCACATTCACATTTACTACTCGAGAATTATAATTATCTTAATATATAAAGCAGAAACAGTAAATACTCGATAGAAAATGTAAAGAAAACTTTAAAGAAACGAAAACGTGAAAGATAAAGAGCTTATTTTTCAGATATTTTCAATGAAAAATAATACATCGATTTCGCCAGACATAGATTTTGAAGAACTCATTTAAGAGATTTAAGAGCTCATGAAATTATAAAAAGAATAAAGCCGGGAATAATTTCAAATTACTTTTTTATTAGTTTTGGGAGCGATGTTGTGGAAACTCTCGTATTAGAAATCAATATTATCGTTTGAAAATAAATTTCATATGTTACCTTTTTACATTAAGTAACATTGTTAAGACGTTTCCTGTGAAATTGTTCTCATTACTTGGCAATTCAATAGCATGAGGCCTGGTAGTGAAAACGACCCTCACGCCCCTGTCCTCACTCCAACAGTCTTTCACCATTCATCGAGTGGCGCTTTCGACCTCATTTTTAAATCCTCGTAAATAATTCCGCTTCGTTCCCTAGGTCGTAAACCATCATTACCACTGAAAAGTTTTTACGTTCATTCTACATTGTGTCTGTGACCTTGTGTATACGAGTCCCCTGTTTGTGAGGGAAGGACACAGCTGTTCGGAGTGTCGCGGGGGAAATAAAACGCAGCGCAAGGCCGATTTTAAAATGTACATGAAATATCAACAAAAGGGGGGTAAACACCATGTTCTGTAATGGCGAATTAGCGTACCGGGAACGGGGTAGGGAGAGTGAAAATAACCTGCTCTCATTCCTTATGAATGGCGCGCGATCGAGATTTGAGTTCCTTACGAATTTACGCGAACATTTACGACGCAAGACGGACAGACGGTGGATGGAACGAGCATCCAACCCGTCTTGTGTATCAAATAATTA
This sequence comes from Gryllus longicercus, assembly GCA_038098605.1. NCBI lineage: Eukaryota > Metazoa > Arthropoda > Insecta > Orthoptera > Gryllidae > Gryllus > Gryllus longicercus. The sequence continues at coordinate 186,449 of JAZDUA010000108.1, read as the reverse complement.
ATAATTGGAGTTCATGGCGCGGTATTCGGGGAGGGAACTGAAGGGTAGCGGAGAGCGATGGGGCAAAGGGCGTGTTCGGAAAAGGTTACTGGAGGGGCAGCTCGACAGACAGCGCAACGTCTGTGGAACAGTGCAGGCTTGCGAGTTTTATCAGGAGTACTTGCACGTCGGTTTACTGTCGTGTTATTATCTGCGCACCATCGTGCACCTCGTACATATCCATTTCTCACATCCACCTTCCCTGCTGTTTTCGGCATGGATCCCCTTCTACCGTTGCGTCAAAAACTAGCACTTATCCTTGTCTCTCTTCCTTCATTTTTTGCTAATTGCAGCTCTCCTTTCGTAATTGTATCCGCAACCTTGATCCATTTGATGTAACTTGACTCCTTCGATCCTTTACTACCTTTCCCAGTACCACCTTTCTTCTCCGCTTGTTCGTTGTCTGATTGATTGATTAGTCTTTGCGGGTGCGTCAACTTCTAAAGTCATTAGTCTCTTTAGTGTAGTGCATGTTTTAAAGCAGGAGGTGTCAGTGTTTTTCTCCACTGGATGATGAGACGGCACCGACCTACACGTCGGCTTGGGGTTTTTCCCCAATAAGGTAACTCCCACTATCTGGGCACTCCCTCCCCAGCCGGGACAATATGCTCCTGACCGTTCTTTCGAGTGGTGCGGTAGTAGTGGAAGTGTAAGGGTGAGGATAGGGCAAGGAAGAGGAACGTAAAATCAGGCGCAGTCTGTGACCCATTTGTTAGGGTTATTGCTCCGGCATCCTGTGTTGTTGATCAAAGAAACCACGGAAAACTACCGACGAGAGCACCAAAATTATCGTTCTGACAGCGGCTGAATTTGACGTAGCTATTTAGCTAGTGGCAAAAATCCGCCACCATCAGGACTCGAACCCTATGATTTCCGTCACAGACACTGCAGTGACATCAATTGCCATCCTGAGCAACCTCAGACAGGTGTGCCTGTTCGTTCGTTCAGCCATTGCCAACTGTCTCCTCCGAGTCTGCGGTTTCTCCCACGCGGCGCCCGCCCGGGTTACCCCCCCCCCCCCCCGCGTGAAAGGCTTCGCAATGAAGCGGACGCGAAGTTCCACACGGCGTCGGCGATGGCGCCGCTGCCTCCACGCCACGCCAGCAACGCCACGTGCTGCTCCGCCCCGGCGGAATATTCATGCTCGCTGCGCCCGCCCCCGCACAGTCCATTACGACTGTGTACACCTGTCGCTAAATAGAGGCGTCTCTGCTTTGCGTGGAATGGTTGCTCTTTTTTGTATTTTCTTTTTTTTCGGCGAATGGAGTTTGTGATTTTGGAACGTTTAGAGGACAGAGAGCGAGGTCTGATGGGCATGTACGGAATGCTTTCACAGCGCCAGTGAAAATAAAGAATAAAATTGCGTTTTTTAGAGAGAGAACATGGAAAAATTAACATGAAGTTCAGAAACTTTTTTTGGATGAACTTCAATTTTATAGGAAATTGAATTATTTCAAAAGAGAGAATCTAACATTGTCAATTATTCTGTATGGTCTGATGCTATGCATGATGTATGAAATAACTTTTTATATCTAATAATGTAATTCTTAATTTCTTAAAGTCATCGTCTCAGGTTGATAATAGGCCTGATGTGTAAAAAAGAACTTGGTACATTATTTTATGCTAGTTGAGAATAATCTAACATTTCCTAAATATTCTTCTCTCGATTTCACCTTGTGTTCATTAATTTGTGAAAGATCTCAGGGATATGTAAAAAAGAAGTAAATTCAATAGTAAATTAAACGCTTTCTGATAACGTGACGTAGACGAGATTAAATCAGTAGTAAACTTTAGGGAAGAAGAGAAAATATAATTATCTCAGATTGTCTCCCTTTTAACCACTAATTTATTTTCTACGAATACGGATCAAGTCATTCATCAATCAATAGTCCAATTGCCCAATCTTATTTTGTTGGGCATCAAGAGCTAGAAAAGCTTTGAATCAGATGCTTGAGTTTGTATCCGTCGTCATAGAAATGAAACGCTTTCATCGCCGTTATTTCAATGCCCCACCCCAAGCACGCAAATAGACGTGTAAATGGCAACTCCATTCCATTTGCCACCTCGTTCTGGGAAATTGGTGGGCGCGGACGCAAGTCGTCGCCGCCACTGCCGAAGATACCCACACATACGCGCGCACGCCCGCACACACACACACACACACACACACACACACAAACACAAACACGTCTCACAAAAGCAGATACGCTTTACACATATACGCCTCACACACACAAACGCCTTATATACACATGCACCTCATATACACATACCCCCCTCTCTCTCACACAAACACATATACAAGCGCACACATACGCGCGCACACATACACGTGTGCCGTGGTGCGCACAGATATATACGCGCACACACATACACTCGCACAGACATACACTCGAACAGACATACACTCGAACAGACATACACTCGAACAGACATACACTCGCACAGACATACACTCGCACAGACATACACTCGCACAGACATACACTCGCACAGACATACACTCGCACAGACATACACTCGCACAGACATACACGCGCACACACATACACGCGCACACACATACACGCGCACACACATACACGCGCACACATATACACGCGCACACATATACACGCGCACACACATACGCGTGCACACACATGAGCGCACACATATACGCGCGCGCACACATATACAACTCAAACACACACGAGTTCGCGCACAGAACCACTCACACACACACATACACACACTTCACGGGCGGTCGCCGCCCGCCGACGCGGATCTCCTTCCGCATGGCGGCCGTCGCGATGTCTCGGCGCCGCGTCGGGCGCAAGCGGTGACCCGTGCGCGCCAACTCCAGGTGCGAAAATACTTTTAATGGGCGGCGCGTGTGACGGACGACGGCGGCGGCGGCGTCCACGGTGTTGGACGCGCGCCACGGCACGGCGAGTGGTCGTCCCCTTCCGCCCCCCCCCCCCCTCCCTCCGTCCGCCTCAGCGCGTTGCCGCACGCCGGCCGCGTCGCGTCGTATCGCGTTGCGTCGCGTCGCGTCGCGTCGCGAAGGCTGGCCTCAATACTGGCGGGACGCGCGACGCGAGCGACTGTGACGATGAGACGTGTCGACGGACGCGAGGCTCGCAGGGGGTGCGGGGTGTAACAGGAGATGGGTACTGCGTGTTGCGTGAGTTCGAAAGGTAAGCCGACAGTGACGATGTAACTCTCCTACTCTTTGGTCAGTGCCATTGAGCGTCCGTTGACTGTTTTTTAAATTATCCATAAGCCAAAATTTCTTCGATGCAAATAGTTTCCAAAAAATTCCAGAATATTGTAACGCCGAAGGTAATTCATGTTTGTAATTGTGTATATTGTTAATATCCGATATCGGGTGAGCAATAATTTTCGATGGCATATGCTTTCCTAAATTACGGTGACATGTGTCACGCCTACTGTGGTAAATGGTAACTTGCTGGTCTTGTGTTCAGTGGAACCTTTGAGAAGCCATGCAAGCTCATTAGTTATTTACTAGTTTCGAAAGATTGACACTTCAGCCAATATTTTTCAAACTTCACCATGGAATGTCAATGAAAAGTGATTAGTTCTTGTAGTCGCAGAAGTCTTGAGAGGTATAAATATATTTATACCTAGTATACAATATGCTTGACCCAAAATTTCATAGATTAAAACTTGCAAACTTGATTCATCAGTTCTGAAAATATTTACTGAATTTGTTTACTTATGTTGGTGCTGATCATTTTTAACTACCGGCCTTAGATAATAATATTAGTTATCGATAATGCGAGCTTTACTGAACTCTAGAAGTGCAGAGATTTTAATTATCAAGCAAGTTGGATGACTCGAGAGGTTTATCTATTTTAAGGCAACTATGTGAGGAACCTTAAGAGCAAGAGAGGCTCGGGAGACGAGTGAAGCACGCGGAGTCGGCGCAGAGCATCCATCGAGTGGTTTCGTTCGCCGCGCGGAGGCGTGGGGCTCTGGCGCTGATGGGCGGTCGCCACTCCGCCGCGCTGCCCGATCCCGGTCGCGTTCCTTGGGAGGAGAGGGAAGTATCTGGCTCGAAGCGCCGCCCCGCCGCCGCCCCGCCACTGCTGCTCCGCCGCCGCCACGCCGCCGCCGCCCTACCACCGCCGCCCTGCCACCACCGCCCCGCCACCGCCGCCCCGCCACCGCCACCCCCCCCTCCGCCGCTGCCCCGCCGCCGCCGCCTCCTCGCCGCCGCGCCGCAGCCGCCCCGCCGCCGCCGCTGCCGCTGCCGCCGCCGCCGCCGCCGCCGCCCCGCTGCCTCCCCGCCCCCAACATCCTGCCTCGCCGTTACCTCGCCCTCCACCTTCGGCTTGCCGTCGCCGCCCCGTCGAGCTCCGCTGCCGCTCCACCGTCGCCCAGACGCTGTCTTGCCGCTGCCCTGGCGGGGCGCGTAACTCACGCGAAAGGTTAAGAGGCATCGGCTGCCGGAACAGGGATGGCGCGGTGCGCCGGGATCTCACAAGGCGCACACCGGGCAGAGAGCGGTTGGTTGAGCCTCTCGAAAATCTCCGCGAGGGGGAAGGGCTGGGCGATTGAGACGACAGATGGCGCTGTTACGTCTCTCGGTACTGTAGTCCAAGTTTGCGCAATCCAACACGATGCAGGGGATAAAGTTTCTTTTTCGCCAAATGTACTTGAATTTTCAGGTGGCTTAACTCATCGACATGCGGTACCTTCTCTGTATAGTGGCCGAGCCTCAAAAGAATCATAACAACGCGATCAATAACTTCGGTTCTTCAATTCTTGTATTCTCGTTTGAGAAATTATCGACAATATCGATTAAACGGGCGATATGTTGATTGAGAAAGATGATTTAATGTTGAGAAATTGAAGTAAACGAAAGTAAATAGGAAAGTCTAAAAGAAAGTAACATATGTTGAAAGTGATGGAAAAGAGATCTGAGATATAAAAAGAGAGATGTAGCTGGGCGCTAAGGAACAGACGTTTCTCGCTTATGAGAAATTATATTTAGAAAATAATTGAGAGATTTCGTTTGACTAATGAAAGGCGTTTGAGATAATAGAAAGGTGACAATACGAAGAAAAATATGTGACGTACGACTCGAAAAAATGGGAGAAGCCATGGGGGAATTAGATAAGAGAAATGCGTACCGCATACGATGCATATCCAGAATTATGATAAAAAAATAGCACATGGTTTTGAAAAAGGAAACTCACGGGATACGTGCGGGAGAGAAAGCAAAGAAGGAAACCATCCTGGAGGAGCCAAGTGAAACGAGAAAGATTGTGAGACCCTTTCCCAGATAGCGACCGCGAAGAAGAGAAGCGCAGCCCGCGAGCGCGGGGGGCGGGGTCGAGGGGGAGGGCGCGGGAGAAGCCGGGGGGCCGCGCGCCGTTTACGTCTCGCCTATCGGCCAGCGCCGAGAGGGCTGGACGCGGCGGGGGCCGGCAGGGTCCGGTTTTAGCCGCTTTGGAGAGAGAGACAGAGAGGCAGGCAGGCAGGCAGGCTGTTCCGCGCGTGGGCGTAAATCTTGGAGCACGGGCGCGGCCCTTATCAGCGGAGGCAGCACCGCCCCCACCACCGCCTCCACCCGCACCGCCGCCGCGCGCCACTCGCTTATCGCCGCTATTTCGAGCGTTCTCGCCGCCGGCGTCCGCCTCCGCGGAAACGGGAGCTCTGCGCTCGCCGCTGCGCGCGCCCCGCGCGTTGCTGCGTCCGGGATGCGCTTCGCGACCCCGACGCGCGTAGAGCGCTAATGAGCTGGCGAAATTTGCCTTGTGGCATTGTCCTCTGAATGGGAATGGAATCTGTACACCATCTGAAGGGAAATACTTTGTTGGAAGAAACAAATACCCACATGAAGGGTGTGTACCATGCAACAGACGGACAGATGCACTGGCGGACAGATGCACTGACAGACCGAGAGCTTGACAAACCGGTAGATAGGCTGGAAGAAGATAGAGGTTTTGCCGTCAATTGTTTCGGAATCAAGACGTAGATTCTGAATATGTAAGTGTTAAAAGTAATTTTTAACTCGCAGGAACACGATTTTTGCACTTTTTTTGTATCAGGGCCCCAAAGTTCGTGGTTTTCTGTCCAAAAAATGACGATTTCAGCCGTAGCATTGCAATATCTTCTCTTTACTACGGACGTGCGCCGAAATGTGAGAATGTAAATCAATTACCTATATGCTGTAAAATGTGATGTACATTCATTAATATAAAATGCCTATGTTGAATTAATGTCCTTGCCTAATGCTTATCAAATATATTGTTAATGCATCCTTAACTTAATGAGTATTCTAATAAATTCTTATTACTGAAAGTGAAAACAGAAAAACGGTTCTAAGAGACCAAATTAAACAAAACATTTCATTTCTGCCATCTATGGAAAAGATGCATCGAACGACGTGCGTTTATATTTCTGTTTTTCACGATTATTTTGTGAACCTCCGACCTGTAATGAAGTAAATATTCGCAAGTGCTTGAGAGTATAATATTATGTACGATAATAATCGACAAGAAGAGGAAATGTTTCAGTTCTTCCTCAAACCAATGAGAAATCAACGACGTTCATGTGTTATGCGAGGTTGGTCTAGTCCTGCTGAATAATTATTTGAAATAACCCGCAGAGCAATACTCCTTTGTGCGCAAGCTGCCTCTCATGGATCGGAACCGCCGCGGGAGGGGGTGGCTCCCACGTCCCGAAAGCACATCCCTCCGCATTTCCTGCGCCGTCCGTTGTAATTTAGATGGGCGCGCGCGCGCCCGCCAGCACGGCCGGCCGGCCGGCCGGTCGCGGGCAACGCTGCAGTCCCAAATAAACGGCCGTTCCCCCGGCGGCCGGCAGCAGACCACCGCCTATAGTCGACCGCCTCTCGAGCCTCAATGAAAGACAGGAGAGGCCGCGGGCGGGTGCGCGGGCCGGGGAGACGTATTTTGGCAGCGGCTGCGCTTCTGTTGTCCTTTTGCTCGTCGCGGCGGCGATGGCGGCGGCGGCGGCGACGGTGGCCGCTGGCCCGTTAGCGTGGTTCGTATCATTGAGCTCGCTGCCTCAGCCGCTGGCGCTGGGCTGGAGATTAGCTTAATGAACTCGTCGCTAACGCGGTACATAAGGGGGCGGGAGGGGGAAGTGGGGGCGTTGGAACTCGCGTTGGCGGCGAGTCAAAGCTCCACTCCCTCCTCCCACAGCGCTCTCTCGCGAGTGTTGAGCGGCGGACCACAAGCGACCGCTCCGCTTCTCTGTGAGCCGCCCCGCCCCGCCCCGCCTCTCCGGTGCCCTGCGCCCGCCGCACGCCCACGGGTTGAAAATAACCGAGCGCGCGCCGTTCCTGGCCGTTGAGCGATCTTTCGGGGGTCCTGGCCCGTGCTCGAGAGCTGCCCGATTTAGTTGACGCGCGGACGGGGGTGATCTGTACCAATACGCGTGTTGACTCGCGTATGTCCTCTCGGCGTTTTCCGCTGCTTGGGCGAACGTACCCTCTGCGGGGACATATACGCGTTTGGGATTCGAGACTGTTTTATACATAGGAGATACCACGCTGATTTTGTACGAGGAATGACTCTTGCCCTTGCACTCGGATAACATTTTCCTGAATTCGCATAGTTGTTTTCTTGATAGTTTTAACACAACCGAATTAAAAAAAGGAAAACTGTGGTTAGTATGTTATGATTCGCTTTGTTAAAATCAACTTCATTTCATCTGATCATGTATTTACAGACTCAGAACTTCTGAAAATTTTATACATAAATGTATTGAAAAAATAATTCCTTACAATAAGTTTTAATTGCAATATTTTTTAAAGACCTTGATATTTTTACATACTAATATGGCAGGGATTTTCGAAACTGGAGAATATTGTGTCTGAAATCCCAATAGAAGTATAAGTACAGGCTCGTGAAGTAAACTCCAGAGTTCTTGAATATTACGTTTTGAGTTCCATTTCAATCTACGAAGAAGAAAAAAATTAACTTTGATTTTCCTTATTTCTTTCCGGTAGCTTGGTTACAGTTGGATTTCCATTTTTCAATTCCAACCAATTATGTCAATTACTTTTTAAAAGGGCAATTTGTCTTCCTGTTGCGCCCGGCGCCCGTCACGCGAGATTGATCCGCGGCTGTCACGCGACTATGAGGAGGGCTTACGTCACCGGCGCCCTACGCACCCCGTCCCCTCCCCTCCCCTCCCATCCCCTCCCCTCCCCCTCCCGAACCCCGTTCCCCGGCCGCCATGCCCCCCGCCACGCGGTCGAACGCGCCCGGCACGCGGAGCTCGGCGTTGTCAGCGGTAATCACGGCTACGCACGGCGGCGCTCGTTAACGGAGAATTATGCGCGGAGAGCGAATGACAGGGCAACAAAGAAGAAACGAACGCGAGAAGGGACGTAGTGCAATGCTTTTTTGCTATCCGCTTTACGTATATTTGATTGGTTGCGTGTGTTAGTCTGTGAGGGTTTGAAAGATCTCGTGTGCTTTATTGATTTATTTCAGCACATGTTGGAATAGGCGACGTGGAGGATTCGTCAGAAAGGGGATACAAAGCTCTTTTTCAAAGCCGATTATAATTTTTTTCATTTTTTAAAAGTTCTTGTAAATAATAATGACGAAATAATCTTTATAATCTCGCAAAAGAAAAATCTGAAAAGTCGTCGTGATTACAGCTCATGGAATGTGCTCAGCATATTCAACTGTCTCTCTGTGGATCTCATATTTACACTTACACTTCATAATTTGCATTGTTTCTCATATGAATTTCTCTTTAATTTTCATTTTGAAGTTAAATTTTACTTTGCTTTCTTTTCAGTTGTGTTGAATTTTCTTGTCGATAGTATCTTCTTGCATCATATTCGAAATACTCATTTCACTTATTCTGCCTTTATTTCACCCAACATTTTAAATAATGTTTTGTTTCAAAAATTAACATTATTAAACATTCTTACTCCTTCGTTTATTTATTCTGCGAAACCATCCTTTACAAATTTATTATTTCGCTCTTTCAAGTTTTCTATATTACTGCAAATAATATGTTATTCATAAAATCGCAACCACTTCTTTGCCGTACTACCACTTAGATTGTTACAGTGGATAACATAGGCTTTGAATGAGGGATTTCTTTAATTCACATTCAATATAAATTTGTATTGAATTGTTTTCGTTCATATATTTTCTTATATAGTGCATGAATTTAATTTATTTTATCAGACATGTTTCATTATGATTTTAAGTTGATAGTATAATATATTCTTATTCCGTTATTTTAAAACTACATCCAATGTCTGTATCGTAATTGTTCTTCATTGTATCACCCAATTTACATTTGAATTGACTCGCCGACCATTGAAATGGACCCGACTTTCCATCGACCATCCCTCCGTTGCCAGAACTCACGCCATTCCGTTTCATTCCGAACTCCTTAATCGCGCGTGCACCGCCAATGTCGCTCCTGCAATCCCACCCGCATGCGCTGCGGCGGCCCAAAAGCCGCAGGCCACCGCAGCGCCGCCTGTGTCGCCTCGCATCGACTCGTTAATGCACCGGGCCGCGAACCGCGGACTGCGGCCCGTGGCGGGTAGGCGACTTACGCTGCCGCCCGCGGACAGCGGGGGAGGGCGGGGGCGGAAAAAGCGAAGCTCCCGATTATCCGAGGTCGGGAAGGGAGTGGGAGAGAGAGAAAGGGAACGCGGGACGGCAAGGAGAAGCAGGAAAACAATTACCCCTCGAGTCCAGTTGTCTAGTTAGTCGCTCTAATCCGGGGGAATCCCGACGCCGCAGCAAGAGCGGCGGTAGAGAGTTGAGTTAAAGCGTTTGATTGGCCAACGGGGAGCGCCGCTTGCGGGCACCGACGCCGGAGCGGGGGGCGGGGCGGCGGGGACGTGATGGCGGGGGAGGGAGAATCCCGTGAAACACGGCTGGCAGGTTGAGACCTCCCCGACGGCGGACACCGCGCTGCGAGGATGTTCCTGCCGCAAGTCCTCGACCCCCACCCCCTCTCCCCAACTCTCTTCCCACCGGCTCACCCCCACCCCCGGTCTCCCCAGCCACCCTCGCTCCTCCCCGCCGCCACCGCCGCCGCTTGGTTGTTACCTAAACTGCTTTAAAACATACATAAGCCTCTTACGACTTAGTCTTGCATTAAGTGGTCAAAGTGCTGCCGGTATCAGAGCGAGCGCGGGGGCGCACGGGGCCGGGCTGCGGGCGGGGGTGTGCCCGCGGCGGGGCGGGGAGGGGGCAGAGGCAGGGACGTAGAAGGGTGGGCCTTTTGCGTTGCAGACGCCTGTGCAAAAACACAAAGCTCTCCCGCCGCCGCGTCGGGGCTGCCCCATTGTTTTATACGGGATTCTCCTTACAAAGCGCGCCCGCCCGCCCACGAGGACCGACCGCCCCGCCGCCCCCGCCGCCCCCGCCGCCCACCGCACAGCATGCGGCGCCGGCTTTCGCTGGCCCGGCGGGAAAAGGCGCGGTTGTCGCCTTCCTGGAGGGAGGGGGTGATACAGGTCGCTGAAGGAGTGAGGTGGCGAGGGAAGAGGAAAAAGTCGCCTTAGTGTTGCGGAGGAACATCTCGGGAAAAATAATTTTTGAGAAACTCGGCAATTTCCGTTTCCTGAGAGAGACGAGGCGGAGATTTCCCAAAGTTCTGCGTGTTTTGTCGGAGCTCGTCCCGCTCGCCCACCTCCGCCCGCCGCGCCGCCCACGTTGGGCCGATGGGCGATGGGAGGTTCGGAGACAGCCTGCTGCTTGTTTCTGATTGAAAACTCGATCGCGCAAGTTCCCTTCCCTTTCGGCGTGGAGAGTGGCGTGTACTCTCCGATTTTCAGAGGAAAAAGATTGCTTTAGATGTTGCGAATGTGCGGTGCAGCACTCAAAGTTAATGTACACGATCTTTTAATGTTTGAGTACAAAACATCCTCGAACATTAAGTTGTGATACTGCGGAACTGTTTGAAAATAAATGTTAGACCTTGGCATTATGAAGAATTCCGCAGGAGATATTTTAGAATACATAAAGGTGTAATTTTCGTTCGGGATATTTCCTCGTGGTGATTTATATTGGATAGAGGGGGAGATTACCAAGACTAACACGTAATGGATGAAACAATTATCGATAACAACTTACATCATAATACATTAATCAGCTAATTAAAGTCATGAATTGAAAAAGTAACATCCAAATGAAAAGACAATCCTAGAAAATTCACAACTGTAAGAGCGCTTGTAAAAAGGATGACCTTAATAACAGTTATCTCAGGTAAAAGCAATGGTTGTATTGTTCGTAAAGTCATGAGTTTCGCAAAACACCCAGAGTTCTGATTTGTTCACTGTCGTTTGATATACTAGATGTGTTAATACTAAGTCGAAGCATAAAGAATGACGCGCGAAGAGCGACGTGATAGGCAAACCCTTCCGTGTGAGGACAGTTAAGCGTGCCCGCTGCGATTCGCCTTGTCGCCGTTGGGCGGAAGGGCTTGAGAGCGCCGTTTTTCACCCGGTGATGCCACCGGAAGCGGTGGAAACGCGGCGGAGGTGGTGGCGGCGGGGGCTTCGGCGGCGGCGTCGTAGGCTCGTGATGTGGTGCAATCCCTCCTCGTCGCTGAGTTACGCAGTCATGGGCGCCGCCGCCGCCGCCACCTCCCACCCACCACTCACCACCACCGCAACCACTACTGACAGCGCCATCGCCCCCGCAACCGCCACCGCCCTCATCATCGCCACCGCCCCCGCCATCGCCACTGCTGCTGATGCTACAGTTGAACACATTGATCACACGTTTTTTTTTTCAGTGTATTAAATAAAATTATCATGTTTCCTCGACATTTTGCTGCAAATATTTGCTTCTAAAGCGAATAAAAACACGAATAATCATCATTCTCATTGAAACTCATCAAAGATGAAACTTTTGTATTGTGTGAGAAGTAAATATTTTGAAAAGAAGTTCCTTCCCATGTATCACCTCAAAAATAAACGCAAGTGAACCTTAACGTAACATCAGAAACGTTATAGTTATTTTTTTAGACATTAATCCAATGATTTTGAGTTTGTGTTGGTCACACACCTAAGTTTGTTTTTTTAAGTAGAAAAAAAGGTTTGCTCTTCGGTTTACTTTGACCCACTTTGCTCCTCCGATGTTGGTGTCTGTTCGTCGCTGGAACGCCGCCAGAGGACGGGGGATGGGGAGAGTGGGGGCGGGACGGAGGTACTCGCTGACTTCCACGGGTCGCGACGCGGCCACGAATTAAGGCACATAATCCTCGCCATATTTCGCCTCGACCCTCGCAGCCGTCTTCGTCTTCGTCTCAGCTCGGTCGCAAGCGCGGTTGCCATCGCCGCTGGAACGTCTTTCCTTCAGGCTTCTGGTCTTGATCCGTGGTACGACGACGCAGCTGTCGCTCTTGATGGTGCTACGCCTTCGTCACGCTTCTTCCGTGTAATAAATTTGTCTTTCCTCAACATTCGTGCACAACGTTTGGTGAAACCAATATTCTTTACATTGTTAATGGCTCTTGAAACGTTCATGAATAAAATAATTTTTCAACATTTAAGATTTTCACTTTAATGCTGTGTTTTCTTCTTTTCTCGAAGACCCACTTCTTTTATTGTTGCAGTTGGTGTACAATATTTTCGTCCTTTCCTTGAAACCTTGTAGCTTTGAACTTGAAATCAGCGTGATTTTTCATTGTGTTTTATTGCATTCAAACTTGCCACTTAGCATCTACACGCTGATCCGTTCTCACAACGCTGTTTTTGTGAATTGACACTGAATTGTTTAGAATTCTCCAGTTATATTATGTCATTTAAATTTGAAATTATTTTCTGAACACCTACACTTTCTGGATTTAAATATTTTATTTATATCTCAGCTTTAAAATCATTGCTCAAGAATTACTCCGAAATATACTTTTGCGCAATAATTCACGCTTCGTTCATTTTCAAATTACGCGAGTCAGTTTTTTCTTCTTCGTTGAACTTGACGGTGTCATCAAAGGCAACAGAGACGCGTGACTTCTTCGCGAGGCGATGTCGTGAGAGGCAGGGATTCACCCGTCAGCCGCCAAGGCGCTCGCGCCGGCGCCGGCGCCGTCGGGGGCTGACGAGTGTGTTGCATTATCCTTGCCGTTTATCTGTGCCAGGCGCTGTTTCCTCATTACGCGTCTCTGATCCCCGAGGGCACCCTGTCCTTCTCCCTCTCTATCTCTCTCTCTCTCTCTGTCCCTCCTCTCCCCGCCCTCTCGCCATTCCCCTTCACACCTCGCCCTCTCAACCCGTTTCCGCCTTCCTCAACTCATCCCCTCCCTTTCCATCTTCCTGCTCCTCTATCACCTTCCTGTTCTCCCCATCTCCCCAATCTCTCCATCATCTCTTCGCTCTCACAATCTCCTGTCGCTCTCCCATCTCATCCTCGCTTGCCTATTTTCCTGCACTCCGTACCTCCTCTCCGCTTTCCTAATCTTTTCCCCATCCTGACCTTCTCAACCCCTCCATCCCTTCCCCATCCTCCATCACGCGCTTCTCCTTTCCCTCCTAGAGCGGCGCCCCCATCCCTTCCTCGCCGCCTGCCTTTCCCCATCTCGCCTCGCCCCGCCCTGCCCCCGCTCTGCCGGTCGCCGCGATGCGCGAGCCTTGTTACGTCGCGACCCCGAAATCTCCGCCACGGAACCCCCGGGCTCAGCCCCGTAACAGGAACGGCTTTATTGCAATCCGCTCTTAAGTGGATTGAGTGCAAAAGGCGTGAAAATTTTGCTGATGCGGTACTATCTTGCAGTGCACGAGCAGTGCCATTACTCTTGCGAGGTCCTTGATGTCTTCGCGAGGCACTAGATCGCTCAAGATACGTCTGCTTCTTTTAAGAAGTCAATTTCAGTTGCTAATAGAAAATTATTATTGTAAAAGGCAATGCATTAGTTTGCTGATAGGAATAGTTTAAGTCATTTCTTTCTAAAAAAAATAATATCATGAAAATTTTGTCGAAGTAAATCTTGCCGACACTAAGTGACTTTTGGGGATATTTTCATGAGATTAATGTGCACATAGACTTGGACAAATGGTGGGTTCCCCTGCAACGTACCCTCAATGTCTGTGCTTAGTAGTCGCTGAATTATTTATTGGTATTGGAACGAAAAACTTTGTTAAATTTTACAAACAAATAAAAGTTGTATTGATAGTTAATTTATGGGAATTAGCATCCAGTAAACAAAATAAATCTCTGGGAATGCAGAGAAACGAGCGAGAAGCCCAGAACAGCGGCCAGTACGCTGCGCAACTGTGTGGAGGCATCAGTCGGGCAGGTGACATGCCGCGACCCCTCGTCGCCTCGCGCGCATCCAACAGGAAGGAGTTGTTTGCCCTGGCGAACCGTGACAAAGAAACAAATTGGTAAATATTTGAGGAGGGTGAACGTTGCTCTGGGGCGGTCGCGCGGCTCGGAGGTGCCTGCGTGGGAGGCCGGGAGCGAAGGCGGGAGGGCGGGGGCGTGGTCGGGGAGTGCCGGCGTCAGCGGCGGGGGTGGGACGCAGCCGAGCGCGACGTCGCAGGCGCCGCCCCTGGCCTCGCCCTCGGCCTCGCCCCCGCTGTGGCCGTCCGCCTGTCTTGCCTCGGCGACCCCCGGGACGCCATTACACGTTGGTGCTGACATTTTCCACCCCTCGCCGCGCATAGCCGCGCTCCCTGCCGGCGCCCCGCCACTCAGGCCACCCGTCCCCCTGTCGTTGTAGTGTCCGCCTTCGCCACCTTCATAACCAGCCTCAGACAACCTTCTCGTCCTCCCTCCAACCCCAATCCCATCCCTGAATTCACTCCTTTGCAATCTCTCTTTCCCATTATGGTTCCGCCCATCGCGCCGTGTCCTCGGCTCGCCTACTGCTCCCCGCCCTTTCCCGTGTGGCCGCGGGCGCCGTAGTCGGGTCGCGGATACCACTCACCCCTCGCCTTTTGAGTCGCCGCCCGCTCCTTTCCCTCCTGTCCCGCCCTGTCTCTCCGCGCCACCGTCCCTCGACCTGACATTTGCAATCCTCCTGCGGGACATCAGCTGCGCACGGGGCCGCCGTCCGAATTGCAGATAACGCGGCGCCGCCACCGGGGACCGCCTCTAATAACCTGACACCCTCTGTGAGGCGGCGGCGGCGGAGGTGGCGGGGACGGCCCAAGGGCCGGCGGGGGTGGCAGGAAAGTCCGAACAGCGTGTGGTGCTGGGTGGTGATGCGGGGCTGGCCGGGGCGGCAGGGGCGGTGGAGGAGCCAGCGGGTTGGCGCTTGGTGCAGGGTGGCAGATGCAGGGATGTTGGCGGCGGCAGTGGTAGTGACGGCCGGCTCGGCGGAGGCGGCGGAGGGTCGGTGGGGTGACAGGGAAGGCGGTGGCGGCGGGTGGTGCGCGGTGGTGATGGCGTCGGAAGCGGTCGGCGTAGAGACGCGAGGTGGTTGACGGCAGAGGGGTGGGCGGGGCCCCGGGCTTTTTATTCGGTCGCTGACGGATGGCGACTCTCGTTACGCGGCTAAGGGCGCCTTCGCCAGCGGGGGGCGAGGGCGTGGCCGCGCCCGAGCGTGCTGCAGGCGGCTGTGAGAGCTCGTTCAAGGACAAGGCTATCTATATCTCTTTTCCCAGTAGGGTGTATATGCTGTCGTAAGCTGTCCAAATGGTAAGGGTACACTTTGATACATTGTAACCAACTGCTATAGAAATACTTAATAATTCGTGCGTTTCCGATGTCATGACATTTCTCAAAGTCATATGGAATTATAGTATATGAGAGTTTTTTGAGGGGTTACACTTATATTATGTTTTGTATGTACAGCTTCGTAAAAAGTTTTCAATGCTAAACCAACTTGACTAAAATGTTAAAGAATCGTAATAGTAAATTTTCAGAAGATATAACAGTATTTCTTAGAATTTATAGATGCGTATTAACACACGGTTATTATTAGGCATAAGTATGATGAATTCTTCAGCGGAAAATTCAAACAAACAGGTTCGAGAAAATCTGTGCCACTTTGCGGCAACATAAGTTACGAAGAGGGGCCACACGTCGTGAAGAGGCTGCTCCTGCCGGCCCAGCGCCCGTGATGAGCGCGTAATCAGCGCCCGAGAGCTCTTTCGTCGCGTCGTCGTCGGCGCCCGACATCGCCCCTGGCGTCGCGCGCGCTCCGCATCGCGTCGCGCCGGTTGCCTTGTTAGTAGCGCCGCTGGCCGCGCGTGGCCGCTTGCGTAATGAAGTCACGCACACTCGCGCCGCGCCTTTGTGCGGCCCCTCCCCTCCCCACCCCTCCCCGCCTCGCCCCGCCCCGCTTCGCTCCGCGCTGCTTCCGGCGCGGTAATAGTGCTGCTTAACCGTATGTAATGCTGCGACGCCTGCTAATTCGAAGCGCAACGGGATAATGGTTCTGGCGGTTTAATAAGCAAATGCGTTCGAGTCTTCGGAATGTGTTGCCTTAATAGAAATGCCAGGCCAAAGTACGTGGATGCTTGTTTTTAAAGTGATTTGTGTTGTGCATAATTCTGCCTAACAAGAACGTTTACGCAGTAAGGTGTGCTAAATCCATAATCATTGTGATGACTGTGCATATTCATTTTTATTTTCTGTATCAACTTAATAAATAGATAATTAAATTTAACCTAGCTTTTATCTAGGTTACTAATGCGCAGAAAAAGAAAGAAAAATCTTGCTCAAAATTAAAGCATGGATGTTACTCAAACATCGATGTTAATAAACCGTCGACCAAAACCCATGATGTGAATAAATAATGTGATTTAGGAAGGTTATTTTTATTACAGGCTTTATTCGGAACAATATATGCTTAGAAGCACTTATACACTAGTATTTTCTATTTTTTATACTCAATTTCTTTCTTTTGATCTCTTAAGTTTATATTTCCGAAAAAAATATAATGGAAAACATACGTATTCAGCATTTTGAAGCAAATGTTGAATGTTTATAGAGAATTACGAGAATTTCTGACGTAAAAAGGTAGAAGTATGTTCCTCAATCTGTTTCAACTATTTGTTTTTCTCCGAACGTCATCTTACTATTCATGCAAAGCCACGCAATTTTATGAAAGTTTGCTCCCTCATTTATCTGTTTTTCGTGTCAATATTAGCTCCGCGAGCTATTATTCATTATATGAATGTAAATCATGTCCAAGGAATTAGGTCTCATAGTTTTTATTGGCGGTCTTATTCCTCCACTGAGAAGATGGAGATCGATAAAATTTTCAAACAAACACTCATTGTTTGCTTGCCCCCAACTAAGCGTCCCTTCACCCTCCGGGATCGGGACTGCGGGGCGAAGTGCGCGCTCTTTCCTACTGCCCTCTTTGGCGTAAGCTCTCTAACCTCCTCCTCCTGCTCCGTCTTCCAAGACTTTGCATGCACAAAGGTTCCGGGGTGGGGCGGGCTGGGGCGGGGCAGGCGAATATCCTTTGCAAACTTTGCTAGGTACTCCTCGCACTATAAATAATGTAAGGGAGGATATCTGAGTAGCGAGGAGGTTTCGCGCCGTTGCGCTACCCTTCGGCGAGAGGCAGCTTTCGCGTCCGGCCGCTTGGAGCGCCACCGCGGCTATTCCAGTTTGCCCGACCGGGCTCTCGTCTTAATCCGACCCTGTCAGCCGTTTCACATATTATTTTTCTAGGGCGGCGCTCTCTCTTTAATCTTCCATTTTGTCTCTGCAGACACCCACGTAGCCGTGGTATTTCCTTCTGTTCCTCCCCTCCGAAAGAATCCCTTTAGTAGCGTTGTATATTCCGGCCCCCATGCCCATCTCGACTTCCCCTCGCACCGAGAATCCTCAGAATTTTCGTTTCCTTTTTTTGCTTCCGCGTCGGTGAGCAAATGCAGGCGGTGGAGTAAAAATGGCAGCTGCGTCGCAGTTGCCGCAAACACTTCGCCGTGCACTTGATAGCTGTTTGTGCGCTTTTGTGTCGTCGCTGGCGACGCCGTTGTCTTAGTCGCCTCGTTTTGATGCTTGCGCTTGCATGGAATTGGGGACGTTGGTTGACGCCTTGTGCTGTGGGGCTGCGTCAATGCCATCGCCGCTGTCACAGACGCCCACCTGATTGTTTCCAAAAGTCTGGTGACCGTGTACAGGGATTTGTCGTTTCTTGCAAACAAAATAGAGAAATAGCTGCAATACTTTTGCTAGTAGATTGCACTGGAATCATTCAAAATTCTTTTAGTGCTTTGTGTTCTACAATATAAGTTTTTTTCTATAATTCAATGAAATATCTATATTGAATATTTGTTCCTTCTGCGCAAATTTATTTTTCTTGTAAGTTTCAGAGCATTTTGTACCAGCAGAATAATTGTAGGGATATCTGTATTGCATTAATTTGTTTATTTTTTTCGTTTGGAATTACGTGTTATTTCTATATTTTTCGGTATTCTGGAAGTTATAAAATTAGTAAATCACTGTAGTTAAATTATATAGATTAACGTCTTGCAATATGAATGTAATATTCACGTGAAGACGTATTATAATAAATTGAAGTGACTTTGCAGATTCATCAAATGATAAATCTTTTCTTCTAAGCGTACGTTTTGTACTTGCAACCAGAATCATTTGCGAACACATTTCGTGTCAAATGATACCATGTTCATGGTACCTCTAGTTTAGAAGCATAATAAAAATATCCTGGTCATGACCATTGTTGTCCCTTATTCTTTGTGATCTTTTTACCTGCAAAATTCATTTTTGCTGAGTTGGAAACGCCCATTCGTGTTAATACACAAATTCAGAAGAAATTCGTCCGAATTTACTGCCATTAACGGGAGTTGTCTTGTTGTTTCGCATGCTTGCTTGGCGCGATGCGTGCTTGCCCATTAACAGGGCAGACACGCGTGTTCGTGAAGCAACAGACGAAGACGGGGGCAGCGAATGAAGTTGTCACGAACAAGTTTTGGTCGCTCGCGGCGCCGCACGACTCAGGGGACGGTGCGTGGGCGGAGACGGGCGAGACGGAGAAATGAGGTTGCGGTGCATGAGAAAAATTACATCAATAGAATAGTCTCTGAGGCATGCAGTAAAATAGGGTTTCTTTACTAACGTACGAAGTTCACGAGAATTGGAAGAAATACGGATGTGTGTTTATATTTTTAATTAATTCCTCACTTCGACCTATTCCTGTGAGTGAGTCTTGTTTCGTTACTTCTATTAATGAAGGATACTTCTAATTAAACTTTCGACATTACTACCGAATTATTGATGTTTGGTGCAAACAATACATTCGTTTGTGAATAGTTTTTTACCGTTTATTAAACCTGTTAATTCACAGCTGATTGAAGTTTGTCTACTAAAAAGTGGGTTTAAGAGTTAATTTAGAGTCAATAGATAAAGCTTTGAACCGAGATGGAGGATAATGAGGTGTGAATAAAAATGTTTTGCCATGACAAGTTCATCGGAATGATGTATTTATAGTTGATTTTCTATTAGCACCGAACAAAACGAGATTAATTTTGTTTTTTGTTCAAAACATGGAACTCCTTATTTTATTTCTCATACTGATGATACGTTACACTGTGTTTACATGACTATTTGGCCTAAGAACATGGGTAGATAAATTATGATATTGAAATGTTTAAGCAACACACACACATAATATCGATCATACCGTGCAAGCACAAATTATTCCATTATAAATTCAATTCTTGGTTGTATTGTTTTCAGTTTTCATCACTTTTATATTTCCTAAAGGTGTTAATAAAATTTATCTGGGAAATATATTTTGCTTCAGGTTTTAAAATCCAACAACAATTATCAATGAATATGTACACTTATAATTTTTCCTCCAGTGGAACATCGTCTTGGTAATGTAG
Organism: Gryllus longicercus; assembly: GCA_038098605.1. NCBI lineage: Eukaryota > Metazoa > Arthropoda > Insecta > Orthoptera > Gryllidae > Gryllus > Gryllus longicercus. Next base: position 166,630 of record JAZDUA010000108.1, on the reverse strand, counting down.
TATTTAGTTAGACGCTATTTTGTTTATCGTTAGATCTCATGCTAATTTCTACATGCTATGTCTCCTATGTCTGATGTAATATTTTCGAAAATATCGTTTTGTAAATGCCTACGCACTTTCCTGTTTCACTGTTAGCGCAAATACTCGGTTGTACGCAAGCGACCTACTAACCAAATCTGAGAAATTCTCGAGGGCGCGGCGGCGACATGAGTCAGCTGAAACACGTCGCACGCGCTTTTCGACAAAGGAGGCGGACACCTCGTTACATGGCGTCTCCTCTCGCGCCCTTTCCCGCCAGCAGCCTCTACTCGACGTTTGCGCGCGGCGCGGGGGAGCGCAAGAAGACAGCAGGTGCGGGGGCGGGGTCAGATCTTAAATTCAGTTACGCAGGCGGCAACAGGCACGCGCGAACGCCCCGTCCCCTTGACTCCGCCATCGCTCGCGAAATCCTGACAACACCCCTAGAAGAGCGGGTCTCGTCTGGAGGAAGGAGCGCAGGGTCCGGAGGGCGGGAGAAGGCAGGCGAAGGAGAAGAGCAGGTGACTGTAGGGCGCTGCCGCCGCCCCCGGCGCAGGCAGGGCGAAGGCGCCGGTTTACGCAGCCGCTCTTCGCCGCCCCCGCTCCGCCCCCGCGCCGCCCCTACCGCCTCTGCGTCGTCGGCGCTGCCGCCTTCTCGGCCGCTGGCGCTAACGTGCTCATTTCCATGCGGATGGCGGTCCACGCTGAATAAACAACAGCGAGACCTCTCACGACCGCCCCGCCCCTCTCCCGCCTCGCGCCCCCTTCGCCCTGCCTCGGAGCGCGTTTCTTGCCCCCCCCACCCTCCTCCGCCCCCCTTTCACGTTCCACCCGCCTGCACCCCACGCCTCCCTCCTTCGCTTGCCCTTCCGCCGCTCGAAGGTCGGCTCGGCGCCCCGCCCCCTTTCTATCCCGAGAAGTCGCGCTCTTTCCCGGGGATCTCCCGGCGCCCCGGCGGTTATTTCTACGGCCGCCGCTGCCGTGTCGACGCGGCCCAGCGGTTTAGTGCCCTTTCCGCACCTCCGCGCGCGCCCTCTACGTTCTCCGCTCGCTTGCCCGGGGCGCCCTGCTCTCTCACACGCGGGGACCCTTCGTGGGGCCGCGCGCGCCCCGGAAACAAGAAGGCAGTGGAGGTACCTGCCGGGATCGGGAGAGGTGATTCGCACGCGCTCGGAGGTGATTCGCATCGCCAGGCGGAGCACCGCGCGGCGGAGAGTGATTCTGTCGAGAAGCGTCACGTTCGCTGAGGAACGGAAGGGAGGGATCTGGCGCCAAAGCAGAAGTGTGTGGGCGGAGCGGAGCGGGACCGAGCGGGACTGGGTAGAGCAGGGCTGGGCGGAGTGGATCAAGGTTGGACGGAGCGGGAATGGACAGGACAGGAGTGAGCGGAGCTGGACGAAGTGTAGCGGAGCAGGGAAGGACAAAATTACGAGAAGAAGAAGAAAAACCAAAAGAAGAATGAGTAAAGGAGTAGCAACAGCAGAAGAAGAAAACTAGAAGAAGAATGAGAATATGTAGCAGAAGCACAAGAAGAAAAAGGAGAAGATACGAAAAATAAGCCGCAACATAAGCATCAGAAGGGTGACATGCGAGGCAAGACGTACTGATGCAAGTAGGGACAAGGGGCCCCGGGGCGTGGCGGAATGGAGCGAAGTGGGACAGAGAAGGGTTGTGCGGAGCGGGCCAGACGGGAATCTCTTCTGTGAATCCGTCTCGCGTGTTACGGCGCGAGCCGCGACGCGGGCGCCTCCTGGTCCTCTCGCACCTGATCGTATTTTTCTTTCTCTTTGTGAGGCGCGCGTACGTGACGCCACGCTCTAGTGTGAATAAATTTGGCGGAGGACCGGAGCTGCTCGCGTCTATCGCGCGTTCCGAGATTTCCTTCTCACTACTCCTGTTTGGAGGTGAGTGGTTGTCGTGAACCTCAGATGAAAAGTAGTAATTTTTTTTACGTTTCAAATCGTTGGATTAAATTATGTGTAAAATTAAAAAAAAACTTTTCTATAAAAACGTTTCGATATAATGTCATTAAATCTGAGTGGTCTGTACTCATGAAAACTAAGGAAAAGCTAATGTATATTCATATTTTTATCAAAAGCTTATTCAAAGTTAAAATATTAAATTTAATTTCTGATGTTTGTTAATATTTTTATTTTATTCAAAAGATTATTTCGATTTTAGTGATGCTCTTTACGATTGTCGTATCACGAAATTTGCTTTATAATTTCTTCATTTCTTCAAATCTCCCACCATTACCGAATAAAGCATGCTGTCGGCGTTCCTGTACACTGGGAGGATAAATGTTTGGCGTTCATGTGACTGATGTTACAAGACTAAGTGGCAATATGGTATTCAGTGTAACTAAAATAACTTTACGAATTGAGACCAAAGGAAACGCATACATCACGAATTTCTATTTTAAAAAGGATATTTAAAAACCTGCTAGAATACGAACTAAGAAAATATTGCATTATAAAGATAGTTCTTTTTCGAGAGCTTGGTAGTGAAATATTAGTAATGCATTTTATTTTAAAGTTATGCCAGTATTTTCAGTATCCGACCACCATGGCGGTCGCAAATTTAAGCCACTAAAGTGATCACCTGCCCAGGAATGATTATGGCATGAAGAGGTAAGCTTCCCCTGTAACCTGCGTTCCGAAATGAATACTGCACAATGAATACTGCACATGTAGTCGCATATTACTACAGGTCGCTCATGAGGGTGCGTGGTAGTCGCGTCACGGGAGCGAGGCCCAGCACCCAGTGGGAAGAGGGAGCGCAGAGCATGAGAGGCGGCGGCGGCGGCGGCGGCAGGGAGCGCTAGTTAGTTAGCGGGACGTGCCGTCCGCGCGGCGTTTGTCTCGGCGGGCGGCGGCGCGCTGCCGCTGCTGCTGGCGCTGCCCGTGGCGCGCGCTGTAATTACGCCAGCGAGGGCGGCCGCGCCCGGCGCGCACACGTTCCCGCTCTCGCGTCACGTCCTCCCTCGCCGACGCGCAGTGGGCAGAAGGGGCTGAAACGCGCCTATTGGGTTTCGAACGGGGTTCTTTTCAAATAAAGCAGGCCAAATGTCGATGCGGGTCACTGCTATTATTAAAAAATCTAACAAGCAATATTTTTCGTAAAAATTTGCAATTTACATACGATAACAACCTTATAGTTGAATACATTCACTATATTCCTTTTCATGACCTTCAACGTATGGCTACGAATTCTATGAAAGTTAATAAATACTATTTTTTTCTGTAATAATTTGTGAGCATTCTCTTTATTTACTAAGTGTGTGTATTTATCATTCAGAACAATAGTAAGTGTATTCTTCAAAAGTGTAAATATTTTATTTGTAAATTTATCCTTCTGAAAACCGTAAACTATGTATCAATTTGTTTTTTAGTTCTGAATTCATATTTGGTAAGAATTAAAATTTTTGAAAATTAGTTACAATGTGTTAAGACTTATTGAATGGTAATTGAGGAAAATTTGTTTTTCTTGAATTTTAAACGTTCTTCAAAATGCTTTTTTTTTTATTTTTCACAATCGCACATATTCGCAGGTACATTTAAGTTTAAAATTCAACCAAAAAAAGACAATTTTTTAATCGCAGTTTGACACTACGAGTTGCAAAATATAAGCAGCTCATTTTAGTTACATGAATATCTAATTAAAAATTCATTATTTAGGATATGATTTTCAAATACATTAAAGACAATCAATTGACATTAATATAATTGAACACCTTATTCTAAAATAAATATATAAGTATATGCATTCAAAAGGAAGAACAATTAAAGGTAACCTATTGACAATTTAATATAATTGAATACCTAAGGAATGGATTGGCTAATATAAATAAATATGAAATAACAATCAAACAAAAGAATTTTTGAAATTACATGAATAAACTATTTTTACTTACTGTTTGGTGCCCTATTTTCTTATGAGACACGCGATGAAAATAAGACGTAAAACATCAAGGTGGCTAAAATAACTTATAAAAAGCATAAATTTTGTGGTAAATAAATTACCACGATTACCATTTTTTCCAGTGCATTTTTATTTCTTTAAGCTCATTTCCGCTCACTGTGTGGAAGGAATGGGTTGGCTTAGCCTCCCGTGGTCGACGGTCTCTGAGGGGCGCTCGCCGTCACGCTCTCAGACACCTTCGCGTCATCACGCGCTTCTTTCCGTCCCTCTAATTTAGGTAGACCCCTGGTGTAGTGGGCAACCCACTCACCGTCCACTCCTAAGGCCCAGGGTTCAGACGTACGCCTATGGCTGCGGAAATTCTGGGGGATAAGGCGGGTTTTCGTGAGACTGCAGAGTTTTTCCGTTTCCTCTTTCATTTCGCTATTTCTACGTCTTCATCCTTAGCAACATCAATACCTATCGCCCATCACACAAATTGTTTTCATTCCCGCCAGGGCCAAAAAGGACGGTTCAAGACAATCTCAATAAACATCCCTTGAAGAAGAAGAAGAAGAAGAAGAAGAAGAAGAAGAAGAAGAAGAAGAAGAAGAAGAAGAAGGCAATAAATCTGTGATATAGTTGTAGAATTCTTGATAAAAAAAGGGGCGTATTTCTCCTGAAGATGTGAATAAAATACAAAATTTATCCCTCGGTAATCACAGTATAATTTCATAACTTCCAGTAAACTATATGACAGTTTCAAAGTATGTAGTCGACAATATTCCGAATGCAATGTGTTTTCATTCAATTATCAGTAATGTTTTCAGAAAAATAAATAAAATTTCTTAAAAGTACTTAAAACATGTTCATTTATACACGATGGTTTTTAAACGTCAAATTTTCTAAGAGTCAAATTGAAACAAATTTCAATTACATACAAAAAAATGTTTTTGTTGCAGTTGAAAATACTCCTTACACTCTGCAAATCGGATGAATTGTGGCGTGCTGAAGAAGTGGTGAAATAATTTGATTATTAGTTAGTAATATTAACGATTTGAAATGAATCAACGACTTTTGCAGATTCATTTTTGAAGTTTACTTACTGTGACTCTTGAAATTACATTCATAACGTACTTTACCACCTATGTGCAACGGTCAATAACATGCTTACAATACTTTTAAAAGGGAGTACACTCTCACACATGCGACAGTGTCGCTCCAATTACTCCGTTTGTCCTCGGGGCGAGAGCGCGATGTCTGTCTCTTGGATGACGAGGGCCGCGCCGCTCACCGTGACGCTGGGCGTGCGCGAATCGCTACTACCGCGCTCGCCTTCCCTCTGGGGCAACCTCCCTGCTTTCCTCTTTCCTCCCTGCAGAGCGTGTGGCAATCAAAGGGCTCGCGGCCACTGACTCATTTGGACGGAGGCGTGTGGGATGAGGTGGTCGTGGCGTGTGTGCTTTCTAATTGATGTTTTGCTCTCTCTCTTTCCAGGTGAGTTTCCTACCCGCTGGCCAACGCTTTGAGATGGGTCCCGAGTCGTGAGTGGATAGCATTGCGCTGAATATGCTTTTCCCCCCTTTTTTGAAAGCTTCATGTCAGAAGTTCTCATTTCAAAATTGATGTGTAAAAGAAGTGTGATTTTATTTACAAGATACTATAGAATCTCGAGTAGTCATTCATATCAAATTGTATTGGCAAAACATAAACTTATATAAATATTCGATTGCCTTTGAAAAATCACCTAATTGTGAGTTTGTTTTTCAATATCTGACATGTTGCTTTCTGAATATTCCGTGTGTCACAAGCAAGTAATTTATACGATTGTTGTAGCGGTAATTGTAGAAATAATAATTACGTGTTAATGAATTGGTTGATAAATTCGCCCAACAAAATGTTTTCCCTAGTTAAATTGTCTGCGCCGGGATTTGAGAGAGTAGGCATTTCTTAGTACACCTGTGTGTTGCAGTGTTGCGTTCACCTCTTTCCACTGGAGCTTTTTCAACCTTGGCAACTTCATGACAGCAGCGTGTTATAAGATTGACAAATAAATTTTATTGCCCTTTATTCAAACATAATATTATTTTACGTTACGGACAATATTATCGTTACGGAATTATCGTTACGAACAATAATTAATAAATTACGCGTAACACATGCCTGATTTCAAGGAATTATGTAGGCTCCAGTGGAAATGCCAGGCTAAATTATCTTATTCTTACAAAGGACTTGATGTTGGACAATAATTGGACACGCGGCTTTTAATAGCAAATATTTCTGAAACAGACCACGCGTCACGTCCATTCTCCTGGGACAAGTTGTAGCCAGGAGAACCCAAATGCCAGGGGCGCCAACGCACCCGCCCCGCGTCTCTCGCCGCCAGCAATAGCATTCCTCGCGGGGACGGTGCGTCCTCCATTGTGCGCGCGGATCCATTCGCGCGTCGCAGTGCCCTCTCCACTCCGTCCTCCGTCCTCCCGACTTCCGCCTCCGCCCTTGCCCGTCGCTCCTCCTCCTCCTCCCCTTCCCCCGGAGTGGCCGTGCGAAATCGGACGCGTGGAGCCGCCCCGAAGTTCGGCGGAGGCGGAGGCGCCGCGCCGGCAGAAGAATGGCCCGCTGATGAAGCCGTTAGAACGTCCCCGCCCTTCCGTCCTCGGGATCCTCGCAACTTCCCTCGCGCACGGAACGCCTCGACGACGGCGACGGCGGCGGTGGCGGCGCCGCTGTCTGCGGATTATTAAACGACACCTCCGATTCCCGACCGCCGGATTGGAGCCGCGGCTGCGGAGGCGGCGGAAAGGATGTGGGGGGGGAGAAGGGGGAGGGCTTCGGCGGGGCTCCGAAAAAGAATACTCCCGCTGCCCGAGAAGTATCTTCCTCCTCCGGAGCCGCGTAACGAGCGGCCATGCCTCCTCGCCCGGGGAACCGGCAGGCGGGCAGGCAGGCAGGAGCGAAGTAAAAAGAAAATTCGATCCCATTTTAACTTGATTAGACGCCGGTTGCAGCCGTGGTGATGGATCGCGCGTCGGCGCCGTCACTCGACGCTTCCTCCCCGCCACGCCCAGCCCCGCCCGCCCCCACTCACTCGTCTGCCGTGTTGGGTGTGGCATGTGTGAGAAGCTCCGCGTGGGTCATGTTTTTTTAGGGCGCGCGCGTGGGTGTTTTAATTTCGTTAAAGTACTTTCTAAGCGAACCCCTCTAAAAGAGGAAAACTTCGGCTCAGCACATTACCGCAGACCGAGAGAGAGAGAGACGGAGAGGCAGTAGAAGAAACGTTAAACGCTCCAGCGAATAAGCGCCGAGTTGGCGGGAAAATTACGACCGCTGGACGAAAAATAAATCACACTCTCCAGAAAGTCAGGAGTGAAGAAGATCGGGGGAGTTGAAGCGTGCAGGAGAAGTCCGACCAGGAACAAACTCTCGCCGCCTGTTCTGGGCGGGGCCTTGAGGACGCCTTGTCTTCGCCTCGCGCGCGGAGGTGAAAGGGGTGGGGGTGGGGGAGGAATCCTTCGGCGCCGACAAGACGACCCGGCCCGCCCCGGCCCAGCCCGGCCCAGCCCGGCCCGGCCTGCTCCGCTCGTGGCGGACTCACCGACGCCAAGCACCTCCGACGCGGAAAGTAGGTCGTCGCGTCCCGTGAAAAGCAGAAGGGGTCGCCGGGGGCGGGCGGGGGAGAATCGCTGGAACGGGGGGGTAGAACCGCGGCGGCGATTGTGTCCTGTTCTGGCGCCTGGGATTTCTTATTGCCTGCGTCGTTTCTGGCGGCGTTCCCTCCGCCCTTGGAGTCTCCGGCGCCGCTCTCCCCTCCTCCTGCTAGGCGTCGGGACGCCGCCGCCGCCGCCGTCTTTTTACCGACGCTCGGTGTCGCCAGTCAAAGGCGGCGTCTTCTTCTGTCGGGGCTTCTTGTTTGCCCCATCGATACCTGACGTGCGGGTGGGAGTTGTTTGTTTCGGAATTTTTTGCCGCGCTCGCTGACCGTCTTGGAGCTGGGATCCTAAGCTCTGTAATACGCTCTCCGACAAAGGAATTGAACTTCTCTGCGGACTTTTTTTGTGCTAATGGAAAACAGCGACAGAGTGGCGCCATATGTGGCAACTAACTTGTCTATTGGGTTAGAAGAAGTGTTCATTGATATTTGGGATTCTGCTCAGCCCTCGATTATTTGCGCCGAGAGGATTGCAGCTCATTATTTGACAAGGATTTTGTACTGTTTGTAGCACCTGTCGTTTCTGTCGACATATCTGAATATCCGGAAACATGGAACTCAGGAGCTGAGACATAGGCATCTGCAATGAAACAGCGTACTTGCGTTTCAGTAAAATGCACGTATGCCATTTCTCCTTTCAAATGTCGTTTTTCACCTATTTGTAATTTTAATAAATTCTCTTCGCGCTCAGTTTCACGTGCCCGTTGCATCGACAGTGTGAAGTCACAATGGTGCGAGTACATTAATGCTACTGAATTAGACACGCTGCAAAATAACCGAGGGCCCTTAGGGGCTGTAAACAGCGAAGCAACTTTGGTGTGGTTGGAGTTCGTTTGTTTCATTGCAGAATATGCGTGTTGTATTGTGTTGCTCCAGTTCTGCCGCACAGAATAATTTGTATGAAATTGAAATGAATTTTAATGTTGTCATGTTGCGGTGTAAGAAACAAAAGTCATGGTGGCAAAATGTGCTGTGTTTGCGGTGGGTTGTTATTTTTCAACTAAAATGTGTCATTATATTAAATGACGTATGCCATAAAATCGTCGTTACAATACGCATCGTTTTCGAAAAAGCCACATTACTTGGAAAGCGACAAATAATGAAATTTGCCCTAATTTATTATCTGGTGTCAATGTTGACCTATTAAAGATCAATTTGCGATGAGGTGATCTGTGCGTAATGTTTTGTACGGGACATGAGATTGACCTCCGTAATGACTGATAATTAAACTAGTAATTATACTGTTTGGAAATTACTAGTATGTTAAATATTAAATATTCAAAACACATCGCAATATGACTACAGAGTTAAAAATTAATATTTAAACTGTCATCAGTTCGGAAACACGTGCGGATTCTGTACCTAAATCGTCCCAGTGTCTGGCCTCTTCTGTGAATATGCAGGAGTATGGTTGTCATGACGATGGTCCGTTGATGCAAATGCGTCACCCAACGTCCAATTTGAATTTGATTTTAGCTGCGTTTGTAATGGATACGTCAATAACAGGCTCATATTTCTCAAAAATTGCATAACATTGCATGTGCATAACATTATTTTATGATTGAGAAGATATTATATTTGACAGCTGTTTTAAGGACACCTAATATTAAGTTTATACAGAGTTATTTTTGAAATATTAAATTAAGCATACAACTATTTCGAGCGGTAATTAAGTATCTTTCTTGTGAAAAAGTTAACCAATTTTTGAGGACTGATATTACATTTTGGTAACCAAATAGATTTTTTCGTGAGAAATAAAATGTTACTTACAAATGTAGATATTTATTGATCAATATAATACATAAAAATGTGTTTTATTGACTTTATTTTAAAAAAAAGAAGTTATTTGATTGTTTTTTAAAGCCAATCATTATTCAATCTCTTCAATCTTTTCAATGTTCAAGTGATACATTTTATGAATAATTTTTTTAACGTTCTACAAATTTCAAATGAGCCCGTTTATGAAATAAATTCAAGTTTTACTCCCATGTCCGTTGAAGACACTCCTCTTATCATTTTTTTGTTTTATTTTAAACCATCTCTCACGAAACTGAATACTGAAATGTGAAAGATTTTTAGCCCTGAAAATGACGACGATAAAACACCTGAAACGTTTGCCACCCAGACTATGAAGACGCTTCGCTCTCGTCCTAGATTAGTCTCATGACTCCGGTCCAAAATTGTATTCTCATTTGTTCGCTTTACTCCTACATTTAACTTTATACAGCGCGCAGAAGGCGAATTTCCTCCATTTAGAGGCTCAAGGAAGGGAGATAACCTTTGTTGCCCTGCAGTGCATGCGCTTCTGCAACCTCAGGGTCAACCCTCCCCCAACATTCCCTAATAATCGTTCTCCACTGAGGTGTTAATTCAGCAAATGTAATCCTTGTAAGTTCCTTGTACAAGACATCAATTTTCTTACTTTTACGGTAAAAACGAATCATTTCCATTTCGCCTGATTTTTACATTCGACATCTCGCAGCCGGTGTGTCGATTGTTTAAGGTCGCAAGCGAGAGGACGATAGCAACCTAGATTTCGTTGCTTTGCGGTGCGTGCGAATCCATGAGGGCATAACGAGTGCGTCGTTGTGTTAATGGCGTGTGCGTATTCAAAAAAGCTTTTGGTCCCACTGCAGGCGCAGAGGAGGCGGGGTGAACGAGCCGTCGTTTTGGTTGCGGGTTTGTGTTCAATAAATGCGCTAATCGCTCTAACAAAAGGGAAAGTAGTATGTAACTAGCAATCAAATACCATTTAATTTCAATAATCGCTTTAACTTTGGTTCTATTTCACTTATATAATAAATAGTTCAACTAGTAAAAGTATATGTGTATTATTTCTGCGTTATATATGCTATGCACTTTGCTATGTACTTTGTGCTGTGATTTTGCTGACATATGTCCATTCCAAATTGTAGTAGCGGTTACAATAAAACGACCTGAATAATGTATTGAACGGTGAATGCAGTCGTAAAGAATCCAATTAATGTGTAGCTGTTCTGCGAAATACTCCTTATTCTGCGCTGAGTTTTTTGAGCATTGGGTATGTTTTATACAAAGTATTAAACACCAGTGACAATCATGGAATAGACCAAGAAATATGTGCAATAAAATATAAGAAATATAGTAAATTATCTTCGTCAACATAATCTGCGAGGATTAAAGATAATAGTCTTTTCCGGCTACTAGAATTTCTCACTCCTTCTTAGGGGTCTTCCCACATTTCTTCTCCCACTTGGTTTATTATTCAGAGCCATTCTACAGTTATTATCTCTTCAGACATTGTTCGCGTATGTTTTTGTTTCATTTTATTCTATACAGTGTAATGATTTCATTTACACTTAGAATGTTTAATTCAGTTCTATTTTTTCATTTTTTTATATTTTCTTTATTTTTAAGAAATTTAATTTGCGTTGATTCAATTCCGCTTACTTTAATTCTCTCTTTTTTAAAATTTTTATTTCAATTATTGTCATTAATTAGTGTCTAGCATCCACTTCCATGTAGCAATATCATTCCTTTATATAGTTTTATTGCTTCTTTCCGAACTGTATATTTCAGAGCACGTGCTATTGTTCCACGAGATAAATCATAACAGTGGTTCAAGCCATAAAACATCGACTGACAACATAAAAATCAAGTGATTGTAAATAGAAAGTTATACCAAATTAACCATATACCTGAAATAACCCACAGAGTTTCCTGTGTAGTCATGAGGCTCTGGTGCGTCTGTCGTCGCCAGCGCGTGCGCTCCGCTTGACGTCCGCGCCCAAATGGAGCGTGAGGCGCTAAGGCGCCTTTGATTGCGCCGGCGGTCGTCTCCGCGCGCTCTCCTTCTCTTCTTTTCGCGAGAAACTTCTCCGCCGTCAGCGCGTGATTGACGGACGAGCTCCTTCGGGCCGCGAGAAAACTACAAAGAAATATTTTTTTGCGTTATCCGTGAGCAGTGATGGTTTTCTGATTCCTTTGGTAGTCTTGGGTTTTTGTTATTTGTATTCGAGTTTCATTAGACTTCCACCGCTGGTTTTGTTTCGGCAAGCAACGTGTTGTTAAGGTACTTCGTCGCGAATGAGAGACACGCAGACCGTAGTGAAGTATGAATTAACGATTTTTTAAGGTAAAATCACTAAATAGCTGAAAAAAATGCTGCTTAGTGTTACAATCTTTTTCATTCTTTTGTCTACTAGAACAACCTTGTATATATTGTTCTTGTGCCTTACAATATGGCGATTCTGATTTTATAAATATATGTAATAATTTCTACTATTTTTTTCTACATTAGTATAGAACAACGTTTCGTTATATGGTGTTATTTCCTTGATCTTAATATGCCTCTCGGTGCGTTTGGGTTTCTGTAATATCCCCATCTTCCCCAAGTTCCCTCCCCGAATTCCAACCCCGCACGTTCCTATACACACACTCTGTCCGTTTATCTTTCGCCTTCCCGGGCCTCCCGAATCCCTTAATCTCGCCTCCTTACGCGCCCGACCCCACGCCCTGCTCCCGCCCCCGATCTGCGCTTGGGGCTCCGGAGCGCGGCAGCGATCCGCTAGCAGTGGGCGTGGCCGGCGGGAAGGGGGGGACTGGCCCTCGCACGCCTCTGCGTGGTCGATTTCGCCGGCGTTTGTTTCTTTGCGGCGGGAACAATGGCGCATTGTCGCCCGCACAATGGCCGCGGCCGGACCGCCACCGCCACCGCCGCCGGAGCCGACGGCTCGACCGCGCCCCGCCCCCTTGCCCGGCCGCCGCGCCCGATACGCGACCGTTGCCCGACCGCTGTCGACCCCGCCCACCCCACTAGTGCAGCGCCGCCGCGTCCTCCGTATTGAGGAATTGCGCCGAGTGGCCTTTGTTTCGAGACGGCCCCGCCGGCCCGCCCTCCCTGTCGCAGCCGCCGCCGACGCCGCCGCCGCCTGCAACTTTGCCGTGGTGCGGTCGCGCCCGTCATATTTGCTCCCGGCGAGTTGGCGCGACGCAATTCCGCGAGGAGGGGCTGCGCCGCGCAGAAGGATTTCGCCCCTCGCTTAAGTGTCGTCGTCGCTTTTGGGGGATGCATTTTCTGCGCAAGCTATGAGACGTCTCTCTGATTTCATCTTGCACATGTTTCAACAAAGGCTTGCGGAATTCGAGTAATGGTAGTGGATATATATATATATATATATATATATATATATATATATATATATATATATTGTGACATACCTGGTGGTGCCGGGTATTTTCACTGCAATACAACACTAAGAGAGGGTATCTTTTACGTGAATGGGTCCTAGGATAAGTCGGTGCAACGTTGGGGAAGTTATTCATCCATAGAAATACAATTATAACAAGATTTATTTTAAATCAAAGTTACTATTTACATAATCAGACACCGTTTTTATACTCCGCCTTGGTACCAAGATTAAGAGTAAAATACAACTTTCATACCTTCGGGGCCCCGTTTGAATACCTCTGAGGTTCGTCGAGCCGCTCGTGCCGACAGGGTTGTCGACCTCTGCTACTGCTGCGGGCCGTCGGCAGCAGATGGCGTGGTGATCATCCACGGCTGATGCTGCAACAATTCTTCCCCGAACAAGATCTTGATACCTCGGCTGCGCACCTTCCTCGAATCACTGTCCATTAGTGGGTTTAATTACACGACCCCCGCCTACTCCGTATACTGGTCACAGTTCTGTACCGCACGCTTTCAAGAATGTTCCCTCCGCACCAACTAATAAGAGCGACGTCAATTATTTTACCAACACTAATCTTTTACTATACTGATACTTCTAATGTTCTGTTTACATGTCCATTACTTTGCGATTCCTAATCACTTAACTATGTCGCGTATTACATGCGTCCAGTCACTAGCGGAGAGCCCTCGCTACACGTCCGCACTGGTCGCCGCTCTGCTAACCTCTGCCGGCCGCACGTCGGCACATCCTTCGGCGGCGGCCGCCTCAATCCAACTCACGAACTTTTTGCACGTGCGCGCTGCCACGCTTGTACCCGCCGTTCTCACGCTCGCCTCCCGGCGGGCACCGGTGGCGGCGGCGACCGTTGCCGGCTGCCCGCTGCTCGCAGCGCCCGGCGCTCGCACCGCGCAGTCCAGAATAGCTATTGAATTCTTACACTAATGATTTAATTAGTGTAATGAAACACATATTCTGGGTTTCATCACCCCCCCCTTTCTTTTTTTGAATTTTTCCCGCTTCTGGACAAAATTCACACTAGTAACATCGTCACTGCCGATGGTTGCACTCTTTTGCATATTCCTCGACGCCCTATATACACTTATAACTTAGAATCGAATTAACATGTGATTACTTGTATTAACACTAATATTACACTATTTACACTTCACTATTTTCCATACATGTTGACCAGGTTTCCGATTTGAAGCTTGTGGTGTCCTACTATGTTTTGTTTCTTGTATGACGGTTCATCCCCATTTTGCTGACATTGATTTCCTAAATCACAGTTGTAGGACATAGCTTCCAGCGTGTTGGGCACATCTTGGTAAGTGTCGTCCCATTTCCAGCTACGACCTCTTCTACGTTTGTACCAATGGTTGACTATACCATCATTCTTCCCTCGCCCCTGACTTCGCTCCATTTTGGACCTGCCTACATCTCCTTCATTCCCATGCTTTGGGGCGTCTGCAAAGGTGACTTCGTACCTCTCCAATATCTTCAAACCCCTTCCTAAATCGGTATGATCTGCTCTGCCCAGTAAGCTCTGCACGGTGACAGGATACTGTTGCGTTAACATGCAACTAATTCCTTGATATTTTATAGGAGCAACTAATGTTGTTGGTTCCATAATGCTCTTCATTCTGTATCCACTACTACTTCCCGTGGTGTAGTTGTAATGGCCATTCCTCTGGTCGCTCTTGATGTTTATTTGGGTTTCTTCGCTCCGTTTTCGTACGGAAATCTTGTCTTCAAATACCTTCAGAAATTCCGGAAATATACCAAAATTCTCTGCCCACGTCCTGGCGTTCTCTTCTAAAATTGGGTGTAATAACTGGACCTTATATCCTTCCAATATGTTGTTTGATGCTAGGTGCCGTTCTTCTGCTCGCATAACTACCTTAGGGTTTTCCGTCCCATCTCCCAGAGATTTCATTGACTTTGGAGGCATAATTGGTGTCACCCCATACTTGACACTTGGCGACATTTTCTCGTCTTCTTCCTGTCTAAACTCTTCTTGTACTATTTTCTCTTCGCACCCTCGTGTATTTTCCACGATTTCTTCTTCTATTTTACGCTCCATTTCTTCTATTTTCATTTCCGCTTCTTCATCCATTATTAACTTCAACTCTTCCGTTTTCACTTTCACTTTATAAACATCCTCCTCGGCCTCGATTTGGACCTCCACCGTTTTGCCCTCCGCTGTCTTGACTTCTTTATGGATTTGATTCGTCATCCCCTCGATTCTGTCTGCTACCGCTACCCTAGCATCTACTTGATGGTATAATTGAAATTTTAGCACCTCATCTTTCCTATCCAGTTCCTCCGCTTTCCCATACGGTTTTTCGCATATTCCGATAAGCTTCCTATTCCGTTCTTCTGTAATTCTTCTCATTTCTTCCTCATGCTTCTCCATTCTTTCCCTCGACTTCCTATGCCATTCGTCAATTATCTTGCTTCGTTCTTCTAATGAATTGTCGGCCACTACACCCGTACATGCTTCGTGTTCTTCGTCCATCCCCAAGTCGAATCCTATCGCCTGGCTCCCCAACTCCACCACTTGCCGTTCTAGATCTATAAATGCTCTGTGATCGACCAGAAAATCCGTCCCTATGATTACCGAATACAATAATTTTTTGACTACCAGGGCCACCACCTCATATACTTGGTTGCCAATCCTGGCTTGGAACATGATTTGTTTTGTGATGGGGCTTGACTTCTTTTGAGTTGCCCCAATCACATACGCCCTATTCATAGGCAAACACATTACTTCTTTTCCTGTTGCTTTTAACTCCTCATACATTTCTTCTGATACTACTGTAGTCGTGCACCCTGTATCCACTAAAGCTTCTTTAATTATACCTTCACATTCTATCGATATCGTGGGACATTTCCTGATTCTGACCGCTGAGTTCTTACATCTCCGCCACGGTTGGGTATCGTAGGTTACCGGCTGCATAGCGTTTATGGAGACCGCGTTTACGTCATCGATTTCCGCGTCCGCAATGGGGCCACCTGTCACCGCGGACTCTATTAGTTTAAATAGTGTCCTAGATCACTACTTGTGCTAGGCTGTGCTAATCGGTCGGGTGCATTCCCGCCCCTGCCTCGCGTCTCCGTATGGTTTGAATTAAATCTGTTCCAGTCCGGTCTCTGGTTCCCCGGCTCTGGTCTCCATCCGTCTCCCCCTCTTCCACGTTGATTTCTCTGGTAATCATTGCTCCTGTCACTCCCTTGCCCCTGGTTACGTTCCGATCTAACCATATTAACATTTCCTTCATTTCTGTTCTTTGGTACGCCTGCAAATGTCAAGTCGTACCCTCCTAACATATTCTGGAATCTTTCCAGGTCGGTGTGCTGCACACTACGTAAAAGATTCTGCACCGTAACTGGGAACTGTCTTGTCAGTACACATATTATTTCCTGATCGCTCATCGGTGGGGATAGCGTTTTGTATTCCATAATACGCCTTGTTGCGTATTCCCGCAAACTTCCCATTGACTGGTTGTAATGATTATTCATTAAGCTTATTTTAAAATTAATTTGAATTTCCTCATTCCAATACCGCTCAAGGAATCGATCTTTAAATGCCTTTACTGATTCAGGAAACTTATCGAATGTATCGGCCCATATCCTTGCGTTGCCTTCTAACATTAAATATAATAATTGAATTTTACACCTTTCCGAAGTATTGATAACATCTAGATGTCGTTCTGCTGCCTTCATAAATATGCATGGATTTTCTTTCCCGTCTCCTGAAAATTTTAGTGATCTTGGGGGGGTAAATGGTACCGTCCCGCTTGCTGCAATTGGGGATGCCTTGCATTCTTTTATTTGTTCAATCTCTGTTCGCAGTAACACAACCTTCTCTTCGCATTCCCGCTTATTCTCCTGCATTTCTTCCTTGACTATCGATTGCATCCTTTCAATTTTCTCGTCCTGCATAGCGGTTTTAACATCTAATTGCTGATATAGCTTATTTTCTAATTCTCCCCCCAGATTGATTACTTGGGATTCTAACTCCTTTTTCTGTTTCCCTAATTCTTCAGCGGTCCGTTGCTCGTGACTTTCTACCCGCTCCGCGATTTTAGTCATCTCATTCTTCGTTAACTCAATTTGTTCTTCGGCGCGTCCTATTCGCCCCCCTATTACATCTAATTTTCTATTCTGTTCTTCTGCCAGCTTCCCAATCTGTTCCTCTACTTTCCTATTCAGTTCTTCAGCTAACCTCCTGTTCTGCTCCTCTGTGAATATTTTCTGCTCCTCAGCTGACTTCCTAATCTGCTCCTCTGTAAATATTTTCTGCTCCTCTGCCGACTTTCTAATCTGCTCCTCTATGAATACTTTTTGTTCATTCTGTCCTTCCAATATCTTCCTATTCTGTTCGTCTACCTTCCTACTTCGTTCTTCTGCTTTTCTATCCCGTTCTTCTGCTTTTCTATCCCGTTCTTCTGCTTTGCTCTGTCCCTCCAATATCTTCCCATTCAGTTGTTCGAACATCTTCATCATCATCTGCATAGCGCCTGAATTAACATCTTCTCCACCCCCCTGATTTAAATTTCCTGCTGCCTGAATCCTCGGTGTTGATGTAACTTGTACATCTTTATTGAAGCTGTCCCGTGACGTATCATCCAACCGACTTCCGATACCACTATCCCTGCTGTCCGATGACATGCTATTGTCGATTCCTACATTTATCTCCCCTACTTCATCCGCCTTCTCTTCCCGGTCCAGCACTACATTTTGCGCCTCCATTCTGTTGCTTTAAACTGTCCGATCGATTCTCACTTCACGAAAATACCGCACAAATTTTCCTATTGCCTCCCCTAACAACGATACCACAGTTATCCTATGAATTAACTATACCCGCCACAACACTGTATATTCTTCGTGAATGGTTTAATTCACTCCTATTTCAATCGCTAATTAATGACGAACAACCCTCATTCACCACCAAAAACACAATAACACTAGGTCAGTAGCCATATAAATTTCCACTCACCTACCAATGCATAAACATACTCCTTACAATACATATATTATTACCATTTACACATATACACTGCTAATAAACTTATTGACACTATTACATAAATGCTTTCAAATTATAATAAATCCCTTATTAGTTGAAATTGCTTTTCAACACACTTATTGCTCTATTGTGTACATAATCATCACTCACATTTACATGTCATATCTTCTCCCTGAATTTTCCTCAATAGTATCATATAAATATTCACAATATGCATTCACAATGCTGCTATATATTTCCCAACCTGGTATCTTTTCTATTAAATTCCCCAAACTTTACCGTCACCAATAGATAATGCACTACTGAGTGAACGTTCCCAGCAAAAAAAATTTGTGCACAATTTGTACAACACTATTAACCACCTTTATATTCTCACAAGAATTATTACTACTTCCCCATTTCTTTAATTTTCATGTTATTAAAAGTTGCCAAACAACTCAAATACTCTTAATATGTCTTACAAAATTTGAAATTCTATTACATTATCTTATTTGTAATATGTATATGTGTGGTTTCCATAACCCCAATACTACAATAATAACTTCATATAAGTTACTCTCAAATAATTTCTTATATCCGCCCACAATTACTGACACAACAACAATTTTGTAATTATCAACATTTCATTATGCTTACTTGACTTATACATGTTTTGCTAACACATGTATTGTTACTTTTTGTTCTCTATAATAATACACTTTACACTGCCTGCTTCTCATCTGTACCCTGCACTACTATACATCAATTACATGCACATGATTTTCCAACATTTCACCAACTTTCCTCAGGCCACATTTCTTAACTATACGTTATCCACTTGTTCGGGCGCCAGCTGTGACATACCTGGTGGTGCCGGGTATTTTCACTGCAATACAACACTAAGAGAGGGTATCTTTTACGTGAATGGGTCCTAGGATAAGTCGGTGCAACGTTGGGGAAGTTATTCATCCATAGAAATACAATTATAACAAGATTTATTTTAAATCAAAGTTACTATTTACATAATCAGACACCGTTTTTATACTCCGCCTTGGTACCAAGATTAAGAGTAAAATACAACTTTCATACCTTCGGGGCCCCGTTTGAATACCTCTGAGGTTCGTCGAGCCGCTCGTGCCGACAGGGTTGTCGACCTCTGCTACTGCTGCGGGCCGTCGGCAGCAGATGGCGTGGTGATCATCCACGGCTGATGCTGCAACAATTCTTCCCCGAACAAGATCTTGATACCTCGGCTGCGCACCTTCCTCGAATCACTGTCCATTAGTGGGTTTAATTACACGACCCCCGCCTACTCCGTATACTGGTCACAGTTCTGTACCGCACGCTTTCAAGAATGTTCCCTCCGCACCAACTAATAAGAGCGACGTCAATTATTTTACCAACACTAATCTTTTACTATACTGATACTTCTAATGTTCTGTTTACATGTCCATTACTTTGCGATTCCTAATCACTTAACTATGTCGCGTATTACATGCGTCCAGTCACTAGCGGAGAGCCCTCGCTACACGTCCGCACTGGTCGCCGCTCTGCTAACCTCTGCCGGCCGCACGTCGGCACATCCTTCGGCGGCGGCCGCCTCAATCCAACTCACGAACTTTTTGCACGTGCGCGCTGCCACGCTTGTACCCGCCGTTCTCACGCTCGCCTCCCGGCGGGCACCGGTGGCGGCGGCGACCGTTGCCGGCTGCCCGCTGCTCGCAGCGCCCGGCGCTCGCACCGCGCAGTCCAGAATAGCTATTGAATTCTTACACTAATGATTTAATTAGTGTAATGAAACACATATTCTGGGTTTCAATATATATATATATATATATATATATATATATATATATATATATATATATATATATATATATAACAAAATATCTGTAGAATGAGAGTATGTTTTAGGAATTGAACGCGGAAATTTTCCAAGTAGAAATATGAGAAAAGGATAAACGGAGATGGGAAAAAAATTCCAAATTGCAAGTCGTGGAGAACAAGTAAAATATATTTTAATAATGTTTTGTTGAATTTGATATTCTCAGTGATACATTTAGTTCAAAAATTTCGTCACTGTGAGTATAAAAAGTGTTCTAAATACAATGTTACTCTGTTGCAAGTAAATATTTTTGAACTGTAATTAATAAATGAATTTTTAGAAATTAACTTTCTCAGATCGTGTTTTGTTTGTACTTTTCTTGAAAGGCATGTATTTGGAAGTTCGCTTCCTGCGTCGGAAGTACACGGTGGGTGCGGAAGGTTTTCATTTGTCCACGAAGCGAAGAGCGACACTGCTACAAGTGCGCCTGAGTTGTGTCCTCCCGACGCAAAGTTGAGCCTCCGCCCTCGCCCCCGCCCCCGCCCCGCCCCACTCCACCCCGCCCCGCCCCGTCACTCGCGCCAGCGCTCGCGCGCGTCTGTTCCTCCCGGGGCAATTTTCTGCTTGCGAACCCCCGCGAGCAGCGCGGCGCCGCCCCGCCCCGCCCACGCAGGAGACACACGGCGTGCACCGCGAAAATGGAATGCCACGAGCAGCGTGCAGCGTGACGCCACCCGGCACACCACACACACACACGGAGTACATCTCGCACGCGGAGCACACCGCACACGGAGCACAACCGGCAGGCGGAGCACACCTCCCACGCAGAGCACCGCACGCCGAGCACACGCAGTAAACTCATAGCACACGGAACGAAACTTGCACGCGAAGTACACCTCCCACGCGGAGCACAACCAGGACGCCCCGCAAGCGGAGCACACCTCGCTCATAGAGCACACCGGGCGTCATTGAGGTGCCCAGCGGACACACGAACACGACACGTCGAGTCGGGGCGAATTATGATCAAGGAAGGTAATCGAGGTTGCAAACATGCTAGCGGAAAATAATAGTGAATTAATAGAGAAATAACGAATGCTTGTTGCCAAACCTGTTCTCCCCAGTGAATTAGTTTGTTACCGTACCAAACCACTCTTTCTTTCCTTTCTCTAGTCTAAACCGCTCTATCGGCACAATAAACTGTATTTTCTAAAAGTATTAACTTTTTTGACCAAGGATTAATGCTTTTTGAGATGATCTATGTGCGAGGTGTGCTCCGTGTTCTGTGTTTGTTATGTGTGCTCCGCTTGCACCGTCATGCTACAAGCTCCTATAATTTTCATTTATTGTCCGTATCAGCTTTTGTTGAATGAGTGACGAAATAATAATTTCAGAATTCAACTTAATGAAAAAGAACACCGCAAACGGAGTTATCATGAAACACATTTCTATATACTTTTACGTCAGAAATAATGAATACTTCAAGCAGTAGTTATGTTGATGAGATAGGATCACATACACTTATTTATGATTTTCAACAACATTTATAAGTAGTTCATATAATATGCCAAAGACAATAGTCGCAAAATATTTCTCGTGAAAACACGTAAAACTAATAAAAAACGAAGATATTTGTTTAGAAGTGGAAAGTGGTGTTTCAATAGTGGACAATGACATAACCCGTGCTGTAAAAATATTACTCTTCAACCTACGATACCTCGTGATAGAGTATAAAAGTAATTTTATTTTATTTTGTTCATTTGGATTTTATATTTATGGATTTTATTTTTATTCGTACCTGCTATACATTTTAAAACCGAGTTTCGTTGGTGAAACGCTTGCTTGCAAATAAAATATTCTGCGCTTTTCCAATCATTCCGGCCCACAGCGCGCCGCGTGTCTCCGAAATGGAACGCCAGCGACAACGAGGGCAGGAGTCCTCCGGGCTCACCCTAGCGTTGCCTTCCGCATAAGACCGCGCGGTTAATGTATCTTAGTCCGTGAATTTCGGGGTTTAAAATGATAATGGAATTTAATTTGTAAGCGCGTATAAAAAACGCGGAATCAGCACGTGTTCTTGCTGGATGTAAATTTATAGCCAGGACCCGGAAAAATAATTAAAATAGTAATTGAAATTATGATAATAGCACGACGTCACGCCGCCGCGGTTTTTCATTTAAAACGGACTCGAGGGACTGGCAGCGGGGGCGGCGGCGGCTGCGGCGGGGGCGGGGGCGGGGGCTGCGGTGCCCGAGTGCAGCAGGGCAGAAAGTTGCGCTTGGGCGGGGCAGTCGAATAATCCGATGGGCCGATGGGACTGATTCGCTGACTGAATACCGCTGGAATTGATGCGATGGAAAAGGTCAGAGAAGGCCAGCAGTAAATCGGTGACGGAAATAGTAGATAACATTTGACTGTAGATTGTAAAAAAAATACGAAAAACAAAAGGAATAAAAAGTGTTTTTTTTATTCAGAAGTACGGCAATTAATGTGTTTATGTTACCTTTTAATACAAATTTCTTCTGGGACTTTTGTAAAGGGTTTATTTTGATTTCTTTGTTAATTTGAAATACCTTTGGTTCATATTCAGAACTAAGGTAATGTTTGATGTAAAAATTAAATGTGTGATCGGAAGGTGGATTCGTTTATTTCACTTTTTTACCGGAGAAAAGTACATGACTGGACTGTAAACGTACAAGTCAAAAATTATATCAATTGCTATATTGTTTCATAGTTAAATGACGATACGCAAATTGGAAACGCCGAAAGTCTCTTTCGCTGAAAATCATATCATTGTAGTAATATAGACAATCCTGAAGAAGAATATTTCGGAGTAAAGTTGAGTTTTTGAGCGAGGGGGAACGAAGAGTCTGCATGGGAGAACGAAGAGCCTGCATGGGGGCGACTTGGGACTTCAGAAGGGGGCCAAGGTACTTAGAGAGCTGGAAGAGCGCGACGAGGACCGACCTGCCGTCCCTTTATCGTCGACTTCGACTCCGACAGACTTAATAGTAATAGTTAAGTAATAGTTTAATTCTATTAAATTCAATGTATCATCATTGTATCATCAATGTATCATCAATGTATCATCATTTAATTCTATCAAATTCAGACTTAAGTAATAGTTTAATTCTATTAAATTCAATGAAAGTAATATAAATTTACATGATTTATCCTATCAAGATAACCCTTTTTCAGGCATTTCATTTAAGTTATTTAATATAAACTTTGAATATTTTGGTTCAATTCAATTTTAAAGTGCTGGTACTGCATCAAACGCCACCAGCACCAGCAACCGCCACTGCCAACATCGCCTACACCACTGCCATCGCCGCTTGGGCCGCCACCACCTTCTGCTTGCGACATCCATCGCCGCCGCCTGCAGTGATCGCGGGCGCGAGCGCTATCCTATGGCGTCGGCCACTTCCCAGAAACAGCAGAGCACGTCTGTGTCCAGCGGGGGAGGCTTTTATAATTGCTACTGTCGAGGTCATGCGCTTTGCTTCAACTAGCTACGTCGGCTTTCAAGGACACGTTCACCCCTTTTCTTGCGGTGTTATGTGTTGCGGTGTAATTCCATTACCTTTTGCCACTGCTGCATGTGGAATATTAATTTGTGAAATAATAAATATAATCTACGATTGTATTTAGAAAATATGTCGAGTTTCCCAACAATATGTGAAACCATTCACAACAGCCTAAATAAATAAAACGAGACTAGAAACTCAGTTAAAAGTATACAAAACTATGGCAATTTTCATGCTGCTCTAAGGTTGCGAAAGTTTAATACTTATACAGAGTACGATGGGATAGAGACAAGTGACTTTTGCACAAAAATAAAGGATTTTCACTAGAGGAAAGGAAGTAGAAGTGTACTCAAATCAGACTGCTTTTGTGAAGTTTTAAACTTTTCCATAATTAGCGGACGTTTATAGAAGTGTTAAGCAAATCCGGGGAAAAATCAAAAGTATTGGTAGAATATTTGGGACAAAAGTTTAAGAACTAATTGAGAATTATATGAAGATTAGAAAATAATACTGAAGGACAGCTAAATAGTGACCTATTATGGTCATTTTGGGGCACGTTAGCCCAAAAGCGTAAAAAAACGAGCTGTCATTTAAGTATGCTAAATATATACAAGCTAAACATCATGTTACATAACGTGACCATTCTTATGGCAAAAAGTGAAATATTTGAAAAATTGACCCGCCCCGTTTTCGGACACCCGTCGCCCAAAGCGAGGCGGGGATATGCGCTCCGACCCAGGCCCTGTTCACCTGCGTGGTGCTGCGCCCGCTTCCTTCCGCACCATTAGCTGCCTCTGGCGCCGCCCAGGCGCCCGGGCCTCGTGCATTATGGAGGCGCAGGGCGTCGCGGGGCCCGCGCCGCGGCCCATCTCAGCGCCCGATGAAACTTTAATCTCCATTTTCATTTAATCGCCAGCCAGTGGGAGAAGGCTGGGGCTGGGCGGCTGAAGGTGAGGTGGGCGTAAGCGGGAGGAGGAGGGCCAGGGCGTCGGAAGGTGGGATATGGCGGGTGAAGGTGTGGTGAGGCGGGAATAGATGGAGTGTCAAGGTAAGAGGTGAACGAGTGGGGTAGTGTGGGGACGAGTGCGTTTTTGAATGACGGGCAAATGGCCCGGAATAGGACGTAGAAGGGAATAACTGGAGAAGGCGAGGTGGCGTTCGGATTGATTGATTGATTGATTGCTTCTGCGCACGTCAACTGCTACGGTCATTAGTCCCAGTAGCATAGTGAAGGTTTATTCCGGGAGGTGGCGGCGTTTCTTCCCTACTGTTTGGTGAGACCCGGTGCTGCCCCTCCCTCTCTGGGCATCGCTCGGGCGGGGTTTTGCTCTATCGGAGATAAGATCAAAGCTTCCGCCTGGTCTACGATGGTAGTGTTTTGCATGTAGGTGTAAATGAGTGTAGGGCAAGGAAGAGAAAGGAAGTATCTTGTGCAATCCGTGACACCTTTATTAGGGCACGCCTGATACATATGGAAAAAACACGGTAAACTAGCGATCAGAGCAGCCGGTCACTAGAATTCTCCTCAGGAAAGCTGCTGAATTCAATTCCAACTAGCTAACCAGTTGGTTCGAAAATCCAACACTGTCAGGACCTAGGACCCTCCGATCAAAGTCACTGGAGATTTATCTTCACGCATGAGTCTTTCGTGGCCATGTTTGGACATATTCGCTTTACGCAACAAAGATATATTATCAATATATGCGTGTGTTACAATATGATTTGAAACAAAGAAAGATCATCCCGGTTCTTATGAAAATCATTCATTTTTCATGTGTATTTACATAGTTCAAACATGTTTGCAAGTATGAAATATTTCTGGAACAATTCTTATCGAATGAATACATATCCCCATGTTATGTATATTTGGAATTACAAAAAATTTCAATATCGCATATTCATTACCTGATATCTTTTTCTTCGTGTTAAATATTGGATATTTATCGTATAGAAGTGTCATTCATGTCAATTTAATGAAAACCCTCCTTTTTTTTTTTTTAACATCTGCTTTATTTGCAATTTGTTCTACACGAACATTCGGCAAATACAATTGTACATATATTATTGACATGTGAAGAAACCATACAATTCTGGTTCTTTCTAAAAATGGTTTTAAACTAGTTGTCCAGTTCAGAGAGAGAAAGAAAAAAAAAGACAAACAAACAAAAGCAACAATAAACAATATCACATTGAAATAACAAAAAACACAATAACAAACAAACATACAATAGTGCAAGCATTGTGACAAACAAAATATATCTACAGTAACAATTATTTTAAAAGAAAAATATTATTTATATCTGTGGTCCAGATCAAGAGGATGTACTCTTTTCAATCTTCTTGTCGTTGTGCTGTTATCTAAGATGTTTATGGCCAGATGATTAATATGATTTTCGAGTCTGTGTTGGTATTTGTGAGATTTGAGAGTGATTTCCTCTTTAACAGTGGTGATATTGAGATCTTTATGTAGAGTGGCGTTTGATACAAACCAGGGAGCATTGCTTAATAGTCTGAGACATTTGGATTGAAATCTTTGAATTATTTCTATATTTGAATGTGATGCTGTTCCCCAGAGTTCAATTCCATAAGACCAGATAGGTTTGAGTATTGTTTTGTAGAGTAAAATTTTGTTTCCTAGACTTAAACTAGATTTTCTTCCTATTAACCATATCATTTGTCTACTTTTCAGTTCTGCTTCCTTTCTTTTGATCGAAATATGTTTCTTCCAGGTTAGCTTTTTGTCTAGGTGTAGTCCGAGATATTTGACGGTGTCTACGTTTTCAATTAGTTTTCCGTTTATTTCTATTCTTGTATTTCTTGTTCGTCTGAGGGTAAATGTTATACATTTGGACTTTGTTTCATTCATTCTTATTCTCCAGAGTTTACACCATTTGTTTATAAGCTCGAGGTGCTCTTTCAATGTTCTTGTTGCCGTTTCTTGGTTTTCGTGCGAAGCTAGCAGGGCTGTGTCATCTGCATATGTTGCAGTGGTGACGTCTGGGGACTGAGGTAAGTCAGCGGTGTACAGCGTGTACAGCACTGGTCCAAGGATGCTCCCCTGTGGCACTCCTGATAATACTGGATGAAACGGTGTTATTTCATCTCCGAATTTTATTTGAAAAAATCGATCTGAAATAAAGGATCGAAGTATATTATAGTATGGATGCGGCAGACATTTCTTGATTTTATATAGCAAGCCTTGATGCCACACTTTGTCGAACGCTTGCGCGATATCTAGAAACAAGGCGGAACAATACTTTTTATTTTCTAGAGCTCCGTTGATGGTGTCGACTACTCTATGAATTTGTTCTATTGTAGAATGACGATTTCTAAAACCGAACTGATGGTCTGGAATTGTGTCATTTTCTTTAAGTAATGGATATATGCGAAATAGTAATATTTTTTCGAATACCTTAGACAAGGAAGGTAATAAACTTATTGGTCTGTACGAGGAAACATCTTGTAGCTGTTTTCCTGGTTTTGCGATTACAATTAATTGTGCCAGTTTCCACTGCGAAGGATAGTGTCCGATGCGTATTATTCCATTGAAAATGGATGTTACAAGGGCGATGAGTTTCTTAGGCAGTTTTTTAAGCATTTCCCCTGTAATATGATCATGTCCAGGAGCCTTATGATTTGGTAGTAGTTTCAGCCCTGCTGTGACTTCTTTTGTTGAGAAGAATTTAATTGGTGGCGACATTTGATGGGGACATTCCAAGAATTCTATGATTTCTTTTTCTTCTGTGAGTAGTGCTGAGGGGTGTGGTTGAAATGTTTTTGCAAAATATTTTGCAAATTCTTCTGCCTTATCGTTTTCCGTTCTAGCCCAGCTTCCATCGGTTTTACGAAGAGGGGGGACATGTTTTGTAGGTCTTTTTAATTTTTTAGTAATTTTCCATAAGGAGTAATCTGTAGCTTTTGAGGGTGACAACTTTTCTATTCTTTCCTTCATTTCCTCCGAATGAATTTCTTGTAATTTTCTTGATAAGAGGCGGGAAGTTCTGTTGAGTATTCGTTTGTCGTCCGGGTGATGAGTGCGTTGCCAGGTCATCTTCATCTGTCTTTTCTCTTTAATCATTTTTAGTATTTCTGATGGGTATTTATTTTTTTCAAACACTCTCATTTCTGGAGTTGCATATACGGCTGCCTGTTGAATGTGTTGTATTAAGTATTCAACAGCATCGTCGATATCTTCTGGACATTTTAGACGGACCTTGGCAGTGGTGTTATGGTAAAGCCAGTTGCTGTATTCTTCCCAGTTTGTTTTTCTGTTTGTAAGGTATATGCTTTCTTTCTTTTTGATTTCAGAAGAACTGATTGTCAGTATTTCTGGAGAATGATCAGATGAAAGATCAAAAGACGGTTCTATTGTGTGATAGGTCTGTGCCATTCCCTTTGTGACGAAGAAATCCAAGACATCAGGTACCTTGTTACCATCCGTTGGCCAGTATGTGGGATTTCCTGATGAAATTGTTTGGAGTTTTAGTGTAGAGATGGCTCCTTCTAAAGCGCGACCTCTTGTAGTTACCAGTCTTGATCCCCATAGTTGATTTTTAGCATTGTAGTCTCCTCCAGCAATGAACCTTGTGCCGAGTGTTCTAAAAAACTTGATATACTGATCGGTGGTTATCTTGTGTTTTGGAGGGGAGTATATAGCTGAAATAACGAGCGGACCGAACTTATCGTATACTTGTATAGCGGTTGCTTGCAGATAGTCTTTAGCATTATCTTTGTACATATTGTGTCTGATTCTTGTTTTAATTATTACTGCTGTGCCTCCATGAGCTGTCCCATCTGGATGATTTGTGCAATATACTTCGTAGTCAGATATACGTAGATAGCTTTTTTCGGTAAAATGTGTTTCAGACACTAGAAGTATGTCAATATTTTCTTGATGTAGAAACACTTCTAACTCTCTTCGATGTTGAAGTATTCCGTTGGCATTCCAGGAGACAATTCGCAGTGAATTACTCATAGTTTCTTCATTATTGCAGTCATGATATTAATTAGGCTGGAGATTTGTTCAGCTTGCTTTGCTAAGATGGACTCGAATTTTTTAAATGATTCTTGCATTATGGAAATCAGATTATTTTCATTCGACACATTTTGATTATTGATTTGCGAATGTTGGGCCATTTGTGCATATGTGAACTGTCTACCTGTTCCTATGGTTTGATTACTTGTTAGTGAGCTTGAATTGTTGCCTTCAGTTATGTTTTGCGTAGCATTTCTACGGTGTTGACTTTGACTAGGATACTTGCTGTTACGAATTTTTTGATATACTTCGCAGCCTTTATAATTTGCTGGATGGTCACGGCTACATAGAGCACATGTAGCTGGTGTGTCTCTCGTTTTAGTACAGGTTCGACTATCGTGATTCTTTCCACATTTGACGCAGCTATACGGAAGCGTACAATACCGAAAACTGTGCTCGTAGGACTGACATCGCTTGCATTGTACTATTTCTCGTTTTTTACGCGGTGGTTCAAAACTAATTTTTGCATGTAGTAAGTATTCGACGTCATATATTTTTTTGTTGTTACTTTGAGGTTCTAAGTCCACAAAAAACAATGGTAGAGGTGCTTTTGTTAAACGATGCTTGATATTATGAATTTGTCTTACTTTGTGGCCTTGTACTTCTATAGCATCTTTAAGTTCCGTTACGTCTGCTGTTGGGTGCATATTTTTTAATACTACCCGAAAGGCTCTTTCTTGTTTTAACTGAAATGTATAATGAGCAATATTTTTTAGATTCAGATGTTTAACAAGCGTTCGATAAACCTCCGGTGTTTGAGGTACGATTTTCACATTGTTCATAGTAATTTTGGCGTCATCTTGGTAGGTTTTGACAAGTTTATATGTGAAGTCTTCATCTTTAATGACTTCTTTAATAGATCTGATCATATCAGATATTACTCTGACGCCTGGAATGAAAATAGGCGGTGTACGATATTTGTCTTGTTCTTGCATGCTGCCCTTGGTTGTTGTATCATTGATTTTCTCAGAATTCGAGGTTTCTTCCGAATTTTCATCACAAGAGAGATGTTCATACCTGTTTTTTGATGATACGGGGTCGTGTTCACTGTTAGTCTTCTTAGAGGGTTGTATAGAGTTGTCATCATTGCGTCTTTTTTGTCGACGCAGCGGGATTGTTTGCCATGAGCTGCACAAGGTTGAGGCCGTTTCCTGCGTTGTAGATGCTTGGCCGTTAGTTGCTGTAGCTTCTAGGACGGTGGCTGGGGTTTCTTTTTCACTCACATATTGCTGTATTTGAAATTGTAACTGTTGGTTCTGTTGCACTAATTGTTGTAAGTGTTGTTTTAGCTGTTGATGTTCATGCAATAAAAATTGGTGCTGTTGCTGAAGGTTCAGTGTTATTTCACTGTGTTCTAAAGTCAATCCGTTTGTACTATTGTTGACGAAAGCTTCACTGTTTTCTTGGTTATTTAGTATTTCTGTTGTTTGTGTGATTAGTCCCCCGAAGGGGACGTGGTCAGTTAACATAATTCACTTCACTATATATGTGCGGTATTGATTTTCAATAGTTCTTGACGCACCACTGTTCACACGAGAACGAAGTCACCTTTGTACACAAATACGAGCGGTCACCACTGTATCACTAGTAAATTTGAACGGTAAGTTGAAAACGTTCCTAATTCACCACTGTTCACAAATAAATGCACTTCTTTCTGACCCCGGACCGGCACTAGTAGCGGCCGGGGCAGTCGGACTTGCGATAAGCGCTAGCCTTCGGCTAACTGGTGGAGCTGCGGAGCACGTCTGCTCGTGACCGCTGCTGAGCGAGAACTCGAAAACCCTCCTGCAAATTATTTTACACATATAACAAAATATTGAAATAAACCCACTGTTTATTAACATTTAGATAATAAAACTGAATGTTTTGAAAGTATAAAGTTGTTTTGTGTTGTCACGTCATTACCTTTGTGCTAAAAGTTTCTTTTAACACACAATATTATTCCAGTGAATTACCACACTGATTTCCCGCAAGGAAACAAAGAATACACCGACTATTTACATAACGCTTGCGTGTTTATGTGTTTGAATACGTTGCTAAAATGATAACTTTAACATTACCGCGATCCAGCACAATGTGCGTATTAAGCGAAGCCATTGTAAACTCCATGGCACCTCGCAAACGCTTGCTTCGCAGCTCCCAGCGCCAATTTGCGTTAAAACTCAACGTTTCCCCTCGCAGTTCCCCCTTTTTATCAGGTATTTCGTGTTTACATTAAAACCATTGGTCTCCCCCTTTCCCGGGCGTCGCAGCTTCTTGAAACGCTCGGGAAGGCAGTTTGCACAAAGATAAACACGGAATAGAAAAGAGCGGAGAGCGTACCTCAGCTCGCCGAATTCGAAACAATCCGGGCTTTCTCGCGAGTCTTCTGGAAATTTAACCCACAATGCAAACGTCCCCCACGGCGCAAGGTAGGGCTGCGGAGGGGGAAGGGGGGCGGCACGGGAGACGAAGAGGAAGGAAACGGGGACTTGCTACCCTTGCAGCAAAATCACAGGCGTCTGCTAACCCTCGGCGCCGCCACAACCTCCACTTCCACCTTCATTCCCCAACCTTCCCCTCCCTACTCATCAGCCTCTCCCCTCCCCGCTGGTTTTCGTCGCCGCTAGCCTCCCCATTCTTATTCCACACCCCGCCACCTTGCGATCCCGGCGAATACACACGTGCAGACTGCAGCCGTAGCAGCAGCGGTGGTGATGGCGGCGGCATCGGCGGCGCTCACCCACTGTTTGAGAATCTCTCTAATTTCCTTAATGAATTCCTTCTTAGTCCGCAACAATTTCGGGAGCCCTCCCTCCCGAGAGGCTGCGTCGTACCCAGCGCAGCTCTGCGGCGACCGCGTCGCCGGCGCGAACACGCGCGGTGGGAGAGAGTGGGAGAGAGGGAAGGCGCGAGCGAGCGAGAGAGGAAGAGACGCTGCGCTCGTTACGGGACCGTGCGGTCGGCCGGCTCACTTCGTTAGGCTTATGAGCTAGTTTTAATAAAGCCCGACCGACCGGCTCGCCCGCGCCACCCCGCCTCTGGCACCCGGCCCACCCACGCCGCCCGCGCCACGGCTCGCGCCACCGCCCGCACCGCTCATCCACGCCGGCCGTCTGCGCCAGCCGTCCACGCTCCGTACTCGTGCGTGCCACCCGTCCGCACCAACCGCCAGTTTCTACCCGTCCATTACACTCGTTCGCGCCACCCATCCGCACCACCTGTACGCACCACCCGCATTATCCGTCCGCACCCCCTGTCCGCACCCCCTGTCCGCACCCCCTGTCCGCACCCCCTGTCCGCATCCCCTGTCCGCACCCCCTTTCCGCATCCCCTGTCCGCACCCCCTGTCCGCACCCCCTGTCCGCACCCCTTGTCCGCACCCCTTGTCCGCACCCCCTGTCCGCACCCCCTGTCCGCACCACCTGTCAGCACCACCTGTCAGCACCACCTGTCAGCACCACCTGTCCGCATCACCCGTCCGCATTATCCGTCCGCTCCACCCGTCCGCTCCACCCGTCCGCTCCACCCGTCACACCAATGCCGGCGTTACCCATCAGCACCTTTCTTCCGCGCCACCGCTAGAATCTCTCCTTCACCTCCCGCCCGTGACACAGTCCCAGCCACGCCCTCACGACACCCACCCACGCCGCCTGCACCGCCTACCGGCCCACTCGCCCATATTGCTACCTGCCCTAGGGGTTCCGTGGGGCTCGGCTCGGCGTGTGCGTAGGGGCATGCGGGTTGGCGGCGCTTTGCTCTACACAGCGCTCGGGGCACGCTTCGAAATGCGCCTCGGTCGCTGACAGCACGCTGCTAACGATGCCTGCGCACTCCTACCCGGGAGACATGACTAAGATTAACGCCCTGGTCGGGAGGTACATGCTTGCTGCAAATGGTGTCGATATTTTTGAAAAGGTTTCCTACTCAAGTGCCATCTCAGACTATAGCTAACTAAGTATTCACCACATTGTTTTTCAGAACGACCTACGGTACTTCCTGACATTTTTTCGTCTATTTTATAATTTTTAGTTGCATGATTTATTTTTAATTAGTGGACCTACTATTTTTACCGTCCAACAGTACTTTTTCTTCATTTGGAGGTGAATAGAGCACTTTGGTCCTTGAGTGGTTATGTCATTGAACTATCATCGAGCAATCCATTACCCGAAATTTAATTTTATCTCAATTGTTAGTTCGAAAATAAACAGCATAAAAATAAGGATACCAAAGCATAATAATAAAAAAAGCGTAAAATAACATCATCCAATTATTTTTCTCGGTTCTGAATATAATCAAAATATTCAGCGCAATGTAGAACATTAAACTCAATCAAATATTTTACATAGGCGGAATGCTGAAAAACTTCTTTGATTACCTATTATTTAAAACTATGATAAGTGCATATCGTTTGTGATATTACGTTAAACATGAAATTTCAGTTAAAACATAATTGAAAACTGCGCGAAAAGTTTTGACGCATCGCAATATGGAGGAGAAGTTTCCCCGACTCGTGTCGTGGGTTGCGTACTTGTTATGTACCGCACAGGCCGCCAAAAAGTGTGGCGCTGCGTTGTGCTTAAAAGCGCCCCTGTGGCCGGCGCGAACTGCAGCGAACGAGGCTGGAAATGAAATGGAACAATCGAGGGCAACCCCAGAGGGGAATAAAAATGTTTACAAAATTAAAACATCCTCTCTAATGTTTTAAATAAAAATTGCGACAACGCGAATTCCATTAAAATATCACTTGAGGGATGACAATTTTAGCTTCAGTATCGATTTATAGATTTCTGATTTTTGAAAAAATATAATTTTCCGAAACAATGAAAATTATTGGAAACGGGAATTGTTTGGGAGAAACCACTGCGGTAATTGATTTCAGCGCGCGGAATAGAATGTAGCGGAAGTGATTGTGGAAAATGAAATTCGAACTCGTAAATCATCTCCATATCTACGCATATCGCTCGTTTTGATCGCAAAAAAACTCGGTAAAGAATGAAAATATTATTTATTAATGTGAATCTGTAGAATCAAAGAGCAAAGCTCGTTGTTTTAATTGCAGTACATTTGAACAAAAACGTGAAATTACGACGGATGATGTTTTGACATATTTTTATTCTTGGACCGAATACTTAATACTTTGAAAGTGGAAGTTTGTAATTGAGTAAACTTTAAACATCATGGTACAGAGATTCTGTAACTTTTCGCCGGTATTTGTTTCATCAGTTTTTTGTCAGATATTGTACCTAATCAGAGTTTATGAAAAAAAGCATTTTTAGTGGATTTCTGTTTTACATGAATGTTAATAGGTATTACTAGTATCAATTTAAAGTAGTGAGGTATACCGTGATTTTCAAATCTTCTTGCATTAATATTTTTGAAAATTGAAATAATGGTAATTGTGTAAATATAATAATACATTGTTAACAAATAATTTTATTGGTTAAAAATAACAAATTATATATATATATATATATATATATATATATATATATATATATATATATATATATTATTAATTTAATCTTAAGAATATTTATATCCATTTTGGAGGTGGGTGAGCATAATAGGGTTCAATTGGAAAATAAGTAAGTTCATAAGCAAAGATAATTTTTAGGAATACTTTTTTTCCTTTTGATTATAAAATAATGTCATATTTTTTCTGGTTAATTTATTTTATACTTCTAAATTATAGTAAAGTAATTCAGAAAATTAATTCACAAATTTTGTTCGGATTTGTGTTACATTAAAAAAACAACATTTCTGTGTCATTTTATTGTTTCTCTGAGGTTCTTTTCGACGTAATTCGTAGGTCCTTTGCAGGCCGTCTGAATCCGGTAGCCCGGTGATTTCATGCGCCGACTCACCTAGTCACGTCGTGTTGTTCAAAAGTTGCCCAGCGGCGAGGAATCCCATTCCGGCCGTCGCCAGGCGCGTTCTCGGGGCTGCAGAGATAATGACCGAACGGCGGCGCCGGAGGGGCGCGGTAGGGACGCGACAGCCTTCTCACTCGCCGCGCTGCGCGGGGCACAGGCGGGGGCGGGGGCCGGCGCTGGAGCTGACGCGGCGCTGTCGCCTGCTCCTGCGAAACGCTCGCCCCGGCGCCCGCGCCCGCGTCCCTGCCCGCGTCCTTGCCCGCGTCCTCGTCCTCGCCAGCTCGTCACCCGCCCGCAGCGGCCCGGCTTGCCTCGGCCCGTCGCTGTCATCGCCCTAGAGGCGGGTCCTCGCGCCTAAAAGCGATGTAAAAATTAGACGCAAAAAGGCCCGGCTGAGCTCGTTACAGCTGGGTGGAAACAGGATGTCCTCTCGTCGTGATTTAAATTGCGTGCAGTGCGCCACTCCCGCTCGAGAACATTTGCATATTTTAATGATACATCAAAAAAAAATAATAATTTACGGCGCATATGAAATATTGATTAGGATTATTATGACAGATTCACGACGTTATTGATCATATGAACAGTAAAACTGGTTTCCTGTACATTTTAGATATTTCAAATATTTTATTTGCAGAAATTGTATTAATTTCTCTTGCCCCATATTTCGTTATATGTATTAAAATATGACACTGCCACTGAGTGCAAAAAAGGGAGCACACATTTGAAACATAATTCACTAGAAATTAGTTCAAAAATAAATTTGGCAATGTCAAAGATAATTTTAGATATGTATAAATGATTTACCATAATCTGAGAACGCAGTAACATAGTTGCATTTAAGCATCGTTTTTCCATCACATATCGCATTTCGTGAAAAATATTTTGGGTATTAACTATTTTTGAAAGAATGACTTTCACAAGTTTTTCTTTCTCTACGATGGAATACGTTCTGTAGAGAATAATCTGGAGATTCAAACATACGTAAAACACAAAACATTCCTGCATTGCTCTGGAGTTCTCCAGCATTCCGCCTCGACTCGACCTCCCTGCTTTACTAGGTGGCGAGTGGCGACGCGAACATAACGCTTTCGCCGGTGCGATTGGTGTGCGGTGCGTTCGCGCGGCCTCCGGAGAGAGTTCGCCTCGCCCCGTTAGTCACTTGGCCTTTAGAGCTTGTTTCGATGGCCGCGTTGTCGCGCGAAAGGGCATTGCCGCGCTCGCTCTCTGCCGTGTGGTTCTCTCCCAGTTTCTCGAGTTCCTCCTCCTCTTTCTCCTACACCTCCCACCCACGGCCTTCTCCTTGTCCTGCACCCACGGGACCGCGTTTTCAATGCGACGCCATGCGTTTATGCCCGCGCTCGCTTTTTAATATTACCGAAACCTGGACCATCCTCTTGTGAACTGCGGAAAGAAACTATTATTGCGGGTACTTTGGCGGGAAATTGCGGCCGTGCTTCATTCTCTCGGCTGCGTTCAGCGCACTAGCGTCGCCGTGCTGCACGGCAACGCTGGCTGGCCTGGGAAATTTACTCGCGGAGCTTTCGCGCCGGAGGTCTTTCTTTGACGCGAGCGCCTCTCAAAGATAAAATGCAGTCGCGGTTGGATTTTGTTCGTTTCACCGTGGCTGTCAATCTACTATTGATCTATTACTAATCTTATACATCAACACATATATCTCAACATCATAACGTCTGATTCTGTCTGTTCTCGTTCGTCGAACATTCCAATGGAACAAGTTCTGGGTTCCTCTCTAAATGTGTTAATAACTGATTTTATTTTGTACGTAAGGATGATAGCTCTCATTTGTGTACTTCTTTTTTGAATTCACCATGTGGTATCTTTTTTTCATATTACTTCCGGATCGTTTACCAAAATGTTTGTGGTCCATGAGAAGATCCATGTCCGGGCTTTCTAATTCAGATCTTCAAAGAGTCGATTGCCGAATTTTCTGATCTCAAAGTGTTCAATTCTTAATCTTAATAATGAGTGTTAATTGCTTTCGGAGCACAAGATAAAATAATTTAATTTCAGTATTATAACGACAAATGATATCGGAATGAACCACGTCTTGCTGCCAGTACATAAACACAGTCATTTCTAAATATCTAGTCATCACTTTTGCCCTGATTATTGCTTTGTTAGGATTTATTATATTTTCCCCAGAATACAATATTCAATTACCATAATTCAAATAAAGAAGTCCAAAAATAGATACTGAATTACTTAATCTACTAGATTAAGTAGTACGTAGATTGATAAAAATTGTGGATGGTCTTTCTGTTTTAAAGATAGAATTACTCATTATCACATCGATTTTTCCTTCATTTATTCCGACCTCCTACCGATCGTTAACTCATTCGTATTCTCGTATTACCTGAGCTGCCGCTGCTTTCACAGGCAACCTTTCTGTTCACCGTGAAGGGTGGGGGTGGGGCGAACATTCTTTCCGCACTTCTTCAGCTCTCCGACCCGCCTACCCGCTCTCCGCCCTGGGAACCATCGCACTGCCAAGGCGGCGGCGGCGGCGGCGAGAACAGAAACACAATTTCACGGTCGGCAACAAGCGCGCGCTGCTGCTGCGGCCGAATTCGAGGAATAAAAACAAAAGAGAAATGAAAACACAATTTGCTCGGTAATACCGCCTAACCCGGAGCTCCTCGTATGTAGATAGTTTCTCTAACTGCGTTACAGCCCATCTTGCTCGCCGCCGCCGCCGCCGCCGCGGAGCTCTCGCCGAATAAAACAGAAGTTTGCGGAGTGCGTTCGGCGGCGCCGGGGCTGGAGCGGAGGCACGGGCGGAGGTGGGAACGGAGGCGGTGGCGGGGCGGTAAAGGGCAGAGGGGAGTAGGGCAGATCGGAGCGGGGCGGGATGGGGCG
This sequence comes from Gryllus longicercus, assembly GCA_038098605.1. Taxonomy (NCBI): domain Eukaryota; kingdom Metazoa; phylum Arthropoda; class Insecta; order Orthoptera; family Gryllidae; genus Gryllus; species Gryllus longicercus. The sequence goes on along the minus strand of JAZDUA010000108.1, from coordinate 129,705 downwards.
TGGTGTGATGCGGTACGGGCGGTGGTGGTGGGTGAGAGGCGGAGGTGGTGACGTGGGTAGAGATGGCTTCGGCGGAGGAGGTGTTGAAGGCGGAGGTATTGGTGTTGGAGATGTTTTTGAAGGCGGAGGAGGTGATGAAGGCGGAGGTATTGGTGTTGGAGATGTTTTTGAAGGCGGAGGAGGTGTTGGGGTTGGAGATGTTAGGGGCGGAGAAGGTGTTGGGTGCGAAGGAGTTGTTGGCGGCAGAGGAGGTGTTGGCGGCGGAGGTAGTGTTGAAGGCAGTGGCAGAAGAGCTGGCGGAGGCGGCGGAGGCGGCGGTGGTGGCGGAGGCAAAGATTGCGTTGGAGGCGTAGATGGTGGCGGGGGAGAAGGTGGTGGCGGGGGCAGTGTATGGATAAGGAAGCGCAGAGTGGAGTGGGGCGTGGTGAGCAGCGGCGCGAGAGAGAATGGAAGCCGTGAGGGGGTGTGAGGCGTGGCGGGGAGCAGGCGCGGCGGCGCGGGCGGTGATGGCTCGTGAAGGGCAGAGCGCTGGGAGGAAAGAAGCTCGCGGGGCTGGAATGAAATCCGTCTTGAAGAGGGAAATTAGGCGGCTGTCTGCGGGAAGTTCCTTCACCCATGGGAGCACTTCCAGGCCTCTGCTTCACGTCGTTGTTTCGCCGCCGCTGCCGACTGACGCGAGCTGCGCGATGTGGCCGGGAAATGGTATTTGCGGAGTTGTGCGGTCGTCCTGTCTGCGAAAGACGACTGGACGAGAAAGTGTTAATTCTTTCCTTTCGCTGGTAACAGAAACTTTTCTGAATCACGAGCTAAAAATGCATTTTAAATGTCCCTAGATAGTTAATTACTATGAGAATAGTTACAAAAATTGTTTATTGGCCAGATTACATTCAGTCTTGTTAGAATCATTCTGTAATAGCGTGAATGTTTTTCCTCCATCGTGGGATTCCTCATGAAGCATTCCTGTAACAATTATAATCTTTCTATGTTTATTTCGCGAGAATTCCAATACGAAATTGAATCTCTATCAAATCGCGTAATTGTTGATTGTTATTGAAGTAGTTTTTAGTAATTTTTCTAAGACATTTATTTTGAAATATTTGTAACATATTAATATGGTATAGTGCTACTTTTGCCCATACGGGACATGCGGAAGTTAGCGAGTCTTATTATTTATTTGTACACGGTTCCCACATTCTGCGCTATAAGATGGGTTTTGATTCAATAAGGAATAGAGTTTAAATATTTTTGCTCGTGATATGTGTTCGTTCCATGTTCGCCGAACGTTACACACACTTTCGCCGTGCCACGCTCCACTCCGCGCCGCGCAGGTCCTAAAGAGGAGCCGTTTCCAGGACTACTCAAGGAGCGCGCGCGCAGGCATCCGAGCTTTAATTACTCCGCCATTTAAAAGTAAATATTTGCGAGCGGGTCGCGGGAAGAGGAAGGCAGATAGGGGAAGGGTGACGAAGGGACGAGAGGGCGGAAGGAGGGGGAAGTCGCTTCTGCGGCGCTCCTCGCACGTTTACGATCGCCCATAAGCGACTTTCATTAGAAAAATCATCCCGCGCGGCGGAGAAGCGTTGGCTTCGTGGCGGGGAGGGGGCGTGTGAGTTTATACGGCCGTTCCCAATTGGAGGAGGACCAAATCGGCGGCAGCGGAGAAGTGGCCCTGAAGACTGTCAAATTTGGTGCGGAAAGGAACGCGAGAGGATTGATGTAATGGAAGAATGCAAGTGTAGAGTTATTGAAAGAAGTATAAGGAAAATAATTGAAACAGCAAGTACAGAGTGGTTGAAGAGCGCCTTCCTATAAAACGAAAATTGTATAACTGGAAAATGCTCAGAACTGATGAATTTTGTATGTGTCGTGATATTTAGGCGATTTTGAAATGAACTCAATTTCTCGAACAAGTCTTAAATGAAAATATGTGCAATAAGTTGCATTCAGAAGACGTGAAAAAATATTTGAGAGAAATGACAAGTTCTGAGGGGTTGGGAATACCAAGTTCTGAGGGATTGTTGATATTTCTTGGAAAAAGCGGGAATATAAAAACATTGGCATCGAATTTCCTCTTTTTACGCACTTTTATTAGGAACATAAAACATTCTGATTCGGCGATAAACTACTTTGATCACAAGAGAAGTACAAGAGAAAAGCAATAATTAATGAAAGGGAGAAAACGGAAAAGCAAGGGACGATGAAGGAAGGCAAAGGGCTGCCCATGTAACGACGAGAAAACGAGCATATAAAAAGGATCATGACTCTGCAAATTAGTTATTTACGAAGAAAATATTTTTATTATACACAATAAAATTTGCTAGATGTACACGTTCTTTGATCGTGGAGGAGTTACGAGAGGAGCAAAAAGATTGAAGGAAGAAAAAAAACAACTATAAAAACGGAAAAGACATCGAGTGACGAAAGGGGGCAAAAAGTCTGCGAGTGAAGAACAAATGAAAGAACGCGAAGATTATGCAAGGGGAAGGCAAGGAGGGCTGAAAAAGGAAAGAAGGCAGATCTGCGAGTTCCGTGGCGTGTCTACGTAATGGCGCGCGTCGCAGGCGATTTCCTCGCGCGGGGGCGTAAAAGACGCGATCGCCGCGCGCCCTGCCGGCTCGACCCGACGCGACGCGACGCGGCGTTGCGCTGCGCGGCGGCGCTGCGCCCTGACGCGTTCCGCAGCGTCGCGACGCTCTTTAGAGTTTACCGCCCATTACTCCCGAGGCGGGCCAGGGGAGCTCGGGGGGGGGAGGGTAGGGGGGCGGGGCGATACGGTGCGGCGCGGCGCGACGTGCCGACGAAGCGAGCGGCAGGATGCTAATTTTTGCCCCCGGCGACCCTGCGTTCGTTTGCGCGCCCGAGCGGAGTTTGTGACCTTTCTGGGACGTCAGCCGCGTGGCGCAGCCACTCGTAAGGCGTGTCCCTTACATACGAACTATCAAGATTCTTCTCTAACCCAGCTTTCTTTTTGTTTAACTCTGGAATTACCACGATAGCTCCCATCGTGTGTTCATAGTGTAAATTATTCTTTGACTTTATTTCTACACTAAGTCGTTTCTTATCTTCGAGTTTCAAAAATTTGTATCGCATCCTTTGTTCTCTATTGTCTGTGCTCTACAAAATTTAGGAAATTGACACATATTTTTAACCCAAAGCATAGGGACAGGTTAGGATATTCAGAAAGAATACACAGAAAATAAGAGAACTTTATTTCTACACAAGTTTAATATTATTATTCCCGCTCACATATCGCATAACAATTTATGCTCTAAGCTGTCAAAGGAAATTCGGTGAGCCGTCGCTGAACAGGCTACATGCGCGGCGCCGTTCTCTACTAAAGACGAGGCGTTCCGCTGGGCGGCGCGTGGCGACGCGGAGTGTCGAGGCGGCGCGGCGGCGCGGCGGGGCAGCGCGAGGCACTGCGGGGGCGGCGGGGGCGGGAGCAGCCGGATTCCTCGCGTTTCGCGCGAACGGAGCAGAGCGGCTAATGCGAGCGAGCGCGCGCGCGGCGTTGCCTTCGAATTCGCGCCGGGAAGGCGCGTGCTGGAATGAGTTCGGGGTTTACGATCGCCCCTTCGCTCCTCCAGCGTGGGACGCTCTCGCGCGCCGACACCGCCGCCGCTAAGAAATCGCTTTCCAAGGAACAATGAAGCCCATGTTTTCAGATTCAGAATCTTGTGATGTAAGCACGGAATTGAATTTGAAGTGTCTGTACCGACTAGTTCTATCTTTTCCTTCATAGTTTCCATTGGAATCGCTGTAACACATAAAACATCCGTACTGTTTAGTTTGAATTAAGGCATCAAAATTGAAAAGAAAGTTTGCATATATATTACACAACAGGAAATGGCTGTTAAATTGTCGACCATCAAGTATTGAAGAGGAAATGGTGACGTTTGTCAGGGACATCCTTTCCCAGAAAATATCGGGTAGCTTTTAAATCAATCACGTACACGCAACCCAGAGGCTGTCTATTATTTAGTATGTACCTGCGTACAGTCACGTGTCAACGAACCGTCAAATTCAACGGGAGATAGGTAGTGAAAAGGCTTGCGCTCTGGCCTTTCCCACGCGACACAGCCAAGAGGACAACCCAGTTGACTGTCGTTGATTGGTTGGTTAATGGTGATTATGTTGATTATTTCGTCAAGTGCTTCGGGCCCGTCAAGTGCTGTGGGTACTAGTTCTGTAAGTTTAGTGCATGTTATTATCGCAGGAGGTGGCTGTTCTCTTCTGTTAAACGATGAGATCCTGAGCCGACCTACATGTCGACTTGCGGGTTTTCCCAATTCAGATATCTCCCACCAGCGAAGCACTGCCTCAGGATGAGCATGCCATAGTGTAGTACGTGTAAGTGTAAGAAAAAGGTGGGGAATTCAGAGGAAACAAAGATTGCGTGTTGTGCGTGTCTCATCTTTTTTGTGTACTGGTCTTTGCCTGGTGTTGATCGGAGAAACCACGTGAAACTATCGATCAGGGCAATCGGCCGTTAGAAACCGCCTCCAGACAGCGACCGAATTCGACCTAGCTATCAACCTACGAAACAGTGTAGTGACGATCACTTGATACCCTGAGCCACCTGAGTCGGTCCCGTTGATTTGGGCGACTACGCAAACGCAGCCCCATCGCGTCAAGTCGCTCCGCGCGGGTCGCAGGCCGCCGGCAGCGGCGTTCTCGCGAACCGAGCCCTGGACGCGCGGCGAGACGCGGCGCGGGCGGCGATAACCGTGTCGGGGCAGGAACGTGGGCGGAGGGGAGCGGGGACGGCGGTGGGCGCAGGTCGGGCAGCGGGCTGGAGGCGACTCCTAATAGGATTAGAGCCGCTGGACAATGCAGCGCGCTATCGGGTGCCGCGCGCGCCCCCCACCCCGCCCTGCACAGCCCCGCCCCGTCCGCCCCCGCGTCGGCCGCCTGCGCCCGTGATCGATGCGAGGCCGTCGCGCTGCGTTCACCCACCCCCGCCCATCGCCCGCGGGCGATAAAACGCTCACCCGCTCGCGCCTGCGACACAGTCGCCCCGTGGTCCCGCCTCCCGACGCTCGCGACCGTGCTTTGCCCTGCGACAGACGCCAGTCCATTGGAACAAGTGGGTGTCCTTGATTGTCGGTGGCGAAAAAAAGAAGCTTTTTACTTTTTCTGTTTCAGTAGCTTAATGTGTATATCTTAATTGACTTATATATGACAGAGTAGGAATAAAACGTCTCATTAAATTTTTATTGCAACCATTTCAAGGAAACATCTAAAAAATTACTGTGTGTGTTAAAATACGAAGAACATAAAAGAAACATTTCTTCCTAAATTATTTTGTATTTAACTTGTCTTAAATGCAGGTTTTAAGAGTTACGTTGTTAAAACTTTTAGAAAATGAAAGAATATTGAATCAATTATATAGAAAAAAGCATTATATGAAATTCACAAAAATAGTCTTACAATCACAACGCTCGGCTTTGAGGTGTGTATAGAACATTTTTCATGAAAAACGTAATCCATTGTTTCATGTTGGTGTGTGAGTTACTGAGCTTTTTCAGATTCACACGTTTGTTAATGTGCATATGTCTGCAGATATTTTTCCAGTTCTGAAAGCATAATTTCTATTTCATCAAGTGATGACATTCTCCAGACATTCGCATGAACCTTCATAAAAGCATTGCCCGTTACGGCGCAAAACGTTGGGTTCTCGTTTTAAACCGTCTCTTAAAACGCGAGACACGATCTGACAACGCATCCCCTTGACGCAGTAGGGCAGATCCCTCGCGTCGCGAGGTAGAAAAGCTTTTCGGACACCTCGCAAATACTCTCGCAGCGGAATATTGAAAAGCGAGGCGGCGCCGTGGGTATCTCGCTCCGGCGCAGATCGGCCTGTCACTCTACTTCCCCCCTCTCCCCTTCCTCTCACCCCCCTCCTTAGCCCGCTCCGCTCCACCCCGCTTCGCTCCGCCCCGCTCCGCTCCACCCCTTTTCTCTCCTTCCCTCTTCGCCGCGTTCCACTTCACTATGCCCCGCTCCGCTGCGATCAGCTCCACTCCGCCTCGTTCAGATCTGTTTCATTTTACCACGTCCCACCTCACATCGTTCCACTCCACGTCACGTTGCTTCTTTTAGTTTCATTCAGATCCGCCAAGTAGCCCCTCTCCGCTCCACCTCACTCTGCCCCGTCCCGCTCCGCCCTGCCCTGCCCTGCCCTGCCCGACCCCGCCTCGCCTCGCCTCGCCTCGCCTCGCCTCGCCTCGCCTCGCCTCGCCTCGCCTCGCCTCGCCCCGCCCCGCCCCGCCCCACCCTGCCCCGTCCCGTCTCGCTCCGCTCACTACCGCCCCAAACCACTTCTTCCCGTTCCCCCTGCTTCGCAAGGCTCCTCCCGCTCCTTTCCGCACAGCAACGTTCCCATCTTTCGCCTCTATCCGCCCCTTCTGCCCGTCTCTCCCTTGTCCATTTACCTCAGTCCCCGTTCTGCCTCACACTTCCTTGCTTTCCTTCGCTCCTCCCAGTTCCATCCCGTTCTGACCCGGCCAAACCCATACCACCCCACCCCGCTCCGTCTCGTCCGGCCCCACTCCGCTCCTCCCTGTCCTGCTCCACCGCGCCCCGCCACCTCCACCGCGCCCCGGTCCACCCCTGCCGAGCCCTCCTCGCCCTGCTCGGGCCCGCTCAGCTTTGTCCCGCCACGGCCTCGCCCGCAGCGCCCTCCCGCGAAGAGTCCTCGCATTAAAAGCGCCGCCCTCGCGCGCGGAGAGAGAGAATGAGGCGTGAAGTGGATGTGTAGAGGGCGCGGACCTTGCGGAAAGGAGGAGCGAGAGAGATAGGGGGCAATGGAGAGAGAGAGAGAGAGAGAGAGAGAGAGAGACGGAGGGGGCAGAGTGTGTGGCTGAAAAGACGGGGACTTAGCAGTGGGAGGAGGAGGGTAGGAGGAGGAGGGGGAGGGAATGACGTGGGCGGAAGCGGACCTTGAGATTCGGCGCACAGGAAGCGAAGCTTTTCCTTCCCATTTCCTCCTTTCAAGCCAACAGATAGGCAATAATTCATCCCCTTTTTCTTTTTGCGGCAGCGGCCCTCGCGTCGCGGCGCGGTGCGGCGGCGTCGGGCGCGGAGACTGTCCGCGATGCGGATTCGCTTCTGTGCGTGCGCGCCATCTCCAAAGCAAGCGCTCGGTCTTGCTCGCGGCTTCGACTTTCGAGACGAAGAGGGCGCTCTCTGCTGAGTTTTTCATATTTTCACCTAAAAGGAATAAGAAAGACGGGTCTCGCAGACAGATTTCTTATTTTCCTGGCGGTTATCAATGGTGAGAAAATCTTCCAGTTTTCCTAAGTAAGCATTACGACTAAAAAAAGAAAGCTCTCTGTTCTTTGAGAGCGCTCTCTGTTATGTTTGCCACGTTTTCACCTCAATGGAGTAAGCAAGAAAGATCTCGGAGCCTATTTCCTATTTTACTGGTTGATATAATTAGTGAGATATTGTTTTAGTTTTAGTAAGTACGCAATTCGACCAACAAAACTGTGTTAGTATAAAAGCGTTGAGATATTCACAAAATCGTCACACAACTTAATCGGGATATTATTTTCATTATCGATTTTTTTTAAATTTGAGATGATTTCCCACTGCAAATATTTGACAGCCATTTTGAAGAATGTTGTGATTGATAACTGGAAGTTTCCTTGGCACAATTTTCAAGTAGTGTAATATAAATTTAATATTTTCAATAAGATCTTGTATAATATATGGTTTTCTAACGCAGTAAAATTCCTTCATTTATACTCAAGATTTTCGTAATATTACATCTCTTAATTATCTGTACATATCTGATAACGTGAAATCCGTACAGTGTTCTCACTGCTCCCGTAGAGCAGTTTCGAGCGCACGAACGGCGCAGTTATACGTTGCCGCTAAACGGCGAACTATCTCCTCCGGCTACAACAGGAGGCAAACTCTTGTGCTGCGAGTGTGCAGAACTGCACTCGGGAACAGTTGAAGTGCCATCTTGCGCTAGGGAGACTTCTCGAGACAGCGCACGACACACGTCCCCTTCCCTGCAACAAGTAACTTCCCCTGCCCCCGGTGCGTGCTAGCGTCCCTCTCCGTCTTTACTTTCTCGAACCTCGCTTACACTAATGCTTCCTCCACTCATCTGTTCCGTTCTGAATTGCTTCGCCGTCTGTTGCATTTTTCCCTGGATGGCATGGAAAACATTCATAGCCATCTACTGCTCCAATTTTCTCACAATTCCTGTGGCAAATACAGCGTGTCTTTCTCATACTCCACATCCGTTTCTCTCTGTAATTTCTCATAGAACTCATGCATTCTGCATTCCTTTTCCTGTCTCCAATCTCTCGTCTCTTCTATTTGCCCCTCACGTCCGCAAATCTTCCTTCTATTCCCTCATCTTAGTCGATTGCTTTCTAGCGTAATTCCTGCTGCATCTAACTTCTTTCTAAGCGTGTCTCTAAGTCCCTAGCCACCAGAGATCTTCAACTGCATACTTCTCTATTCCACGAATTTCTTTTAGATCTTCAACTGCATACGTTTCTCCGTTCCACGAATTTCCCTTTTCCTGCTTCTATCCTTCGTCACCCTCCGCTATCTTGTAACGTTTGCTCCGCCCGCCCTGCGGATCTTTCCCCCTCCCCTCCACTCCTGCCCTCCATTTCCATACTTCCACCGCCGCTTGTGCGTTTGCCGCTGCTGCTACGTCGCTTCTGTGCGCCGCGCCGCTTAAGTTTAGCGCCCGGGAACGTGTAAGCGGCGCCGAGGGCGGCGGCGGCGGCGGCGGCGGCGGTAAACGTGCGCCGTGCGCGCGTGCGTGTGCGTGCGCAGGTGCGAGTGCGTAGGCCGCAGATGGTTCGTTGAATCCGCGCGCGCCCCTCGGGGCCCCTCCCGTACGCCCTGCAGCCGCCGCGAGGCGTGAAACCCGCACGTGTAATAAGACCACGTAATTGTGTTTAATGCTAATTTTGAATGAAACTTTTAATAACGCAGGTATGTTTTCTAAGTCATGTTTTATTCATGAAAAGCGAGGGAAGTTTAACACCTAAATCTTCGGGGTTTGCCGTCGGCACCAGTGTCACTCTCCTATCAGTTTGCTTCAGTTAATATAAATTTCATTTTCAACATTATATGGATTCTTTATTTATCTGAAATTGCATTGTAGTGGAGGTATTCGTACCATTTTTGTAATGCATCATAGGTACCGTTATACTAAGTAAATATTTTTGCAACACTTTAAAGAATGTTAGCCGCGCAGAATCGGCGTTAGATCTTACCATCCAGCGGGGTAAGAAATTAAATTAATTAAAAAGTTAATTAAATTAAATTAAATTAAATGAGTTTAAATTATTTTAAAATCTTGTAAACGATAACACTCGTAATTGACATAACTTATTTATTTACACCTGTGTATTTGGTGAAAAAATAGGAGTCACTTCTGATATTTTGAAGTCACTTGTAACCTAAATTTTGATAAATATTGTCTGATAATATTTATTTCAAAGTATTTTTCTTTGTTGGTATTATTAAATATAACGATAACGTAAAATTCATTAAAAAAATTCCCTAAATTAAATTTAAAAAATTCATTAACAATATATTTCTCTTCGGCGGGTTATTTCTCTGCCCGCGAATGTATAAAACTTCGTGGAAGGAGGCGGAGGGGGAGGGTGCGCCTAAACGACAGGCGGCGCGGCGCGGGCGGATCGAGGCGTGAAGACGCCCTTGAGGGGCGCCCATGCGCGCCGCGCTGAGCCTACGTAAGCCCCGCGGAACGTGAAATGCGTCCGACGCCGCCGCACCGCGCCGCATCGCACCTCTTCCTTTGCCGCTTAAACAACCTCGTCGCCGGCTTCACAGGGGGCCATGCCTCGCTGATCGCCCCATTTCATCTGTCTTTAACGTCTCACGCCCGCCGCTCTGCCGCTTCCTCGCGTTTGTGTGAGGCGGGTTTGTATGCCTTTCATGAAACCGCGTATCATTTTTTTTATGACGGATGTATAATCGCAGAATTAGCTGTGTACGCTGTCCGTTTGACCACTCTTTATTCTCTTTCATGTCAGTGGGCCTTAGACATAGAAGTTTCTAGCTGTGCGGCTGTTAATTCCTTAACCTGTTTATTACACCACACTGATCACTCCTCCACTTACACTCTAAACTCGAGCTTCGATCGTGTCAACTAATCCATCGCTCGGATTCTCGCACCATCACCGGCTCGTCGTTTTTCAACCTCCCATCTTCTCCCTCCCAGCCTCACGCATCATCCCCTTAATACTCGCCAACCGTATCCCCTTGAGTCGGTACTGCGCGTCATGCAGTGCGCTTCCTCATTTTTTCCCCGTCCTCGCGCCGTCCACAACATCTCCTCACCCTCCCTCTCCTCCCTCGCGCGCGGTGGAGAAGAGCCCCGGCGGCGACAGCTCCGCGCGCCTTTGAAAGGCGACGCGCGACGAGCGGCGGCGTAGGCGGCGCGCGCGAACGACGACGCCTCGTAAAAACCACGCCGCTCGAACGCGCCGGGCGTATCGGGCCGCGCGCAATTATATCCGCGGGTTTTATCGCAAGCGTCCGTTCGCAGCCGCCACGGAGTCGCTTCCCTTTTTTTTTCTTTTTTTTCAGGCACGCGCCGTATCTGCGCATGAAGGAGGGCGGCGGAAGCGGAGGGGCTGGTTTCGTGGGGGGCGGAGGGTGATGGGGACCGCGCGAAGGAGGGAGTTGCCAACCCGATATAATGGTAGGGCAGGCTGTATTAAGGAGAGGACTGAGAGGTTCAGTTGGAAAGATAATGAAATGAAGATTATGTGAGGAATCGGAGAGAGAGAAAGAATATAAAATCATGTCGTTCTCCCATTTCTCATGTAATCCTCAGAATTCTTGGAGGTTTCCTCTCGAAGAATGATTTATTTCAAACTATGTCTTTCCTTTGAAAAAAGCTCATGGACATAAATATTTTTTTGCTAAAATGGAAAAAAAAATAAAAAACGCGACAGAGAAAAGTACTGAGTTGAAGTGAAACTAATAATTAGTTTGTATTTTCATAGTTTGAAATAAATCATTCTTCGAGAGGAAACCTCCAAGAATTCTGAGGATTACATGAGAAATGGGAGAACGACACGTGCTCCTGAGTGGGTGTTGGAAGCAAAAAAACGGAAGGTGGTGTACAACGAAACGTATAGAATTTGTGAAACGCATAGATCAACTTGTGCTTGACCACTGGAAGTTGTATGGGTAGAGTAGACGAGGATAAAGCGATAAGACAATGAGACAATTAGACGGAGAACATATGAATGAATAGACTTGAACGAATTCGCTGCGTCAAAGGCTTGGTGCGAAGAAACGTCGTCAGATCAGTGAAGGGAGGGAGTGGCGGGGAATGACGTGGAAGAGTGATATGTGGCGTTCGATACTGTAAGCACCCAGCAATCAACTGACATTTTGAAAGACACGGACTGGAAAAGAAAGGGAGGCAAAATACGGGGAGAAAGCGTGATCAAGAGAGAAACGGGGAGAAAAGTTCACTAGAATAGAATGATGGACGCGTCCGGACGTAGAGCTGGGACGACACATTCGGGTGGGCGATGGTGCGGGTCCTGGGCCGTTGTAGGACGGGCTAAGGGCAGCAAGGAAATGGGTGCGGGGATGCGCGGGGGAGGGCGGAAGGGTACCGCGGGGATGCGCGTGCATAAAGCTGCGCTGAATGCAGTTTACGAGCGCCTCGGCCAGCGGCCGCCAGCCGCCCCAGCGCTTATCAGCAACAGCGGCGTCGCGGTGGCGGGACGGCAGCGGGCGGAGGTGGCGGCGGGCGCCTAGGGCGGTAGCTGGTGGCGGCGGGATGGGCAGGCGACGGTAGGCGCCGACGGGGGCGACGGTGTTGGACGGGCGAGAGAGCGGGCGGGCGAGAGAGCGGGCGGGCGAGAGAGCGGGCGGGCGAATGGGAGTTCCTGTAAAATACTATGTTTCGTTGGCTTTTATTAAAGAACACCTCAACGTGACTGGTTATATTTGTAAACTTCTTTTATAATTCTCCTCTTTATTTAATTTTACTTACGTTATTTATATTTGAAATATGTTATTAGCAAATATCCAGAAACTTCTTTAAATTTTGAAACCAGAATCTCGTTCAAAATTATTTCTACCATTTTTTGTTGGTGTATGGAACGATTTAACTTAATGATAAATTTAAATTATTCTTTTCTGAATTATATTAACATTACTTAAAAAATGTTGGAGTTACTGAAGGAGAAATCAAAATACGTTTTCCATATTCACGTGTGCGTTTAAAATGCAAAAGGATTGTCCTGTGACCTTGTTTGTGATGTTCTGTTAGGTTGTCACGAACGACGGAAGGAACTAATACTGCGATATAGCCTTCAAACACGGTAGACATCCTCGCCGCTTACCGTCGTGCCGTTCGTGCTCGTCGGAGTTAGAACAACGTGGATGATCTGGGACATTTTTATCTCGAATCGCGAAGTTAATCGTTGCCTGCAGTACATGGCAACGGTCCGCGGTCAACGAGCCGCGTAGACGCACGAGCCACAAGGTCATCGGTCGCGCCGTGGCTGGAAGACAGCTTCTGGCTTTGTGGGTTGTGCGTGATATGCCACGCACACGAGATAGGTAGTTTGAAACGACAGCTGGTTGTGACAAGCGCTTGAATCTCGTGGAGCGAAGAACACTTGGAGGGGAAAATTACATACCGTAATGTTTGTTCACATGTCCAAATGAGGTAGAGTGTTGAAAGATAACGAACAAAATTTCTGTAAAGACAATTCCTTTTTTAGACACTGTTGAAAAACTCAATTTGTATTAAGGATCTGATAAAAGTAGGCAATAAAAAAAATCAATTTAAAAATAGAAAAATTAAATTAACTTACAATGGTACACTTTTAATCTCAGTATAGGTTATTATCTTTCACATCTGTGCTTATTTCCTCCGTCTCTGAAAACTCCTACACTATTTTTCATTCAGCATTACGTTTCTCCTTGTAATTTTCCCCTTCACTTCTGTTCAAATGTCCACATTTCTCATCACGTTCGTTACGTGATGTAACTTTGCAAGCGTACGTTACGACATACGTTACGCTACGACTTACGTTACCCACGCGCGTTACGTAGTGCGTTACGTTTCATATGACATTACGTTACAGATATACGTTACGTTACATATGTACTAGTACGTTACGCTTCTCAAGACACGTTTTCAGTCTTTCATCCACACCTCCAATTAACGGACGCGTCCGCTGTCTGTCGCGTTGCCTTCGCCGAGGCAATGCCGCTCGCCAATCCATCGCCAGCAGCGAGACGATCTCTCTTCCCCGCGCGCGGAGACCCGGTCATGGGCAGCGCTCGGCGCGTCGCGACGCATCGCGTCGCGTGGGCGAGTGGACGCGATAACGCGCGCCCCGACCCGAATTACCGCGCGCGGGCGTTAAAAGCGGCGACAGGTGCGGGCGCCGGCGCGCTGTCAGCGACGCGCTGCTGCGTTAACGCCGCTGCCCGGACGCGACGCGTCGCCTTCGCTGCCGCCTCTGCTCCTATGTTCGCAGCCGCACGATCAGCCTCAAACATTGGGGAATGAATTACGAGAACCGTGTACCCGGAATGTGCTGTAAATTTTGAATTGACGAAGTAATACGATATCATGTAATAATTATTTATTTTTTGCATTCCAGCATTACCAGTAACCTTTTACGTTACAATAAATAGTTCATTAAATGGCATTTTGTGACACACATTATTATGTATTTGCCTTTTATGGCACGAATAATCGTATCATTACACATTCAGCCAACCGCTGCTTGAGAATCGTGGGTAGGTTGCAGTAAACCCAACAGCCGACAACCGTTTTTCGCATACTTGTAAAATAATCGCGACGTCAGAATAAAGTTGCTTCCAAAACTTAACTACGGTTCTCTTATAAATGTATAATGCAATTATACAGAAAACGAGTGTAATTTGCTTACAATGTTTCAATATTGGATTCGTACAAATTTGAAAACACGTCCCTAACGTCGCTAGTTTTCAAAACTTGTGTGATAAAGCTCTAACATTATAAACTAGTTGCGTATTATACTATTAAAAAAGTTGCCGGACACACGTAATAAAAACTAGCCACCTGAACTCTTGCAGTAGCGACACAATATTTAAAATATTACGTTATTAAGTAAAAATAATTTAGAAGTCGAATTGACTATATGAAATTATTTTTTCACTGTGTATTTAAATAACAATTACAGTATACCAAAATGGAATTAGAAAAATGGCATATTATTTTGAAGTAACCACGGATGAAATTTAGCTCTATCGTTCAATCGGTAAAATACTAATCTGTCAAGATTGAAAAATTGATAATGGGATGATAAATCCCTATCCAAAAGAGAATACTCTCAAACAATATACAACATGGGTCAGTTTCAAATTCGCCAATAATTGGTGATAGTGAAATCTGTCAAAGCATTGACATATATCGTGTTAATAGTAACGTGGTGTCTAGTTCTATTTCAGGATATTGACGTCTGAATCGCCAAATTATGACATTAATGAAATAACGCAGGTTCATAGTTTTGTTGGCGGCGTGCTCGTCACTGTGCTCCATCCACCGACGCTGTTAGTTGAGTAATGACAGACGCAGCTGGACGCGCACCAGCGAGCCCTGACGGCGGTTGGCGGAACTGCTCGTCATGAGGCCGCGTGGGACCAGACACCCCGCGTTCGTGATGGACAGGAGGATTCGATGTATCGAGACCTGTCTTCCATAAAATGTTGCTGCAATAAACTCGAGTTCGTATGAGGGAATGTTACAAAGAATTCTAGTAAATTTGCGAGCACCTCGTAAATATTGGATTAGATGGGTGCCACATGCTGAGCAATTTATCTATTCAAATGTATTTTGCAATTTGCCCATATATTTTAACTGTTGTAAAATGCTCGGAAAATTCTCTTTTACCATTTTATAAATATCTGTGTGTACTTCGATGGACAGGAGGATTCAGAATATTGAGATATGCCTCACGGAAAGTCCTTCTGTAATGGACGATTTTAACAGTCTAAAAGATAATTCTACGGAATTTGCTAGAAATCACTGGAATATTATGTATTTAATTGGCATTATTTAATCATTTCTGGGTTAAATAAAAAAAATGAACGAGTAGAATTTATTACGACAATTTCTGGCGGACTTAATACACAGTATACATGTTAATCTGATGTATTTACAAGTTTTCAATAAATTAGATAACTACCTGTGTTAATATATTCTCGTTGTGTGTGGCCGCCTGCAACAATCAAACTATCGAAAAGTGCCACCTCACGAAGTGGTAATTCAGTAAAATGCAAAAATTATCATCTTAGGGGGGTGAGAAATAACATAATTTTGCGTGGGTACGTGACTTTGATTAGTTAGTCTGGTCCCAATTCCTGCACGCTACTGGCAAGAATTTCATGAGGGGAATAGTCCGTCCCGATGCTACTCTCTGTGACGGCACGCCCCCCCCCCCCCCAAGCCCTCCAGGGGCTCGTGGCTCCGCCGCGCCGCTAGCGCCTCCCGTGAGGTTGCACGAGGCTGCGCGGCCGGCGAGGCGAGGCGAGGCGAGGCGAGGCGCGCTCCGAAGGGACGCTCGCGCCCTTTGACGATCGCCCGTCCGTCGCCCGATCAGGCGTGGCCTTCGCCCACCGCGCCGCGCCGTTCGCTGGCGGGGCGATTCCCAGTCGCCGCCCGCCCGCTCGCCCGCCTGGAGGTCAAAGCACATGAAATGAAGGGTCGCCTGCCCTTCGCCTCGCCAAGAGCTGCTCTGGACATGATCGGGGTGGGAGGGAGTTGTCAGGGGAGTTGCTAGAGGGGACAGGTGATGGAGGTGGTTTGTATTGCGTGGCTCGGTTTTTCTGATCATCTTGATCCAAATGTGATCTTATTGACTGCGTTTTAATAGAAATAAGAGACAGCTTAACATTAGTGCAGCATTTTACATTGCAGTATTGGATTAGCGAGAAAATTTTAAAAAATTCCAAAAATTGTCTTGTAGCGACATAAGTGATTTATTTGGAAATTATCTCAAGGGAAACGGAGGTTTAATGAAAGGAAATATTGCATTTGGTAATGTGTGCAGAATATTTTAACTGAGTGTTGTTCAAACCTACTGTCATTGATCATCACATGAGAAAATATCAGTAAAACTTTATTTTGATTCTTATTTTATATTTTATAATTGCCGAATTTTTGTTAAATCAAATAGTTTTAGAATTATAATTGCTCGCATAATAACGCTTATATTAGCTTTTAAATTGAAAATCAGGTGATTGTGAGTGCATATATCTTCTCTCTTTAATCTATTCTTTTATGTACCCTAGGCTATTGTTTATAATAAAAAAGTATCGTGCTTACATGTATAAAGAGGAGGTAAGATTTATACACTATAATATCTCTCTATTAGATATTTCGTTTTAAAATCATTAAACGGTAGAATATCCCAGAGCTTTATTACCTCGTAAATATAGAATTACGCACGAGAATTCCCTTACAAACTACATCTGACGCCGCATAACGATGAAAATGCAATGTGACGTGGAATATACGAGTATCAGCCATCTCCATCGCTGCGCGCAACGGTATTATTATGGTCGCCGCCAAATTACAGCGCGACGTCCCAAAATTCGCGGCATATTTTATGGAAATTAATCTGGTTAGAATTCGAGCTGAATGAAACGTCACCGATAGCGCGACGGCCGCCATTTAGCGTCATCCCCATCCTCCCCCCTCCACTCCAACCATCAGCGCCCCGATCCGCGCTGTCGCTCTGGCCGAAGTGCGCGCCTTCCGTGGCCGAGCGACGCTATTTTATCTTTTCTTAAGGGCTAGCGACACGTAATGCACTTCCGACATGTCAGGAAAACGATAAGGAAGCAGGTGCTGCAATACTTCACGTTATTTTACTTTTAATAGAGATTTATGTCGTTTGCTCTCTCTGTAAAATAAAATCATATCATTTCTCTACTTATGAATGATATGGAATTGATTTCTGATTTTTAAACCGTATGTATTCCGAAATAAATTTTTAATAAAATTAATTTATTAAGCTTTTATTTATTTTATGCTCTGCTTTGCGTTGTGGCAGTCCTCATCAATGCAGTTTTATTTAATATTTTTCCTGCTATTTTTTCGTCTATTTTTCGCAACAAAAACAAAATGTTTCAAATATCTAAAAAAAAATTGAAAGTTATCGGTACCTTTTTGAAGTACGCGTTATTAGTATGCAATCATTGAAACTGGTCCTGCTTGTAAATACTCAGTTGGGATTGCAATTACGTCTCAGGACTCTCATTAGTTTACTCGGTAATTCGTCAACGTTGAGATATAGTGAGTGAAACCTCGCACCTGCTAATCCTGTATTAGACCTTACTGAATCATAGCTCAACATTTATATTTTTTTCCACGTATGGAAGGGCTCTGTTAACTGGTAACCGTTAGTGTCTAGGGAGAGAGAAACCTCTTTCTGACAAATCCTGTGTGAGGTTGAAGAAAAAGTCCAAATTTTTTAAAATATTTAAGTAACGACTGATCCCTTATAATAGTGATAGATTCTTTTTGGTTCCATACAATATTCTTTTATTGCGTGTATTGACAACCAAACCCAAATTTATTCTGTCTCCAATTATGGACGAGATCTATTGATAACGTCACTTTCATTAGACCTAATCACTATTTACGATCAGGTCAACCTGGTTCAGGCCAACCTGAAAGTGTGCCCAGAAACTAGTGGGAGTGAAAACCTGTCCGTATGGACGCAACGTATTGATTGCCACGAGGCCCAGTAATAGCCGTGCCGTCTCCTCACCATTCGTGTGTGAGGCCGTTGACGAACAGCCTCAACCTTTGCACTCTCTCTGTGTGTGGACGGGGATTTAGTGCACATCGCGCGACTGCCTCCGCCCGCCCGCCTGTGCCGGCGCGACGGGCGGACGGGCGGCGGACGGCGACGCTGCAATCACTCCTTGTCTCGTTCCCCGACGTCCTTCGGGGCTGCGTGTTCGCCTCGCAGATGTCGTCTTTCCTTCTTCGTCCGCCCTCGCATTTCTGCCACGCCCTCCCCCATCCGCCCGCCCATAGCCCGCCGCACGCGATGGCTGACAATCGTCCACTGTTTTCGCCGGGCGCTCTTTGTTCGTTTGCTGATGCGGCGTCAAGCATTTAAGATTGCTCACTAATTCAGTAGTGTTTATTCAAATATCATTGAGTTTTGAATGTAAATCATTAATTGTTTATTTCTCGGAATTTTCTTAATTTTAAAAAAAAGTATAGATGGTTTGAATGTAATAATTATATAATTAATGGTTACATTAAATTAAAATATATATCAGAAATTAACTTCTGGAGAAAACATATTCATTTCAAAGTAATTCTAGAAGTACTGTAGCGTTCTGGCATATTTGAGAAGCAAATTGTGTAATTTCAGCGTGTCATGCCTTGTAATTTGTGTCGACTCGTTAAATCGATGGCTAACGCGGTCTAATACTTGGCCTCCCCATTTCACCACTCGCCTGTTCCACTTGGGCTTACCGTCTCTCGTCGTTCTCTTTTCGGGCGACAGGCGTCACGCCCCGTTCCCCCGGTCGCATCGTCACCACCCGCACCCTCCCCCCTCCTCGGCACTCGTCTCCGCCGCCGTCCCGAGCTCGGCTCCACCCTCATTTCTGCCCTTTGAATAAAGGGCGACATCATCCCTTGATGTTTGCCTCATCAGCCGTTTTCCCGGAGTCGCCCGGAAAATGCTTGCTTTAGAGCTCTTCGTCCTGTACGCCCCGCCCCCACTCCGCCACGCCCCACCCACACCCTCGCCTCTACCCTCCCCCTCCCCACCCACCCCGCTTCGCTCGTCGCTTCCGGTCTCGGCCGTACTCACTCTGCGTCTTCCTGTCCGTCGGCATCTCCGCTCCGCCCAACCCCGCCCCACCCCGCCCTGCCTCGCCCCGCTCCCTCCGGCTTCTCTCTCTCCTTTACTCACCTCCCCCGAACCCCGCCCGCCCCTCGGCGCACCCTCGCACACAAAGGCACGCGGATCTCCTTTGCAGGCGCCCCTCCCACTCTGTTTGGATTTCTTATTCAAACTGAATTAATTTTATACACTTTTTTTGTGCTGCGCTGCGAGATTGCGTAGTGTAAACAGAAAGCGGCTGCCGAGCGGCGACTTGAAGAAGTAATTGTGCGCCGCCTCCCCCGCTAGCGAAAGGCGCTGCCCGCCCTAATAGGATTAATTCAAATATCTCGCAATGACCTGCGAAAGAGATACGGCGGGGGCTGAGGGCGGTCTGCGCGAAACCGGCGGCGACCGTGGCGGCGGGGGCGGCGGTGGTAGCGGGGGCGGCCCGAGGCCACTGTGCTCCCGGAGGAGTAAGACGAGCGCAACGAGACGAAGATAGGCATTCGCTTGGAGCGGGGCTGTCGGAACCCGTTGTAGACGCGGCCCTGTTTCTAACAAGCTACGTGCCCCGAAGACGCGTTATACGAATTTTAGTTAATCTTATTTGCTTTCTGTAATTTTCCGATTTAGCTCTTCTGGTGGCTAACAGCGTAATGACGTTCAATGAGGCCGACTCGTGGTTGACTCACAACCGGGGCAAAAATAAAGCTGTAGGTTTCTAGTACAAATCGACTGTCTAAAGCTGTGTGACGAAAGAAAATCCAGGCAACTCAAATACGCTAGATACGGTGATATGTCAAGCCATGCTTGCCATATGTCTCTTTTACACTCAGGCGTGGATAATAAATAAAAATCAGGGGTCAGATCTGGAAACACCGCTAGGTGGCAATAGTCGAATTAATACGATCCTAAATATGTCAAATACCTATATGATTGACCGATTTTAGGACGGCGTACTTAGGACGGAGAACACGGTCGGTATGGAAGGTAGAAATAGGCATAATTAAAGATGGTATGAGTAGAAGAAGGAAGATTCGAGAAAACCTGAAGAACAAATATGGCGAATAAAAGCAGAAGATGAAAATATTTGGGAGATTATAATAAACGAAGCCAAGGCAAAACTATGAGTGTTGGTGTTCTGACAGAGGCAGAAGAATGTACTGTCACAGAAAATTGTGGGCAGAAGAAGGATAAACTGTGTTTTCGTGATATAACTACTCAAAGCAAAAAAGAGAATACGTGACGACACACTCAAAGTTTATTGTTGTTTTATCATTTATGCATAGATGATTTACCGTACCATCTCATTAATGCACCGCACAGTTGCAGGGTAACCTTACCTATCTTCGATGAGTATGGATGGGTATCGCTGTGAGCAATCACCATGCATGAGTAATATTCTAATTTTTTCGGCTCTTTAATAGGCCTCGTAGATCATCGTAAACGTGGACCAAACATTGTGAGTGGAAAACCCTTTCCTCTCATACTTCTCTGTGAAGAGTTATTTCAGGCGCACCCTGTGTCGAGGTCCGGGTGCAAGCGCACTAGTAGTATTTCACTCCGGGGGAATGTTTTTCGAAAAACGAAACGTCGAAGTCTCCGGTATGCAGCACGCCTCCGCGCTGGGGGTGGGCCCGCTCGCGGCACAGTGCATCCCGCAAACGGACCACTTCAAACCCAACCCGCCCCCTCTGCCACCCACCCTCGGAGCCGCGGCGGTTTTAATTTGGGGGCAGGGCCTGGCGGGAAAAGCGAAGCTGGGGTAGGGTGCGATGAGACGCAGTGAGAAGGGATAAAGCGGGTGGAGTGGAACTGGGAGGATGTGTATGGAGAAGGGCATGGCGGGGAGGAACTGTACAAATTGGCGTTGATCCGTGAAGAACTGTTGGGTACGGGTACGTTCTGGTTGGGATGGGATGGAGCGGGGAGGAACTGTGTGGAATGTGATGGAGCTACGAGAAACTAAACGGGAACCATCTGTACGGGTGGTAAAGGGGGATGATGACTGGGTGAAGTGTGGCAGAGCGGGTAGGAACTGCGCAAATTGGAGTGATGCCGTCAAAAACTGTTTGAACCATGGACCATGTGTGCGGGATGGAGTGCAACGGGGGGAGGAATTGTATGGAATGTGGAATAGCGCAGAGGAACTGTACCGATTGGCGTAGAGCCGTGAGAAACTACAGGAACGGAATGTTCGGGATGGGGTCGAGTGATGAAGAACTGTGCCGAGCTGGAAGAAACAGAGGGGAGTGATGTGAAACGGGAGGTTATTGTTGGATTGTAATGGAGCCGTGAGGAACTGTTCAGAGCGGTGATGAGCGATGTAGACTGAGGTGGAGCGGGGAGGATCTTTGTAGAGCGGGAAGAAACCGCTTTGCGGCGTGGAACTGAGCGAAGTGGGGTGGAACGCGGATGAACCGAGCCGGGCGGTGTAGGGAAGAACTGTACGGACCGGGAAAAAGATGTGCGTATTGGGAAGCAGGAGAGACGACCAGTGAGGCGAGGGTTGGGGCACACGCAGTTAGCTGATGCGGCGCGGCGCGTGTGAGTCGCAAGCGGAGCGGGGCCGGGGCGGGTGAAAGCCGTGCGGAGCGGCGAGGGTCAGAATGGACTGGCGAAGAACTGGACGTGGCTGTGTCGGGACGAAATGTGGGACGTAAAAGAGACGGAGCGGGTTGGAACGCGCGCGGTCGATGCGCGAGGACACGACGCGGCGCGCGTGGGTTGCAAGCGGAGCGGCGGCGCGGCTCGGGGCGGGGGATGGGCGGCGCGCCCTATCGCGCGCTCGTTAGAGGCGCGGCCTGGAATTTTCCGTTCATGGCGATATTAGCGCCGGCGCCCTTTGTGGGCGTCGCGCCCGCGCTGCGTGGCTGGCGAACGCGCGCGGGTGGGTGCCCCGGGAATGTTGTCTGCGCCCCGCGCGCGCGCGCGCGCCCGCCCGCAGCCGACCTAGATAATGGAGACTAGGGCTCCCAACCCGCGCCCGCCTGCGGAAGGGGGACTCTGACGGACTACTTTGGCACACAGGAAGATGAAACCACCATTAGTTTTCGGTCGGAGTATTTAATTTTGAATTTATGAAGAAACTGTTTTTTAAAATAATTTTTATTGAGATGGCTTTTTTTTCTGTACGTGAAAGAAAGCTACCAAGAATTAAATAATACCCCACATAAACTTACTTGCCTTTTGAAATATAATTGATAAATATTAATTTTAGTGTTATTGAAAATCTGTGCTTGTATTTATTACTTTATTTCGCCGAAATTGTCGGAAATGTTGATTGTTTTCCCCAGTGAGGACTGCTAAATAACGATTCTTTCTTTTGTTGCAGGTTTCGGCTTTGTAACTTTCCAGAGTGAAGATGTCGTAGACAAAGTATGCGAAATTCACTTCCATGAAATCAATAACAAAATGGTAAGTAGATATCTCTTAGCACATAACTCTCTATATTATAACTTTGACTCAAGTTTTTTAATAGTCTAAAAACAAACACAATCGGTGCGATTGGTGGGTCAGTGAATACTGGAAAGTTATGTTTAGTTAAATTATGCTCCCTGCAATGAATTAAATAATGTTTTAAAAGTCGGCAATGATTTCAACAATATGTAGTGTACAAAAGAGACGTGGAACATATATCCCCATTTTCATATTTACGTAGTTTGTTCACGATTGATATTTAAAATTCATTACTTTTAGTATCGAGAAGAGAATAAAGACACCGTGTGTACCGAATATACTTTTATAGGTGCCTTACAATACCATACTGACAATAGTTCGTACTTTTCTAGTCTTTCTGTAAAAATCATGTCATTTTTAATGTTATGTTCCACGTGAAATGAATAGAACGCCGACTTGTAGAGTAGCTGTAGGAAAGAGTAACGCTGAAGGAGTAGCGAGTGAGCTGAGCGCGGCGTGTGCCCGCAGGTGGAGTGCAAGAAGGCGCAGCCGAAAGAAGTGATGCTGCCCGCTAACCTGGCCAAGACCCGGGCGGCCGGGCGCGGCGCTTACGGTGAGTTGCTCTTCCTCAACCCCGCGGGCATCCCTACAGCCACCCCCGGCTTCCTAGCCAGCACCACGACGTACCGCTACACCCCGTACCCGCTGCCCGTGGCGGCGGCCGCCGCCGCCGCCGCGGCCGCCGCCGCCGCTGCCGCCTCCTCGCGAGGTCGGCGAGCGGGCGCGGCGGCGGCGGCGGCGGCACGCCAGTCCGCGGCGGCCGCGGCGCCCACGGGGGCGGCGGCGGCGGCGGTCCCAGAGGCGGCGGCGGTGGCGGGACCGGGCGGCGGGGCGCCGGCGGCGCCGGGGCTGGGTGGGCCGGGCGGGCTGGGCGCCCTGGCCGGGCTGGCGGCGGTCCCGCTGACCGCCGCCGGCCACCATCACCAGGCGGCGGCGGCCGCGGCGGCCGCTGCCGCCGCCGCCGCCTCGGCGCCCTCCGCCGCCGCCGCCTACCTGGGCTACGCCGCGACGACGCCCGCGTCCGCCGCCGCCGCCCACGCCGCCGCCACGCTCTACGACGTGGCGGGGGCGGTCCAGGCGGCGGCGTCGTGCAAGCGCGCGTTCGCCGCGGCCGCCGCGCTTCGCTCGCAACAGCAACAACAGCAACAGCAGCAGCAGCAACAGCAACAGCAGCAGCAGGCGGCAGCGGCGGCGGCCGCGGCCCCGCAGCCGCACCACCACCACCACGCGGCGGCGCCGCACGCGCTCTCCTACAGCATGAGCGACTTGCTGGGTGTGCAGGGGCTGGACATGTCGGCGCTCTACCACCCCGCGGCCATTCCGGCCGCCATGGGCCTCTGACCCATGTTCGCGTCGCTGCCCGCGCCCCCGCAGTGAGCCCCTCGCCCACGCCCTCGCCCTCCCCCTCCCCTCCCCCTTGCCTCTAGCTCCTGCCCCTTCGCCCGCCCGCTTCTACCTGGTCCATTAACATCGCTAACGATGGCGGACGTGCATCTCAGCGATCCATTCTTTCTATTCACTTTTGGCATCTTAACTACCCACACTTTCAGTTTACCATTCATTATCCCTTCAATATTTCAGTAATTTGCATGTGTAGTTTTCTAAAATTGTTTGTGAGACAATATTATTAAGAAACATTTGCACATATTACATGATATTTATTTACTAAATATTATTGTTTATTTTATGAAATTGGTTTTACATAACGCCACATCACCATACAATTGGGCCAAGTAGAACGGCTGTGGTTTTTCGTACGTTTTAGAATCCAAAAGGCTTCCTTCCTTGCTCTGTACCTTTTGTGCAGTTAAGCACACCTTCCTATAACTGTGAAATCTTTCTTTACTTTCTTTATCTGGTCCAATGTCTTTGTGTCGCCCGACTTCTGCTGCGGGAAGTTTACTCGGTTCCCTTACGTGGCTAGCGACTAAAAATGATGACCCGGACATGATCCCTGGACTCCTCTCGGCGGTTAGGGGCGTAAACGTCACGCCGGCATGCCTTCCGAATATTTGTAAAACTCGGAAGTGTACGTCCAATTGCTATTTCCTATTTAAATATATGTGCATTATCGTCCCTTATATCTTTATCTCTGAAGTCTTTTTATACGCCCGTAAAATGATTTTGAAAGTTGGTCTAAATATTTGACAACAATATAAATTACAAAATATTCTTTCCGATATTAAAAATGATATGATTTATATCTTTCATTTACATCTGAGATGCAAATAGAATTTAACAGTACTGTCTTACATATATTTTGTTCGTTTTTCTTCAGTGATACCTTCTTTAAATTGTAAAGTATCAGTGCTTTTAAGAAAACGCAATTATAATTGACCAATTTATTTGTAAAATTCCTTGTTTTCTAAAAATAAAATTGCTTATAAGCCAATTGTTGGTCTTGCTGTTATAACCAGGAAGCCTTCGCCAGTATACTTGACGTGACGTTACGCACCCGTTTTGTAACATATATCACTGCCCTGAGTACGCTCCATATTTATTATTCCCTATCCAAATAATGCATTTATAATGTTCCTCTACTGATATTAATAATCAAGGTAATTTTTGCGCAACAGTTTCCATTGCGATAAAATCATTCGTTGTTGAATTCGTCCATAGGTTCGCCCGCACGTTTGTTCTATAGCCCGTGCTGCTGCACGGCAAAACAATGTATCAATAGGATTGACTGAAATTGAAACGATTCTTCATTAATCAAATATAATTTGTAAAAATAACGAAATACCTTTTCTTTTGGGAAAAGTACATTGTTGAGTTTATTAATATATTGTGCGAAAAAATAATGTCAATTTCGAACAGTTTTTCAATTTAATGATACCATGCTAAGCTAACAAGTAAGAAATAAATTAATAAAAATTCTAAATATGATTTAAAATTTTTGAGGGATGAAATTTAGAAGAGGAAAACTGTTTTAATAAAAACGAAACTCGAGTAATCATCGAATCGAAAGAATCTTTTAAGAAAATGAATTTTCTTATACTTAATAGCTTTGGTGGAAGTTAATGCACGAGGAGCATAGATTTCCTCGTAGCCGACTAATCAGTTTAAAATTATATTTTGAGAAGTTCTAATCGTTTCTAAGAATCGATTGTCACAAACTCGATTCGATTCGCCGCCGTCTCTTTGAGAGAGATTCGTTCGCCGTGCAGCATCGCGGTCCTCCGATCTCGCGGCGACGTCCCAGCTCTCGGCGTCGCCGCGAATCCCCCAAAGGGCGAGTGCGTTGCTCGGCCACTCGTCGCCCGCCCGCCCGCCCATCGCCCGCCCGCCCGCGGCCCGCCGGGCGGCGTGGCTCCGACCTGTCGCCTCGCGAACGGCTGATGGCTGACTCGATGAACGCACAATCGATTCGTCGCCGAAAGGTGTTCGTTTGCTGATGCTCGCCACTTCGCCGCTACTCGACGAACTTACAGCTGTTTCCTTATTATTTCATAAGGCTTGTTTCCTGTGGACACAGATAATACGAATGTATTGAGGTTTAACAAGGTCAGAATCGTTTTTGATTTCAACGTAATAAATGTAATTATCAAATCTTGTTCATTTCGAAAAGGAAGATCATGAAAACTTGTTCTGTTTCATCTACATGGCCAGTACTTTTTTCTTAATACTCGGACGCTCAGCACCTAACTGCTCTGCGTTTGAAGGAAGGATCATAACTTGAAATGTTTTCTGAATTAATGATATTTTAATAAAAGCCAATTAGAAAATGTATTATGAAAGGATGGTTATTCCACAACCTTATAAAATGTGATAAAATTGAAAGTGCTTTTCATATTTCCGGAAAATCAGAAATGTTTCACTTAACACTAAAAGTATATCGTTTTTTTTTTTTTTGTCCTTTTAAATCAGAGATTTTCTTTATAAGAGTAAGCAATCATTTCAAACCAAGCTTTTACAAGAAGAAAACATTTATACTCTTCAATTAAAACTACTTATTACGTGCCATAATTGAAAATAATGGTAGTTTTATGTTTAGCTCGTACTTATTTTTATTTTATGACTAGTCATCTTAACTTCCCTTGAAAAGTTTATGATATTTTCCGAATTATAAAATTCGGTAGTTGAAAAAAAAGGTTTTAATTAAGAATGTAATCACTTAATGTAATATCTTCTTGTTTGACATAATTGTTGATATAATGAGGCGATGTGATGATCTCGGTGAACGTTCTTCGTGTAGCGTATGCGGTTTGCGTTCGCTTGCGGCCATCTGCCCTTCGCAGTCGCCCCGCCCCTACGGCGACAGGGCGCGGTTGCAACCCCTGTTTCTATTTCTTCTAATATTATTCTTCCTCCTCTTTCTTCATCCCTCCTTCATTCTATCTTTCTCACTCTCCTCTTGTGTCTGGTTGACACGCTCAACGTCCTCTCTTTCGCTACTCGGACACTTTTCATACTACTGTCACGTGACTCGTTGTCAGGGAACTGCTGTGATGTAGAGAAAAATGACGATAATCAAAAATTTAACAGTCAAGTTGTAGAAGTAGAATTTAGTTCCACCAAAGCGGCCTGGAATAAATACAAAAGAATCGTTTATATTTTAAATAGAGTAGATGCTGTACTACTAGTGTTCATTTATGCAAGACTGGTTGTAGCTACATAAGGTAGTTGTTACATTCAAGAAGACTTAGTTCCATCACTTTTATACATGATTTTGAAACCTGATTTTTTTAATATTTTTGACAAGAGCTTTTGAACTCCTTTTGTGCGGGGCTGTAGTAAGGAAACTAGTTTATGTTAGCTTTCAAGATTGCGCCTCAGTGATTGATATAGTAGTGAGAGGAAAGGCAACTCCGATTACGATCGTTTGGGCCAATTTAGGTCACCGCGAGTTTGGTTACTAGAATCGATGACACAAGTGCATTTATCGCCTTGATAGAGAGGCGACGCGTTAGATTGCTAGCCAACTAGAGTAGAATGTAGCTTCTATGTAGCGTATCATTGCGTCCAAGATGTGAGCTGTGATATTCAGAGATATTAACGTTTTAAAAATTTTGAAATATTGTAGTTCCTCATTAGAGCTTTTAACATAGTGATGAAACTAAGTCTTCTTTTACAGACGGGAAATGTACTTAATTTTTTTACACGTATTAGTCCTTTAGAGATAGCTTTAAACAAAAGGATGTAGTCTAGTCAGAAAGTAGGTAAATATAGTTGAATGAGGTTAAATCAGAACTCCGCTTTATTGTTTACTGCGAAGAATATGCATTTGAGGGACGCGACATCTTGGATTGATGGAAGAGAGTAGTTCAATACGGCTGGATACGAAGTCCCGTCAGACTACGTGTGCATGCCCCTGCACACCTTCAGTCTCAAAATTTAAACGTTTCTTCACACAAGACCCATTGGTCTTTCGACCCATTTGCACCGCTCCTATTTCGTCGTTGTGGTGGTCGGCGAAATTCTTTTAGGCATTTTATCTCTGCGGGTAATTTTTTTTTTGCCCGTAAAGGAGACAAAATTGATGCATCTTAAAATATGCAAGTGTTCATTGAGTTAATGGTTGCAGATATTCTTATGCATCCTGACAAACCTTTGCGAACTGCTGCTTGCACATTAGAGAGCCATGTATTTGTAAAAAATGTTCATAATTATTAATTAAAACTATTGAGTGGCATTCCAAAAGTAATTTTGTAGAGGTAAAATTTGGATGAACTAGTTTTGAGTCATGATGAAATTTTTTATTTTCTGAATGAGATTTTTTATAATTATTGTAAATATACAAATGTATATTGTGAGAGGATGTAAGATGCATTTGCACTGTGGCATACTTGTAGAGATACATTTTCCATG
Source organism: Gryllus longicercus (assembly GCA_038098605.1). Classification (NCBI taxonomy): domain Eukaryota; kingdom Metazoa; phylum Arthropoda; class Insecta; order Orthoptera; family Gryllidae; genus Gryllus; species Gryllus longicercus. The sequence continues at coordinate 101,551 of JAZDUA010000108.1, read as the reverse complement.
AATGAGATGTAGTTCCACACCCTTCCTAGATCGCAATTAAATGTGTGAGCACGTACTAGTCATAGCTGTGGCTGCGAAACATGTGCAGCGTTACATTGCCCTTTAGGTTGACAAGCTTTTCGAAAGAATCTGCCTTTGGAATACCACTCTGTTGATTCGCATTTGTGGATCAACTACTCCTGATTGTTGTTAGCATAGTAATATATACCAAACGTATCTCCATGTAAAATGTGACAATTGAATCTAATTATCACTAAAATTAAATACAAATAATTGATGTTTGGTTTTTGCATATCACAAATCTGCAAAGCAGACATTGAGTAAATTTATCGTATCATGCTTATAAAAGCTGACAGTATTACAAACCTATAAATGTTTGCCATTGTTTCAAAGTTTACAGTATTCGTAAATTTGAACTCATGTCACATACTAATTCAGTGTGTTTAATAATCTTAGTAGTTGTTGTTGCCTCACTTTTACGTATGTTTCATGTGGAGAAATTATGAAGCATCCTTGGGCCTGTATCTAAGGGATGTGTTGGTAATTGCCACGCATATTGAAAGAACGTAATTTGGTTTCTTAAACGGAAGTGAAGTGTATTTGGCTGTACATTATGTTTTGCTGTGGTAAATACCATTCATAATTTTTTCTGATGGTAAAATTTAACAAAACAGCTGCAAATTGTGCTGTATTCTAGCATATGCTTTCATTTAATGCTAAATTTTCATTTCCTTGGCGAATTTCCACATCTCTCTCTGTGTACAGCTTTTGAAGCGATTTTTTAGTGCATACTTCATGAAATTTCATAATGTCTATATTATGTGAAGGCAATTTTTGTTTTGTAAATATTTTATTTACCATGTGTTTATGATAATATGTGGTCCATTTAATTCAAACTGAAGTGGTTTCCAAAAGGAAAGGGCCGGATAGCGACTTGTGGGTTCCAGGTATGCTCCGAGACGCCAGCGGAACTGCACTTTTGTTGCACAGTAAGTCTCGTGGTGGTAATGAGATGATGATGTTGATTATGATGATTGCGCGAACATCGGTAACTTACACATCATCATCTCTAGTTGTAGCTCGGGATAAGTAGTGAAAAGTAGAGCTCCAATATATATATTTTGTTAGCGCTTGTCATGTGATTTTTGGTATTCCCTCATTGTTACTATTTTAGCTGATAGGGATAATAACATTTGTTACTAATGACGATTTCACTCTTAAATCGTAATACTGACAAAATTATCAACAAAATTTAATGTAAAAGTGTTTTAATGAGTGATCTGTAGAAGTGGTACATTAAGATAGATTTAACATAGTTTTGAAGAAATAGACACTTACAATATTAGTTCATAGATTTCTAATGTTTTGTGTTGAACTTGTGTTTTTAATTAACTAGAAAGATCAGAATTGTTTATGCAATAACAGTTTATTAACTCTTTAATACGATTTTTATATAGTCTTCCTAGATACGTATACTATATTCTTTTATCTAGTTGTATGTAGTGAGAAATGTTAAGTGGAAAGATAAAAGAGAGAATATTTATTTTCTATACTTGTTTCCGGATTTAAAAATGCATTTTTGATCACTTGTACTGGAGTCGATTGTACGTGATGTCAGCTGCCTGCTCTGTTTTTTGGAGGAAGCCACTCCCTGAGGAGGGGTCTGTACTATTAGAGTTATTAGATTTATATACAAGCAGACTGTATCATAAGTATTCTTCTAATAATCTAGTGTTATCACCATATCAAGTGTACAAGTAGTGAGATGAATTACCTATTGTTGTTTTTGTGTGTTCACTATATGGTTTTTGAATGTCAATTGTTGTAATTGGTAATGGACAAAAGAATATGTGTTGCTTTGGGAGAAGTAAATGTACTTCCCATATGATGAGTCATATCTTAGTCATGATTCCCAACAGTAAGCCTTTTAGCAAGCATGATTTAGGCTTACACATGTGTAAGAGAATATTAAGATTCAACAAAGTTGAGAAAAAAAGACAAAGTATCAAAATAAATGTGTGTCATTAGTCTAGGTTTCATATTATTTTCTTCTTCGGGACTTGTACAAATTATTAGAATAAAACTAATTTTTTGAAATCTTATTCATACTTTGTTGTCTTTACACACTTTATTATAGAGTAGCCAATCAGACAACTCATTCGTAGTTTGTAGTCAGTCCTCCGTAGTCCGCCCGCTAGCCTAGTAGAAGTAGTGTCCAGTAGCGCTGCTCCCCGCTCATTCCCGCGCGCCGAATAGTGCCGGTCCCGGCCCGCCCCCGCCGCCGGCCCCGCCCTCGCCCCCGCCCCCGTCCCCGCCCACGCCCACGCCCCCGGGCCCCGGGCAGGGGCGGGGCGGGCCCGGGCGGGCCCGGGTGGGCGGGGCGGGCGGGGCGGGGCGGCGGCGCCTGGTCGGCACGCACTGGCCGAAGCTGCCCGCCCGGCCACCGGGGGAGTCGAACCCGCGCCTCCAAGGTCAGAGAGAGGACGCCTGCTCGAGGGTGGTGGTGGTGATTGGGTAGCAGGGTGAGGATGATGATCATGATGATGATTGCCTCTTGGGGGCATTCGGAGTAGATCTAGTGGAACGTAGCCTGAAAACAAGCTAGAGCACTGATTTAGAGAGTAGCTAGCGAGATCTTACTGCTTTAACTTCAAGGATTGACTTCTGGAAAGCACGAAGTGATGGGGTGCAGTGAACTGTCCAACAACTGCAGCATGCACTCTGCACGAGTCCCGGACGTGGCTGAGCATCAAGAGTATATTTACCCACGCGATCTAAATACATTAGTCAGCTCTTGGTTGGAGGAATAGAAGTACAGCAAACCCAAGACGTGAGTTCTGTAAAATTGCTTTAGATGGAAAGTAAATGAAATAGAACGAACGAATTATTTTTCATTCACGTAGATTAATTTTAAATCTGTATACAGAAATGGGCAGGAGGGCTACATATGGAGGGCTACAGAATGAGATGTAGAGTCAGTGCAGTAGTGTAGTGGAAGTACGAAAGCAGAGGGCCAGAGACTGAGGTAAATACTAGTACACGGGCGTGAGTGGGACTGAAGGGAATCCGGACTCGTAGCAAAGGGCTCCTCTGAAGAACGAATCCGGAAGGAAAAGAACCACTTTTCTCTTTCGATTCGTCTACACCCCGGTCGCCTGGCTGGCCATTCGTCGGCCGCTCTATCCAGCTCATAGACGCATAGAAAAGTAGAGTAGCAGATTCATCACATAGCTGTTATGAAATTTCATGGATGCTTAACCATGTTCATATCATTTCGTTGGTTCTGTTTCCGAAAATGTTTTATTTTTTGCTTTGGTTATTTTTTCACTTTTTAGTATATATTTTTTTTGTCATCATATTTTTTTCAATATTTTTTTTTATTAACATGATCAATTTTAACCTTGCGCATAGGGTTAACAAAAATCAGAATAATTGATAGCAAAATTTTTCAGGGCTTGCCCACTGAGGAATCGCTATATATTTTGATAAAAAAATTTAATTGCTTTTCTGAGTAGTCTAATATATTCTCTTTTTGAATTTCTAGATTTTATGTGGTCCCTGGGGGCTTTACCTGATGGTAAGTTGCGGTTGCTTAACTCTCTGCATGTTCTCTCCTTTGGACAAGCTGCTGTGTACATACTGCAGATTGGCCTCACGCATTGTTGATTAAGTTGCATGCGTTGAGCTGTAGAGGCCTCGTGAATGCATGCGGGCTCACCTCGGGCCCCTTAACACCGGCTCTCTGCCCGTTCGCCCCTTCCTCGGGGCCTTTCATTAACCCCCCTCGCTCCCGCCTGTCCCCCCCTGCGCGCATGCGCTTTTGGGTGGGGCCCCCAGACCCGGACGGGGCCCGCAAAAGGGCACTCGCCCCCCCCCCCAGAAGCCCCACAGGCCTCCTGCGCCCCCCTCGGCGACACGACACGAGACCTAGTCTTAGACTTAGATTGTAGTACGTACTTAGTGTAGTATAGAGCCTATATGGTTATGTTATTTGATGTGTAAGAATTGTTTCTCTTTCAGGAATATTTATCCTGTATTGTTCTCCAATTTCTGTTCTTGGTCCTTTTCATCCTTCAATTACTTCCAGAATACCTTGAAGTATATTATTATCATCTGAGTATTAGTTAAGCAGAAAATGTCAGTTATTGTGATTCATTTAATGTATTTGGTAAAACTTAACTCTAATACAAACTTTCTATATCAATATAGTTTTTGCTTAATTTATTTCAAAAATTGAATGAAAACTGAATATTATATTTATGATCATTTGTTAATGATTAATCGTGTTATCATTGTTCTTGATTTCAAAACATGTTTAATTATTTTTTATTTCAAAACAATTGCATTATCCAAGTATATTTTTCGTAATTGCGCTATTTATTAGTTAGATAAATTCGACGTTATTCTTTTGTATATTCTTTACTTTTTCTCTCGAAACCAAAACACTCCTTAAACCTCTCATGCACTGACCTACTCCCTCTGGCAAACCTCATGATGTTAGCTGCAGAAGGTTTTCTTTGTAATAACGCAATGGGAAATATTATGGATCCTTCTGAATAAAAGCAAATTTTGAGAAATATAATTAATACAGTTTTAACATTTTTAAATGAAATTCTAAACATGTTAAATCAAAATTGCGTGAAACTTTTGAGAAGTGATCGATAAGAACTGGAGCTTGTATTTTAGAATAATCTGTGATGCAATCATTTCAGAAGGCTTTCTCCACTAGTTTTTAATTATAATTCAATTATTATTATTCAAACTGTAATGCCTGCTGATATGTTCATATTTAAACTTTACTACTTTCGATAGTATATTACCTACATCTCTGCTGCTTACATCATAGTACCGCCATTCCTTTCCATTGTCAAAATTACTTTCTTACAATTCAAGATCGACGGCAGGGTTGCAGATGTCAGCAGGAGAAATAAATATTACATTATTCGCAGGGGTTTAAAATTTTGTGATGCTTTTTGTTACATCTGGGACAAAAAATGTGAGATATTTTTCTGTAAAGTTTTCTGTATTACGAAAATATGTTGAGAACACGCCCCTATGACAATAATAATTGAAAATAATCCAATAGTAACTAATTGATTAATTTGATTGCTGGTGCCTCGGATCTATGGGCAAAATGAGAATTTGAAACTTCAAGAACAAAAAACAATTTGGTTAAAATTTTACTGGTTTATTCTACTAGTTACGCCATTAGGCATAACTAGTACAATGTTGAAATAAATACAATTCTCTAACTTTTTGGTGTACTTTAAACTTAATTAATTTATTTCCTTGATTCAAATAATATTACATCAATTACCCTTTTTCCCGACATATTACGACGAAAACAAATTTTGTAATGTTTAACAACAGTTTAAAAGAAAAGTATTGCGCGATAACGATTGCTGAGTAAAATGTGGAATTGCCGTATTGGGAGTCTCCTGCTACCCTGCGGCCCCGCCGCGCGGCCTTGCGCCTTGTCGGGCGCCGCCTGAAGCCCTTGTGTTGTCTGCTTGCAGGTTTTCCCGCCGCGGCGTACGCCGCCTATGCGGCTGGGCGCGGTTACTCGGGGTATCCTAGCTTCGGACTCCCGTATCCTACAGGTAATCAGTTGGCCGGCCTGCACCATCACCATCACCACAGCCATCACCCCTTGGCCTTGTTGCCTTACCCTTTCGAGCACCTGGGAGTGTATGGGACCTCCTCCAGCCTGCATGCCTTGCCTCTGTGAACGAGCCGACCCGCGCCGCCGCCGCCGCCGCCACCGCCGCCGCCCGCTCGGGGTCGCCTTGTTGTTGCCTCTGGCTGGTTTTCTCTTTCTCTCTCTCACTCACTAACTCGCTCTCTCTGTCTTTCTCTCTCTCTCTCACTCACTCACTCTCAAACGCCCGCCCGCGCGGGACGGCCGCCTGGGGCGCCACGGCGTCCCGATCCGCAGCGCGTATGGCTCATGCAGTTTCCGATTCGATTGTGATATGTAATTTACCTAACTAGTTAGAACGTGTGTCCGACGTCCTCCGTTTCCCGTGCAATTTCAGCACCTAATTGTCCAGTTTTCCTCTCCTGTTGCCTACAAATTCGCCGATAATTTGAACACTGTAGGTAATACTGTTGTTTATTTCAAAAGGCATAGGTTTTGGCTCAGGATACCCGGAAGTATTTCAGACACAACGAACAGACGCTTTAGAGCGTCGCTTGAAAGTACACGAGAGAAGGTTTCGTCGGAAGTACAATATAGGAGATTCATTAGTGTCCGTTTTACGATAGTCGTGCACCTATTAGAATGTAGGCTAATCTCACATTAGATGCCGTAGCAATGTCATTCGGACTATGATATGAATTAGGACAATAATCGTATTATTAAGATAACCCGCTCTTTTTAGCACGTAAATTAAAAGTATTGTTACCGATAGCTCTCTACATATCTCATAGAAAGTACATTTTAGAGAAAGTAGGCTGTAGCTGTAGTGCTGTAAGCTCTGAAGCGTAGGAAATTTAGAATTTAAAAATGTAGGCATGTAAGCAACTTCCATGGCATCTGTGATGTTCTCACTACTTCAATTATAACGGTGTCTTAAGTATATAATATCAGAACTGATATTCATATCAAAGCTCCTTAGCAAGTGGCATCTCAGATCATATGCGCTGCGAATTTCCTAGGTAAACTTTAATGTCATCGGAAGACAATCCTTGATCTCCCGCTGGAAAAATCTTGTCATCGACCTCGTTATTAGTCAAGATGATCTCTCAATTTGTACATATTACGAAGGCATGTGTGTCTGTAGAAGAACATGGTCGTATAGAAATTCGTGAAGCTCTTCGGATTTCGTTCATAGTCTCCACGAATTCCACGATCCCGTGTATTTAAGTAGATGAAGAAGTACTATTATTCCTCTAGCGATAGAACTGTTCAGACACAAATATACCTGAAGTAGCTAGAAATGTAGAATATATTAGCGGCTGTAATTGTCTGCGTCCCCTTTTATGTTGTCGCTAAATCGCGCTGTTGGCGCGAAATCGCTTGTGTGAAATAGAAATCTAGAATTGCTGTTAGGATGAATGGAGTTATCTCAATGAACTCGTCTCGAACACCGTCGTTGAATTTTGAAGGGAAACTGTTATTTTCATCGCCTAGCTTTTGAGAATTGCGATGACCGTGACACGCCCTACTCGTTGAACACGATATACTCGTGCTTTTACGCAATTCTCATTTAGGAACATAAATTATAGAAATACATTCACACTCTCAAAATAATCCACTTTCTCTTCTGCCAATTCGAATATTGTTCCAACAGTGAATTTACTATTTTAAAGGGAATTCGAAGAAGCAAATAACAGAGATCGGTTTCGTGTTCTTGTAAACGAAAAGTGTGAGAATTGTCGTGAGAACCGCAAAGAATCCTTGGGTCCGAGGCGAGGGAAGAGCTACTCCTACCTACTCTCTCACACGCTAGCTTATTCCCTTCACCCCCTTCTCCCGGTGCACACTGCACGCTCATGCCTGAAACGCCGCACTGATGTTCGGCTGTCCTCAGTATGGGTATGTTCATTTGTAAACGTAACTTACATAATGTACCCATCATATCGTCCATGTTCGTTGCATTTACTGTTGATGTTTGCTATTGTTGATCCAGCGATATATCATAGGTTGTGTTTTTTTCTCGTATATTTTGCGAAATCGGATGATAAATATAATATAATAAAAATATTTTTATGGGTGATTTTTTGCCAGGATGGGAAATGGGTGTGCTTTTCTTATTCGAAGTACATAATTGTTTCTATGGTATTAACGAATGATAAAAAGAACACCAACGGATTTTTTAAGAAAAATACGAGCGAGATCATTTGGATGCCTTTGCTGGCATCCATGTCGCACCTCGTAGCAGGGCTTGCGCTTGGCGTCTGTTTCCTTTCGTTCGTTTGCACGCTTGGCGTTTTTCAACTTTTCTCAACGGATCTGAACTCGCGTACACAATACACATATGTAAACACAAACACATTTACACACAAACTCACACATGAATATCCCGTCCTTACGAGCGCAGTCCTTCCATAATGGATCTTCTGTGAAAACCTCGTTTTTACTTCTTAAGATCATTATGTTTTATATATTTTCTTATACGTTCTATTCGTTATTCTGCCGAGATATGGACGGTTCATTTTTCTCACTGAACCGTCTTCCGTTACTTCTAACGTACAAACAACGCTAAAGCAATTTTCGCTTTTCCTATATAAAATTATATATATCACGTTTATGACTCTTGCGTAGCTTTTTAGCAAATGAGTATTGAATAAGGAATATTTTTCATTGCTTCCTGCGAAGAAAAATGTGTGAATTGAAGTGGCGTTACGAATGACGAAAGTGCTTTTTTCATTGCCGAAAGTCTAAAAGTCCTCACATTCTTTCCTTTTCGTGCTATAGGTTTCATGCACCCTCTGCTTACCCTCGAGCCTGCTTCTTCCTACTCCATTGCAGCTCCATATATGCGCGAAACAAATTGGCGTTTCCTGCGTTGGTAGATTCTTGCCTTCTCTCCGTTGGCCGCTTCCTCCCATAACTGAAGATGTGCTTGCCGTCGCACCATAGATTGCATGTCAGGTAGCTGTAGTCGCTGGAAACGAACCGTATACGTCTCAATGTAGTTCTACATTAACTACCGTAGTAAATAAGTAATTGGGAGCATCGTGTATTGAAAAGCAATAATTGTCGATAATGATCTTGATGAACATAGCATAAGATTCCATAGTACTTATAGTTTCCTGCGTTGATGTAACTAACGTAACTGTAATTAACGAGTGCATTAACAACATGGCATTTTCCCCACATTCCTCGTGTGTGATTTCGTGTGGCTGCAAATAGCTAGTAGACGCCCTGTATTAGCTGTGGCATTATCGCCAAAGACCTCTTGTCATTGTGTGTCGGTAGTGATCAATAGATACGATGGTAATTATATTGCCATGGTCTAGTGGCCTTCGATTTGCTCCACGTGATACGAGGTGATATACAATTCTTTTTATATCACCGTGAAGTGACACAACATTCACTACTTTTCTTTCTAAAAACTTAGAAAGGAAACAAGAAATCATAAATATTAGTTGGATTCTCTTCAGTATTACCATTTGTGTTTTACTACCTACGATTTTAGAAGTAATGCGACGACTGTATTACCACATCTTATTTTGGTCTGGTCATAAGCGTTGAAAAATTTCAGTTATATTTTGTGTTGATAGGTGTCTTATTTCGAAATCTTCAAACATCCTCTACATATTTTTCTTTCTTTCTTCTCCAGGTGTCTATGGGGTAATACCCGATAATCGAGTACTTCTGGGTGAATACGTAAACATTAACATGGTGGCCCATTCATGAACGTGAGAGCTGTACTAGGCTCGTGCTGTAAATGAAAATAAACATGGTTTACATATATTTATAATATCTTTGACTTGCTGTGAAATGTACAATTTTTATACATATTGTATGTGTATACATGTGAAGAGAAGTGCTTTGAGGGAATTGCAAACAAGGGACTTTGTCGAGTGACCCTTAGTTGCGTCAAACGCTATGACCAGTAACCGTTGCCGGTATGAGCAACTTAAGAAGTCGCATAACTATGTCTATGAGGCGTTTCACGACTTTAACCCTCTTCAGTGACTAACGTTAGACTAATGTGTACCACGAATGACGCACACTCTAAAATATGTTTTTTTCTAATTGAAGATGGTTCAATTCATATTTATCTTCTCAAAATAAAATATAATAATTAATTGAAAGACGAACTCTTCCTTTGCTGAAAATGTTCAGAAAGTAATAAATCTCGTTAACGAATGTGTACTGCTCGATATACCGTGGGCGGTGTGAACAATTACGGGAATGCATACTTACAAAATATGAAAACCAAACAATACATTTCAAAGTTTAAACTTTCACTATTATATTTATTTTATGGAAGTTCTTACTCGAATAGTACCAAAGAAATCCTCATTTTATAATGAACTATTACATAATCTGCTCAATACGTTTCCACAACCATGTCGTAATTTCATTTACTGAGAAAGTACAAATAAATGATCGTGAAACGCCCTCAATGTGAAACTGGAATCAAAATCTTGGTCTCAGTACACCTAGGATAATCTTGCAACTAGCAATGTGAATTGTTTGATTTATTTTGCGTGATTTGTTTTTTCAAATTTCATTTATGAACCTGGGGTTAATCATGCCGACTGAGGTGCTGCATCCTGCAATGCTTCCTGGTCACGAAGTACTTTTGGGCGGACCACTGTATTCATAAAATCATTTTATCGGGAATCGGCCAGAAGATGTATCACTTCTGGTTCCTTTTGTTTCTCCTTTATGTACAAAATCGAAAAGAATACATAAATAACTTTTGTTTCAACTGAGTATCTTTTTTATTTTCTCATTTATTTCTCTTACTCCTCATACTCCTTTCTTTCTGATCGATTTCTTCCCGAGCCCATTTCTTTTCCTTGTTTCTCTTTTGCAATAATCCTGATTTTCTTATTTTAGTCGACACAAACTTTAATACGAAGAAATCAAGTACTCGATTTCATTTTTTTCTTCCTTGTTAGTTCTCACTGTCTACAAAATTCAAAGAAGGACTGTCTGATCACAGCTTGTCACTGGATTTTCGATCTTTGAGCTCAGCACAAATGTATAATTTATGCGCGAAGACTGATTTGGGCAAATTTCAAATACATTTTTTCTTCATAATGGTAATTTTCCTACAAAAGGATGCTAGTTTGAGACATTCACTGAAAGATGAACGTTTCCTCTGATCAGAATTAATACTCCGTAGAAAACGTTTCTCGTACATTCATTTCTTTTAGGTTCTTACTGGTCTGTTTCGTTCAGTAATTTAATGTGTATTTTTATCTCGGTGTCTATAATTACTGCTGTCTTCTTCGTTCTGCAAGTCACTTACCCTCATCATCTACCTTCATCCACGCTCTTACATTTATTTTGTTGTGTCCATTTGGCTACGTTGATTTCGAAAATAAGTTAAAAAAATGTATTTTTAATTGATTCAAGAATGTATGATGGGTTTTTATAAGTTCATAAAATATTTCGTAGAATTCTATTGTTATAGAGTGTGTGGATGTCGAAATTGAATTCAGTTTTATGTTCGTAACATAAGAAATGAAGAAAGTCAACTATTCAAAAAAAAAGAGACATTGGTTTATATTTCAATAAAAGGTAGCGGGTCTGTGAGACAATGATTTTGAAGAGAGAGGGAACTGCCTAGTGCCATTCCAAAACGTGACAAAGAAAAGAGAGCGATTATGTAAAGGTTAGCGAAGTTTGGCTCCCCGCGTCACAGACGCATTGACGCAGACGCAGTGGCCGCCGTCCCGGCCGGCGGGTCTCGTTCACAGACGCGGGTCTTGCACGCCGGGCCCGCTCTCTCCCGCAGACGGAGCCCCCGGGACCCGCCCTCCCACTCTCCTCACCCTTTTCGACTCGAGGTTCTGCTTCCTCCTCCGACTCGGCTCTTCGTTCTCCTGTTCCCCTGCCTTTTCCGCCCGCCAGCTGTGTCGTCCCCATTGCCCCCCCCCTGCCTTCGCACTCGTGTGTCTATATAGCCCGCCCCCCCCCCCCGCCCCAAACTTCAGAGTATGAGTGCGATTTTGGTCTGAGGACAGCGTTGACCTGTGATCACCACTGGATGTGCAGATAGACTTGTGCTAAGTGTCTTGTTTCTCTTTTTTACAAAAATTTCAAACGCTGCGAGGATTTGGTAAGTTGTGTTGTTTATGCCATGGACAGTGTTTTGCCAGTGAAATGAAATGAACTATATGCTCTTTTAAGACTCTGAATGAAGATATCACTGATCGAAACGTTTTATTGTCACAAATGAATGTGTTTATTGTCCTACACCCACACGTGATATTGGAGGTCTGTCATATAACATCATGGACATGTGTGTGATCGAATGAGTGTATAATTATAATGTTATTATGTGTATGTTCGTTATTCACGTGGACACTGTGTATATCGTATAAGTGATGTTATACGTAACGCATATCCTATAAATGATAGTGATGAACTCAACTTGAACTTGTCTGACGGTGGTGGTTTGGACGTGAGCAGCGTGTTGGCTGCGCGGCCTTAGGAGCCGGACTCATTCTTGACCTAGTTTGGAGTGCGAGACGTGGTCAGGCCGATGGCTCACGCGCCACGCTGCTCCTGGCGCCCGTGGGCGTGCTCATGCGTCATTGTTACGAGATATTTGTTCTATTGCATATAAGGACTAACAGTATGCATATGAAACTTATCCTTTACAATATATGGCAACACGAGTATGTGTGTTCTGTTCGTTAAGTGATACGCCCACCATAATTATATATAATATATTGCAAATTTTAATGGTCTGTCATAATAAAGATATGTATAATATGAATTACATTTTTTCCTTTTTATCTTTTTTTTGTATGTTGGTACTTGGTGCTGATACTTACTTCTCTTGTCTTGTAATGCTTCCTCTTCTCTTCATTTGCCCACACCTCTCGTACTATCTCGAGCGCTGAGACGCTCAGGGAAATAAACCTTGAAGAAAAAAAAAATGTTTCGGTAGAACTGAAAAAAATTAGGGAAAAAGCAGTGCAAACAATTTTGGCTGTTCCGCGCTGTTGTCTGGTCGACCGCGCGCGTTGCGAGCTGTCTGTCAATTCCCGCGGGTGCAGTGTCCGCCCGCACGTGATTTTTGGTAGCACTTGGAGGATATGATGGAACGGGTAGAGCACGCTGTTTGCATGTCTGATGCGACTAGGAAATCTGGCCCATTCCCCCACCCCCAGTGAAATCTCGTATTTGGCTCTTCATTTTCGCGTCACGTGGCGTAACACTTAGGAAATCGGACCGACTAGAGAGTTTCCATCACTGCGAAAAGAGTTGGCGGTATCAATTCTGTCCAGAAAAGTAGCTACGTTATTGCAGTGATTATAATTGTATTCGTATAAAGTATGAGTCGTAAGAATAGAAACTATAGACATCATTAGTTTAATGTAATATCTATTTCATTTTAACCCGTTTGCAGGCTTCGGCAACTACAATTCGATTTCCTAGTTACGCCACGCCACCACCTGGCATCTGGAATGTTCTCTGCTCCCGCACGCATTTTGTTAGTAATAATTTTAGATACTACAAATTATGTCACCCAACCATTTTCATTGTAGTATATTTTCCCCGGTATGGGTAAATTATTTGGGAGTTTTGTATTAATTTTCTCCACCGTAATATACCTGGTTGAACGTACAGATATCCCTCGCCATGATGTATTTATGACTGTACTGGAGAAGTGTGCATGTGATACTTCCAAATGCCAGGTTCTTGTTAGTTAATAAGCCTCATTAATGAATACCTTAGTGTGTAGTAAACGTCACATAGTAAATAAATGTCTTGTAGTTTTCTCCTAGTGGTGATATAATTTTAACTTCATAAGAAATAAACTATTACAAATGACACACCTAGGAGATTCAGAACTTCATTTAGAATTTAGAATGCAATGTGATTCAAGACGGGAATTACGTACATTGAGTGATGTTTCCCGTGTTGAAACACATCAGTCATTGTCACGTTATATTTAAAAATGTGATGTCTTGTGGTTTGTGAGAGTGAAAGTGTCGGGTCTACCTTTCGACGTTAGGTAACTGTAATACGCACATAACTGAGGCATTTGTATACATGGTTTTGTGAGAATGAGCCTGTGTGTTGTTTTGAATGTCTTGGTTGCATTTAGATCTCTTTATTCTCGGCTACCTTTTCTTTTTCTTCGTACGGTATGAGTAGAGTATAACCCTATTTCTCAATACCTTTTCTCTGTCATGGAGTAGTGAATCGTACAGAGACCTGTACTTAGAGAGCATACTGTGCATTTGTGAAATGTGTTCTAGAGCCAATTCTTATAATAGTTATTTAGGCTAAAGGGTCTATAACTGCAATACTATTGCAAGATGTAGTTTAGTTACATATTGTGGACATTCTTGGAGTAATGCATTATATTAGCTCCTTTTTGAAAGGATAAAAGTATTCAAAAATATTCTGTAAATAGAAAATATAGATAATTAATTAAAAATATATTAATAGAAGATACATAAAGTTAATAAACAATTTTTTTGTTCAAATTATTCCTTCTAAAACAAAATAACTCTTGCGTATTTGAGGATTGTTGCTCATAGGTGTGTATTTTTTGTATTTCTTTAAATTCGCTTTTGATGTTATGAGTTTTGATATAATTTTATATAAAAAATAATCAATCTATCACATATCATTATTGCATTCAAATTATACTTTTATCGCTCCCCTTTCCAACATGAGTATCGGAAACATTGACATAAAAGCACTCATCTGGTACGTTTTTGCGGCAAATAATGTCCCGTGTACTCGTCGAAGAAAAATGACTGCGGATTAACTCTTTTTTACTGGGTGCCGCCTCAAGTGCAACACGTCGTCTTGAAGATGCCGCTGTAGCACATGGTACGTTGAGTGCCACCCGCTCTACAAATTCCTCGGTTAAACCCCGCTTGCCTTTCTCGCCGAGCGAGGGCTGAAGGGGAGGGGGCGGACGGGGAGGGAGGCCGCGCAGCTAAGTAAGGGATCACTCTCATTAAGAGCTGGTGCCGCCAGAGTAAATTTCTCTTGTGTAGATCATGGTTCCCCAGACGAGCCCCCTCCCCCTCCCCGTCGCCGGAGCAGCCGAAATCCTCGTCCGAAAACAAGACACTGACTGCGTGGAGGGACGCGTCGCAGTAGACGCTGTAGGTTGGCTTAACCAGAGTTGCTAGAGCGAGCGTGAACGAAACCGAGCCCTTAAGGTTTCTACTCAATCGAGAAGTACAATAATTCAGGGTTTTGTTGATTTCACAAATATAGAATTTTTGACCATATGAGGCTTTAAACCGATGAAAAATAGCAGTGAAAATAATTTATTAATTTATATTATCCGTCATTATTTGTGAAATTTTTTAGATAAAAAATTCACATTCATGCAATTTTTTGAAATCTATGTGTCTCTCGTTATTGTTTTTTCGACGAGAAGTACTATTCTGGGTTCATATTTTGTATGTAATATTTAAAAAAAATACATTTTGGTGATTTTTTCAAAACTGAACTTAGTCCGCAACGATTGTGTTAGGTACTGCAAAATTAATTAGTTTTTGTTTTAGCTCAATAAAGGGATGGTAAACCAGAGAAAAATATTATTTACTTGAAGTATGAATCTTCTCGGAACTCGTAAGGATGATTACATTATAAAAAGTGCGAATAAGTTTCTGGTTCTTCTTGATACAAACTACATATTTTTGGAATGGTGTGAAGTACGAATTATAAACTAAAAGTAAATAAATACGTTCTAATTAATTAAATGATTTCTTCTTTGAAAGATCGATTTATGAATAAACATTATTCATATCCGCGATTAATTATCTTTTTGCATCGTGAGTGAGCAACTCTCTGTATTTCCATGCGTCACTTGAACTAGTTACCGCAAATGAATATTCAGATAAACAATTTCCATCATTCCACCTAATTTTTGGAATTGATCTGTAATTTCGTAGCAATTGCTTCTTGAAATTGAAATCAGCATCAGAAATTATAGCTCATTAATGAACAAATATTCATGCAAATGAGCAAATTATTCGTTTAAAACCTTCTGTAGAATACACATTCATTCCCGAAGCCGCAGATATTAACTTTAAATTGAATCATCGGAATGAGAGTGATGAAAATTGTCGTTATAAACCTACAAGAATATGAAAGAGAGAAAAAATAAATATAGAAAATTTAAGATTGATTTTCACTCACTTATCGTTATGATGTATTCGTCGCAACAGTTTCCACTATTTATTCCGGCTGTAGACACTAAGAAACTATATTTGTATGTTTGTTTTGGTTAAACCTTGTCGAATATTACTGTAGACTTGATCGAAAAAAGAAAAAAAAAAACATTCTCACAAAAAAGAAAGCAAAAACTTAACTACCGTATCTCTTCCGAAACAAGCACGAATGCGATGGCGATATTTATTGCCTGCGCGAATATTTGCTGCTTTTCGAGTACTGTTAATTTCGCTGCAAAGAACGGAGTTTTAATATTACGAGGCAATAGATGGCGCCCCGTGTCCCCTCTAGAGTTTGAAATGTGAAGCAATTAGTCATTTGTTATTAGAGAACATTAAATCTAAACGAACATCGCGTCGGCAATTAAAATCGGGCTGGCGCGCCATTAAGGAGGGTCGATTATCGATAGCTGTGTGTGAGCGCCGATGCGTTCAATACTCGCTCGGCGCGACGTTCGATCAAGTCTATACTGTGTTAATACTTCACATTCTTCTTTAGCCTGTCTAGTTAATCTTTTACTCTCTCTGTCTCTCTTTCTCTCTTTCCACCCATTTTTTTCATTATGAACCCCTCTATTGTTTTAGCAATTTTGTAACATATGTAGATTACTAGACTATTAATTACTACTTGTATCTGTGAGCGTAGTGCAGCGACTAGCGCGAATATGCGAACGGGTGCTGCACCCTCCGTCCCGCCCCGCCCCGCCACGCCACGCCCCGCCCCGCCCCGGCTCGCCCCGCCCTGCGCCCGGCCTCGCTCGCTCACTCGGCGGGTGGGCGGGGTGACATTTGCTCCCGTCCCGGATGACACCTTTTTTGCATTATAAACGGTGGGCGATAATAGCTCATTCGAAAGCGTGTGAAACCGGGGCGGGCAGTGAAATTAAGGCATTTATTAAAACTTTTGGAAATTTCAATTATGCGCAGGTCGATGTCGGATCGGGATAAATTGGAGCGAAATAATAGACGCGGAGCGGCCGCTTTGGATCAGAACGGTATGGGGGGGGGGCGTGTAAAGTTCGGTAGATTCCCTTAAAGCTTGACGGGAGTCAACTGTTGGACGCCGCTTGCTCTCATTTTCCTTTTAGTGGCTTCGTGAATTTAGCCTTTGTTTTCATAGTGGAACTCTTCACGTTTGCTTGGCATACGTTGTTTTTATGGGGTCCTAATTTCATTCTCGTTCGAAGACGGCTCTTGTTATTATTGACTCGTTCATTTCAAAATTTCTCATCGACGTGGTTTCATGAGGGTTAAATTATAGCAACCGAGTATTTAAATATTTACTTTTGGCGTATGAAAATATAAATATGAGTTGTGTATAATTTAGCTACACACTTTATTGAATACCCTCTTTTCTTTCTTAATTGGAACTTGTAATTTTAACAACAACGTCAAAAACTAATTTCACTGAGACTTTCTTGCATGCAGGAGTCACATATTATTACTCTGTACCAATTTTAATGCATTATTCCATACACAGTGCTCGAAAAGAAAAGGGAGTTTCAACTATAAAATCGTGCGTTACAAATACAGAAATATAAAAAACTAAAACTTTTGAACATTCCTTTTTTGGTATTCTCTGTTTGTTTATAATAATGAATTATTTAAATGTAATTACATGATATAAGTGTAATCATGACTTCTAATAGGGAGAACTTGAGTGAATGGTGCAAATTATGATTTTAAAAGTTAGAGATGACAAAGACAAGAAATTATAAGTGACGAAAGTTATACTGAGTCTATACACAGAAAATAAATGTTTTGTCTCGTTCATAATTAACTTTGTGTGCTGTGTAACAGATGTTCGGCACGCATTATGGATTTTTAATTCAATAGGTAATTTGAAATAAAATGTTATTCTTGAATAATTTTAATTGGATTACTTTAGAAATGAAACATTACATTTTCCTATTTTCTTGAAATGAGCTATCTTCCCTGCCTAAAGAACACAGCTATTGCTTAACTATTGAGTGCACCATATTTTTATTGTTTATTTGAATTTAATAAATATTGTTAACATTAGGTTCTGATTTTTTAAAGATTGAAAAATGAGAAACCAATCATCCTCATTGAAAGAAAATGACAATACCAATCATTGTAAAAATTGCACATACGCTTTTTCGATGCTTGAAACTTTTAACGACTTACTATATTCGTTTATGTTCGTTGGGATTTTAGCGAAATCTGAGATTGAGAATATAATTCATTAATTAGTGAAAATTGATATTATAAATCAATTCATAGTGATAAGTTATCTTCCAAAAAGGGTGTATCTAAATATATTTTGGGGTAATCCTACAACTGTTAGATTGTAGGTATTAATACCAAAAGTTTAAAAGGAAAACCTACCAAAAAGATGTAAATCGAATTTCTCTATCTTTTCTTCAGTGATTCGTATATTATTACTGCACTTTAACCTTTCCACCTTGGTTGACGTTTCCCGGATACGATTAGATCCCGCACAGTGTCTAGCGTTGAACGCCCTTCGCCCCCACCGGCCCTACTCCCGCGGCGACGGGGCGGCGGCCATTCCGCCCTCGCCCCGCCCCTGCTCCGCCCCCCCGCTCGGCCCCCACTCCCGCCCCTCCCGGCCCGCCTGCGTCCCTGGCCGGGCCGTCGGTGCCTCTTTGCTCCTGCGTTGCGCTGTGCCGCTGCGGCCGCCGGCGCCGCGACGGCCGCCCACCGCCGCCACCCGCCACCGCCGCCGCCACCGCCACCGCCGCCGACCGACGCCGCCGCTGTGTCCGCAGGGTTGGCGCTGTGCGGCGTGGCGGCGCCCGTCAACCGCCCGCCCCCGCGCCGCCCCCGCCCCCCGCTGCCTCTCGCGGCCGCCGTCCCCGCCGGTAATCCCGTTGCCCTTCTCGATTGTCTTTTCTCAATTTTTCCCCCTTTTTTATTTCTTCTTTTTTGGTACTTTTTTGTTTGTTGGTTTTTTAGCTCTGGTATTTATTCTCCTGGATCTTGCTCTAGTTATCTCGACTTATATTGCCAGCATTTGACCCGCACTCTGGACGTAGTGAAGTTGGCACCGCGTCCCCAGGTAGCTCGCATACTTTCATCCTGAGACGAGGCTTCTACAACTTTACTTAGATAACCGTGTGGCATAAATTGTGCTACAGTGACAAAACTCGTTGTGCGGTTGAATTTGTTTTGACAATTAAGTAATTAGCATTTGATTTCACTTAGAAACCGTTTTTGCGCATGCAATAACTAGTTCATTGATGTGATTCAATGATATGTTTTATATTGTTTTAATCACCTACTGAATTTATCTGTAAGGACGTCTTCTTAAAAGATAATTATTCTCAGTTGTTGGTAAATATTAGAAAATGTATTTACTTTGAAATGTTAATTCATTTCTCGTTCACTTGGACCATAAATTGTCACTTACTTGTACATCATCGAATTAAAGGAGTTTGGAACTGAAGTGATGATATTTTGTGATTAAATTGAAGTCGCCTCGTTGACGGATTGAGTATTGAGCCGTGCTGACCATTCTCCCTCCACGTTATAATATGTTGGTGACAGCTATTCTATTCTACTTAATCATTGTCGATAATTCTTCCTCGAACTCAAAACTAATATCCTCTTTTTTTAATATTCTCTTTTTCTCCCGTCCCCATCTGAAGCTTCGCCATGTCGTGAGCGTGCCCTATTTTACGAAGGAACAAAAATATTGTTTTTTTAAATTGTAGTGTGAATGGTCAGTCTCGACGATTTGAACAATACCTCGTTGGCTCACTAATGGCAATGAAATTTGAAAATAAATCTGAAAATATTAATCATTTATTTCAATTTTTTTTTAATTTCCAGATCCTCGCAATACTAAACCCAAAAAATGAATTATATTAAATTTAAAAGAGTGTAAATGTATAATATCGATATCGGTCGATTTATCATTCTCCAACTTGCTAACCAGCACTACCATGTCAATGGAGACATATTTCATTACGCCTTAGGGCACAGTTTGCTACTTAAAGAAAATATGTTAATAAGGAAGTAGAAGTTTTTTTTCAAGTTTCACTGTCATCTTTTGTATTGCATAGTGCAGCTCTATTCATAGTACGTATTAGTTTAGGACTTGGACATTGAATCGCACCGGGAGTGAACTAGGGCTTCAAAAGTATCCATACGAGTCCTTCATTTTTTTCTGTTGAGACGGCTTCATAACATCCAATTTTGTTGGCTGCGCTATAAAGTACTTACAGTTTTAAATCAGACATTGTTTTGAGTTGCTGGGCGTGATCGAAATTCTTTGCAACACGTTCCAAGCGATTGCATTTTCACGCAGTGGTCGAGAAGTAGTTTCCGCAGGAGCCCTAGTTCGGCAGTCCCCTAGTCCAGTGCACAGGGCACGCTCACTTCGGCTGCTGTACGCGCCTCCCGTCCTACGCGCGGCTCTCTCCGCTGGTTCTCCCCACCGCCCCTCCCCGCCACTAAACGCATCGGTGCATTCGCGCAAATCGTATGATCGAATCACGAATCATATGAAAACATCAATTGAAATATTAGTCTTTATTATAATTTTGTACGTTTCGCTGTTTTGTTGGGTTAAAACGAAGCTCAATTAAGGATGCGCAAATTTCCAAAGCGATTTTTTGTAACCTAAAATTTCCCCAGTGATGCATTACACAGATGCAAAACAGTGAAAGCTCGCCATTACAGCTAACTCTATTATTTATGTATAACTCGTTTAAGTTCACATTAGGGACAACCATTCGGGTGATATGACATTCCCAACGACATTGTTCTCATTGGGATGTTCTTCTCCTGAACATGTACATATCATTTCATTGTTATTTCTCAGATAAAATGAAATAATTCTGAAATTCCCCTTCGAATTGTTAGGGAAGCTACTGGACCATGTGCAATGTCCAAGTCTCTCTCTTTAGGGCCAATTTGAAGCAACTCGGTTGAGGTGAACGAGTTATTGATGGAATTGTTTGAACAATTCCCTTTAACACGCATTGAACACTTTCTATTTGATGGAGTTGCAGTCAATTATGGTCCTGAGCATTCTAGTTCTAAACCTCGTATTGTTGTCTGCTAGTTTTGGTATGAGTCATTGTGTGGATGTTTACTTTTATTCTAGCTTGTACATTTAACTAGAAGATGAAAAAAGTGAGGTTTGGTGAAATGCCCTATAGTGTTATGTTAAGCGTTACAACTGTACATACGACGTACAAGTAGTTACATAACCTATCGTTTATAGTGCTTGTGAATTAGACTGATCATTGTATGTTACAACTGAAGTAGCAAGTATGATGTAGCACCCTCTGTGACCGCCGCTACACCGATGAGGTGTAGTGGCCTATACAAAACCAAGAAGAGGTAGTTCCTGTTGTGTGTCCCTGCTGCCCATGGTATGTTATAATGCTGTAACATATGCTACTTCCTACTGGATGGGTCAGATAAGCATAGCAATTAGCATCAGACTTGTAACGTATTCTAGTTAGTTTCCTTAGTGCCAGTAACGTGTTGGTTATAACAATATTTTATCCTCGCTCTTTTACTCGAGCATTTAACACTGCTGCTATTGCCGCTTCAAATTGACAGATACTATATGGACTTTATTTTCACTTCGACACGTTCCTGGCGACTTCTGCTGTAGTAGATAGTGTTTACTGTGAACGGATCGTAAGTGTAGAAGTAATTTGGGCAATACAAAATAATCGCTGTTATTTTCGTTTGGTGTCTTAAACTTTGAAGAATTACGTATCTGTACCATAAAACTATTACTTTAAAGTTTGTAAAATGTGTTTAAAATATGTTTGTAAACTTGGTTCAGTTAGGTTCTAATTAAACCCACTCAACAATAAACAAGTCAGAAATTTCAAATTCACACGTACATCAACAATATTTTTATACCAATATTTTAATATTATTTAATATTACCGATAGAATTCAGTTTTAAAAATAAACTGAAACAATAGTTACATGCATTTTTTTCCATCTCTAAAATTAACCGAACCTTTTATTTTTCACGCCTGTCTCTCCACCCTCAACTGAACATTTTAAAATTCTCGTACATCCGAAAATTGTGTGGATACTGCAAACGAGAGACACGAGAACAGAACGACAGGAGTCGCCGAAAAACACGCTCGACGAACCAGGGCAGCGATCTAACGCGTACACGGCGCGTTCACTAAATCACAGCGGCCAATCCTCGAAATCCGGGCGGGTGACTTCCGCAGCCCCCTGCGACGACCCCCTGTCCTCCGCCCCTGGAGCGCCGCTGAATATTTTATTTCGTTATAAAAAGCTTTCGGCGCAGCGAGCGGTTTATCAAAGTCGAGCGCAGCTATTGTCGCTCCGGCTCCCGCCGCCGCCGCTTGTCAACGAGCTGGGTCCGGCAGCGTAGGGTCGGAGCCAGGGGCGGGGAGAATACGGTGTGGGGATGGGGCAGGAGCCGAACGGGGAAGGGCCCGGGGCGGTGGAAGGTCGGAGAGATGAGGCGCGGAGCGGTGGAGAGATACGACGAGGACAGGTTGGCTAGGAGACGTGACGCAGATGACAGGGCCTGCAAAGACGGGATGGGGTTGGGATGAGGCATGGTGAGAAGGAGGCGTGGTGGGAAAGGGCAGGGATGAGGCTAGATGGGGAGAAGTCCAAACGTGGGAATGATAAAGCGTGAGGAAGAGAGGAGGGTCAGTGTCAGTGATGTTGCGGATACGTAGAGGCTGTGAAACGGCGTGATCAGAAAGAGACGGGGCGAGAATGAGTAGTGGTGGAAATGAAACGGGGCAGAGGTGAGTCGCGGTGGGAATGAGAAGGGGTGTGGACGGGGGGAGTCGCGTCAGTTGCGAGGTGAATGACAATCAGTGGGATGCGAGGGCAGAATGTGGACGTTGGGACGTAGCGTAGTTAGATTGAGAGAGGCGGAAACGAGGTATGGTGGAAATCGAACGGGCCGGAGATGAGACATGGTGTTCGAATAAGAGGGGATGTGGACGTGGAGGAGTCGTGACAGTGACGTGGTAGATGAGAATCAGCAAGGGCGAAACGTAGAGGCCAGAATCAGACGGGGCACGAATGGGACACGGTGGAAGCGAAAGGGGGGCGAAGGTGAGACGTGGTGTGGGAATGAGAGCGGGCGTGGATGGGGAGGATTCTGGTCGGTGACGAGGCAAATGAGTAACGGTAGCGTGGCGTGGGGATGAGCGGAGCGGAGCGGTTTGGGAGCGCTGCGGTAGCGGCTGCGGCCCCAGGCCCGAGTGCCGGGCGCACCGGCAGCATGTCGGCGGGTAGAATTTCACTGTGATGGCTGCTGCCGCCTCGTGCCCAAATGCGATTCCAGCGCGGTTGAGCCGCTCGCCGCCCCACCCCCCCGCGCGCGCGTGCATTTTTACATTCAGCCTGACTACTCTTTTTTGTGTTTACCCCCCGTCTCGTTTTCTCTCAATGCTGCAACTACTATGGAAATGTGTCCATCTGACACTAAAATACTCGATAGAATTACCGCACTTACCATGCGAATTCGCCTTTTTTTTTAGAGCTGTGCACTCGGTTTAAAAGCCCCACTATTCTTGGGTTTCATTTCATTATTCGCGATGGTGGTAATTCGAATCTTTATACTTCGAATGTAACACGAGGGCGTAAAACATTCTCCGGTATTTCCGACGATAAAGCGATTATTTTGTATTGTTCCAAACGTTTCAAACATCTGCGTTCGCTTATTCGAACACATGTTGAAAATTTGAGAGGGATTGTTACGTTTATTTACATTGGAAACACGGGCGCCAGGGAATGGTACTTGCATTGGCTGAATTTTCAGGGTGTGTACGTGTATGGCTAAAATTGCCTTTCATTAATTGTGTGGGGTTCAGGGACAGTCCGGGTATGTAAATATATAAACATAACAACAGCCAGGATTGTTTCATCAGACGAGGTTTTGGACGGGGAAAAAGATGTATAATTTGCATGATCGTTCCTTTTGAAAAGTGAAATTTAGGAACAAGATGTAATAGAAATAAAACATAAATAAGCGTGTTAAAAAGTGATAATAGAGAAATAGTGCAACAAAGAAAAGCGAAAAGTTAAGAGATGAGAGCGTGCGAATGAAAGAAGAAGAAACATTGCACGTGGCACGGAGTGCCTGCCTTTCTGTGTTCTCCAAGGGCGACAGAAGACGACGAAGCTGCCATCTAGCGTGGGGCGAGTAGACCAAAAAAGTTAGCCACTATTCTTTTAATACAATATCTTTTTAATATACTATCTATATCTTAGACAATTTTTTGTGGAGATCATAGCACATATTTTTTCTCTAAATATTTTTGTTTTTTTTATATTAACTAGTGACATAGTAGATTAGAGAACTAGTCATTTCTAGAGAAGCCATAGTTTACTTTTTGTATTCCATATAGATCCATTATTAAAAGACTATTTGTTTTTTAGGAATTCCTAGCGTACGTTCGCAGTGTGGTAAATATTAATTGATTGTAGCGCAGAAGATTTGTGGCCTTTACATTAGACAGAAAACTTAACCGTAGGCTTTCTTAAAACTAACGTTTGTTCTCCCTTCTTAGCTAACCAGTGATTGTGGGGAACGCATTATTGTGGTGGAAATGTGGTGAAGATGATGTTGGTATACTCATTACCATTCTAATGCCTAGTTTGTTAGTTTGCAGATATTTTTTTTATTCTGGTGTTGTTTAGAAACTTAGTCCATACTTTATTAGTGGCCTAACAATATTTGCTGCAGCTGTTTTTGAACTTAATATGCGTGTTTTCTTAAAGACTGCTCCTCTTCCTTGGTGTCTGTACCTCGTCTGCTGATTTAGTCCGTAGTTTCTAGTGTAGCGGTGTGTGTGAGAGAGTGAATGCGTCACATCTACATCTCACAGTCACATTTCACTTACACGTAGGCTCCTCCTGTTGTGCCAGAGGGGGGTGGCCTTTACTACTCATTCAAAATTGTCACGTATTTTCCAAATGATGTTGTGTACATTGTCGCGATTTCAAGGGTGTATCCTTTCCGTTTTGAAAATCAATGTGAGGTCGTGCTCTCCCTCTGGCACAAGTTAGAAATGTGTATTAGCCAACGATTATATGTTGGTAGTTTATAGGTCAGTGAATTAGATAGATACGTATTGACATTAGGATTATTAATACAGTAATTATTAGTGCATTTAGTGCTCAGTAACCGTTTCTATATAGAGAGCAATTTCTTGTGTTGATTTAGTGTGTGTTCACTGCGTGCTAATTGTTGATGGATGTTGTTCGTGTTCTACTGGTAACACTGCTTTCATTGTTTTTTGGAAGATGAATCTTCAAACTAAATGAATATATGATGCCTGTGTGTTTATATGGTCACATTAAAGTAATTTCTGGCTATTACTAACAATTTTTCTTGGAACAAAATTTTATATTCCCTGCTGCTTGTCAAATGTGTGTTTTTTGCAGCGTTCGTCGCACATGTTAAATTTCACCCTTTTGCAATTTCCATTAATTGCACTGAACCTAATCGTTACCAATGTGTTGTTTTTTATATATCAAGTAGGAATAACAAAAATGATTGTACATATATGGAAGGGAAGTATTTCGAGAATCGTATGCTATTTTCATTCATTCGAATGTGTACTTTGCATGTGATTTTCAAAACTTGTTTACTTGGAGGTAGGAAATGTTTCCGTTTCTTTGTAATTTGACTAATGTTTAAAAATTGAATATAAAATGTGAATAATAATCACTATTTTCAGCACTATTGTATCTAATCTTGTTTTAACGATTGCAGTGTGTGCTTTATTCAGTCCGTTATTGTAATATTAATAGAAAATAGTTAAGATATTTGGTCCATTACTAAATAAATGTGTTTGGTCTCATGGTAATTGTATTTTGAAGTAATAATATGTTTGAAAATGCTCTAGAAATGGAGTTAAGTGTCTCTCTCTTTAGGATGCGCTCAAGATTTCTTGGACTTAAAGTGCCCTGCTGTCAAAGAACCGAAACGTAGAGCAGTTTAAGGGATCCAGGCGCACCTAGCTTTCTCTCGACTTCACGCGCCCTTTGCCCCGGTGAATATATATTCGCGCCTTCATTAATGATGGATGTGTTGTCGTCCGGCCCGGCTTGGCGCGGAGGAGTGGTGGACTCGGTGAAGGCGGAGAGGAAGGGGTTGACAGAATCCCTGGGCCCCCTCTCGCCGCCCTCTCCGCCGCCCCCACTGCGCCCCTCGGCGAGGACTCTGTCGACCCTTTGCTGCCGCTCCCTGCAGATACGCCCCCGTCATCCATCACTGCGCGAGTTGCCCGTCCCCCCGCCGTCCCCCCGCCCGCGCTGGCCCCGCGACCCCGCCGGTCAGCGGCGTGGGCGCCCCCGACGCCCGGAGGGGAGGGTTCGCCTCCGGGCAGCCGGTCCATGCTGGCGCTCCCTTTTCACGGCGAGAGTGAGTGTAGGAAGTAGGCTCCGCAGTCTGTATTACACGCCAGATCACAACTTTGGTTTTTTAGAAGGTATCGCTGTTACGGTAGACGTACACAAGAAAGTGGGGCTTGCGCGTTTGTATTCTGTCGCTACCGCATTGCTCCCAGCGAAGGCCGCAATTTATAGTTCGGGCAAGCAAGGCTTGCGAGCGGCGCTTGTCGGTGTAGAGCGCGACAGGCATAATCTTAATAAAACGTTGTTTTGTGAATTCATAATCACTCATTTCAAATTATTGTTACGAGATCTTAGCACTGTATTTTTTAAAGATATATTTAATCTGGGCTCGTTACCGTTTTATTCATCGCACCTCACAATTTTGATATATTTATCTTGAATATTTATTATTTTTAATAATTCATTAAACTTTCGCAACTTACTTTTGTGAAATGTAATCAGTTTTATATTCGCACCTTCGTATATTCTGTGGTTGTTGAGCTTAGAAAGAACGGACCCGGATAAAATTGTGAGGCGGAAGCAAATTCGAAAATCATCTATTATCCACGCACATTCTTCGGTGAGTGTGATTCATAATATAAATTATTTGCGATCTTTTTTTGATAAATCGGGGAACAAACCAATTATACTATCTTTTTGATGAAATATGCAAGTAGATAACAATTTATCTACCTTGTTTCTGTGCTTTCTTGGATATGTCTTAAATATTTCTCCGCCCTCAATTAATTGTTTCCCCTTTTGCAAATAACTACAAAATTCATTTCAAAAATATTAACATTTGTCTCTAAGAATATATTTTATGTACTAATAAAGAAATATGTTTTGTACCTCAGGTGTCAAATATCTGAGAAGGGTAATCAGTGTCAGTAGCAGAACGCCAGAAAGAGCTTGCTTGCTTCTCTTCCCTATTCAGTCGTTAGAAAAAAATATCTTTTGAACAAGTGACAACCATAGAGAGACTTATTTGTTCGGGGAATTTCATTTTCTTCCCTCTAGGTTTGTCGTCATTAATTTTTCTCTGTTAATTAAAGGTTTTCTTTCTAAATAGCTGAAAATTTAGGCATATCTCGATTACAAGACGAGTTACCTCCAAATATAATGTAGCAAAATGCCTGTTTACACTACCTTCATCTTGTTGCGGATCGTGTTAAAATGTTATGCGTGTTACACTTCTCTTCCCATGCGAAATGCGCTAAAGCGCACATCTTTTACAATTTCATTGCATTTGAAGATACGTGTGTGCCTTCATGTAAGTACCGTGTTTGCTTCTGTAATGAAAATGCATGATGCTTTAGAACACTCATACGTTAGTCGTAGCCACAGTTTGTCCAATAGTCTGCAATATCAGTTCTCTTCATTGTTATGTTATCAATGCATTTTTTCGTTGATAATTTCTTGGACAAATTGTGGAAGTAGATCTCATTTTAACAAGTAGTTTATAAATCGTATACTTTCATTACTTGATAAATTATTTGATTTTTCTGTAATTTAATTACATAGGTAACAGATCATTTAAATTAATGAATCACTCCCAAAAGTTGAACGTTTCATTTATTTCATTCTGCCATATAAAATCGAAATTTATGGTTCATTTTAATACATAAAGCGTGGCATATTTTAATTTACGTGTTATTCGTATAACCGCTGAAGTATCATAAAAGCATGCATTTATTTACGTATTTGAGTAGCAGTTTCAAAATATCTCTCCCTTTTAGAGTTTGAAGTAAAAGACGGGTATAATTAAGATTTATGGCACGAATCCGATATAAATCTAGTTTCGTGATATGCAGTATGTGGGTTGCAATCAGTTAGAGAACATGCATTTAATTTGTTTTAAAGTTAATCGAAGAATCATAATAACTGTTTTGATTTGAAATTTCTTCTTACAAATTAATCGTAATGTAGCTTTTAAAATTGTGTAATGACATTAATTTTAATCAAAATACAAAATCTTGATCGATGTAATTGGATTAAAATTTTCAATTAGACGTTAATTTCACTAATAATTGTTTGCCTTGTTTATCCCATATTATACTAATTATCGGGAAAGAAACATTGGTAAAAGTGTGATTTGTGTTGGCCTTTTGAATATTTTTAGCAAGCGTAGTTCCTCTTATCATTATAGTATGCTTCTGAATCAAAGCAAGCACAATGGCCATTGAATGATTATTTACAAAGCTGAATATCTCTCTTGTCCGGCTGACAGGCCGCCACGCCATTGTGATTGGCCAAAGAAGCAGGGTGCGATTATTCACAGAAGGCACTCCCACGTCCTTGCTTGCAAAACACGTCTCGAGTGTCGGGACGGTCAGCGAGTCGGTTCCATTTGCACACCGGTGTAGCACGAGCCCTCCGCAGGACACCACAGGGTGAGAGGCCGCTGCGTCCTTGCGATGGAGGCGAAGAACCGCGTACAGGACGTTCGGTGTTCGATGCGGCCGGCGGCGGCGGCCGCGGAAACTGCGATGGTGGCGGTGGCGGTGGTGGGGGTGTTGGTGGTGTTGGTGGTGTTGGTGGCAGTGACAGGGATGCCTTTCATCCCACTTTCCTTCCAATCTGCCCTTTGAAATACATTCAGCATCATTCGGTTAGCATAACGATTTACGATACGTTTTCAGGGGGGGTTAATTTATTAACTTTTGATTTAGGAATACTTTCCTTTCATTGTTATCATTAACTAACATTTTTATTTAGGGATACTGTCCTTTCATTATTACATAATTAACTAACATTTTGATTTAGTGATACATTCCTTTCATTATAATAAAATTGGAATTAAGGTAAAAATAAATATAAATGTTAAAGTATGCATCTTTCTGAAGTTAAGATAATTCAGTACATTTTAAGAGCAAGTTCTAAAATGCTCGATTTTGTGATAATATTTTACATCTCTTAGATTATTTATTCCAAAATTTCAATTCATATTCGTAGCGCTTGTAGAATATCCAAGGCAAAAGGTTCATATTTCAGTTCATTTTTACTCATAAAACGTATTATGTTTTATAAAGTTCCAAATTTCATTTCATGCAATTGATTATCACCAGAGCGAACGTTTCCACTTCCCATACTGTAAATGGCGTTAGTAGCGGGTGAGAAGTGACGCCGAGCGCCCAACGCTCTTTCAGGCTTCTCGGGCTTCAGCTTCTTCCCAAACCCTGTCACCACCAACACCACCAGCGTTGGACCGGGAGCTGCTGCACCGTCGCTGCTCACGCCTCCTCCCGCAACAGCGACGCAAGCGTCACAACCGCCGCCGCCGCCACCGGCAGATCGTCAGAACCCGACAGCGCACGCCGCCGCGTTCTACGCCGACTACCACGTGACGCCTGCAGAACTGCCTCAGCACCCGCACAAGCCCGTCCTCGCGGCCGCCCTTCCTACCGCCCCACCTCACGCCCATCCCCACCCCCGGCCCCCGGCCTCCTCGTACCCCGTGGCCAACGCCCCCCAAGACGGGCACTCCTACGCCCACCACCATCATCGCCCCCACCATCTCCACCACCAGGCGGCCCAGCACCAGCACCAGCAGCAGGAGCATCACCAACATCATCACCACCACCGTCATTCCGCCCGCGCCGTTCAAGGCACTCAGTGTAAGCATGTTTCCACCCGCGGCACGCCCCCCTCGCTCCCCGCCCCGCCCCGCCACGCCCCGCGGTCTCCGACCCTGCGGCGAGGCGCCGTCGACGGGCATCTGGGTTGTGGCTTCCTTCGGGGTCTTCGCGTAGTCGCGTCTGGGTCCTCGGAAGTTTGTGCTTGTGCTCGGTCGGGATTTGTTTGCTTTCACATCTCGCATGCAGGAAGGAATAGATTTTTTTGTACAATACTTGAGTACTCACGTACGGAAACTAGCAAACGTATCTATCTCGGCGTTTTATTGTCGTCACGAATACTGAGCTTCTTGAGAAAACGTTTGACTTGTTCATTTTCGTTTTCTACGTACTACTCGTTCATTTTCTCGTAATGTACGTGTTACTTAACAATTACAATAGTTTGTAGATCGAATGTTTGCTATTCATTCTTTCGTGAATCTTTTGCAGACGATTGCTTTCGGTGTGGTGGATATCTTTGTCGTCGATGATGAGCTTCAAATAGAATACTGATGCAATGCTAATGTGGAGATTACACTGGTTTAATATCATTAGTATTTACTATGTATCTAGAAAAATATACAAATTCTTAATAACATTAGAAAAACTATGAGGAAAATGTTTAATAAGAAACGAAGATGCATATCTCGGGTTCAGTCAAAGAACAAGATGATTTCGTTTGTCTAGAAGAGATGCTATATAATGTTTTTGGAATATTCGAAATTCCATGTTGTCTAAACGCAATGGTGTCAGTATCTGAAAGCCAGTTAATGTTCAAAAACGCATTAAAGTTTTGAGTATCCATCTCTGAAATCTTCTCAGTCCCCATTAGATGAGCGTGGGCGTCGGCTACAGGTGCTTCATCCACATCGCAAGCCCCACAAAGCCCATTCCCGCCCTCGCACCCACACCCATTTGACAGGACGGAGGCCCTCACGCGGATGTGATGGCGCTCTTCCCCCATCCCACCCTCACCCCCATGCCCCCGGACCGTCCATGATGCCTCCGCTTCTCTCTCTGTCCCCTCCCCCCCCCCCCGCCGTGTTGCCTCCGCTTCTGCCTCAGCGTCCAACGCTGTCCTCGCGCCTTCCCCCGCCACGCTCCCCTCCACCGGTTCGCGTTTCCATCGCCCCCGTCCCCGCCGGCGGCCATCACGACCGCGATGACGAGGGCGATCCCGCCAACGGCGCTGCCTCGCCGCCAACGCGCCATCCCGCCGCCGGCCGGCCGGCGGGCGCAACGCGTTTCCGAACGCAGCTCTACCACGGGCAGCGACCCCTGGCGTTTCCCGTTTGCATCCCTCCGTGAAGGTCGTGTCCTGTAACGACTCGCTATGCAATTAACCTGCGGGCCGAGAAGCCGCGGTGACGTAGCTCAGGTCGTTCGTAACCGGCGGGCCGCCCGCCATCTTGTAGTGCAGTCGGGTCGTTTTGGCGCCGGCCGGTGCGGCGGGCAGGCGCTTCGGGAACGGCGGCGGATATGCGCTTGATGCATGCGTGGGGTGTAATCGGGGCGACTTCGGAGCCGATGCGGGACGGTGCTCACGCGCGTTTGGGCTGGGTTGGTATTGTGGTGCTTGACTGAATGACTTGGCTGCGGCAGTTGCGCAAGCCGTTACTCACGTGGGAACTGGTGTTGTGGAGCACGCACACGGATCTTTCGTTCTGAACATTCCATGGAGTTCATTTGTTGTTTAGCCATGTGAAGTACTTTCATTCTGAGTAGAAAAAGCAATGTCGTGGGACATCTGCAGCTAACTGATCTCGAATCCAATGTTCTCTGGAGTGAGTGCGTTGTAAACAAATAGGGTGTCACGTGCCTGCTGAGCGATCTTCACAAGATGTGAAGTACATTACGTATCTCTAATAATCTTCATTTGCGTTTGGAATAATAGTTTTACCTCTCTAGCGCTTTCTATTTGCTAATTAACATAAGACTAATAAATGCGTCTTAAAGTGTGTTAATAAGTTCAAAATAAATTAAGTTTATATTATTGAGAATATTTTGCTTGGTTTGGCTATAGTCGAGTATTGCCAGCTTGTAACTCATCTGTAACAGTAAGAAATGCATTTTCAGTGTGATTTGATTATCGCTTTTGCTATTCTGCTTTTTATAATATAAATTCCTCATAAAATTAACGGAAACTCGAAAGCTCTAATAGATGAAAAAACAAAGACTCATTTCAGACACTTTTTAGAAGTTCTTTTAAACCGTCTTCGTACCTTTGAGAAGGAGGTTGTAATGGCCAGAGTGCAAGGCCGCCCCGCATTTCCCTCTCTCGCCCACCGTTTGGCCCACCGCGAGCCAAACTAACCAAGACCTCCCTTCTGCCTCTAATCTGACCTCTTGTTTTCTTTCCTCCTCGATAAATTGGTATTTTCTCCCCCACCCCCTCCCTGCGTGCAAACCGGGCGGCGACTACCGCACCTGCACATCCCCGCCTCCCACCTCACCCGCTCCCCGCCACGCTCCTCTCGCGCTCTGCCCCGTCCACGCTCTCGCTTCCCCGCCGCGGCCGCTCTTCTCGCGCCCTGCGAACTCTTCTCGCGAAAGCGGGAGCAGGGGCAAAGAAATAAGACGACATGATGAGGTGTGGAATGGACTCGTGGGAACTTTACCAACATCCTCTTGAAACTGTCCCCCAACACAACTTTACCTAATGCACCTTTTTATTGCGTGGAAGGGCTAAGAAAATAAGTAGAGGATGTGGAGGAGGGCGGGGTGGGGCGGGGAGGGCCGCTGCGATGTTGCGTAGTAATGTCGTATTTCTCCGCCGGAGCGCTCGAGCGCGCTCGTAGCGCACCCTGGCGCAAACTCGGGCGCGAGGGAGAAACGCGCAATCTTGAATATTAAATCGGAGAAGAAAAAAAAGGGATCGGTCTCTCTCGCGTCGTTTGCCACGCGCCATTGCTGCTCTTAACCGCCGATCTTCTTTTTCTTCTTTCCTTTTCCCTCCGTCGGGTGGCGAGATTGGTGCGAAAGAAGGAAGGTTATTTTTTTCGGCTGGATGAGGTCTGAGAGGACGGGGAAGTTATAAAAAACAACACATTGGTACACACAAAAAAGCAAGAAACCGATATCACGGATAATCGGTAAATCGAAGCGCCATTTCTTGCAAAAGGTTTTCAGAAAGGATAAATAGAACGCGCTGTGAGAAGCAGCAGGGCTTTCCCCCCAAAAAGTCCGCGCGTGCTGTGCTGTGGTGTGGTGTGGTTGTCCGTGTGTTGTGTTTGTCCGTTGTCCGTGGACCACGCGTGGACTGAACCCGGCGCTGTCTGCTTGTTGCTTGCAGTGGACCTGACCAACGGTCAACTCACCCCCAACAATAACACGCCCCTGCTGACGCAAGCGCTCTCAGGTAACCAGCGCCACGTGCACGTCTTTTGTCTCTAGTGTCTGTGTCTTTCTGTGTTTCTGTGTTTTGCTTGGATGTTGAGATTACCACGCACAGCAGAGTTCGTGTGTCGTTAAAATCAATTTGTGATTTTTACTGGTTTATAGAGATTTTTCCACTCTTAAAGATACCGGATTTGTTGAAAGGCGTTTC
The DNA here is from genome assembly GCA_038098605.1 of Gryllus longicercus. Lineage (NCBI taxonomy): Eukaryota > Metazoa > Arthropoda > Insecta > Orthoptera > Gryllidae > Gryllus > Gryllus longicercus. Next base: position 68,194 of record JAZDUA010000108.1, on the reverse strand, counting down.
TCCCTAATTGTGGGTGAAATAAAACTTTGCAGCGGCCTTTATAAACGTTTAAACTTTGTTAACAGCCTTTATTAAGACGAGAGCTGAAAGCTTGTCTAGAAGATAGAAACTTGAGAAAGATACCAGTATAAAACGTTTTTTGTATGGAACGTGGGTGATTCATAGGTTCAATTGTCGTATAAATGCTGATTTATGGAGCAAAACAATTCATAACGAGTTATGTTGTGCGTGGTTTTCTCTATCTCTGTGTGTACAATTTACGGCAGTGCACCCTGCTATCACGTTACGTGTATTGAATAATAATCTAACACTCATACGGAAATGTTTTATTGTTAACACATTTCAACATGGTCCAGTGTTCGCGCCACTTTTGCATATGAATGTGCTTGTATTCGCTTTAAATACACACATTTTTAACCAATATGTTGGTTGTGCTACCATTATCACATTTATGCCAATAAAAAATGTAAATGAAAAGTTAAATTACTGCTGGAAGTATTTTTCACACAAATTGAGATTTATGGTTATTATACAAATATCTTTTTTAAGAACAGAATTAAATGAATTGAAGATTTTCGTGTTTTCATCTTTATTACTAATAGCTTCAGAAGAGATATTTAATATTTTCGTTTAAATTCGTTTCTTCACAGTCACTTAAATTTTCCAACACATATGTGACCTTAACTACGATAATATAATGGAATATCCTCATGACCGATTTATGGGTATTATCACTAGTCATCTTACCTAAATCGCTAGCTCAACCTAAACAGCTTGTGAAATAATGTATTAATTATTAAATTATTATTGAATTCAGACTTATTTTATTGTTGAAGTCAAAGTAACAACTCTTCACGTAAAATTCTGATTAAATACTTTTTCATTGTGGTTTTCGTAAGTTTATGTATATTTTGACTTTTTTAAAGGAAGGTTTTTAAAGGAAGCCATCTTATTGTACAATAACGGAGAAAAATAGCTTTCAGAATTATTGTATTAAACATTGTGAACAATCAAATATGACTAGCACTTTAAATAGTTCGTGAATCAACATATAACGCAATAGTAGTATTTTAGTTTAATTGAAAAATTATTTACAAATTAAGGATTATTGAATAAAATAAAATTAAAAAAATATTGCATTTAGTCGCGGAAGAGAAACGATCCCGATTCTTCAGAGCGATTTGGAGATAAGAATTACATTCCTGGAATCTCTGTTTGTAGTTTTTACGATTTTCTTGGTCCTTTCCGGTCATTACTCACATAGTTCACTTGAATCAATCTCCAGCAGCATTTCCTGGTTATCCCTTCGTGTCCTTACGAAAGAACTATTCCTACTGCATGTTCACCTTTGTACTGACACTCATTCAGGAGTATGTGAGGCTCACTCCCTCGGTCCATTCCTTAGAAGGGTTTTCCATTCGGCACAGGAACTTGAACCGCAATCAAACTCGGGAGTTTGCGCGGCAGAGAAAGAAGGCGGCGGCAGTTGCCGAGCGCAGTCGTGCGTACGCGGTGGTCGAATTCGAGGGGCGGGCAGGTGCGGAGTCCTGAGAGTTTCGTGCGGGCTTCGCCTCGCTGGTCCATCCGCCCCTTTTTTCCTTCCCGCTCTCCCCTTACGTAAGGCCATTGATCGGGTTGCGTAACACCCTTCGTGACCGCCTCCCCTCCCTCTCCCCTTGACCCTCGCTCCCCCGCCTCTGGCCGTGACCTCCACAGGACTCGTGTGCACTGACGTGGCCGCTAGAAATGAGATCTATGGAGAAAAATTAAATTTCTTTCAAAATATAATTCTTGGAAAACCGAAGATATTCCAGTGTTTCAAAACGCTTATATTTTTCACATGGGTTTTGAAGCGTACAGATATGAACAAAGAAGCTAATGTAAAACTATGTAAACCCCTTCATTCTTTTTTTATACATAGTTTCTTCTCCCGTGAAAAGTAATCAGGTTGATATAAAACTTCTCAAAGCATTCCTTTAAAGCGTCCTTTAGTAAGAAAAAAAAAGTCAGCCTATTTAACATATCCTACCTTAATACTCTTTAGTTCACATTTTGTTTAAAATATATGTCATATGAGTAGTTTATGATTAAATAGGTGACATCTAGATGAAATAATGCATTTTACATCAAATTATTAGCACTTTTGATGAATGTGTAGGCCATTTGTCCAGAAATTCGAGCACTGTCATGATCTCCCCGATGCCATCGGATTGAAATGGCGTGACGTACCAAATTGCTTCATACTCGAAATTTTCATAAAACATGCTGTCCTCTGCGACCCACTCTTCCGGAATTTGATTCATACCCTGCATAACAAAACGCGTAAACTTTAAATATCGTGCTCCCAGCCAGTTTTGCAGTCACCGCTAATTTTCCCTAAATTATTCATTCTCCTCTGCGATGAAAAACAGGCCGCGTGTAAATATTTTATGCAGCTAGATTAAACAACCCTTTAATTATGTATTTGTCAGTTCTAACAATGTATGTATAAATAATAATAAATCACAAGATAACTGGCAAAAAGCGGGTGTCGCGCTTCGGATGTGTCAACACTATCAGAGCTGCATTGTTTGCGCTTGTGATTCGTCGCGTGTTTTTCGTGCGCGTGGGCCGTGTGGACGAGGATCCCCCCCCCCTTGCTCTTTCACTCGCGACTCTTTCGTCCCTTTTACCATGGAGTCTCTGACATGTAGCGCGTTTTGATTTTTCGCGGAGACGATGTTACCGTTCGTACCGATTACCAGATTCAGATTTTCGTGAGAATAAACGTTGAGAAACAATACCGTGTTACTGAGATGATTCGTGATTCGTGATATATTTTTGTTTTTCTTCGTCATCGCATCGGTTGAAAGTGTCATTATTTCAAACCAGAATGTGAGCTGACCACATGTAATAAATTGCTAATATACTGGAGCTTTGAATTAGGTATTCTGGATTAAACTGTAGATAGTATCCCGTGTGTTAAATGGTGTTTCATTAATTTTTCATATCTAAGGAGTAAACATAGAGGTCTTATTTTGAATAGATATTGATTCTTCTTGATATTTAATTCAGAACGTTCGCTTAAAATTCCTGAAATAAGTTATTCTGAAAATAAACCAGATACATAATGCATTGTGAACCAGAAATAAATACTCGTGCTATTTTTCCGCTACGGAATTTCAACATGGACTTTCGAAGAGATAACAGAGAGATCGGAGAGCCCCCTAGATTTAGCCCAATCCTATTTCTCCGTTCCCGAGGACAAACGTGCAGCCCACAAGGTTTATGTAAACTCTCCCATCGGGGCTACCAGACGCCGATAAGAGCACACTCAACGCTCCGAGCGGCGCCGGGAGAGTCCAGAGCGAAGGAAGCAGAGGGCGAGAGGCGAAAGGGGAACGCGAAGGAAAACTCGCCGACGAAGGTGGCTCACCGGCGAACGAGACGCGGTCAGTCAAGGCGAAAAAAGAACGCGATAAGAAATCGGGGGCAGGGGCGATATCACAATCCGGCAGAGCAGAATGTTAGTGAAGAAAGCGGGCGAGATGCGAAAGGAAACGCCAGAAAGAGAGAGAGAGAGAGAGAGAGAGAGAGAGAGAGAGAGAGAGAGAGAGAGAAACAACCGTCGATGATGAGGAAGCGACGGCGAACGAGACTCGGACGAGACGAGAGGGACGCGAGAACAAACGAGGGGCGACTTTGTAATCCGGCGAGCGAGCGCGGAGGCGCCGTATAACCTTCGCGAGCAAGCCGGCTCTTTTACTGCGGCCGGCAGTCGGCGTTACTTTATTGCTGCAGCTGTGCTTTATGGGCTCTTCTGCCTTCTCCTCCACCCCACCCCCGTCTTCCCCTTCCACTGCCACTGCTCCGTCGCCCTCCTCTGCGCGGACACGACACGCCGCCATCTTAATGACGTCGCTCCGGCATGCCCCGCGACTCCCAGCATGCACAGCGACGACTCTAGCCCGCCCCCTACCCCGTACGCTACACCGCCGCCATCATCATTTGCCTTTCCTCGAGAGGGTTAAAACCTGGCCGTGACCCGCTCGTGTTTAACACGTAGCGGAGGGTTCTTAACGGGAAACTCGGCGCAAAGTGTTGCAGAGCGGAATAAAATTTCTGTGGTAATAGGCAACATATTTCTGCGTTAAAAGTAACGCGAAAAACTACCCAAGCCGGAAGAAAACAGAATACGACGCTGCATAAAAGCGAAGTACATGGTAGTCAAAGCACCAAAAGAAGTTTATAAAAGATTTATGAAATCAGTTACCCGTCTCTGAATCCTTCGTTAACACTTTCCATTATTTTGCAATTAAAAGTGCATGTATTTATATAGATACTCATTCCGTTTTCCCGAATGAACTTTTGAGAACACAAAGTCACGGTCTGAAAATGAAATTATTATAAAATAGAAATTTTACATTGGAAACAATCATGTTTTTTATTCAACGCACATGCCCAGGTCTTACACATCGGCAATATGACAACCTAGCAATATTGCTTCAGTTTCGTAGGAATTGAAGACAGTCTCGTTTAGCCTTTTTGACCTTGGCATGCAATTGGGCATTTCTTTTTATCCAGAGATATTACGAACATACTGTGGTAGAATAATTGAGGTTTACGCCTAATACATTAATATTCTATCACGTAATGAAGTGATTATTACGCATCCTCATATCCTATCGGAGTCTACACCATCGCGCCCTCGTTACAAATCAATCATATCGTAGCGTTACGAGAGAGGCTTTGTGGAGGATGACAGAGAAGCCAAAGGAGCGTTGAATGCATAGTGATACATTATTTGGATTTTGGAATGACGTTAACACTACTGTCCAACCTAAACTGCAATAATATGCTAACAAGTTACATATCAAATTTTTGTCCACAACATTTGTGTATTATCTTTCTCTTCTTTTTCGGTGTAACTCTTGTAATATGGGAAATCATTTTAGTCGAATGATGTAAATATGAATATTTTGAAATACTCAGGCGAGATTACTAATTTTTATTATGAACACATGCAGATGTAAATTTTTAGTGATTTCATTTGAATTTTTAGTATTATACTGATTTTGGAGCAATTATTTTATTTAACTTGAGGCTTATTTAAAATATCAAATTATAACTTATGTATCTATAAAATACTACTGTTTTTTCGTAACAATTCGTGATATATAAATTAAATTCATTTCTCTTGTATGCGCCAAATTTCATTGAACGTTGTCCCGTTAGTGAATCGCACTGCTAGGCGAACTGCATGCCCGAGGATCCCACTTCCGAACCAAGTAATTTCCAGAGACGGGTCAACGAGCATGCCTCTCAAACAAAGAGGCAAGCATCACCTAGCATCGAAGTAAAATTCTACATATTCCTGTGTGCCACAGCGAGTTCAATTGCATGCGTGAACGCACACTGGTGCATCGGGGTAGGAGGGCGGGCCACGTCCGGCCGGGGTTTTTGAAAAAAAGCGAGAGGGTGTGGCGGCGCGCGCTGGCGCTTAACGCGACAATGCGGCCGGCGGGGACAATGGCGAGCGGGGGGGGAGCGGGGGGGGGGGGCAGCCTTCGGCCGCGGCCTGTACTCGCCGCCCCACAAAGCTAAGCCCCGCTCGCCTCGAGCTAATGGAAACGGCTAGCGGAGCTTCGCGGTGCGGGCAGCGCGGGGGCGGGGCTGAGCAGCGGGGCGTGGCGTGGCGCGAAGTGGTAGGAAGTGGCGGGATGTGGTGGGACGGTGTTTGGCTAGGCGGGGCGCGGTGGCACGGGGCGAGGCTAGTTGGGACGTGGTGAGGTGGAGCGTGGCGGTGTGAGATGAGGCATGGTGGCGTGTGTGGGTTAGGTTAGGCGAAACGGATTGAGACGTGGCGAAGTGAGATAAGGAATAGCGTGGCGGGATGCTGCAAGGGGCAGGATGAAGCGGGGTGAGGTGATATGATGCTACGCTAGACAGGGCAAGGCTAGTTGGGGCATGGTGTGGTACAGCGTTGTGATTCTGGGCGTGGCGGGGTGAGATGAGGTAAGGCGAGGTGGGGCGATGCATGGCGAGGCGTGGCGGAGTGAGCCGGAGAGGAGAGGGAAATGAACGGGCGTTCTGAGGAGCAGGGCCGCAAAGCGTATCAGGAGCATAGGATTATCGAGCGTGATGTTGCATTTGAGGCGGGGTATGGTGAGATGTTTAGTGGTGTGGCGTGGATCATTGAGGACAGGACGGACAGTCTTTGGAGCAATGTGACAAAGAATACCGTGGCGAGGATTGGCGCATGGAAGAAAAAAGAACAGGACGGGACGTGACAGGGAGAGGTGAGACCAGGCGAAGGCGGTATGGCATAGCGCATATGGTGGGGATGCGGGTATGGTGGAGCGTGATGGGATAGGGACCGCAACGAACAGGAGCGTGCGGATAGGACGGACGTACTACTTGATAGAAGGAGCGTTCGGATAGGCTGGGGATAGGGGGATTTGCTTAATAGATGACGGGGCGATAGATACGGCAGATTATCCGGCGCGAGCGGGCGACCCCGTGCTCTGCGGCGTGCTCTGAGGCGGCAGTGTGGGGGACGGGAAGCGGGAGGGGAAAGGGCTCCTAATAGGGCTATGGAGGGGTGTGATTCTGGGCCGTTGAAAGGCGACAGAGCGCGCTGATAGTGTGGGCGAGTGGGAGGGACGCCCAGCGACTTTCGCACCGGCAACAGGCCGGGCCGGCGGGCGGGCGCTCGCGTCCACCGAATTATCACGCAACTTACGCTCGATTGGCGTTTTAAAGTGTTAATTCAAACGAATGTACGCGGCCATTGAGTAATGCACTTTGTAGTCTGGAAGTGATTGCGTGCTCCCCTTCCCCGCCCTCTGTCGGTCCCACGATCCGAACCAAACGCTGCTGCGTTTCGTTCGTCGCTCATTTGCTAAAGCGCTGCCGACGGGTACGGGGAGCGAAAGCGCGTGTGCCTGGGGGCGGGGCAGGGTGGGGGTGGCAACGGGGGACGGACGCGGGACCGTCGCGGTGGTGCCCCCCCCCCCGAGGGACGCGAAGGGACAGAACGCGACTCGCGTATCTTGGTGATAAATGGTCGCGATAACGCTCCAACGACTAGACCGCCGGCCCTCTCTTTTCTCCGTACTTTTCGCACCCCTCCCCTTTTTTTATCATTAATGTATACATTTTGTGTTTTATGAAGTTTTTTATGGCCTGTTTTTGTATATGCGATACGCGCGCCGGCGAAGTGTCGCGCCGGTGCGGGGCGTGCGCCACTGTAGTGGAACAATGGCGACGCTAGGGAGGGGCGTCGGTGGGAGGTAATGACGAGCGACACTGCGCAGTGGCTCAGAATGAACGGGTTACGGGGAAAAATTCAATCGCCTCAGCAAAGTGGGGTTTGTATCCGGTATTTCGAAGTGTATTCGTAGAGGTTGGGAAGTATTGAGTTCGAATTTATTGGTAGTGTTTGATCGGTATCAATCAGGCAGTGAGTCCACGGTGCAGAGTATAAAATTTAGAGAAGAATGAAAAAGTAAGTAGGGAATTAATTGTATCAACTGTTCAGTAAGTTCGAATTTAAACTTAGTACTAGTGTGTGTGCAAAAATATTGAGTATAAATGCAGCTGCTCGAGTAGTGGTAATGGTAGGGGTTGTAAGCGTAATGGACTAGCGACTATAATAATTACCTAATTAAAATAATACTGAATATTTTCTTTTCAATGTTTCGGACAGTCTGCGTTTCAGACATAATATATTCAGATATTCTATTTGATCAATGCTATCCCCATCCTCCTAGAAAACAAAGTGCAATATATTATTTAAAACGAAACACAAGAAATTTCTATGCAAAGTCTATATTTCTTCTGGTTAGCATATGTATTATTATATTTTCCAACTAACTCCCGTAGCTTGTGGAGTCCAAAACGTAAAATACAATCATAAATGTATTTGTAGAAATATTGGCCAAAACTATCTAAAATAAATTAAAATAAAGTTGTATTTCCACATTATCATTCAATTTTCACATTGTAATTGTCGTAATAGATAAACTACTTTGAATATTGTATTATTGTTATAATATTTAAAGATTGTCAATACGCACGAACACACATAAGATGACGGACACTCGAATAACTCGACCTAAAATAAACATTTCATTTTCCCCTCGTTCTCGTTTCATGTTGAATCACTGTGCAGGATTCCCCCTCCTACCGCCGCTCGACTTCACACCCTCCCAGTCGCGGTGCTCTCGCCCGGCGCGCGCGCGGTTGTATAGAAAAAGATTAATTTTGCAGAATTAATGGGGCGACTTGGTATCTGAAGGCCATTGTGCGCCGCGTTTGTTTTAAAATCGGCGGCGCCGCGCGACGCGACGGCACGCGCCACCGGCGAGCGACGTGAGCGGGGGCGATGGAGCGATGGTGGTGGGGCGATGCGCGATGGGCAGAGGGTGAAAGAGAGAGAGAGAGAGAGAGAGAGAGAGAGAGAGAGAGAGAGAGAGCGCAACGGGGCGGGCCTGGACACGCGGCGTCCTGCACCCACTATCACGGGCTGTGGGCAGGGCAATGGGATTGGTAGAGCGGTGTTGTAGGAAGGACGAGAGCGGGGGCGATGGTGGTGGGCGATGAGGGATGAGAAGAGGGTGATACGAGATGGGTAGAGGGTAGTGATAGAAAAATGGAGTGTGGTAGGGACGGCGGGCCAGGACAAGCCTCACCCAGAAGCCGCTATGACGGGCTGACAGTAGGACAGCGAGTAGGGATGGCCGGAGAGGTATTGAGACAAGGGCGAGGGCGATGCGGGATGGGGAGACGGTGGTGAAAAGGCAATGAGGCGGGGTTGAGGCAGGCCAGGACACGCGTGTCCGGAAGCCGCTATGACGGGCAGGGCGACGGGTAGAGGTTGGGCGGAGCTGAGTTGTAAGGTGATGGTAGTGTGAGGAGAATGGGGTATTGGTGAGATACTTGAAGAGTCCTCGCGGAAATTCAGAGGCTGCAGTTTCACAAGCAAGCCCAAACAGGAATGAGTTCATTGTAGGGAAGATTTGTCAGTATATTTTTTTTTCGGAGCGCTTTGTGCGTTTCTAAAGAGCTAGGAACTGCTTTAATCGTCCGTTAGTACTTCTGAAATGGGTGGGAGAGGGAAATATAATGCGCAAAAGTGCTGCCAAAGGTGTTCTTTCTAATATTTTATGAACTGAAATGTCGAATTATGTGTCTGCTTTTCACTCATGTCAATTGTATTTTGATCGAAGTTCTTTTTCACTTCAAAATTTAATGAATCATGTACTTGAATTATTACCACAGTTCCTATTATTCGAATATGTCTTTTAATCGCCATATGGTGACCAGATTTGCTTACTCGTGTTTAAAAGTAAATATGAATATCAGATGTTGCAGTCAAACTTTTACCTACAGGACTGAAATTAAAGCAAGTACTAGTTTAATGCATAAAAATGATTGGCTTGATTGTCCTTTACAGACATTTTAAAAATTGATTTCTCGTGAGATAAGTTTTTTAGAAAATTGACCTCTATTTCACTCAACTAAATTAGAACGGCGGGATCGTAATTTAAAGTTTCACTACTAGCCGTTATCTACCTACGTACACTGTTGTACTAAGACCACATTCAAAGACTCTCGGATTCACGATCATGAAAACCTGAAATTATATCCTGCTTTCCGCCTATACACTCTACAACAGGTGCTTCTGGAAATATATTCATGGAACACACATTGTTTGGGGTCAAATTGTTACAAAAACCCATAGTCGATAGTGAAATACATATTTGTTTTTGGCGTTCTGACTCTTCTGACACGAAGAATCCGGATACCCGAAAATGCTAGTAATTTATTCTTGTTGGAATTATATTTTCCCATCTTCTGCTCCTAGAATATAAGTGATATTGTTAACATGTTCCAAACTGTATATCAAGTTCTCGTGTTATTGACGGTCCTAGAATATCCCGAGGGGTATCTTCATGAGCTAGTTTTGTCACAGTTGAAAGATCCAGAGCGTCAATAATAAATATATTTGCAAACATATGTTAAATCAAAGATTTAGGGTATTATTAAATGTAATCGGAGGGTGATTTTTGTTCCGTTGTTGGAAAGTGTTTTGTGACATGTGCTAACGGGCGTGGGCGCTGTCTCCTCGTTGCAGTGATGAACAACTACCAGGCGGCAGCTGCGGCCGCGGCACAGGGCTTCGGGCCGCCGGCGAGCCCGCACGCGGCGGCAGCGGCGGCGGCCGCCGGCTCGCGCGCCGCCTTCCCGCCCGCCAACTCGCCGGGCCCCATTGACATGTACAGCTCGTCTGCGGCAGCCGCCGCGGCCGCCGCCGACGGCGTCGCCGCGGGCTACGTGCAGGCGGCCAGCCCGCAGCCGTCGGGCTTCCCGGCCATCGCGGTGAGTCGGGCGCCCATCAACTACAGCCCCGTAAGTGACACCAGCAACGGCAGCAACCTGCACTACTCGGCCGCCGCCGCCGCCGCCTCGAGCGCCAACCCGGCCGTCTACGTGTACCCGCAGCAGCTCCCGGTCTACAGCTCGCTCCGGCCCGGCCAGATCCACGCCACCTATTGATGCTAGGCGGCGCCCCCCGCGAGCGCGGGCCGCGGCGGCGCCGGCGGCTCGCCGCGCCCGCCCGGCCCGGCGCCCCCGCCCCCGGCCCCGCCCCCGGCCCAGGCCCCGGCCCGAGCCCCGGCCCAGGCCCCGGCCCAGGCCCAGGCCCCGCCCCCGGCGGCGCGCGCTGCGAACCCCCGCCCCCCCGACCTGAGCCGCGCGAGTCGCCCGCCACCTGGCCACGCCGTCCGCACGCGCCGGCTTCGTGTTGCACGGTTCCTCGTCGACAAGAGAGACGACTTCCAAAATTTTTGTGTGTGTTTATATTTTGCTGTTTTGATGTCGTTAGAACATTTGGCGCGTGGCACGCCACACGTAGAAAAACTCTCGCATGTTTTTTATGGAGTGGAACTTTGTAACATTAAGTCGGTGAGGCTTGGTAATCGAGTCTTCTCCAGAACCTCCTTCAGGAGCGAGCTCGTGGTTTAGAGCAAGGTACGATGAGTGCCCTGACCTGCCTCGGAAGCGATTATCCGCCTCGTGTCGGCGACTCCAGTGGCTCCGTTTCATAGTCCTCTCTCTCACCACACTGTCCCCCACAGTCATGTACCCAGACAGCTACTACGTCCCTCCCCGTCCCCCTTTTCCCCCTTTCCCCCATCCGTCATTCCGTACCTCTGAGTCTTCTCACAATATTCAGCACGTCGGTCCCCTTCGGTTCAGTCTGGATCCAAAATTGGCCCACCCCCGACGCCACGCAACTAAGCAAGCAACCGTTCGGCGCAAAGTAGGAGGACCCCCGCGAGCGCGAGCGCGAGCGTGCGCGGAGCGGCGCGGGCGGCGCCCGAGAGGAGGCCGGAGCGAGCTGCGCGCCGCGAGGACACGCCCCCCGCGAGACGAACTAATGCTAAAGGGAGAGCGCCTCGCTGACGGTTGTTGTCGTGACTAACAGATGGCGTCGACGGCGCCGCCGCCGGCGCTCGGCGACGGGTGCTGGGACGCCGGGTGGCCCCCCGCCGCTTCGCTTGTCCTATTCGATTAAAGCAAAAAAAGCTTCAAGTGTAAAGTATTAGCTCTTAAGGTTTGCGCTCAACGGTGTATAAATTTCCCTTATTGGCTTGATGAAAATGATGAGATATGTATTATGCATGCTGTACATATATAATTATTTGTACATATCGTTGTGTATCAGTTTATTTCCAATACGAATGAGTGCCCGTTTATGTGTTTGCATGGATGTTGTTGATTTTTCTCGACGTTGATGCTTTGTTTTTAACAGCTCGCGCGTCTTCTGATGCAGCAGCACTGCAGTAGCGTCAAGTCATAATCTTGCTTTTTTTAAATGTGCGCTACACCTACAAAAAAATCCAAAAAAGAGAACAGGCGGAAGCCATACTCGTATAAAAACCTTATGAAAGTCGGGAGACGTCAATAATGAACAGTTATTGTAAACACAAAATCGGGTGCTCACGTCGAGACGTTTCTGAAAATGAATTTTAAAATAATTCGCAATCGCACATTCCGCTGAAAGCGGCGAGGACTGCTGTGAAGGCCGCTTAACGGAGACGGCGGTTACTGCATTAACCGACGGCAGTGCGTCGCACACGCTGGGCCGGCGGCGTTTCCAAGAGCTGGCGAGTCGTTTTTATTATTTGTTTTGAAACACGATGATTCGGCGAGTTCAAAAAGCTTAAAGGTTTTTCGCAATATCATTTTACCGTTCCAAAAATACGACATATCGTGAGCGTTTATTTCTTTTCTTTATTAATTTGTTTGTCGTTTTTTGGAGATGAGAATTAGGAGTCGCGAACGCTGATTGAAAGCGAGCACAAGAAGTTGCTCCATTTGCGGAATCTGCGCGGGCGGCGTGGAACAAACGCGATACTTTCAAATCGAACACGTGGAAGGGAGAACGCACTTTCTAGGAAGAATTTTGAGTGGTTAAGTGCTGAACTTTTGAATCAAAAATTACATAAGTAAAGTGTTAAATATTTTACCGACATGAGAAACTCGAAGCTTGAATTCAAGTTTGATAGAACCAATTCAACTCTCTTTTAGAGAAATAAACCAAAGTCATTTGCCAAAAACTCAATTTTTGATAGGGAATAAGTTATTCACGGTTTCCTTGTGAATTCTGGCTGTTAACGATATTAACTTGAAATAATTTTGAATTCATGTAATTTTTTAAAAATTCACGTATAACATTTTAAAATCAGAACCTGAAAATCTGGACGGAAAAGCTCTTGTAGGGAGTCGACACCTCGTGAGCACCGGCCCTTGTGGTTTAGATCAGCGGCGCCCGCAGTCATGCGGATGAGCATGGCCGTCGTCGGCAGGGCCCGAGGGCGTTCGCGGTGGTGGCAGTGGTAGGGCGGAGGCGGAGGCGGGGCGGGAGCGGCAGTGGGAGCGGCGGCGCGGTCGCGGTCGTCATAACGGCCGTCCCCGAGACGGCCGCAGCCGCCACCGCAGCGCTGCCCGCATTCCCCCGACTAATTACAAGGGCCCACATCGACCGTGTGCGGTCCAGTCCCCGGTCCTTCCCCGCTCGCACCCCGCTCTCCGCGCCGCGCCGCGCCGCGCCGCGCCGCGCCGCGCCGCCCCACCCCGCCACCCACCGCCGCTTCCCCCGGCGGGACGGCGCGAAACCTCTAGGGGCCTGATTGCGGCGTGACGGACTGCACACACGGCGCGTGGTAAATGGCCGATCCCCGCCGGTTGACAGTAACAAACCTATCTCGACTTTTTCGAAATTGGGCGTCTTGTCGTGAATAAACGACGGTTTTTCGCGTTCATTTTTCATTCCGATCTCCCTTCCTCGCGCTCTCTCACTCTTTCGCTCGCTCTCTCCCGTCCCTCCACGTCGGCGGGGGGCGGAATGTTTGTTTTTAGTTCCGCGTCAAAAACACCGCTTTTTGCATGAAAAGATCTCTCGGCGCGTCGTCCCACTTTTTTTTCGGCGCCATCGTCGGCGCAGCGAATCGACGGGGCGCTTTCGGCAGCTGCGAGAGCCCTGCGGAACACCAGGAGATCGCCCGCAGCACCCAGAAGCGTTCCAAGGGCCCTTTAGACTAATTATTCTAATAGAGACGGGGCGCTTTGCTGACGCTGCCTTGGGCGCTCGCCTCTCGTGCTTTTATTTAGGAGGTAAATTAAAAAGCCATGTGTGATTTATGAGCGCTGCAGAGCCGTCACGGAGTGTGACGAGAGCGCTGTAAGTGCCGAGAAACCCAGGCGGTGTTCCGGCCCGCCACCGCACGCGACGAAATAACCCGACGTTGTTTGGCCGCTGCCATCTCCACGAGGTGAGACATCGCGCGCGCAAGACACAGGGTGGCCAACTCTTGAGGAAACGTTTGGAATCGTGGGAAAATGTGCTTGGAAATACCGTGAAATTGTTGGGAAATCTATCGATATTTGTTTTGGACTGCATTCTCTGGGAAAATGTGTGTCTTAATCAAAGTCGAATCACTATGATTTTACATTAATATAAAAAGTTTCAGAGCGGAAGTATAGCCTCAGCATAACCTCAGCATGTGCACCTTGAAATGGGAAATATACATATTATTAGAACAGAACCAAATTTGTTTCAATCTCTTGCATTAATGAGGTACAAAGAAGCCTAACAAAATTACCTACATTTAACATTTTTTCATTTAATTGGAGACGATAACGTAATTAATTAAAAAACATACTTTTTGTGGCGAATTAGTTTTGAAGTGCTGGTAATAATCCGAAATTGTGTTGGCCATCTTGTGGGAATCGGGTAGTTTGCGGTTTCGTCTCACTTTTGAAAGTAAGACGTTTGTGGCTACGAGATACTGTGCGGTTCATCGCTCGATTTGCAGTGTCTTTCATCGATCCCTTCTCGCAACTGCCGGCTCGGATACTCTCGCGCGAAGCCGTGCCCGGCGCGGAGCGTCGCAGCGGTGCGTGCGGCTGGCCCGCAGTGGTCGGGTCGCTTCACAGCTCAAAGGTCCTCGGAAGTTGACGTGGTTTGTGCAGTTGCGAGATAAAAGTTCCTCTGATTAAATTACCACTGTTTGATGACGAATCCAAAAATGAACGTGAAGCCCATTCACGAGATAGCAAACATGGCGCTGGCGAAGAATGCCTTCTCTGTGGAAGAGTGCATTCTTTGTCAAAGTATGTGATTGTATTCTAGAGTTCTGTAAATTCATTGCTAATCGGAACGCACGTATCACATGTTTTTATACGTGCTTATGTGGTCATGGGAAAGTTTCCTCTCGGCTGTGGCAGCTGAGGATTGTATCCGGAGGAAATGTTTCTATGAGTACCGCTATTCTGTTAAGTGTTCCTGCGTGTATGTGTGTGTTAGCCAAGCGGAAGACAGAAATCAGGGGTGCAGTTTCATTCTTTGTTTTGTTTCCTTGTAAAGTAGAGAGAAGCGCCACTGGGAGATTAAAGGCAGTAATTAATAAAAAAGGGGGGACAAAAAAGTAGGAAGAACTAGGAAAGCGTGAATGTTTGGCAGGTCTCAATTTAAAAAAAACGAAAACAATTCACTGAGTGCAATTCGCTGTTACACTCGCTGTGTCTGTCATGTGAGATTATATTTGGCTAAGAGTCATTTGTAACTTCAATTTTTATGAAGTTTCTGTTTTTTCGATATATTTCTTTACATATTTATGGGCACTTCGTGATTTTGTATTTTATTATTCTGTACAATAGATTCACATATTACGATTGTTCTTTAGAAACACATGAATTACTTGAAATAGTAAAGAAGATATACAGCACACAATTAAGTTTCAAGCTTCATAATATTTTTATATTAAATATTAAAATACAGGGATCTTTCTCACTCATGAACGTATACTACATAACACAACTTTGGTAAAACTTTAATATTTTTGTACTGTTTTTCTAAAAACACAACAAATGATGATTCTGAAATTATTCGACACCGACTAGTCAAAATGTTTCTTTCACACGTCTTCTCAAAACCATAACGAACACAAATCCACGTGTTAGAATAATTCTCGCATTCCTAATGGATTCCGAACACTTGAATTTCACTTCACCTCCCATCGCGTCCCTTTGGATCTCGGCGAATTCCGCAGCGGTGAATTGTTTTCGGGGTCGCTCCGGAATCCGGGGTGTTGCGCGAATCGCGATTTCGTAGACGTGCAGCAGGTTCAAACGGACTGCGAGGGAACGTTATATTTTGCTGTTTTCACAGGGCCCCCTTATCCCGGCAGCTTTCACTAATGGCTACCATTGAGGCCGCTAACTGCCACGACACTGTACAGGTAGGCCTGCCCAAATGCTCTTGCCTTCTGTAGTATTTTTACTTATTCATTGATTGAAAGCGAAGGTTTCATTCATAAAAAAAATTTGGCTGCTTCTTTCTTCAACACCTGGTAGGTTTCTTATGACAGCTGCAGTTTCGTGCCTATCCTTTCAAGATTGGCCTGCCACTTGTTTCGGTTTTAAACTCGCTAGCGGTGTCAATCAGGCATACACAAGCGTGTAAAAAAACATGCTCTAAAGTTTGTTAAAACTGTTACAACGGCTGCACCGTTATAAGATATCTACTTTTAATATGTATTTATTTTATCCTAACATTTGTTGGTTTTATTTGTTTGTCACTGCAATCAAACTTTTTTATTAATGCATGTTTACAAAAATATTTTTCATACACAAAAAGTATCCAATTTAACCAAGTTGTTCACTTTAATAGCATGCATTTTTTTTAATTTTTTATACATTGTAAAAACCCGACTGTTGTTAGTCACGTCGGGGAAACTATTTGTTGAATAAGCTTTCGGGTTGTGTTTGCAATGGAGTCCAAATTTCTCATTGAAATTCACCAAATTGTCAGACACACAGTAATTGTATTGGCCACGTGCAGTACCTACTCTCGTGGGGTTCTTACGTTTGGCAGCGGCCTTTGCCATTGTGTTGGGAAAGGGGGTCCAGTGCAAGCACAGCGTGATGGCTGACCTCAGTGCGCGCAGTCATTGGCCCAATGTTGTTGCCAGGTTTCGGAACTGTGTGGAAACTCAGGTTGAATACTGATGGCTGAGCGACGAATCAAAAACCCGCAATCTTCTGTTTTCCTCTCTGCTGCTGTGAACCAATGCTTGGGCCAACAGCGTGAGCAGACGAGTTTGGATTCAAACACACATATACACGATTGACGAATTATATGGACAAAATATATAACAATATATAATATAATAAATATATAATACTAATAAATATTAAAATAATTATATATGTGACCTGCCCTTCACATTGGAGGCAAGAAGATTTGGAAAGAAAAAATGAGAAAAGCAAAATAAACAAATGCATATTCTTTCCGCCGGATGGTTGTTGTGAACATTTTAAATGTGTGTACACGTTGTTTCAGTTTTGCATTCTGATTTTTTAGGGGACAAAATGAAATGAATTATCTGGTGTTATATTTTTTTAATGCAAGACGTACTGCTACTCTGAGTACTCATCTGTAACTGCTATTTCTGTCTTATATATATCCAAACAAAAAACGAATACTTCGTCCTCAAATAATAAACGCTAACCGTCTGAAGATGTGTTTCCACGGCCCGCCTCAGTGGCTGGCGGGTCGCCCCTTCGATCTCCGAACACCGCGCCGCAGCGCACCGTCATCTCTCCACTACCACCATCACCTTCTTCTAAACTTCGACACTTCGATGGAGAACGATTTGAAAATGAGAAAAAAATACTTACCAATCTTCGCTACAGCTCATACTTGTAATCCTGGCGGAAAAATTAAAACATTTATCATTATAATTATTGCTATTACTAATACTACTCTGAATATTGATCAACATACTAATAATGAACTCTCAGTTATTTGGTGTGTTCGTTGACGTGAAGAAATTGTTGACCTCTCCTCAACGTCATTATATAAAGCATAATAATAACAAAAAACAATATACTTAAGGCAAATTATCTATACTCTAGACATATACACGCATATTATTATACATAATAATTATAATAACGGTATACATAATATATAAAACAAATTATGCATATGCTCTTGGAGGGTAAATTTTTTAAATATATACAGATTTTGTTGCAAATTGTGTTAAAGTGTGAATGAATGCAGCTTTAAGATTTGTCTTTTGCCATAATAGAAATGCCAAGCCGATGTCTGTTTGCATTCGTCCAATTTGTTATTCTGCTCCGTAGAAAAGTATAAAAAAAAGCAGTGTCTGTATATTTGTTTGTGGAACACGATGACGATTCAGGCTAAGGGCCACCTCTTTCTGTTCCTGTGGTCACGTGGTTTTTCGAGAACCGTTGCGTTTCGTTCTCCAGTTGTGAGCTGCGCGCGGGGGCGCCCCCTCCCCCTGCGTCCCAGCGCCGAAAATTTTGGTCGGCGGCGGCGAGCGCAGGGGGTCGACGCGACCCGCGTGCCCCCCTGTCGGGGGGCGCGGGGGTGCTCGGCAACCCTGCCGCCAGCCGCCGCGCGAGCATCCGTCGGTCGCTAAAGCCCGCGGGCGGTTTTGGTTCTCGCCCCCCAGCCCTCCCCTGTTTTCATTTTCCGAGAAACCGAAATCGGCAACCAGATTGAAGCCTGTTTCTTTTACTAACACGAAGGACAAGAAGTTTATGGAGAAAGATGTGTGGGATAAAAACACCTTCTGAGATCAGCTGAAACAATATTATATATATTTTACATTTGTATACATATATACACACATCTATATTTTAATTCTTTTAACTTTTATGCATTTGTATATATAATAAAATAATTATTGATGTTTTAATATGTAATACATTGTGGTGCTCCCTAGACTGTAGGGGGCGAACGGGCGTGCAGTAAATAAAAATAAAAATAACTAAGCCGCCTCATGCAAAACAGTTGTACGTGAAAACGATGCTGTCTGTAAATATATATAAAATGCAAAGCAACAAACAATTCTAGGTGTAGACTCTGTAGCTTATGTAGCTTCATAAAATTACCTTTAGATGTATTGGATTAGTGACGTAGTTAACTGTTTAGATAGATAGGACAACACACATACATGGATGTCCATGTTTGTTTTTCCTTATGGGAAAAAGAATGAGACAAGGAAATATAACAGAATAATATGAACTCGAAAGGAAAAGATATTTTTGAGCAGACAAATTGTGGTGTCGTTGGCAACACTGGCTCTTAAGTGAAGCTGCCTCGGCCAGGAACAAGATGCACAGCACATAAAAACCAAACGACAAAAATATTCGCTTTTATTTTAGGGATTTTGTGAAATACGGCAAATTATACTTTTCATATTTCGTAATGGTTAAATGAATCTGTTCTTCGCCCATTAAAGGCGAAGTTTTTGAACATGTGTGTCGTTTGTTTTGCCCTTGTTATCATTTCGTGTGTTTTAAACGTCAATTGTTGAGACACAATGCAAAGAAACAAAAGTGGGCGAACGAAGATCGTGTTAACAAAACCAACTGGCCCAAAATTTATGAAGATGAGTGTGGCTATTTGAAGATAAAAAGGTAACTGGCTCAAGAGATGGTATAAAATTTCGGCATTTTTGAGACTGAGATGGGGGGCGTATAGAGAGCTGGAAAGGAATAGTGGAACTCGAAACGATTCAGTATGGAATGGGAACAATCATCTGAACGACAGAGGGAGCAAAAGACAAAATGGAAAACAACAAAATCGTTGTCAATTTTTATCTATATCGTGAAAGCCTTCGCAAATTCCCATCCCGTTCTAACTTGTGTCATTATGTTCCGTTTGTGGAGCCTGTGAGACGAACGAAGTCCGTGGCAGAGTTCCTCCAGTCTTGCTCGTCCAGCCCGGGGCATAATCCCCGCTACTCAGTATTAAAGTGCGGATTCTCGCGTGTATTTATTATTACATTATGTATCATTCATGCTTCCTAGCCGACTGTTGTCGGCTCCATCGCATCGATCATAAAGACTCAACCAAATTCTCCTAGGTCATTAACTTGTTAGTTTCGCATCAATACGACGTTCCTTTCAGCGAGGTCCGCACTGAAGGCGAGCTGGGCTGATTACTAGTCAAACGATACGCCATAGTTTGTTTTAGAAAATTTTCTCAATTTAACATTAAATTTCTTGATGAAAAAGAAGCATACGATTGTCGATATATGTTGTGGTTATCTCTGAATATAATTTAGCGAATCAAGCTGATACAGTACGTTTGTGCCTCGACTCTCTATGCTTCGATTTCGCAGTCTGTCTTTTTTTGCAACGGACTTCGTGCGTACAAGGTTTGATCCACATTACCATTGTTGCTATTAGGTCAGTGTAATTTTATTTGATTGTCTAGAAAACCTACGATGTATTTTGTATCTTAATTCCTAAAAGACTCCTGTGGGGTCTACGGATTTGTGTTATGTAACTTAATTTTTTGTTACCGAAATACAACGGCTAAACATTTTATCAGTACAAAACTAGTGTATTGTTCATGAAGGCGAATGGCCTAGTGTCTGTGTTTTGTTTGACTCTGTAGTTCATGACGATTTAGTAATCAATTTGAAGAGAACTTTCGCGAGAATACACGTAGCAGAAGAGAATCGGTAGCTAAAGAAATTATATCTATATATTATATATAAAATATTATATATACAATGATAAATAATGAAGTGTCCTACGATAATCATGAAATATGTTAGTTTATATAATCTAATATTTTGAGAGACGATAGAGTTCTTCCTGTCGTTGGTATTGTTTTTGTTGTTCATTTTTACGAGTTGTTCTTGTGTTATATTTAAATAATGTGTAAGTTACATTTTGAATTAGTTGATGGAAAACTCTTAGAAGATATAGAATGTTTCAGAGTTTTGGTATTCTATTGACATTGAGTGGTCAAAAAATTTTACTATTCTGTTTTAACAAACAGCAATAGAGAAAAATAAGTAATTAAATTCAATTTAATACGGCAAATCAGGGAATAAAGAATTTTAAAATATTAGCGCTAGTGAGCGCTTGTAAAATATATTTTCTTTTCTTTGAAATATTCCTGCAATTATTTCTTTCCAACATAGACATCTTTGTATGGTTAGAAAAAGTAACTATGGATGTTTTTGTAAAAGATTTTCTCAGACAACTTGGCCGTGTGGTAAATATTTTATATTTCAAGAGTAAAGTAATTTCTAAATATTTAGTCTAATATCTTCTTAATGTTCCTTTTTTGAAATAAAATGAAATCCAATAATTTTTGTTGGTAGCCATGTTGTACTCGGTAGGCATCTCACAGAGCAATACAGTGCTGGCAGCAGCCAAGCCACAGCACTCTCATATAAAATGCTGTATTTTGATACCGTGAAATTGTTAAAAATAAGGAAAATTAAATATGCAAAATGAAGCCTGTATGAAGGAATATTTCTTTGAAGAGAGCTAGAGAATACTATTGTGGTTGGTAAGATGACGTGTTATTATAAATAATATGTAGAAGACATTTTTAAAAAATGAAAAATAAAATCCAAATGATGATCGCTTCACTGAAACACTATACACTATATATCTTTTTGAGTAGAATTTTTTATATCAATATAAATAATCTTTATTGGCAGTTCGGTGTTTTAAATATAAGAATGATTGTTTGATGTATAACTATTATGGTGTCAAAATGAAAAATAAAATGAAAACGCTGTGTAAAAAATACAATTGCATCAAATTAATGTGAGTGCGTGTGTGCTGCGTATTTCTTATACTGACTGATATTCAAGAAAAGCAATAATGTTTCCTTGTTGGGGAGGTAACCTTCGTTGTGTCTTCGCTTCACGCTTTGTACGCTCTAGCTCCTGCGAACCCCTCTTCCCTTCGCAAAGAAATATTAACGTATATTATACAAAGAAACATCTGTGGCACAGAATGTAAACAATTACACCTGCACATACGACACGTATGCACATACAGCGACACATAACACGCCAGATACTGCCTCCTGCGTTACTGCGCCAGGTACAAAATGAGCTTCCGAGTTGTAGTGCATTAGTTCTCGACGTGGTGTGTGGAAGGAGTATGGATCCCTTACCGTGGCGGTACAATCACTGTTCTTAGCGAGACGTCAAGTTTCAGTTCCCGAGCCCCCTTGTCCCCTCCCTTCAAACCCCCCTTACCACTCGCCCTCCACCCTCTTCGGTCTTGCGTTTCTGCCCTTTCGGTTTGGTCGTTTCGTTTCTGTTTCCGAACTGACTCGCTGGCCTAACCTTACTCATCCCCGGTTCGGGCCCGATCCTTTAAACATGAAAATGTCCAATGTTTTCTAAACTGCAGATCATATATATGCAAGTAAAAGTGAGGTTACGGTCTTTCCATTTTTTCTCTTTTTCGAATACTAAGAAAATGAAGATATCTTTTTGATCTCTCGATTGTTAATTTATTTTCTAGCATCTATTGATAGATGTAATATATACATTTAAAGAAATGGAAAAAAGCTGTAGAGCTTTATATATATACATATATAAATATATATTTAAATAAAGAGCGATCATCGTTTGGCTTGAACTATTTTATACACATTTTCACATCGTGAACACGTAAATGCATACACAACACACACGTATATACACTTACATACACCGACACATGTATATCTATATATATTGCAAACACAACTCACACTTACACATTGTCCCGATCTGGGCATGTCTTCCGCGGTTGGCATGCAGGCAAGTATTGTGTTATTATGATAATATCCTGTTTATCTAAAAATACTAAAAACACATGTTGTTGTGGTTAATGTACTGTTTACACTATGGTATTATGTAAAATGTATGTTATATAAATGGATAGATGCGTTACCTCTTTGTTATGGAAGAAATAATAATGTAATAACAAACTACTGAAAGTAACAAATAAGTGAAAAATACTGTATGCTTGTGCTAACTGTGTGTGCATCTGTCATCCTACAATGTAGCGGGAAGAAGTACGTACTAGTTGTCGTATGTTTTACGTTACTCTAAATCAAGGATGGGAAGAAACGCGAGTTTTCGCCGGCGGGCGACGAAAACGGTTGTAGAACGAAATGACATTTTGTGTGTGAACACACAAAACTGCAAAGTGAAAGGAACTTTTTGAGTATTCACATAACCTAGAAAGCAAAACAATCTAATATTTAAATGGTGAAATAAAAATGCCATTGTATTTGTGTATCATATAAGCGTAAAAACTGTTGCTCTATACAATATAATATTAAAAAGTTCACACGCACCTCTCTGAGAAGTATATATTATATAAATGGCACATGTGCACGGTAAACAAATTTTAAGTGAAAAAAATGTGACATTGTTCGGATGTTTCAATGATCCATCTCTATAAAAATGTAACACAATATGGCGATGTGTTAGAAGTGTGTTCTAATGTTTAAAAACTATATTGCTTAATATACCGATTTAAAGACCCAGGGTATAAAAAATATTGATTTTTTAAGGTTAAGTGAACTGTTGGATATAACTTATGAGACATGGAATACTTACAGTGGGAGGATGTGTGTGGAAAGCCACTTCGGCCTTCATCGGTCACACCGGGGGAAAGGGATTGTTTTCATTTGATTTCAGCTCCAATGAAATGAACTGAATTCTTGTCGGGAGGTTTTATCTTCTTTCCGTGCTTGTGCGTAGCAGTAGATTATCGTCTTAGTTTGACTCAAGGGACTGGTTGTCGCCTAGGTAGCGGGTTCAAATATTTCAATATACTCCAAAGAATGCTACATCTGTGATTGCTGATCTCATTGAAGTCAAATGGAAGCAAGAAACTTTTTGAAAAAACCTAACCACAGAAACTACTATTGCGTTTGTGAATTAACAATAACATAAAAAGTTTGTGTTTTGCTTGTTCTTTCAAAATGTTTTGTTTCTTTGGAATGTAAATATATAGAAGTGGAGGACTATGCAAAGTATTGCGAGAGACCAACATGTGAAAATGTTGCCTGCAGCAATGTTAATAAGCTTGTAATAATAAATTCTCCAACCCTCCTCCAAAGAAGGGTGCGATTGTGTACATTTTTTTGCAAAGAGTTAACTCCTTTTTGTGGTGTTACTCCAGGCAACTTTAGATATAATTTATAAAATAATTCGTTTTATTACTAATGTTTTATTTTAATCTTTTGTATTGTAAGGTCTTGTGTAATATTGTAGTGATAATATTTGATAATTGTGTATGTGAACTGCGCAACCAGCAGAGCTGCAGCGTAGATGGACATGGCCCCTCAGAGTAGATTTTCAGAGCAGAGAAGTACGCATGCGCGTGTGCGCTGAGAAGCCCGTCTCCTCGCTGGCAGGTCTGCTGCTTCTATTAGTTTCCATTGTCTAATTTTGTACGCTAATACGACAAGTATTTATGTTTTGTGTTGATGTATACTGTTTTGTCATTAATGGTTTTTTCATTGAAGGTCTTTTTTAACTATTAGGGATCTTGTGTGAATACCTTGTTTTGACAGAAGGAATTTGGAAGCAAAAAGAAAATGCCTTTGCCAACAGGCTGCAAAAGCAGAGTGGGCCTTTTGTGTCATATTTTATATCCACTGCAGTGCACGAAAGCAGGCAATTCTGCAGCCTCGATGAATAGACGTTGTGATACATACATATAGTTATATATATTGTAATGTATTATATGTTATCGTCTAGCCGTACCCCTCCCCCTCGTAACCCCTTGACTTCGCTGTCTTCAAGGTTCCTCCTCTCCTGAAAAGCCCTAACCTCCGAATTTTCACACACAAGTAAGCCATCCTCCATACATCCAGAGCACAGTCGAACCATTTTCTAATTCATTCTGTGATTTTTTGATTGAAAGGATCATTAAACAGCTTTATTCCTTCATCGCATGTGTTCACACACCGTATTTATTTTCTTTGGTTCCAGAGAGCGCGTTAGACGAGACTTAGATCTAGAACGAGCGAGAGGCAGACAAGAGGTTCTTGAGCGTTCACGCGAATAGCAACGGGCGCAGTACGTGATATCCCTACCCGCTGTACGCCGAGTCTGACCAGCCACTCAATAGTCCGAACAGCGTCCCGAGCGTCTCGCAAAGCAACAACGATTCAGAAGCATTATCTAACTCTAGAGGATAGGTGATTTGTTTCACTGCCTTTTATGCGGTCCTGCAGGCAAATACGAAGATGCGTTAGAAAGGGAAAAGGTCAGGTCTGAGGGAACGCATCGCGTGCACAGTGACCGTTTGAGGAAGCAGACTCGGCTTCGACCGGATAGCGGTTAGAGTAGGATCCCTCCCAGCACTGACCGAGGGGGCTCTTTCCTAGAGGAAATACATTTCGCAGTATTTTTGGCACAATTTTGATCTTTCCAAACACCCATTCTCCATATTTTAGTGTTTTTTACGATCAGATAGTTTCACGTGTGTTTATATTTAGCTCAGCTTGTTTGTCTCGTAGATTTGATTTCTGGACGTTCGTCGTTACCGTAGGTTTTAGCATTTTCAATCACTTTAATATTTGTTTTGCTGACTTTTGAATTCTATATGCCTTGTAAAGTCCTTGTTTCAGTTTTATTTACATAAATTTTTATATCAGAATCTTTTCTTGTTTTTGATAAAACATACTCCTAAACTAGTGAGTAACGAAACCATCCCCGTTACATTAAGAAAGCAGTATTAATTTACGTATCATTCTATTTATACATCATTCATACGGCATATTTCCCAATCACGCCCAAGCAGCTCATATAATTCAGAATGTAATAAATTATAACAGCAATTCTAGGAAAAATGTTATTGGTTTGCATTAATGTCCACATAAAAAATAGCGTACTTGTATAGCCATACAAAATATTTCAATTCTAGAGTAATTTCCGGATCAAAACGATTTTCAACACGTCCTTATATAATACATAGCAAAACATGATCAAGAAAGCCAAACCATTGTTTTGTAATAAAATAAAACAAAAGAACGCAGACTGGTAGTGCCCCTGACATATCAGATTGTATTATTACAACACTCATTTTTGTCAATTACAAGCACTTTTTGAGAACGATATGGAAATCTGCTTTTACCCATGCCGCTAGCTTGAATTTTGTTGCCGTGAGGTTGGGAGTTTTCTTGGCTCGCTTGTGCTGGATGAGCCTAGATCACCTGGCTCTGTTCGAGCCGAACTCCCGGCGCGTTCGGCAGCGTCTCGAACACAGACTGGACCAACCCGCAGCCTACGTTTTGGAGTTCCATTGCCTCACTGGTTAGGCCACGCTCAATGTATTTGCTTTCCCTCAATATTCTTTTTATACATACACACAATACGCCTAAACTATTTTTTTCTTACATTCAATGGGGTGATCATAACGTGTTATAATCTAAACTAAATTGGGAGCAGAAGTACTTTTTATAATAAAAATGTTAACTAATATCGATAAATCCAACATGGCGCTGAGAAAGCGACTGTTCATTTTAAAAGATGAACTATTTTTTCTAATTCCAACTGATCTTCAATAATGACTGATTTTAGTTAGAATTTTCCAGTTGGTTGCCTCTTATTTTGTTATTTGTATTATATCTTAGCGAAGAGAAAGAGTAATATAATAGAAATTAAACGTATAGAAAGAATAAGAAATAGAGACATTATATTATACTTAATAATAAAAGGCTTACGTTCTCCGTGGCATCGCCTCCCTCCAAACTAAAAGATGAATGGTGATAAAAGTTTTAATCGTTGCATTTGAAACGGTTATTATTGAGAAATAGTTAACATTCGCCGTCTTTTGGAGTACCGCATATTGAGGTGCGATGAGAACACCAAACCCTGTAGGGATCCTGTAGGGAACGAACGGCTATAGTTATCAGGCTGTATGTGTTCTATCCTTTAATTCACCTCTATAGAGTAATCCCTCTCTCGAGAGAAAACTATTAGGTAAATTCATTGTCTTGACAATATTGCAATTTCACACTGAGAAAACAATTCAGTTGTTAAGTTCAAAACATTGCTATTGTGGGCCTTAAAACGTTAAAACTAAACATAAGAGTAAAAATTGTTGAGATTTATTTTCGTCATTATTTGTTGATAAAGGAATGTGTATACGTCAAAGTTTTTGTCAATTCCTCTAAAGAAATATTTAAAAACATGACGTATTGCATCGCGTAGATAGGTGAGACTTCGTGCACTTTGATCTTTATTATTGGTGTAGATTCGAGAAATGAGAAAACGAGAATATTAATAATAAAATACAAGAGCCAATGAAACTATTTTATCTATTTAATAAATATGTAATTTTATGACGTTTCACGTGGTATTTAATTTTAATATTTTGTTTGAATATTTTGTACTGCTTACTATGAGTCTGTTATCGCTATGAATCTTATCGTTGTATAAAATCGTCTTGTAAGTTCCTGGATTAGTTCTGTACGGTTCTTAGTTGCTCCCGCAGATCCCCTCCCGTACATATGTTCCTCGGTCATTACAGTAACGTTGAGTAGTGGCGCTTTGACCATAGAGTTGTCTTTCCTTGGTAACAATAGGGCCATGGTTGGATTTTCAAAAAACGCTGAGCAAGCGGACCTCCTCTGGGCCGGGTGCGTCGGACTCCGTCGGCGGCCGCCGGGCGTCCTCGGGCGCGGTCGACCGCCCCCGAGGCCGTCCGAAGACTCCCGAGTGAGACCCGAGCGCACCCGAGTGCTTCCGAAGGCTGAAGCGGCCTTCGCCGGCGTGACGGAGGGCGGGCATAGATGCGACGTAGGCGCGCCTCCGCGGCCGCGCCCGACACTAGAGGAGGGCTCTGGTTTGACGCTTAGTACACGAGAACGGTTGATATTAAAACCAGAACTGCTTGGAGTAGTTAACCTCGAACAAATAATTAGTTCTTTTATTTTTTTACCGACGAAAATTCAGTACTACGTAAGAGAAAATTTCATAGCATTTTGTATCTTACAGTCTGTACATTACGGTAACCTGCATTTCTCTTATCGCTCACCCATCCCCTCTTATCTTTGGAGCTAGATCGTCGCGTTCCCCTCTCACATCCGCGTCCCGCCTCACCCCGCTGCCCCACTGGAGCGGGCGCCGCGGTGCTCAACCTGTCCTCACTGGAAAACCTGTTGCGAACCTGCTTGCTTTGTTCATTCAGACTTTAGTACGTAACGGCCTGAAACTCCTTACTTTTATTTTGCCCAAGCTGCACAGCCAAAACTAATTGTAAATGGCTTCTTGCAATAACAAAGCAATAAACCATTATTATGTGGAAGATGCTTTCGAAACGAGAAAACAATGAATGAATAACTATAAATTATTCAGGAAGGATATGATAAATAGGTTTAAAAATTGTAATAATTACATACCATAGATCAGATCCTTAAGACGCAAACACATTACAGTTGCTAACATAATTTCAATACAACCATGCTGATGACGAATATAGTATAGGTGTACAGACTCAGTTTTGTATAGCAGCGGAGAAGCAGAGAAAAAACTATACTGTGTTATAATAATTTAAATAAATGGACTTGGTCCATTGAGGCCAACACGGGAGTTACTTTCTGTGTATATTCAGAAGGGGTTATCCTCAATTATAATATTATTAATAATAATAAAAATGAAAAATAAATAAAAATAAGGGTGTAAGTGTAAGGCGCTGTAAACAGATTGTACCATGTACATATATTATTAATATTATATGATGACAGTAAGGGTCACGACGTGCCGTGTGTATGTGGGGTATAAGTATAATATGGACATTGTTCAAAGAAAGAAAAATGCATTCTGTGTACTTATTTACCTAAGTCATTTTCCCAATCCATTTCCTTTCAAAATCACCAACGTCAGTTTAGCAAGTGAATCGTTCATTCTTGTTACACTGAATGAAATTCTCTTAATAAATATAATTAAAAAAGGAGACAATGAAACTTTTCGAGGTTACATAAGACAAAAACGTGAAACAATTGTCTTCAAATATTTCCGTATTTCAAAAGTAAGGGGAATGAATTATGTGATTAAGTATTTGCTGAGGCAAGAAATTATTGAACGATTCACTAGCAAACTAAGTTTAGAAAGTAAATATTCTTCTTCAAAAATCTTATTGCCACTATTAGTAGAATTGAACAGTGAATTGAAGAAAAATTATCAGATTTCCCTTTACTGTAATTGGTAATTCTCATAAATATCGTTTATGATAAATCTTTCTTACTACTTTTCCTTCATACGCAGTTTTGTAATAAAAAGGAAATAAAAAATAGATCATGGTAATTACTTATTGAAGCTACTGTTTGCAAAGAAATCATAAATTCTTAGTAAGTGGTGTTCAACACAAAAATACATTAATAATTTGAAAAAAGTAAAATTTACACACTGAATCTCTTAAACACTGGATCTTGAAAATAAATTATAAATAAAGTATACTGAAGTACTGGTAATAGATCAAATTGCTACACTTCATTCTGTACGATCTGTATGTTCCGTGGTTCAGAGAGTCTTTTCACTTTACATCTTACGTTGAGAGTTATGCGCGTTCTTAGATAGCATTCTCGGAAAGTGGCACAAGCAACGACATCACAGTTCAGCGTCGACAACCGGTCAGAGAAGTAAGTGTTCGGTAGCTGAAAGTGTCTTTATGTGAGTTTTCTGGTGTACTTTTCACGGAATTGCTGAGAAGAATTGGCGATTTCAAGCTGCAAATGTCGCAGTATTGGCAGAGCCATCGAAAGGTAAGAACATTTATTTTTATAAAGACTATATCAATATTCCGGTTTATTTACTAAACATTCCATCTGACACGAAACATACGAAAATAGCTATGGCTTAAGATGAAATAAGAAATTACTTAAATCAAGTTTGTGTGGTGTGAACAATTTTATTACTATCTTATTGTATATTCAAAGTACCTAATTTTGGAGTTACACAATGATGACATTGTGAACTAACCATGATGACTTTCCAAACTAACCATGGTTGAACGTGATATTTCTGTAGCTAACTGATAAGTTAATATTAGTCTTTCAATGAAACAAACACTAGAAAAATGATACAAACTGTATGGCTTATCGTATAAACGCAAATATATCACGCAGAGTCCAATTCATGCATTCTCCATCATGGATGTTTTCCTGCAACCTTCAAGATATTTTAACTTTTTTTGACGATGAGGAAAACGAAAAAATGGGCTGAAGTCTAGTGTACGGTACCACTAACGGAAGTCGTTTAAATTGGTACTTCGCGCCGCTCCGGCGGCAACTGCGCAGTATGAATTCTGGAGGCTTTCTTGAAAAGTGCCTTTTATAAAAGTGAATTGGTAACTATGCGGTGGATAGACTCAAGGATGTTGATGATGAACGCGAGGGGCAAAGGTCCGAGCTTCCCCGTGACTTGGATCCGGGCGAGCGAAGCGAAAACACGTACCTTTGATAGTAAATTGGCATTACAATAACATACCACAGATCAGATCTTTAAGACGCAAACACATTACAGTTGCTAACATAAATTAAATAAAACCAAGCTGATGACGAATATAGTAAAGGGAACGATATGTCAATAAGATATGGAACTGTACACACGGTTGAATCAAATAATGTAATAGATCAAAATATCAACTTCTGAAAGTCTTATATTTTAATATCGCCTTCTTTAAGCTAAACTGTAACTCCTTTCGTAATACAGAGATATTTATCAAATAAAGTGTAACACACACATTGCCTACGTAAGTGACACACTATCTGAAAAGCAATCGAGATGAATTTGTGGGATACAAACGATTACTTTCCGAGTTTCTGTTCGAAAGGGCCAGTTAAAAGTTACAACAAGACACCAATGCAGTTTTGAGAGTAACAGATAGATTAATGTGATATGAATATCAAGAGAGGGTCACAAATGTATGATTTTATCCAGCCATCTGATGCGAAAATGGAAACTTAAAACTACTTGAATGGAAGAGGGTAGATGAAAGAGTAGTGTGTTATTCTCAAATCAAAAAGCCCAAAACAGTACACCTCTCTGACTCCATTTCGTTGGCAAGTCGTAGTTTGTTTCATACTTCGTTTAGCCTTGAGTTCACTTTGCGAATTTGTGCAACTTGTCGCGTCCAACCTTGAGGCTTCTGCAGCACACAATATTGCGCTATAATAAGGAATTTGTGTTTGTTACTGATCTCCTTGACCTTCTCGAACTGCATCACTGGCGTTAAAGCTTAAATATCAAATAACAGAAAAATTAATAGAGTTTTAGTAGCTCTAATTTCAATTTTTACAGTTTTTGTGTCATCTGGAACAGAAGATATCATAAAATAACCTGTTAATCAAGTCAAGTGGATTATCAAAAGTTCGGAAACAATTTCTTCACAAATGAATTTAAAATGGCGGAGCGAAAAGTAATACTTCATATTTTTTATAATTGTTAGTTTCTTGGAATAATTAAAATATAAATGATTTGTTTGTGGGTCGTGTAATATACATTCGATTATTTTAACCATCGACAAATATGACACTCCAACACCCACTCGATAGAACAAATACCTTATTAGATAATTACAGTGACGTTTCACTAAAATTAGGAGATGCATTCTGATAAAAATATACTTATTAATGTAGTCTACCTATATTAATGTATGTGAATGATGTGATTTGGGAACATTGGAGTAAGAAAATACACACTACTGAGGTTATGATTTGTTTCTCATCATAAGATTATTCCCACGCAGAAACAACAGCAGCATACTAGAAGAATAATTTCCTGGGGTACGACGTAAACGTTTCTTGGACAGCTACACCTTTCCAATACACCTCACCAGTCAATTTTCTGAGTTTCCAAAAACGAAAAAACAAATCAGGCAAAAACTGACAGCGAAGTAATCTGTTATAATATTATTTCGAATAATGTTACCAATATGCAATTTTATAGACAAAGCAAAACAGGTTTTCTACGGACACTTCTCTGAAGTTAAATTCAGTGGGCACGATTTTCTATGTGACAACAGAGTAGTATTTGCTCCGAATCGACGGTATTAAACTAATATTTAGTACCTTTGATGGAACCTCATGAAATTGATTTTCTCTCTTTGTAAATATTTGTAATTATGCTAATTAAAAAGCATAATAATCACCAATCATTAAACGAACTTTGCACGTAGTACGTAGCAAACCGCAGTACCTTTAAAAATGGGTCGCTAACCGCACAATATGTTTCCTTCCTCATTCGTGCTCTCTTACACACTTACAGGTCCACACATGTCGTGAGATCGGTCTGCAACTTAAAACTTACGTCCTCCGGTGGACTTTTAGGGGAGATACCTAGGTTAGAAAAACTTGCAATCAGATTTCCTAGGACCTAGGTTCGAGTCCCGACGGTGACAGGATTTTCGTCACTAGCTACAGAGCTAGGTCGAATTCAGTCTGTCTGGAGGGGAATTCTAGCGGTCGGCTGCTTTGGTCGGTAGTTTTATGAGGTTTCTTCTATCAACACCAAGCGAATGCCGGAGCAGTACGCTAACAAACGAACCATGGACCGCGCGCAATCTTTCTTTCCTTTTCCTTGTTCTATGTTCACCCCTTACTTACATACACACACTAACTGCAATACACTACCACACATGCCGGGAAACAGGTCGGGAGCTTAGAGCTTGGCCCGGCTGGGGCGGTGACCCGCTGGTGGGAGATACCTGGAGGGGGAAATCCCGCTAGCCGAAGGTAGGTCGACGCCCGACCTCGCCATCTAGCGTGGGAAACCGACACCTCCCGAGGGAGAAACATGCACTACAGTAACGGGATTAATTATATTAGCAGTTGTCGCGCCCGGAAACATTAAGAATCAAATGCGTATGTCGGTGCATGATCTCACGTTCCAGCGTGGGAGCGGTGGAAACAGGTACTACACTAAGGAGGCTAATGACCTGAGTAGTTGACGCGTCACAGGAATCAATACTCACTCACGCAGCTGCCGCGACCCGTTTCTGCCTCTGCGACGACCGTCGCGAGGTGATTCAAGGTGACTGCTCTCTCGGAACGATATTCAGTCGGGAGTTTTAATTGCAGTTCGAGTGCGAACGTGGAGAACCCTTCAGCGCGTGGCGCCTTGCGAGTAATTGTACCCCCTCCCTGGCCTCCCCCACCCCTCCCCGGCCTCCTCTTCCCCTCCCGTCTTCCTCTTTCGCACAAATCCAAGTCAGGGGTTCACAAACTGTCGATATATCGGATTTAGAGCGCCTTAAAAACTTTAAATTTGTTGCAACTTTCTCGAGAGAGACACCTAGCACTAATGTTCAAAACTATGGTATCCTTTATTGGAGCAAATTATTTATTCATGTCATTTGGAGGTGATTTGAATATGTAATTTGGTTGTGTGCGTTTCAGTATATGGTGTGGAATAATGTACTATTTCTACCAAATCCTATGACCACCCATTGTATTATAGCTTTGAAACTGTCAAAACATGAAGATTATCTCGAAAATTGTTGCGTGAATGACGATTCGAGATTATTTTATTTATCATAATGCATTCCAAAGCTTTGAATTAATATTTTTTCAGAACACGTCTGTAAAAGGTTTAAGAGATAGTTAATCTCAAATAATTACCTTCATATTTTTTCCGTATTAGAAATTCTTCATTAATTGAAATGTTTCAGAAGTATAAAGATTAGAATATGAATTAATTTCTTATAAAACACGCGCTATTGATGAATATAAAAATCAGCTTTGTTCGGAATTGAACTGGCGTTCTGAAAACTTCCAAAACAGAAGTAATTTTCAGTTGTAATTTTCGCGGTCACGTTTGAAGGAAAAGCTAATCTCTTCAAAAGATTTTGGAAAACCCTGGTCGAAATTATCGAATTTTTCTCTACCTTCTCAAAGTATTTCGTCTCGTTGTAGCCGCATTACGAGATCGAGGCATTTGATTATAAGATCTTGAAGAACCTCGTCTCGTTCCGGATGTTTTAATTAAAATGACGCAATTCTATTTGTCTTATCCGCTTGATTATCGTTAATTTTCCTGCACTCATTACGAGAATATACCTTTACAATATACACGTCTGTTAAAGAAGGATTAAATGGGAATTGGATTTCAAGCAGCATTTGTGTAGGACGTCATTTATCAAGACTACTTACATTCTGAGCGCTTTGCCTTTGCTCCAAAATTTTCACTCACTACAAACCTTCTCTCGCTCAGTTCATTTGTTGGGCCATAAGAACTGGAGAGTTTGATGGCTGGGAGGTCAACACAATGTAAGGTCATTACAGTACACCAGCAATAAATATTGTTAGGAACCGCAATCTGCGGCTTCGAGTACATGTTCTGGCCATGTCTACTAAATCATACGAGCCCGGTTTATTTCGGAAGTATACAAAGTAGAATTCTGCAAGGTCAACCATTCGTTCTCTCAAAAGCGATCGAGCGTTTCAGGCCCGGTGGCCGGAAGTACAAGCGTCCTTCTCTTGGGCTGATGCACAGGCTAGAGGAATGACCGTGAGGTTTTATCTTTGCCTCTGGAAGTGATAAGTAGGGGACGCATGTTCATGTAATTACATGTTTTTACACAGGAACAAGATAAACGTATTCAATAACATATTTTAGAGTTTACAAGACAATCTGAATGAATTAGAACCATTTTTACTTTATATGTTTTTACATTTGTTTACATATCTTAGATATTACTCGATAAACAAGTGCCAACGAAAACGTACATTAATGTCTCTAAGAAAAACATATGTATTGCAATAGTAAACTGATTTTTGCGACACCTGATATTGCTTACATATTGGGTTACATTTTAATAGATGTATAAGTGGAAACGGATCATTTCAGGTGCGCCTTTGCAATATTTGTTACGGAATCATCTTTCGTACAAAGCGATGTAATTATACTCTGCTTCTATGACCACCATGACTTTGCCATGAATTTTGAAACTTAGTCCTTAGTCTATCCGCTTCTTGGAAACTGTGTACTCCGAGTCAAGGATGTTAGGATATTTGTGTAGAAAAGAAATTTAACCTTACGCTTGCTGTTATTTCAAACTGCACATTCGTAACGATCGAAAACTAACAAATATTTTTAAAAGATTGTTATCTTATCGCGTTGTGCAATTTGGGGGAACCATCCGCTCACCCTTTCGGGATCCTTCACTGTTCACGCGTTTACTTGAGCACAAGATCATCGTAATTGTTATATACTACGAGCGTATTTCATATTTCGAATAAAACTCATGAATGCGGTGTAGACTAATGTACAGTTTATTCTGTAAAGGTAGAACTTTCATTCAACAATATGAAGATCTCATCAGCGACGTTCTATGTTAGGAAAATGCTTGTAGCGAGTAATTTGAGCACTATAACGAATATTCAATTTACATAGTGACTATTTTTTTCTGACATGTTTTGGAACATGTAAGAAATGCTAAAATATTTTCAAACAACAAAATAAATGTTCAGAATTTGAAATTAAAGTAATAAAATATGTATTAACCCAATTTAAAAGAAACATTTACAGTATTTAATATTCACATATTTTGCTTTTCTTACTACAATAAATTCCTTTTCTAGAGAAAAGTGACCTTATTTCTTTCCGAGTCGAATTTCGATTTCTATTTTCTGGCATAAGATTACTAGCTGCACTTGAGTTTCTTTTTCATTTTCTGCACTTTTTGTAGGAACCTCTGCTTCTAGGACGAGCCCTTTATCTCACAATGTCATGACAGGTGAAAGCCTGTCCTAGTGGACAGCCAAAGAGAGTTATCTTATTGTCAGTGCACATTTTAAACCGAGGTATAACGGTATTTTGGTGTAATTAGACTGCATTTCCTCACAGTGCTACAATTAGTGTGTTCGGTTGCGGGCGGGTCGATAGACAAACTTCATAGTGGGAAGGGGCAAGGGGCAGACGGAATCACGGGTCGAAAATAGTCACGTCCGATGGGAAATACAGGGTGTTTGATATAAAAATCGTACATCGAATAAGAAAGAATAGCTACGATTCTTTCATGTACACACGAGGGTAAGTCAATAAGTACCTGCACTTTCGTTTTAATCCTTTGTAGATTAACTGTTCAGCTTTGTGCACTTACTGGCTCTAAGGTTTGTGCACTTACCAGCCGTAAGCTAACTCTAAAGAGTTGTGCATTTCACTTTGCCTGATGCTCCGGTCGACCCCGCCCCCTGTCCTAGCACTTTATAGTTTGTTCACAGTTTATCAGACAGGCCTTGATAATTAGTGGCCGTAAAAATAACGGCAAAATATATGAAGAAAACTGTAAGCGTCTGTAGCAAACATGTAAAATAAGATATAATGTGTAAGATCAAAGTTCAATGAAAACAATTGTAACATACACAGTACAAGTACTCTTATAAAATATTTTCAAACAACAAACTAAGTGTTCACAATTTGAAATTAAATTACTACAATTGTATGTATTCAAACAATTTAAAAAATAAATATTTTTCCTTGCCTTCAAAGTTTACTTAGAAGTCTCGGAATAGTCAACGATTATTTTTAAGAGTAATTTTTTTCGGCAGCAATGGGAGGAATGGTACAAACTTGGAAAAGTCAATGACCATGCAACATTCTCTTCGAAGTGCTACACGGTTTGGACAACTAATTATCCTCGAAGCTTGCTATTTAAATTAAAAAAAAACACATTACTGATACTTTTTACACATAAAGATAATATTCTCAGCACTATTACAAATTTGACGCGGTATTAATAACTAGGGCAGTGCAGACTTAGACAGGCGTTCGGCCGCTTCTTCACTTGGACACCTCTGCTTGTCAGCTTACAATTTTGAATTATTGTAAGAAAAATATAATACCGATGATTTAAATAAAACCTTTTTTTGAAAATAACTGAAATATTTTGAGGTAACAATTCTAATAAAATTGCTATTTTTAAAAAAAATGTAACATGCAATAAATGTGAAATATGTAAATTTGTTCCAAGTATTTAAAAATATCTAACAAACATGTTAATTATTTTGAATTGCAATTTGCAACAATTGTCCGTTACAACTCAGATAATTGTATCCACAAAGACAAAAATACACATTAGAATTCGGACTCTATTGCTAATGATGTAAATAAATTAATAACCTCGTACAGAAGAGTGGGGAAATGAGCATCGCGCTGAAAAAAGTATAGGCGAATATGCGCGCTCGCGTGGAGACTCGTATAGTTTCCAGCACATATGACTTCACTGTTTATTGATTAGAAAGTGTTACTTTGCGGCAACGTCTATTTTGTTGTACGCGTACCGCAAAGAAGTCATGGCCACATAAAACAAAACACTAGCAAATGAATTAACAATGCTGCTGCCTCGCTTATTAAGAAGGATACGTATTACTCGCGCAACTTTTCTTGAAAGATGACCTTGTTTCCCCCTCTTTGGCACAATAAACAGATCAAGGCAAAAGCTCGCAGCGATCACTATTGACATACCAAACACATCTTCACTGGCGCGAAATAAAAATTTTCTTTTGATGACGAGAACTTCTATTTGTTATTTTCTCCAAAAATCCAAAGAAATGACCAAAGCAGGTAAAGATCTATTAAAGGAGATACCTCGAACACCTGAGAAAGTTATAACGCAAATTATAGAGAACGTTCCGACGGCCTGACTGATTCTCCGGAGATTGACACTGCTTTATAAATCTAGTGACCAATTTCGTAACTAATATCCCCACCCTACCCGCATTTCTTTAATCCATCGTTCAAGAAAAGTTGCGCGAGTAATACGAATGATACCAAGAAAGATATGTACCTCTTGTACCATTCGTAAACTATTGTTATGCTCCTAACAGACTCGCCAAAAACAATATTCAACATTTATAGAACTTCATTACATTTTATTTCGGTTTTATAGCAAAATTTAATAAAAACGACATGAACCATGTGGCATTTCGAAAACGTTTGGAGGACGGATGGCCGATATCACACATAACGAACGTGGTTGGTTATTTGCCCTATGTTGATTTAATGACGTAAATACCTATAACATATTCCTCCGAAGCCTTATCTTTCGGGCGATGATGGCTTTCAGCCTGCCAGAAAGCCGTGTCATATTTGAGATCCATTGGTGACACAAAAAATAATTTAAAAACCTAAGAATATGATACCAAAATCAAAATGAAATGTGTAAAGAATACGATAAATAGTTATACAGTATTGAAATCATAATACAAGAAAAAATGGTTTTAATAGATGGTATTACTATTATTCAAAGCTTCTGAATTAATTGAGCTGTTCATTATAAATTAATGTTCACAAAAGCAGTACATCCCGTTCTGGAACTCCAAAATATTTTTTGAGTGATTGGAAGCTGTGACAAATTCACACAGGGACTTATAGCAGAAATTGTAGCCCATAATATCGAGCATTAACCTCTCAGTATGAATTAATGAGCACCGACCGTGGTAGAAGGCCATAGGGAGAAGTATCAATGTAATTAATGCACATAAAACTTTAATGGCGAAGTCCACGATTATACGGAACATTAATACCACGAACCTGATTCCGAGCTGAAAGCAAGGTGGCGTAAAATCTGATGAGTGAGTATGCGAGTTCACGGTGCAGTGCATATGTTGCCTCATGGAAGTGCGGCACTCAAACTGCGGCGTTTTACGAATAGTAATCAGACGTTACGCGTGCGACATATACCGTCGTCTTTCGTACAGCGTCGTGTTACTCGCTTAACATTTCTATTAGGGGTGATGACCTTGCTGTATCATGACTAATCACAGTCACGTAACGGTACTTAAAAACGATATTAAAACCGAAATTCGTGTGTGAAATGTACTCACACTTCAAACAATATAATACGCCATCTCCCACCGGTATGTAGAACATGTTTCACAATGATGTAATGATAAATGAGAATCAAAATTCGTTTCTCGTCATCTCATTCTCGGCATCCCCCCTTCCTACTCTCTCCAACTTCACCACACCGTCACTCCTACAAATCGCCTCCTTGTCTACTTACGTCTCTATCATATCGCTTCCTCGCCACTCTACGTCACAGCATTCGGAATTCCACAACGCCGCATACACCCTGTTCGAATGACTTTCATCCCATCTCTTCCCTACATACCGCCTCGCTACTAGGGATGCGACATCGGTGTCGATGTTTTTGAAGAAACTTCTATGTTTTTTTTTCTTTTCCGATGTTTAGTTTCTGAATGAAACATTTCCATGATTACAATATTGTAAAAGTTAAAAAACGAAATAATAACTCAAAGTAACCCTGATATTCATGTGATGGAACCATTGGAACGCTGTTTGCACTACTTCATCGTCCCCTTCCATATCACTCTCTCGCCTGTGATAACCTCCAGGCTCTTGTATTTCCTCTTTCTTCGTGGTCATGGTCAACAAATACGTTGTGGGCGAAAGTCTACCTCTTATTCGGAAAATTGATAAACATGAACACTGTCAATTTAAAATTCGTTGCACACAAATTCAATGTTAGAGTACTAAACCAGCTTGAAAATATCGATGGTTTTCAGTCAATGTACTTTTAACATCGATGTTTGTTATCGATCACTACTCGCTACCCTGCACCAGCGCTATTCCATATTCTCGCAGGTCTACTTCCCCGCTATGTCTCATCCCCGCTGTTCCTCACTGTCGTCAGGTCCTCATCATCACCTCTCCTCATGCACGCCTCTCCACATCCCAACCCCTTCGCATATCTACCATATCTCCTCCCCGCCTCACGCAGCATCACCCCCACTAGGTCTGTGTCACCTCGCCAGTCGTCTTTTTGCCACCTCGTCACTTCTCGCGTCATTACCCCCCGTGCCAGCGAGTGCTTCCCGCGCCCACAGAGCGCGCCCCCGGCGCTCGCGCTGCACCGGAAGATCGGCGGAATCCCGGCTGAACGATTTATTGTGCTCGGGGAGGGCAGGGCGAGCGAGCAAAAGGGCGATGGGACGCGTTGGCGAGATGTGACGACGTACAGTGAATCGACGAGTTACCAAATACTCCGTATATGCTCGTTCTACGATTTCGAAGCAAATATTTCATCATTTGAAAACAAAAAAAATATTGTAAAATACAAAAAAAATTCAATTATATGTTACCTTTTTCTTTTGGTTTTTTTCAATATTTCTATTTACTTACGACGTCTTTCAATACGAGGTATACATGTGTCTCTCGAAAGGTAAATTTCTCATTTGCGCACAATTAGTGTTTTTTTCAACCTGTTTTATTCAGTAAAGTTATTTTTCGTGTATGTTTGTTCCACTACATTATCTGCGATTTGTTGTTCTTATATTATTTTATTTCTGTATCTCTATGACATCTGTTTAAAGTTATTTTCTGGTCATTTCCACTAATTTATCAATTCCACCTCGCGAGATATTCATTTTCAATTACACATATGGTTGTATAGTCCATGTAATAAAAACATACGTCTATGGAAATTATGGTTATAACTTACAATAGAATTATATTTCAAATATTTTAACTACACATGCTTGATAAATAATATTTATTAAGAGAACTATTAAAATCATGATAATAATAATAATAATAATAATAATAATAATAATAATAATAATAATAATAATAATAATAATAATAATAATAATAATAATAATAATAATAATAATAATAATAATAATAATGGAAAGCAAACCAATCGTAGTCCATGGAGTACAGCGGTAAACGCCAAAGAGAGTACGTACGCGATAAGTAAAAGTGTGATGAAGCAGATTCTCTCCGATCATAATTACGTGCTTTCTTAGCAAGATCGTTTTTTAAATGTGTGCGTATAGTTTATATCCACTGTTTATTAATTATTAACTATTTTCAATTATTTTAGCGCGTAGGATCAACTTAAACACCATTTAACATTGATATGTTTATATTATTGAAGCATATTATTTTGAATTAACTTCAGTAGCGCACCAATATGGGGGAGGCATTGAGCTTCTTTCCTGTATGGCGTGGATGAGAAACGCCACGGAAATTGATTTGGTGACCTCAACATCCAACTGAGCAAAGCCCGTCAGAAGTCAAATACACTCTCCACACGTTGTTGTTTTTGTGAAATGTTATGTGAAGGGGTAAATTGGCATTATCACTACGAACTTTCGAAATAGTAATACCTACACGTGCGAAAAGTATTACTTTTATTAACAATATTCTTTTCACGTCAATATAGAGAGGAGTACCTTTCTTTTAAACACTAAGCAAAGAATAAAACGTCTAAAAAGTCTCATTTTGTAGATTAGGGTGTAAAAACCATACTCAAATCCCTAACAGAAACAAAAATCAAGTTTTAAAACTCTAAAACGCATCACTTCCGAGTTAACACAATAGTAGTGTGGTGCAGCGTGTTGCAGGTTGCAACTGCACTCCACGTTTTAATAATTATACTGGTAATGTGTAACACAATTTCAGTAATTTTATCACGTAGTCAGAGTGTTTTTTGGTGTAAGTCCTAAAAGTTACCTCATTGTATCTGGATCTGGTATGTCTTATCAGCGCATGCCGTAGCTCTCTTGCTCGGAAATTTGCATTGAAAATTCTTAGGTACGCAGTTCTCACTTCATTATTAGAATTTATTTACTCTTTTTGATTGAGTTAATTATCATTATTATTATTTTTTTTTTGCTCTTTCCCTTGCTGTGTCTTATTATTGTAGGATTCGTCGTCTACTTTTTGTACTGCTTTATGCGATATTAAATTTTTCCTCTCCCGACGTTCCAACCTTCAGAATTTTCTTCAAGAAATTTAATCACATTATTTATTTTAAATTAGAATGGCAATCATATTTTAAAAAAGTGTAGTATGTTGCGCGTTGTTCTTTCGTTGAGGAATTCTAGATATTTTATACTTTGCCTGGCAGAAAAAAAGGTGTTAAAACAGCACATACTTTCTCGCCTTGAGTTATAATTATGTAATAGTTTTTATACAACAATATTTCTCCGAATTAACACATCTCAGTCATTATTTGTTGTAAAACACATTTGCAATCATAGAACATTTGGTGCGAAAATTAGTTTCAAGCAATAGATTGTTTATTCGAAACTTTAAATGAAAATATATTTCTGGCATTGAATTTATTGAATACGGTAGGCGTTATATTCACGAACATATCGGATGAATTTTTTAGCCTTACAATATTCTTCGTAAGCAGTATGCGAGAAAGTAAAATAATTAAAAGTGAATTAATAATACGATACTGATTGCGTTGGCAAACAAATTGAAGTAGATAAAAAATAGTATCGAATAATATTTAATAGTAATTATTAAACACTATGGTATTGTAATATTCTACAAATATATCAAAGTATTAGTTTATATTACCGAGAACGAAAGGCAGCCGTCAAAGTAAAGCCGGCTGTCCCATGTTAGTAGATTTACTTGCATGTAAAAGATCCTCAAGCCTTAATGACGCCTCTGAGCTAAATTCAAAATCGCCTGTTTCTCGCCCAAGAAATACCTCCTTTCTCTGCAAGTTGGTTAAAGAAGCGTAGCGAAATTTGCGTGGTCAGACGGAAGAGCGGGCCTGATGGCCCGAGTCTCGCCACGTAAAATAAGGCAAATTCAATTCAATTCAATTCAATTATCGCCTTCTTTTATCAGTGCGGCGTTTCAACAATGGGTTACAAGCAACAATGACCGCTAAAGCATATGGGAAACACATTTTCCCAATTATCATTGTTGATACAACAAGAAAATGAATAGAAAAATATAATAATTAAAAATAATATTTTTATATTCATCAAAATTACTCGGTTTTTACATGCATTTCTCTCCATTCCCTCATCTTACTAAGCAAAGCGAAATCGTCTATTGGTTTTCACGTTTAACACAATAAAAGGAGTCATGGAATGGGATAATATAAATACAAAATAAATATAATAATAATAATAATAATAATAATAATAATAATAATAATAATAATAATAATAAAATATACAAATTCTAACTTCCGTAGCATTCAACTGCGTAACCTCATCATTCACTTTACGTATACGAAGCGCAGTAAATTTTGAGCGGGCGAGTTATGTTTGTCACAAAATTATGCAAAAATACCTATATTTTCAAAAAATTCAACATAACCTTATTTGAAGATCTGTTCTCGAAGAACACATTTCATATTTCAAAAAACTCTTCATTGTAGTTTAAGGAAGAAGCCGGAAAAATTTTGATTTTTTTCAATTTTCAAAGAATCAGGGTTTTCAACCATCATGAGATCTGCACCATTTTCTTAAACGTCCTTCAGACTATCCACAAAAAAAAATTAATCAAAATCCATGGAGCCATTTTATTGAAAATTTTGAAAATGTCCCAGGGGATTCATGTTAAGTTCCTCCAGAATTAAAATATCGGTTTCAAATTCAAGAACCTGCGACATCAGCCAGATTAATTGGGGAACATCAATTTTAGAGAAAATCGGCTAAACGGTTTAGCCGCTAGCGTTGTTCACAGACAGACGTTTAGCCCCCAATCAATTTTTCGGTCTGAAGATCCCACAATACATGGATTCAGCTACGCCCCGTATTAGAGGATTTTTTTCTAAATTTAACATCTAGATTTATTCTTTGTTGCCAGTGCCCTGAAATAAGGGCCAAAAATTCGCTGTTTTTTCGCGCAGCATTAGATAACATTGACTTTACCGCGGTAGGTGTAGCGAGAAAGTAAAAATTGACTTGCACAATATAATTATTTACTCGAGAAGCAACAATAATTTTTCTTTCAGATAATTAAATAATACCTCTTAAACAGTGTCTTAAAGTTTTGCGTGAATAGTATCGCATTCCCTTGTTGGACTAAATTTATATGATTAGCTGGACAAAAATTGTCAAAATCGAATTGTGAAGAGTGGTATTTAGGAAATAAACGTAAACTCTTTTTCGTTTGTTTTCTTTACTCATTCTTCACATTGAATTCCCATTCAAAAGTTAATGTTTGATTCTAGCATTTGCAATTTAAAGTAAAAATGGTAGCATCAAAACTCAGATTTGCGCCATCAAAAAGATATTTAACCATAAATGACGCCACCAAGCAAATTCATAAAATCTTACTTCCCTAATAACTGATTTCGCTTTTAAGTGGCATTGTAGGGATATCACAAAATATTATAACTGGGAAGGAGCAAAATCAAATTTATTGCAGAAATTATTGATTATTTCATTTTCCATGAGATGCACATGCACCACATTCGAAGGTATATCATGGGCGGCTCTAGGTAGGAGGCATTTCCCCGCGCGGAAAATTTAATACTTTTTGTATTTTCGTTTTACTCATATTAAAATTATTTACATGGTTCTGAACATGAATAGAAACGGGATATTGGGAGAGAAGCAGGACGCGATGGGGCGACGCGAGACGAAACAAAGACGAACAGTGTTGGGGGCTGCCGTGAGGCGAGCAGTTGGGTCATTAGGCGGGTTTTACTACTCGAGAAATGAAGCGGGGTCTCCGCGGGACAGAGC
Organism: Gryllus longicercus; assembly: GCA_038098605.1. NCBI lineage: Eukaryota > Metazoa > Arthropoda > Insecta > Orthoptera > Gryllidae > Gryllus > Gryllus longicercus. The sequence goes on along the minus strand of JAZDUA010000108.1, from coordinate 24,366 downwards.
AAAGCAGAACGCAACGCACGGTGAAGTATGGTTGGACGGGTTTGAGAGATGGAATGGGATGGAGTAGTAAGAGAAAGTGAAATTGGTCAGAGTGGAGAGGGACAATGCTGTGCGTGGAATTGTGAAAGAACTGTTGACGCAAATAAGTAGAGTTGTACCGAAGACACATCGAATGGAATGGAATGACGCAAAGCGATTCAAATCAGTCTGGCGACGATGGAGAGAATTGGTGTTAGGTTCTCCAATTGAGAGGAGGGGATATATTGGCGGTAATAAAGAGGAGGGCGTGAGCGAGTGCGGCAAGGAGGAGATAGTGGAAAGAGGGGAAATATTGGAATGGGGGCGGGGCGGGTCATAGAGGGACGGATGTATTAGAGAGCGAAATCATGAGAGGCAAGTTGAGAAAATAAATAGGATGTGTTGAAAACGTGAGGAATGAGGAGTGAAATCGGGCAAAGAACAGTGACAAAGAACGGAGGAATTTTCAATGGAGGGAGTGCTAATGGCGGCTGGAAAGTTGCGTGGCGGGAACTGTGCCTGGGTCGAGACAGTGAAGTATGGTTGGATGGGTTTGAGAGAGACGGAATGGGATGGAGTGGATCGAGTTAAGCAAAGCTAACACTGATAAGAGAACTTGGAGACTCAATATGTAGGTTCAATTTTTGGTAATGGAGCAAAGGAGGGGCAGTGTGTATAAGAGAAGTGCTGGATATGAGAATTGAGACAGAGTGGAAGAGGCGGATAGGTGGAGAGATACAGATGAGATGAAAATAATGGGGTTGAGCGAAGACGGGCAGAGAGATGCGGGATGATCGGTGGAGGTGTTGTGATCTCCCGGCAGGAAGCCGGCTGGAGCAGATTGGGACGGCAAGATTGGGTGCGGTGGGTTAATGTAGGTCGCACTGAGGTGGAGAAGAAAGGGTGTGATGGAATGAGTCAAGCAAATACCAACATTGACAGGAACGATTGGGGCTATGGAGGCTGGGATTGTATTTGAGAATGAAGTATGAGGGAATCAAAGCAAACAGGGGTGAGACTGGGTGCAGGAAGTGAGGATAGGTGAAGAAAAGGGGGATATATAGGGTCACAGGGACCAGATGAAGTGAAATGGGAGGAGGAAAGACAGGAAGGGATGAAAAGATCGGCGGTGAGCTGTTGTCTGTTAGCACGAAGCTGCGTGGATCAGATAGTGGTGGGAAAGATCGGTGCAACGAAAATTGAGCAGAACGGATTGAGTAGAGAAGAGAGCGCAGGATGAAATGCCACGAGTCAAGCAAAGACCAACCCTGACAAGAGAGGTTGGGAGCTCTGGGTTGCATATCTGAGAATGGAGCATGGAAGGAGCAGAGCAGAAAGGGGCAGGACTGGGTGCTGGAAGTGAATAAAACATTATAGGTGGTAAAGAGGATGAGGAAAGACGCGCAGAGGGGATGAGAGGATCGACGGCGGACCGGCGACTCCCCAGCACGAAGTAGGGGGTGGGTGACGCAGATCGGAGCGGGGGGTGGGCGGGTTGGCTGTTTGACGCGCCGCCGATTCGTTAGCGCGCGTGCCTGGCGTGCCCGCGAGCTGCGTCCGCGGAATGCCTGCGCGTCAGTCGATGGATCGATCCCGCGCGAAAAATCGAGCTGGAGCGCGCGGGAGCGAACGACAGACAGCCCGCGCTGACACTGGCGCTTTTGGCGGCTGAAGGTTCTTTAGTGCAGTTTGTTAGCATTTTTGCGTGCGACGCAGAATGTAATTAAATGCGTTAGACTGAAATATTTCTTTTATGCTTTCATGATAACGGTTTTTCAAATGTTTCTTTACGGTTTTGAATTTTTATCTCGATGGAATTGTTTGTCCTTGTTTACAGAATTCGTATGCTCTTTTCTGCTAGGGGAGATTCCGGTAATATGTGTTTGTTGGGTTGAAGAGGTGATTACTAAGGCGTAGACTTAGGTGGCGTAATTTAGGTCGGTATCTCAAAGACATGATCTGAAAGCATATTGGTGTTTGTGATTTGGATTGCAGTCTTAAGTGTGCAGTGAATTTCTCCAGCTGAATTTCAGAAAAATTGTCTTCGAAATGAGAGTACGAATTATATAATCTCTATGATTAAATGCAATTTGTTGAATTAATTAAAAGTTGTGCCATGTAGTCTACTTTTTTAAAAGTCATGTTTTTTACTTACCAACTATTTGTTTTACCGGAGACTTCTTGAGGAAATCTAAGCCAGATTTCATTTCATTACTAGTTACCATTATTAGTATAAGAGGTAAGTACTAAGCTATTATCACAGCTTAGAAATTGAAAAGAATACGCTAAATCTCTCTTTGCTTCTATTTTTCAGTTACCATATAATAAACACGCTCAGTAAAAATTCAAAATTTGTTATAAGAAAGTGGTTAAAAAAGCAAACTTTTATTCAATAAACGTCTGAATGGTCCGTAATATTAGAAACGATTATGAAGCACGTATTTTAGCATAAATATTCGTTGCTTTGCGAGAAATGCATTTTGTTTCTAACACTTTCTCACGTGTGATAAGATAAAAGTTAAAATTTGTAATCAAATTAAAAATGTATGTTTAGAGCAGTGAGTTATAAAATCTAAAAGAAGTAATGTTTCTTGATTGTATTAGACTAAAATAAGTTTCTCTCTCTCTCAGTATGTACAGCTTATGTAAAATGACACAAGCTAAACTCAGCTCGTGCTGCGGTTTGATTTTATTCGTTTTAATGATTATTCGAAAATATTTTTGCTTGAAAGTTTCTTGACAAGTTAAAATTAATAGTTAAAGATTTTTTTCTTTTTTGATTTGGGGGATTGCGTTCATGTCCCTACCTGTGGATCCTTGCCTGGTTAAATCAATCACATACTTGTATTTCATTTGTACGGGCTAATTGTGACAAAATACATTAGTATTTTCATAAAATTACACAGAAAAAGCTACTATACAATAACACATGAAAATCAGTAAATAATACTATCACTTGCTCTCTCATTATATGTATTCCTGTACTAAAACAATTTTGATTCCCTGTAGTATTCCCTAATGTGTTGTTATAATAATTGTGATTGATCAGCGCTTTGGTGACTATTTATTGTATTATAGCTACCGTTTCGTTTATGTTCTTGGACGATCCCCAAGGTTAAACGAAAACATGCCACTTGATAACAACACACACTAACAATTCGTTATTAACTATGTGTTTTAAGAATGAATTTTACGCGAATTCTATTCACGTAACACTTATTCTAAGTGAATAAGAATGGGTATTTAGAAAAATACTCGTACAATGTACAAGACGTTTGCAATTAAACATTTCCCCCCTATTTCTGCTCAATCCGAACCACAATGCGGTGACGCCCCGCGGCCTATCCGCTCGCCCGTAGCCTTGGGCCCGACGCTGATTTATTCGGCGTCAAAGCGCCCCGCTTTTTCTTCCTCCGACGTTATCCACAGCATCTTCGGGGCCCCGGAACTTAATATATTCGCGAGCAGATCCGCGCCGAGTGTATTAACTTGTTTAAACCCGCCGGCACGCGCCTTGAAAGCCCGGGCTGCCTCACCCGCTCCCACTCGCCTCCCACTCCCCTCCCACTCCCCTCCCACTCGCCTCCCACTCCCATCCCATCCCCTCCCCCCCGCCTCTTCTCTCACCACTGCGCCATCGGGACACGCGCGAATTGTACACGTCCAGGGTACCCCTTGTACTTTCTTTTAGTCCATACGTCAGGATGAGAATAGACGGGTTTGTTCAGAGGGGGCGTTCAAAATGTGGCGTCTACTCAAGAAAGGGAAGGAAAGAACGTCCTCACATATTTTTTTCTGGATGTAATTCAGAGATAATATATTTTCTCTGGTGTTAGAGAGAGAAAATATACAATTTCCGAGTTAAATTGAGATATGTGGGAGTAAGGGATATCTGCTCTATTGGCTGTTTTTAAACCAGATGAACAGACAAGGGCAGAGAGTCAAGTATTACACCGGCAGGTGAGAGGTAAGAGGTGGGAAGCCGGTGTAATCTTACAATGTAGGCTGACGGAGGACTCAAAAAAATCTTATATCTTACTCTCTTATTCTAACGTACGTGTAGGCATGTAATCTAATTAGTAGTATGTTTCATACTCGTAGGAAGGCGTTTGAAGTATACATTTTTCCTCTTAAAAATTCACATGAGCCCCTGTGCGTACAGGTCGGGTGGGCGAATCGACCAATCGACATATTGATATGTGAAACGGAGACTTCGCTTACGCAGTCTGAATAAATCCTGAAAGTAATCTTGGAAATTTCTCTTCCAATTTCATTCATTTCATTTCAAAGAGTGAATAGAGCTGAGTGAAAATCATAAATGTATCAAAATATAATTTGTATAATTTGTATCCCCGACAGGCAGATATTGGTACTGGAAGGGAATGAAAAGAAAAAAATTACGTTTAGTTCGTAGCCCATGGTACAGAGTGATTCTCCGAAATTCATCTGGAAGCGATCAGGTAAATAAAACGAAATCACTGATCAGCGCAGTCGGACTACGAATTCGAGTGCGACGAGCGCAGACTAACCTATGTTAATTACACAAAGAAAATGTTTTTTCTCATTGCATATTTCAAACCCATGAACTTTCAATACCTAGTATGCTCGAGGCCCGACGATGCCGTATTTTCGATACTAGCTCAATAGCTAGGTCGAATTTAACTTCTCTTTGAAAGAGAATTCCAGCGGTCGGCTGCTCTAATAGATAGTTTAGCATGTTTTTGCCGATCAATACCAGGAGATTGCTAGAGGAGTACCCTAGAGTTCACCAGGCAAGCAACCTGAACGGGATCCATAGCGTAGCGGCCAGTGCTCGCTTTGTTTCCAACTTCGCGAATATGGGTTCAAATCCAGGTTGGATTTGTGATTGACCCAGCATTAACGCGACAGGTATCCTCGTTCTTTGATTTCCCCTGCCTCCGATTTCACCACCCAATTCCATCTTAATGCATGAATAATATTGACTGAATATCAAACACCAAAAAATATTTATATAAAATTAACCTTACAATAGAACTTAAAAACAGACATATTTAAAGGTTTTTAACCTGAAGTAAAGTTTTCCTCTACACATACGCTCACATACGCAGTCCTCAGACACTTTTAATTTATAACTCGAGTTTTGTATTGGATCTGGGTGTGGAAAACCCCGATAGCCGAGGGTAGGTCGATGCCGGATCTCGCTATACAGCGGAGACCGAACACCGCCACCTCCTGAGCAAAAGCAAGCACTACAATTACGGAACTAATGACCCTAGTAGTTGACACCCTGGAATCAATAATTATCAATCAATCAATAATAATATCGCTTTTAAAACGTTTTTCATACACTTCGACAGAATCTAGTTTGTTTGATAAAAATTAATTTGTTTCCAAAAGTGCATCATGTAAATTATCTTCAAAATAATTATATATCTATTTGTATATTCGTATGTAAATATATTAACAAATATATTTGCTATAAATGTATAAAACAAATATATTTGAATTTCTCATTAGTTGTGTGGCTATCATTCAGTGTGTTCAGAATTATTAAAAAAATTAGTATTCATTTCATTTTTCCCATCATTGTCATAATTTTTCGATGTACAGATGATAAATTGCTTAGAAAATTAAAGAAAATTTATTATATTTTAGATATTTAATAAGTTACTTCAATATCCACATTAAAAATGTACAAAATTTGAAGATCATTTATGGGAATATTAAATGTGTACTTTAAAGTGTTAAAGAATTGTATTTGATGTATTATTTTGTGGCACCTATTTCCTGTTGACGCGTTATTCATAAAGTATCTCCCCCGTTATCAAGCGTGATTGGGGTTTAGAACTTTCATTACAACTGTGACCTTCGTTGCCATTTATTTTGTGTGTGCATAAACTTCAGCTTCCAAAATTCTCTCTCATATCCATTGCTGAACTTCGTTTTAAAACTCGCTCACAGTCGACAAGCCTTTGTCGGGATGCTTTTTCGTTCGTTATGAAATATTGATTAAAGCCCCCACGTTACATATAAATGAAAAATAGCGCTAAACACATTAGTTCCATTATTACTGCCGCTGGTCCCGGCGCTGTTGTGTTCGCCGGCGTTCCGAGAAAAAAATGCTTTTCAGGAATATAATTGTAGCTAAAGGCATATTTCATTTTATACGAGTCTCCCGCAACTTGCTGTTCAACTTTTTTTCATAATGTGTGCAGAAAAACGCGAGCTCTCCCTTCGTGACGCCAAGCAAGGAATGCGCGCTGTAGGAAAAAAAAAGAGGACAATTTCTCACTTCGCAACAAGTCTCCGTTGCGACTCGGCGGTTGCAGCGACTTGGTAATCGGATTCGCGCAAAGGGACAACGGTGCTGTATAAATTGTTAAACACAGAGAGGTTTCTTACCGGGGGGATGAGATTTTAATGACAAATGGAAAAAAGCAAAAAGAAGCTTCACGGGATTGCCTCGTCTCGCTCCCTCTCCCTCTCTTCCTATCGTATTCCACCTCTTTCCCACTTGGGTGCTACTTTATTTCGACGTCGGGGAGACGCGGTAGTTTGAACGGCGAAGGCGTGACGACATAGGGAAGCAAATGGTTTGAAAAGTTCATTCTAAAAGCGACTTGACTGCCGGGTAATTAAAAGTAACTAACTAAAGGGCAGGAATGGAAGCGAAGAGTGTTCAGCCGACGAAGAAAATGACGCGGACTTTCTGAAAGAATTTTCTTTTCTCTCGCTTTCTCTCTCTCCCTTTGGCGAATCTACGTAATCGTGCATCAGTCATTAAGAAAAAAGAGATTAGCTCAGTGAAATTTGGAGGAACAGCAGACACAAAGGATGTAATTTTCTTTCCTAAAACTTAAGCGCCTTTCTCTCTCTTTTTTTTTTCTTAAAACAAACTTTTCCTAGAAGCGTCCTCTGTAGATGTCGCGCTCGAAGTCTAAAGCAACATTTCAAACTTGACGTTTCTGTTCCTTCCACAAACAGACTTGAGGGAACGGCACCGTCGCAGCAGTCGGTTTTTGTTTCGTCTACCCGCAATTCCTCGTTTCTAGCGAAACACTTTGGGATAAACCTCAGGAAAATAGAGAAACAATGCTTTTACTTCATTATATGGTTCATAAAGTTTGAACATTGCTCTTTGAAATGAATAAGTTGCCACAAATTATCAAAATATGTAGGTGTTAAGATGTTATTTATATAATATCAATTGCTACAGGCTGCTACGACTATTTTGAATACGGCATGTCAGTCTGCACTATTTATTAGTACGTTCAGTTTTGGGACAAATAGGGATCCCATCTTAATCTTAGGGAAAGGTCACTTCTTTAAGTGGTACAACAGCTAATTCACAGGATGTGACTTCAGATTTACTTATGTGGCAGAAACATGTACATTATTAATCTTTGTAATTGAAAGACGGAATTCGCTTACCCTTCAAATATTGTTTGAGAATTGAGAGTTTGATACATTCTACACCTTTCCCATCAAAAGCTCTTGACAAAAAGTGTTCGTTTAAAGCAGTTTCGTGATAATAGTACCTAATCGAACATGATTGATGCACATTATTAATTTTTATAATGTTTCCATTGACTAAACTAAGAAATCGTTGATCAATGTCTAGATCACGGAAGTAGTAGGCTTGTAATAGGAGTCGCGGTAAAGCTCTTTCTTATCTGAGGGACTCTTTAGTGCTCTAAATATATCCGACATTTCTACTCTTTCTTTTGAGTCAGCAGATGAAGCACGCCATTAATATTTTCCCGCGAATGTGTATGTCAGTCACATTGTGTTTCTTCAACCTCATAGGTTTTACTATGAGTATAGCTGCGGAAAGAGATGATGATTTCGAAAATAAGAACTAGCAATAAGACAAATAGAAACACATCAAATAGCCAATAAATTGAGCACTCAAAAAATTCGATCTGGTTACAAAAAATACAAAATATTTTTCAGATGACTAAATACCTATTTTGAAGAGGAGATGGAAGAACTTGCTTGAAATATACACACAGTTGGGATGTCCGTAAGGAATTAATCCTCTAGGTATTGTAGCGGTACAGAATTCTTAAGACAAATTAAATTAAGTAAAGTAGACCTAAGGAATTTTTACTGAGAAAAAAACATACGGCGTCACGCGCGCAGCCCCCTTCTAGTAACAGCCACGATCCCCCGGCCCATTTCGGATTTTTATGACACCCCACCCAACTGCCGGTCCAAAGGGTTAATTGAAAACCGCCCAGACGCAGCCACATCTGGGATATTTTTGAAACGCCTGTCGTCGTGATCGGGGAAACCCAAAACAATAATTCTGTAGCCGGGAGGCCCCTTCACAGACATGGCCTATTTTCGAGACGGAACAAAGGGACACTGTATTCCGACAGAAACAGAGAGTGGAAAATTCCTGTACTCCCCCGTCGCTATTGACCGAATATAGTGTACAACGCCATCACCTTTAGCCAATAGCGACGCGATCGTTGTAGGGAGCCAGAGCATATGAGGAGAAAGGGTGGGGGTAAAAGTTAACTTCATACTTGGTTGAGAAACAAAATTTCAGTGGGTAGAGAAACTTCTCTGGGGGTGGGAGCCAGTCGCGAGAAGAGGCGAGTGCGCCTCCGAAGGCACTTACAAAATTTCAGTGGGCCGAGAACAGTGGGCCGAGAACAGTGGGCCGAGAGCAGTGGGCCGAGAACAGTGGGCTGAGAAACTTCTCTGGGGGTGGGAGCCATTCGCGGGGAGGAGCGAGTGCGCCTCTGAAGGCACTTGGAAAATTTCAGTGGGCTGAGATCAGTCAGAGAGAAACTTCTCTAGGGTGGGAGCCAGTCGCGGGGAGAGGCGAGTGCGCCTCTGAAGGATTTCGCAACTTTTTGAATTTGTGCCTGAGAACATTCTCATGAGATCGGAGGAACACATTGTTGTGTACTCCGCACCTGCGATCGTGGGCGATATCCCCGGCTACCTACAAGCTACGCCGAAGACGCCGCCAGACGCCAGACGGTCCCCCCTGCTGACGTCACCAGACGCCGCCAGACTGCCGCAAACGCCGCGAGCCGCTGCAAGCCGCCCAGCTGTTGAGGGCGTGCGCCCCGGCCAACATTCCAGCGAAGGTCGTTCCGGCCCCCCACAAGCTTCGCCGCGCCCGTCCGGGCACATTGAACTTTTGACACGGAAGCTCTCAGGCAATGTAACTGGGGGCTATTCACCTCTTTAAATTTTTGTCAACGCGGTGCCGCGCCAAGGCACATCGAATGGTCATTTATTATTGTAATTCTAGTTATAAAATAATTTTGTACTCCTCTCTAGTTGTAAGCTTTCGTGTTAATTTTAATCTTTAATTTTTTTTATTCAATCTCTTCTTTCTTTTAATTTATAAATGTAACTTCCCTGGTACAGCTTTGTCCAGGAATAAAAGTAGTTTTTCACCAGTAATCAAATTGTTTATTTTGAATGTCCACGAGAATCTAATTAACAATTCCTTGCACCACCTAATTTTTAAACGAGCAAAGTGACAAGGACCGACTGAGCTACAACCGGGCCGCTAACCGCGCATTGTTTAGATGCGCGGAGGTGTTACAGTATTTTTGAGACCGCATACGGGTCGGATGGAGCCTGAATGGATTTTATTTATTTTGAAACGATTAAAGAGACTGATAATTCAAATTAATTGTAGAAACATATATTTATTTTTACAACAACAAATAATACATAAACATATCGTACAATGTTTGGTAAACTTTTATCTTTTCAGGTGAAACATTTTTAACGATACTGTGTAAGAAGGCTATAGAGAGATAAGAACAAAAATACAATTCTACGAAACATCTCGAAACAACTCTGTACGGTATATATTTATGATCAAGAAAAAACAACATTTATTTACATTCAGGCCACACATTCGATCACCTCTTCCTTTTTTATATAAAAAAACTATTTTTACGTTTTTCTCCACAAATTCTTAAGGTTTCAACTCCTGTGATGTGTGAAAGTGATTACTTATACACAATAATATTTTCAAAAAAATACTTTCAGCATCATCCATCAACAATCATAATTTGATAAAAACGTACTTCAATTGCCCAGGCGAATCCCGGAACAGAATCTTAACAAACCGCGTGCGATCTTTCCTTTTTCTTCCTTGTGTTTTCCTCACCCATTACTTATACACAGCCTGACAGGACCTAGACTGCCAAACAGAGACCAGTCGAGAGTTCAGAGCTTGTCCCGTCTGGGACGGTGCCACGGTGTTGAAAGATGGCTGGTTGAGGAAACTCCTTGCAAGGCGATGTAGATCGGCGCTGGATCTCACATTTCAGCGGGAGAAGATCAGCAACACGCCCGCGTTAAAACATTCGCTACACTTACGGGACCAGTGACTCTAGCTGACCACGCGCCCAGAATCACTACTCAATCAGTACTTCGACCAAACGCCTGTCAGCGTGATTGCGGATACAAAACATTGAATTGAATTGGCCTTATTTTACGTGGCGAGACTCGGGGCCATCAGGCCCGCTCTTCCGTCTGACCACGCAAATTTCGCTACGCTCCTTTCACCAACTAGCAGAGGAAGGAGGTATTTCTTGGGCGAGAAAGAGGCGATTTTGAATTTAGCTCAGAGGCGTCATTTAGGCTTGAGGATCTTTTACATGCAAGTAAATCTACGAACATGGGACAGCCGGCTTTACTTCCCCTCCGAAGGAAGGCGTACGAAGGATTTTGTCGCCCTAAAAATCCACGGCTTCGATCGGGTTTGAACCCGCGAGCTTGGGTATAACAGTCCGGTACGCTAACCGTCACCGCACCACCGCCGCCGCCGCCAAACATTCGTCGCCCCCTAATGCAAACGGGTGTGTAAGCGCTCTCACCCGCATTCCCACTTTCTCACAAAACGCATCTAAAATTCCTTAACTTTTTGTTCTGGGGCATAGAAATACATTTTATAATCCATGTTTGTTGTTGTAATGCGTGAAGAAGGAGGAACAAAGTTATTACCCGTGATAAAACAATTGTGATTTTAAGAGTTACGTGATTCGAATCCAACCTATTAGATGCACGTTTCAACAAAAAACATTGGGATTACTTTATTTCAAGTGCCCAAAGCTGCAGGTACAAGGACGAGTAAATATAAAATGAAAGAAAGCATTCCTAAGATCACATAATCTTGGGGGGGGGGGCAAGGTAGAATTTCATTAAGTTCTTGATTAAGTTCGTATCCGATCCGGACTTCACCGCATCCTCCGTGTAAGGGTTAATGGAAGGGCTCCCTCATGATTATCTCTCTCTCATAACTTTAACAGAAAACATAAATATTTTTTACGATATTTAACATGAAGCCCCAGTGCCATTTACAAAATATTCTGCAAAATTATTAATTTTTTTCAATCGCGTCCTACATCTACAGCAATAGCAAGAAATTTCTTTCTCAGTACAATTTATCCATCAATACATATTTTACATACGACAAATACAATTCTAAAAATGCGAGTTGATGTTTTGGAATTTTGACGACAGTTGCGAGATTTTCCATAAAGGGGTAAAATATATTTTTCAAAAATACTCTAAAACCTACCGAGATGTTAGTGCTCAGGTGAGTGAACTTGACATACTCTTAGTAGTGTTCTGATCAATTGATTTAGGGTGTAGGCATCTATGTTCACGTGGTAGAATGCGAGAAGGCAATGCATTTAATGTATTACATAGAGTTAGAGAGAAAAGTCAGCATCAGCAAGTTTAGAATTCTTTTATATATCCAAACACCACATTCTAACACCTTGCAAACTTTTTTTCTCGACACGAAAAACTCAGATGGTGCTTTATTTTGGCAACCATGAACAGCAGAAATGAAGCAAATAATAACATTTTATTTTATTAGAGTTTGTGACACGATCTCGATTACTTTTTCCCTCGACCTCTCGATCCCGTCAAAAACCTTAATTTTGATAGTGCAAAAAACTATACAGTTTCACGCACAACAGACATAAAATAACCAGCCATCTGCTTTTTAAGTCAACCCCACTTTTGACATTTGATGTCTCCCTGAGGTTTTCATTGAAATCCTGAACAAGTGAATATAAAAACAATTAATTGGCAAATTACAACATGTTAGTTTTACAGCAGGTTATATAGACGAAGAACAGACGAGAAAATATTGCATGAGAAGTAAGCAAAATTATATTCATTCATGAAATATGAGCAAGAAAAATCCTGATGTACGTCACAATTCATAATTGAACTCTTCTTGTTTTGTAAAAAAAAATTATTTGCTCTGTAAATTATTTCTTGTGTTGTATTTCATTAAATTAAACATTTCTTGGGTACTTTAACAGTTATACATGTGAGACTCCATTTTAAATGTTACAATGAACTAAAATTTTGAGTCAACATTTAATTATTAAAATTATTAGAAAATTATTTAACTTAATACCATACCATTCATTGTACTGAATGAAATACATTATCGTCAATCCAACTACAGATATCAGAGTTAGTCAATTTGTATCCAAGTATTTGTATGATTTTTCACATTTTCCTTAAAAACATTTCCATTCAATGATATTAAATTTTAACCCTGTAGTACAGAAGCAATATTTTATTGAAATTTTATTGATACGAAAGAGAAATAATTTGTATGAAATGTATCTCATAATGAGCTCGACACCGGCGCAACGTCATAGAGACCGCCACACATGTAGATGCGCGCTACTGTATTCCACCCTAGAAAGAAGAAGCGAGTGGGTGGCTACAGCACTATAGCGGTTTGGTGGGGGATGGCGTGAGCAAGGAGGGAGGCAGGCAGGCGGCCACTCCACAACCGCTAACTCAGGCCGCCCTCCCCAGCGCTCGCCTCCACCCGCGTCCTGCCCCTCCCCGCCCCCGCTCCGCCTCCGCGGGAGAAAAGGTTGCCCACTTGAAAACATAAAGGACACGGGGGCGGCGCGGAGAGCGGGGAGGCGGCGGAGTGGAGGGGGCGAGGGGAGCCACCTCTTGTAAATAGGATTTTCAGGCCTTCTTCCTGCTCTTCTTCGCGCGGTTGTCGTCTTTTGTCTCTTTGTGCGGCGCCGGCGCGGCAGCGCGTCTCCCCGCCACCCTCTGCGGACTTTCGTCGGCTCCCTGCACCCCCTCGCCAACCCACCCTGCCGTCCCCTGCACCGCCTTGCCCCCTTTCTCTCTCTCTCTCTCTCTCACTCTCTCTCTCTCACTCTCTTTCTGAGCGGCCACGCTCTCTCCGACAAGATACGTCCCTCTCCGAGCCGACACGCTCCTCTCCGACATTACATGATACGGCTCGGCACTCTCCGACCCGCCCGCGCCTCTCCGCTCAACTCTTCTCCGCCCCTCATTTCTCCTTGTCGTCCCTCTCCTCCCTAACCTTTCTCCCCACCCTCTCCTTCCCGACCATCTCTTCCTTACCCATCTCTTCCCCGCCCCTCTCAACCCCTCTGTGCTCCGCCCTCTCTCCTCCCGACCTCACCCTCTTCGCTCCGCTCCCGCCACCTAACATCTCTAAGCTCTGCTTCTCTCCACCTCGCTCCTCTCAACAGCGCCTTTCTTCAGCCGCCCTTCTCCCCGCCCTCTCCCTCTCCCCTTCCCCTCTCCTTGCCCTTCCCACCCCCATCCCCTTCCGCCCCTTTCCGGCCCTCTCCGCACCCCACCCGTCGAGGAGCGCGCGCCGCGGGGCTCGCTCCCTCATAACCTCTCACCTCGGTTTATTTGCTGACTCGGCGGAGCGTCGGGGGCGGCGCGGGGGCGACGCAGGGCGGGGCACCCAGGCGGGAGGCCGCGCCGCTCCCCCCCCCACCGCCCCCGCCGTAACAAGCTGATGGAGGCAGATAGCGCGCGGGCGGGCGTTCGGTTATTTGCTTGCGGCCGCCGCCCGCCGCTTGTCGAATGTTTTATCTCGCGTTATTAGTGCCGCGGGCGCACGCGTGCGCGCGCGAGCGCTGAGGGGCTGCGGAGACCGTGGCCGCCGCCGCGCGCCGCCTCTGGACGCCCGGCTGTCAGCCTGCCTGGCTCCTTGGCTGCGGGCTGTGCGACAGGAAGGATGGTAGTGGCCCTTCTAACAAATTGATAACTTGGAACTTATAGTAAAGAATTTAATAAATCATTTAGCAGTATTTATATAAACAATTTAAGTACATCACTAATTGCTTTCACTTTTTCGCCTTTCGTATGAAAAGAAAGTATTGTAATCAAACGCCGGAAAACTCTGAAAAACGCATATTGCCGGGCCCAAAAAAGTGGATAATCATACTTCCTGTTTAGAGTAAATTTCTTCCTCTAACACGTTATGTAGACAGAATGCATGTTTTGTAGGTTGTTAATTCTGATAAATCGACTGACGACAAAACGTTCGCTCGTCAGTGACCAACGCTAGCGCCTAAACCATTGAGTCAATTCTCTCCACAATTCATAAATCCGGATAGATTTAAATAAACTCAAGGCCCTCTGAGTTTAAAAGCATTTTGGTTTTTTGGAGGTACTTTGCCTAAACCTAAATTAAATTGTAAAACGTTTCTCAAAAGTATTCAAATTTTATTGATTAAACTTTGCTCTTGCATAGATTCTTTAAAGAATTGCAATGGTTTCATTTTTGTTAAACTAAAGTTTTGAAAATTTCAAAGGTTAGGAATAATGCAAGAAAGTATGTGTCTTTATTGTACCACTAGTTCTACTTCAAAATACGAATGAAATTAATCGACTATGCTAAATCTAAGCACATTTAGTGCACATGACCCTTTCTCCCTCTAAGAAGAATATCTGCAACTCGGTTAACTGCGCTTTTAAAATGCTGTTAGCAGCTCTGAAAAACGCGACCTGTCTCCGGGCAGTGGCTTAGACGAGAGCTTTGGGATCATGTCTGCGACGCTTCATATTAAAAGGATCACTATTCCCAGTGATAATGAGAACCAAGTTGAATTAGTAGTTTTATTATATGTGTGAATATGTGTAGTTATATTTTAGATTATTTTATTAAGTTATATTTCGAATTTCATATTTGGATTTTTATGAAGGTCCCTACCCAAGTTACAGTCTTGACAGTGTATTGAAGAAATTTTCAAGTAAATAAAATTAATTTATTGAATAATGAAATACAATATTTAAGCTGAAACATATAAGAGTGTATTTGATTAAAATTTTACTTTAAGGGAAATACAAAAATGTGAATACCATCAATGGAACCAATCGATGACGCACCTAAGAGGAGAAAAGACCTCATGGAGTTTCACCTCCCTTCCAGACACCGATGACTCATTTTCGCAAATGAAGGCAATATTACTAATTTCCTATGGGCACGGAAAAAAAATTGTAGGCCTCTAGTCATGAAATTGTTTATGATTTTGTTAATGATACATAAACGCAGGAAACATCCAAAAACGATGAAACAGTTTCTATTTTGACTGAAAAATGCAAATATTTGATGGTGTTTTTCATCTATTCTCATAAGGCACGTACTGACTGATTTGTCCCTCTCAGGATTACTCTGGATTACTTCATAGAAAACAACCGACCTAGTAAGACAGTAAGACTCCAAGGAAGAGGCTGCCTGCCATACAATATTTGCTATTCACGTGTTGCATGGAACAGCTATTTTTTTATATTCTTGGTACGGAAACAATGAATATATAAATAACTACAAACATATACAAATAAATTTTACGAATATCTTGAATATAAGTGAAGAATTTTTATAAGAAAACATCGACTCACCAGTACACTACACCTACAGAAAAATCCTGGCTGTTCCACTGGAAGCTATACAGATTTTAGTGACGTTATTTACGCGAAGAATCGGAAGGAACACCTCAACCGTAAATATTTTAATCACTGAAACGTTCTTGTTAATTATATGCTACTTTTAGATAATGTACGTTCCAGATGCATAGACTTTTCGTATTGTATTTCGGCAAACTTTCGGTAATGAACTATTTTCAGCAATTGTGTCACAAAAACAATTAAAATTACGTTTACTCAAACCTTCAGCATCTTCATTCTTGTCAGAGCACCCATCTTACGAATTGCGCCCCTGATTCGAGCACCAGGACTTGTGTCCTCGTCAGCGAGGAGCCGAGAGAGCTGGGTTACCTACCGATAGCGAGATACCCTCCCATGCAGATGACTTTATCCTGGAGGGAGCCCAGGACATCAGCTGATATTAGTACTGTGCCTCTGACTGGTAGATCCCAGGGTTAGAGTCCCGGAGGTGTCAGTGGTTTTCGGCACTAACTAGATAGCTTAAGTTGAATTCATCCGCTGTCTGGAAAAGAATTCTAGTGGCCGCCTGTTCTGACGGGTAGTTTTCCGTGGTTTCTCCGATCAACACCAGGTGAATGCCGGAGAAGTACCCTAACAAACGGACCATTGACCGTGAGCGATCTTTTGTTCCCTTTCCTTGTTCTATCCTCACCCCTACTTACACACACTTCCACTTACACACACTTCACTAGCAACATATCTGGAGATCAGTCGAATACACGGGGCTTGTCTCGGCTGGGTGCCCCGCTGGAGGAGATACCTGGCGAGGGAGATCCACAGAAAGCCGATATGTAGGCACCGAATAACAGTGTCCATCGGGGAGAAACACTGCCACCTTCCGTGATAGAATATGCACTACACTTACAACCAATAGTCATAGCTGTTGACGTGCGGAATCAAATAATCGGTCACTAAATCAATCATCCTGGGTGAAGTGCGTAAGAGAGATTTATCCTGTATTGCTAATAATAACCAAGCATTTTGTCGTCACAGTTACATAGAAGGAATTTTGTAATTCCTTCTATAAGATTACTAAAAGAAATACCAAATATTAGATTCGAATGAAAAATATATTTTACGCAAATAATAAATAAATATATTTACATGGAGACCAACATCAATTAATGTATCATTTAATGATGTAGTGTTCTGGGATTACATACGACATAAAATGCATTCTCTATAGTTGTTTTCAGTGGAAATTTCTGCCCAAGACATACCCTCCAGATTCAATATCTGTTTGCATCACGCTTCTCTAATCCCCTTCCGTAGATCATGGTAGACAATTGTGGGTAAAGGAAGATGTTTTAGTAACTCTGACGTGGAAACAGACACGTTTTCGTCCGTCGTCGTCGTCACTCGTCGTCGTCGTCCATGAGGCCCGCCATCCGGTCCACGTCGTTGATGTCGTCCTGGATGAAGTGCAGCAGCGAGGAGCGGATGGGCAGCAGCGGGGCGGTGATGCGGCCCGCGGGCGGCGGCGGCGGCGGCGGCGGCGGTACGCCGCGCAGTACGCCCGCCAGCGTCGCCTGCAGGCCTCCTCCTCCTCCGCCCCCTCCCAGAGAGGACCGGCGGCGCGCGGGCCGCAGCTGCTCGAAGGGCTTCGTGCGGTAGTGCATGCGGATGCGCGCTTGCTTCTCCGTGAACTGCGCACGCGCGTTTCCACCTCGCGTAAGATTCACCATTAAGCTAAATGAGCTTCAGCTTAGGGTCTCAGAGTACAAGAAGACACGAATATTATTAAACGTAGTGGTAAATTTGCTAAAATATAATTACGAAAATATATACATATAGATACATAATATGAGAGAGAGCTCGCGCTATCAATTTTTAAATATAAAATTTGAAAAATATTTGATGGCATTTTTAATTGTTTAATTTTGAATAAAAAGGTTAAAATTCCCAATATCAAAAATTCTATTGTGGACAGTAAAAAGTAATTCTTTAAAAATATTGTAGCTCCGAAAATGATAAGCCGCTGTGTACGGTATAACTGTATATTATAATACATCATCACGAGTACAAAAAACCGTATTCAAGTATCACAATAATATTAAACCACATTTAATTACCATTCATATTACGAATTTAAACAAGCCCAAAGTACCAATTTAAACCATTAACTACCTGAAATTGTGCTATTACATCGAACAAAAGTATGACCTGTAGAAAAGCTACAACATAAAAGTTCTCTAAACGTCGGAAAATGAAAAACCTGAAAAATATTGTTTCATGTCGTTGAGTAATAATTTTCCAAGACTCGTGAATTTGAGAGGTTTACAGATTCTGAAACGTTATGTAGTCTACATACTATGAACACGTGTTTCTGAAAATGTAATTAAAGTTTTTTGTATATTACCAATTACATTCTTTATATTTATATATAGCGTACATATATTCTATTCACCAAATCAATAAAACTTGATATCCACTATAACTTAAAAACATTAACTATGAGATTTACTATAACAAACATTCATTACATATAATTACTGAATATTTTCAGGAAATTAATATCAGACTATTGATGAGCATTGATTTCATATACACACAAATCTTAGCTAATAAACGTTCATTAATCTTCAAACTAGGAACAACTCGTTATGAAACGTTATGAAACTTTTCGGTAGATCTAGTGCAATTTGTAACATAAAACAACCAAGGTGCAAACTAAATCAATTGTAGTAGGTCTTGAAAACGGCGTAATAAAACAAATGACGGCAGTAAGCTTTCATTCAATTAATTTTAAAATATTATTAAATTTAGTATTAATACCATAAAACGAGTTAATAAGAGCAAGTGGAACACATCTAGGGCCCTTTCATTTAAAGAATAAATTTAACAATTTTGAGGGCGTTTTGGATGGTCGAAGGCTTTTTGCCAATGAGACCTAGATGGGAAATCTTAAATAACGAAATTACACATTGATAGTTGTCCTACATTTGTGGATAATTCATCGTGCACTGGTATTCGGTAGATACACTTTCTGACGCAGTCAAATAGACTTCGTTGAACTAAAAATAACAGCAAGATGCGTTATTTACTACTTATTCACATGTCACATTAGGTTTTTCATACCGTGTTCTTTGGCAAAATAGACAGTTTCAGACACGTCTATATGCCCTTAAAACTCGTAACATTTATGTCGGGTCTCCCTAGTAGTTTTGCCAAAACATTCACAATTTCAGATCAAATTTGATGAACGTTTTTATTGTTCAACTGTAACTGAATTGTAGAATACGAGTTAATATAATTTCTGAAACCTCTTCATTTAACCGTAAAAATTTTTGTGTAAGTATAATATAAATGTTTAAACTCTCATTAAACGAGCAAATATTAATTAATCTGAAATATTCTTACACTTCAATGTCACTACTTATCTGCAAAATTATTATAAAGTAGAATTAATTTTGTCAAGTATTTTTTTAAAGGAAATAACGTGTATGTTAATAAAGTGATGAATTCGATGTTAATTTTGTTTACAATTGTGACTGTTGATTTAAAGATGAAAATAAATTGCTCAATTTGCTTCAAGTTGCTTGAAGACATTACATATTTTTACACTTTAATTTGGTATGTAAAAAGTGAGTAGTACAAACTTTTTTGTCTTCTCTTTTTTTGTTTGAAGGTTTGAAAATTTGCTATTTTCTTAATGTAGAGAAATCAATAAACGATGTTAGTCATAAAAATGCATGTGCTACTTTTCTCACTCTTTAGTTAAAGTTGAGTTTTGAAAATGTTCGTATTTTTATATAATTTTTTAGCTATACCATCATTCGAATTTCCACGAATTGCAATTCGCCCGAAGTTCCCTGATTTCAAGAAAATGGACTTTTAGTCTATACTACTCCGCGTTACTTACATATCACGTCCCTGTTAACAACTTGCTTATGGGTCCAGTCCCAATCTTAACTCGCAGAGTGTTAAATACCTTAACATGTATGCAATTATTCTTAAGCAAAAATTTACTTAACTATCAATCTACTTAAGGATAACATTTGATTCTAATATCCAGAAGATGCTTAAAGGGTTTACGTAATAAGTAACTTTCGATATTAAATTCTAGAGTATTGAAACTGTCAAAATTTCGAACACATAATTATCACTATTTAGCTACCCTTTGACTAAAAAAATACCAATAACTGCTCATCTTTTCTTATTTCTAAACATGCTTGCCAATTAAAGTGGCCTGCTTCACCTAAAGAAATGTGTGATTATTTCCATGATGTCCTACCTTAAGACGTTGGTGAGCCACTGTGATGGAAGCGTCTGCTTTGAGACGTGCAATAATGGAGGCCCCTGTTGATCTCATGTACCAGCGGTTTAAACCAGAGCCAAGTGTAGGAGAGAAACCTGCAGGAGCTGTAGAGGCGCGGTTTGCAGCAGCGAAGCTCTCTCTAGGATCAAGAACTGACTGGAACGACTCTGTAGAGTCTTGTGACGCGTCATGAGCGGTTTCCTTTCCTGTGGCTGCTGCTTCAAGGCTAGTCGAAGGAGCATTGCGTGGGCGGGCTCTGTGGCGAGATTTGAGAGTTCGAAGTGGTCGAGGGGGTCGCGAACGCGGGACCGGTTCGGCTGTAGCAGGCGGAGAACGGGAATCGCACGATCCGGAGAGGGAGGCTTCAGCGGAGAAAGACCTGTGAAGAGGTGATGAGATGGCTCCTGAAGCTTCGAAAAATGGTTCGTTAGAACTCTCGCTGACCTTGGTTGAGCAATCTTTCGTTCTCTGATTTGCGTCAAAAAACGAGCTAGCGATCAGGGGTAAAAACGGATCTGCACTTGCACTACGGGCGCTCGTGGGCCTGCTTGCAGACCTACTTGAAGGCCTACTGGTTGGCCGGACTCCTTGAGTTCGTCCATCTGCAGGAGATGGGGTGACAGGAGGTGAGGGTTCGATAGATGCTTCCAAATCAGTGGCTCCAGGAGAAGCATCTTTGGTTGGGGTGTACAGTTTAGCTCTCGTGTTTGTGCAAGGTCCTTTTCCGCAAGGTGCTATAGGCCCGGGCTTCCTACTACAACCAGATCTCCCGCAGGGAGCAATGAAGGGTACTGTTATGGGACGCTCCATAGGAGATTCCACCTTTTCAGCAGCACGTTTATCGTCATCCCCCGGGACTACAGAGCTGACTACGTGATCTGCGGACACAGTGACCGCAGGTTGCGGAGGTGTTGGCCTCTCATCTGACGGCAAAATAGTGGAGGAAGAGCGCGTTAGGATTGGTTTGAGTGTTGGCCCGTAGTCGCTGCTGGTGGACAGGCTGCTCTCGTCCTCGCTGCTGAGGCTGCTCTCGTCCTCGTTCTCCTCGTCTTCTTCCTCCTCCTCGAGGAGGCTGCCGGGCCTCGTCACTTTCTCGCCTACGGTGCCCTCTTGGGAGTCGCTGAATTCGTCCAGGTCGACGTCGTCGTCGCCGCGGCTGCCGTCCTCCGGGTTGAGCATGAGGACGTCGTTGAGGAAGAGCCAGCGGTGTTCCTGCTCCACTGTCCGCGGAGGCACCGGCGGAAGCAGTCGTGAGTTCCGCCCCTGCGCACATCGGAATCGTTTTGTGATCTAAAGGACCTCTGCACTGCAAATGGACTGAGATGAATCACTGTCAAATCAACTAGTTATGTTTAAATTTGTTCAAAGAATTGTTTACCCCGACCGGATGTCCCGAAAAATTTATTATTATTATTAAAATGCATTGTTATTCTGTAACGTGGTCACAATATGGAATTCCTTACGAGTGCGGAACATATTCTCCAAGCGTAATTGCGTCCAACAAGGTGACCGGTAGGAGATATTTACAACTAGTTATGGCTATAGGTGTGTCATTTCAGGCTCATTGAATAGGACGCGTGTTCAAATGATCTCGTTTTTCATCATCCATGTAGAACGACTTGGTTTAGTTCCAATAACTTTGTAATTAGGGTAGTTAACAATGAAGCAAACATTCAAAGAAACTAAAACATATGAAAATGAACCTTCTTAAATTATTACTTCTATGTGTATCTACGTATACAAAGGCAAAAAATTAAATATTTTAACACATGTAATGTGGGTTGTTTTTCTCTGTGATAATACTAGGTGTAACGAGACCTATGTTCTCTTTACCCTTGTCCGATCTCGATCTTGTCGAATCTCTAGAATACATTCCTGAGCAATAGAGTTCGATGTTCCGCAATAAATTTCAGTTGTTTTCCTCGCTGGCTCACCATGAAAACAAAGAAATTGGATAATACTTTAGAACACACTGCTAAAAAAGCGTGGTTTTTCATTGTCGCAAGAGTCAAAATATTAACGCAACCAGTGTGCATTTCTTATTACAGTACCAAATTGAAGTACGAAAGTGCACAAGGCTGGAGTATAAAACTAAAAATGACCTATGGCGAATGATGGTAGTACAGATTTTTTGTTTTTCTTGTTAATAGCAAATGAACTGTACGTTGTTCTGGTTCCGAATGTTTGAGGCCCAGTCATATTCTCTCAGAGAGAGATTATGGTGTGTCATTATGGGGATCAGCCTTTTCGGCTGCATCCCTTAGCAACACAGGGTTCTTAATCCCTATGAGGTGATACTATGATGGTGCTGATGATGATAAAGGGTGACGTCGGCTCTTTGAACCATCACAGCACTCGCCTGTATGACCGTGGGAAACCACGAAAACCCCGGTCAGAAACGTGATTTATTGATCAGGGCCTCCCGACTGCAAAGCCAGCGTGCTATGCACTGAGCCACTTCGCTTATTATTATTATTATTATTATTATTATTATTATTATTATTATTATTATTATTATTATTATTATTATTATTATTATTATTATTATTATTATTATTATTATTATTATTATTATCATCATTATTATTGTCATCAACATTATTTCAATTTATGCTCATTGAATAGTATGTTTGTTGAAATTTTCTGGTCATCATAATTATTATTGTAGAAAAGGCTTGAATTAGTTCCCATGATTTTTAATTATGCTTATTAACTGTAGTGTACACATGCAAAAATAAATGCCGGATACGAATCTTCTTTTATTACTACATGTATAAACAATATAAAACGAAGTTCCAGTTTACATCTCTTTTTTTAAATTTTCTGAAAACATGAAAACTACCAAGTGAATTTCAATTCTCTGTTCAGCATTGTTTAAAACGTTTGTCTCAGAAAGCAGTTTTTAATACACCACGCTATATAATAAAAAAGATAACTGATTGAAAGTTAGTAAAATATCCATTCACGACCAACAATACATCGAGTTGCAAAGCAACTGTGTGCGGTGACTGGGTGTGGCATGGTAGGTAGGAGGAGGTCTATGCGAAGCGGGGTGAGACAGAAAGGAGTAGAATGGAACAGACTGGGGCAGATCGCAGAGGGAATTACCTCCGATTTTACACAACACGTAACGTACTTCCATTTTTACACATTTTACGTAATTTGTTTCTTTTCCTCTCTAGCTCTTTCAATCCCAAAGTATTTTTCTAAACCAATAAAAGTGAATTCAACGATTTGTAATCGACATCGATACCACAAAAGGGAGTGTATGAGTAGATATAAAATATTTACAGGCTCTTCTTCACGTCCTTGCACAGTTTGGTAAAGATTATTACAATATCATTGCCGGAAATAAATTATTTAAATATGCTGGTAGATGCACCACGATCACTATTTTTCGCTCGTTGCGAAGGGACAAGTTCCTAATATTTATTCTGTCAAGCGGCCAGTAGCGGTGCGGTAGAACCACAGTATGCACTTATTACAATGTCTTTGGTATATACATACAGAGGTGGCAGTGGTGAACCTAACATGAATGTACCTGCGTTTTTGACGGAACATTATATTTTTTTACGGATTACTGACGCCAAGGTGGTCTAGCAGTGAATGTAACTGGTGGCCTTTCTCTTCTTCACTTTGAATAGACTATGGAAAAAGTTCTACTTCCAAAACGCGATAACAATTTTATTATCATCTGACTACCTAGTTATTGATTAAGTGTACAATTATGTAATTTTTGATTTCTTTATTTTCACAATTGTCATGTTCATTCAAATTTTATTCAGTCAATGTGCGTTTTGACTCTGTAAACATATATTTTACTGCCAATAAAACACAATATTACTACTACAGTGTGCGAATGATACTGTAGCACACCTCCGTGTTAAATTTCGTATTATAACATGTTGATCAGCGACTCTAGCGTTTTGCGGTGGCAAAGAAACAGTGCGCCGAATATATTCGACACTACATTCGTAATACAATTTCGTTCTGGGCAACCACTCAATAATTTTAAATGTACACGTAGGCTTCCGCGGCTCGAGTTCATGACTTCACCCGGACAACCTAGAAGTCAATAATTTTAATACAAAAACATACCGTTTGGCATTAATTTCTGTTAACTCCATCTTTAATTCCTTCACACTTATTTTTGCCAGAGGTGAAGTTTTCCCTAAATGTGAGGCTGATATTTCATTTTGAGTTCTGGCAACGTCAATGCCCAATACACCGCGTATTACATAACCTCTTTGATTTTAACGTAGCTTTCGGTTATTTTCAATATTTGGTGCGTTTTGGAACTGTTGGAGATAATTTTACTCGTGGAATAGTCCTATTAAATACCACTCATGCTTTGGAAAATT